>OX031008.1:32581832-33800847 GCA_943735925.1 Pollenia amentaria | reverse complement strand
AATTGTGCACCTTAAAGTTACCCACACACGAGGCAACATTTATCGAAACATTAGCTTGTTTCACTAAATGTTGCTACGTGTGTGGGGATGTTTCTGGTTGAAATTCTTGTTACCTTTTTGGTTTATCAAATATCAAACATTTTTGATACTGATGTTTCGTTTTTAGTTTCATCGTCTGTGGTAGAAACTGAAACATAAATAGTAATACGTGTTTCGACAAATGTTGCATCGTCTGTGGGGATGCCAAACGAAAAATCCCGAAATCCCGGGATTTTTCGGGATTAATAAATCCCGAATCCCGGGATTTGTTTTATGAGTCATGGGATTTTTAACATATCAACTTTTATGTACAAAAATGTTCGTTTTTTTTTTTTGAATTTTTATACTCAATACAAAAATATTTTTAAAAAATTATATTTAAGTTTATTTTTTTATTGCAAATAATTCTTATTTTTGAGTTTAATTTTTGTTTTTGGCACACAGCGAGTATTTAAAATTTTTAATTTTTGCTTGATATATGACAACTATTTCTGGATTTTTGTATTTTGCTTAATAAAAACCATTATTTTAAGTAGAAACCAAATTTGCAGATTCACATCTCAAGCCTTTTTTACAATTACGTTTAGCAAGTTCAGCTTTGGCTTAAGATATAATACCAAAATAAAAATGATTAGTTTTATGCAAAATATAGAAATCAAGAAATAATTGTTATATATCAAGCAAAAAATAAATATTATTCACGATCCAATTAAAGTTTTATTCAGAAACCAAAGAATAAAAGTTGATATAATTACAACAATTAAGTCGTTATATATATGAAATAGCTCATTTTTCTTCCGGTCCAATAATAAAAAATTTGTTTAAATAACATACGGTAAATAAAAGAATTTTTTTTATAAATAAACACTATCTGACGTATTCATAAAAAAATTATTTAAACTTGAAATCTATTTTTAGAAACATTTTTATAAACATTATGTTTTAAAATAAATTGCAAACGTACTTAAATTATTGATTATGAACCTCGCCCTCACCCTGGAGCTGTAATGCACTGTACTGCAGTCGACATAGTGTTACAGTTTTTAACTCAGCTATTGAGATCGATGAGGGACTACACTTTGCAGTGTATTAATGTCGTCACAACTTAATTCACATTAAAAATTTAATTGCTGTAAAAAACCGAAATAAATTGAGCTAGAAAAACTAAGAGATACGTATATTTTTTAAGCTTTTTTCAGAATCTGATCAGTTTAATCATGTGTGAGGCCAGTGTTATAAACATATGTATAATCCCAAAACCCCGGAAAATCCCGGGATTTTCAAAAATCAGTCACGATATGCATCATTACTGCACAGTGTTGCTATTTTTGAAATAGCGGCCAATAGTCTTTTATTTTTTTCCGCAAATTTTTAATATTAAATACTCATAATAAAGTAAACACCTGAGAACCTTAGAAGCCAACAATTCATATCTCTACGTAAACAATTTCCTTTTAAACAGGGTGCTTCAATGTCCATCTTTTAATTATCTGACTGAATAAATAAATTTCGAAAATTCAATCGCTTATAATTTTTATTTTCGAAAGGGATTTTTATGAAATAAACAATTTTCGTTAAAATGGTTTCTTAGCTTTGATGTCAATGGAGATTTATGTTTCCACCACTTTTGAAATCGTTTTCACATTATTTTTAAAAATGTGTCAAATTTTGGATAAATTTAAGGTTTGATGGAATAGAACCTTAGGGAATTCTTAATATTTCGTAAAAAACCTAGTATCATTTTAAAGTACGTACTTTCTCCTTTATTATCCCTTAGACAACATATTAAAGAACGATACTAGGTGGGAATGGACGAAATATTGTGAAACATCATTTAATGAATTTAAAAGGCTACTTCAAACCCAATTATTTTTAACACACTACGATTCAAGACTTCCTATTTTTGTGGCACCGGATGCATTAACAGTGGGAATTGGTGCTCAGATTTTTCAAGAAATGCCCGACGGAACACGGGAGACTGTTTATCATGTTTCAAGGGCACTTACACCAACGAAACAAAAGTACAGCCAAATAGAAAAGGAGGCCCTAGCTTTGGTGTATGGTTGCACTTAATTTCATCGAATGATTTATGGTCTCAATTTCACCTTATAAACAGATCCCAAACCACTACTTTCTCTTTTCGGTTCAAAAAAGGTATTCCTACACATACCGCAAATAGTCTGCAAAGATGGGCGGTCGTTTTAATGAGCTATGATTTTACAATTCAGTATGTGAACACAAACGAATTCGGAAATGTCGATATATGTACTTTCTCGCCTCATTGACAATCATCAACAAGATGAAGAATTTGTCATAGCTGCCATACAAACGGAGAGCGATATGGAATTTGTTTTGCAAGACAATATTAAACACATGCCGGTTATACGGAAAATGGTTCGTATAGCTACAACTAAAGATTCCACCCTACAGAAAGTGATAACATCATATGTCGAACCCTTTTACAACCGAAGATAATCCTTGTATATTGTGGACAGTTGTGCCATGTCAGGAGATCGTGTGGTAGTACCAGCAGTTTTTCGAAATCGAATTTTGAAACAACTCCATAAAGGCTAGGTTGTATGTTTATTGGCCAAACTTCTACTATATCATCGAAAGAGATGATTAAACACATACACGAATTTATAAGACGATATGGTCAATCAAAGGTCATTGTGTCTGATAATGGGACACAGTTTACGAGTTCGAGTTTGTCGTGTGCACACTTTAGAGGGTTAAGTAGTAAGTTGTAGTTGGCAACGCTAGCATTGAAATTGAGTAAGGGACAAGAATATAAATAGAAAGGGAGAGGGGAATGTTGATAAATAAAGAAGAAGAATTGAAAAAGAAGGTAAACAAACAGACAAACAATTGCAAATTTAATAGCTAAAAATTGGTTGTTGAAAAATTCAGAAAAAAATGTAAAAATCCGACATTTTGCTCGACCGAGGTTTCTTGGCCGCCAAAGAGCAAAATGTCGGCCCTTTTTTTATTTTTCTCCTTGGTCATAAGATGTGGTAAGTGGTGGCATAAATGGTTGAAGTTTTAAGAACTGGTGTCTAAAAAAAAGAAAGGACAATTTTAATTAATAAAAGTGCACAGAAAAATTGTTTTCAAATAAATTTTATTTTATTATTTCAAAAGTGAGCTGTTTCGCAACGAAAAAGAAACTATTTATTATATTAAAAATTAAAGACTAAGACAAAAAAGAACTTTAAGAAAACTGAAGTAAATTTAAAAGTGAAACAGCGTCAAGAACTAAAAGTAGTAAAAATTAAAGCTAATAAAAAAATTGCAACAAAAATTAAAAGTTGAAAACAAGAATTAAAATAATTTAATATTTTACAACAAAGAAAAGAAAACCTCTACAATTTAAAACTACTATAAAGTAAAAATAAACCATAATATAAAGCCACCACATCATCGCTGCCACATCCATCGTGGGAACTACCACTATTGCTTTGGCGCAGCATCGCATGTTCCGAGGTCAGGTATTCTGCCAAATTCATAGGACACAGACGTGTACGACGGACAACTGAAACTGACAAAATATAAATTTTATATATATATATGTTTTTTGTTATGTGCATATTGGAAACAGGATAAGTGCGTTACCTTAAATCAGTCCCTGTCTGAGTATTTGCAGCAGGTGCGCGTCAGTTTAGGGGTTGAGCTCAGGCCTGTTAGACATCGTAGGGTTAGTTGCCCAGAGGTAAAATCTGTTTTCCTTACCAGAGAAAATAAATTTAGAAAAAGTATATATATATTGGTTTTTATTGGTTTAACTAAGACTTACTCAAAACAGGAATTAGGGAGGACACGTGACGGACGGACGGCAGCTCCTGTCATCCGCAATCACCTGGAGGTGAACACCTAGAAAGAAATAGATAAATAATAGATAGATCTTTGGAACATAATTTTAATTTTTTTTTTTTTTTTAATTGAAACGCAATATTTGTTTTGTGTTCGATGATTCTTTTCCATTAAATTTTTTTTATTTATGATTGTAAAATAGTGCTTTGAATTCCATAAATTTTTCAATAAATGATATTTGCAATAATGAACTTTTTTTGAAATTATGAATCGTTTTATTTTAAACAATGAGTAGATAAACTCACAGGGTACTAACAATAGGAGGGTGATGGGCTTAAGGCAACGAAGCAAATGTTGGGATGATCACATTTTTTTCAGGTCATCACGGCGAAGTCCGAATGGATTTCATGTGGGAGGGCAAACATTGGTAGAACACCAGCCAATACTAGTCCAAGGTAAAAGGTCCAGAAAATGGTGAGTACTGGTTGTAAAAATGGTTTGATACAATAGTTTTGTTGCAGGTTCACTTCGGGCTCCTTTTATTTTACCTTTGTTTTAATATCCCAAATTGGCTGGCATGATTTTTTTTGTAGCAGCCAAGTGCCTGATTGGTTGGCAAGAACCACCCTAATACGGGTAGCCCTAGCCGGACTTACGCCAGCATGCCAGCGCCGCCAACAATCTGGCCACACTTGACCGTATGGTTTTCTTTTGTGTTTCCTTTTAAACACCAGCTGCTACTGCTACAAGTTTTAAACATTTTTGTGAGGAAAAAGGGATACACCATATATGCACACCACCTTATCATCCTCAATCCAACGGTCAAGCTGAGCATTTTGTGGATACAATAAAAAGATCACTTGAAAAATCCGACTGTGACGATTGTCCTGATGATAATGTGAATTTGTTGAATTTTCTCTCCCAATACAGAGCAACTCCTAACATGGCAATACCAGAAGCTAAATCCCTCTCCGAATGTTTTATTGATCGACGTCTTAAAATACCACTGGACCTGTTAAAGCCATCATCAGCCGCAGACAAAAACGAAAAACAAAAATGGAACATGCTTACAATGTGAACCACGGAGCTATGGAACGTATTTTAAAATTAGGTGATAGAGTATCTGCTCAAGTTTTTAATAAAAATAAGATGTCATGGGCTAGCAGAGAAATCATGGAAAGAGTTGGGGACGTAATTTACAACGTGTTGTCGATACAAGCACGTTGTATATCAAATATACCCTTATTAGATCTCATATAAATCAGCTGCGGAAGCGATTTTCGAGTGAAGCTCCAGAACCACAGCCATTAGGACTCTTAGATATATCGGAAGCAGTTAATACAAACACTGGCTGGTCTATAGAAGATGAGGGTGAATGATCCACAACCAATTCGAAAACATCTGAAACGGAATCATCCATTGTTCAGGAGATTGAACATCTTAACGAAGCTGTTGAGGATTATGCACCTCGTAGATCCACTCGAAGTCATTTAAATTAAACGCTTTTAATTTTGTTTTCCTTTTTGTTAGTTAGTTCTTTTTATCACAGATTACACACAGATATGTCACGAGACGGAAGATTTTTTGTCTCTTTCTTAGAAAGCTGCCTTTTTGTCATTCAAGTAGAGATACTTTTTTCAATAGCCTTTTTTTGACAGATCACGTGTGAGTCGTGTCATGCTGTCATGTTATTTTTGTTTAGTATTGTTTGGCATTTCATAATGGAAAGAACACCATTTACAAATCTTTCAACTTTATTTTTAAAATTCACGATCTGTGAGGAATGTGTCTCGTGCACTTCGCTCAACTTATGGTCAACATAATCGGCCTACTGAGCGTACTATTCGCAACACCATCACCCATTTTGAGACCCAGCATTCATTATTGGATAATATTAGACCGAATAGACCATGTGCAGCCCGCTGTGAAGAAAATATAGCAGCCGTAGCTGAGAGTGTACACGAAGACCGTGGAGAGTCGATTCGGCGCCGTTCGCAGCAACTCGGACTGACGTATGGAACGTATTGCATGCTGTACTTAACAAGCCATGAATTGCTTAAAAATTTGTTTTTGGAACGCAAACGGCATTCGCCAACATAAAAATGAACTAGAATACTTTCTTAAAAGTTAACAAATTAATGCAATGATGGTTTCTGAAACTCATTTGACCTCAAAAAATACGTTTAAAATCAATGGTTATATATTATATAATACCAAGGACCCTCGAGATAGAGCTTGTTTAGGTTCTGCTATTTTGATAAAAGCCCGAATCAAACACTACTTAATGTGTGTTGAAGAGCTAAATCGAAACTTAGTACTTTCATCTTTATACTCTCCACCTAGATTTTCAATATCAGAAATCCAATATTATAAATATTTAAATCATTAGGACCCTGTTTCCTAGCCGCAGGCGATTACAACGCTAAACATACCTTCTGGGGGTCACGGTTCATTACACCAAAGGGTCGTGTTTTGTATAATACAATGTCTAAAATGGATTTAAATGTGATCGCGAGTGGACAACCAATCTATTGGACTACTGATCAGCAAAAATTCCAGATGTCATCGCTTTTGGTGTGGTTCAAAACATCCCCGCAGAAACGTTTCATGTTCTTACCATATCAAACCCTAATAGAATTGTATCTCCGTCTGGTTACTTAGTGACGTTAGCCACACAAATAAATTGGTTAAAATATAAAAATTATCTCAGTACCCACTGGACTGAAAATATTCCGCTTAGAACACCGGAGAATGTGAATCTGTCTATTGTAAATTTTGACAGTTATCTCAAACTAGCTGTTCAACATTCTAGCATAGCCCGCAAAATATCAAAAATAGTAAAATATATTCTACAGATGTCGAGCGTCTCTTGACTGAGAGTGGCAATTGCACAGATCCCCTCAACTTAAAAATTTACTAAAATAGTACACAAAAAGGCTAAGAAAATAACTGCAGTCTCAAAAAACGGCTTCTCTGGAAAAATATCTTAAGGAACTTGATGCAACTCCTCAATCTGACTACTCATTATGGCGTGCAGCTAGAAATCTTAAAAGAGCAGTTATCTCTAAACCGCCATTAAGAAACTTAAATGGAAGTTGGGCACGAAATGACATAGAAAAAGGAAATATTTTTGTTAATCATTTGAAACCCGTATTTACCCCTCATACATCTTTCGATACTGCGGTCGAGTTATGACCTGTTGCTGTTGGATCAGCTGTTCCTCTAAGATTTGAGATAAGAGAAATCGAGAAGGCTATTCATGATTTAAACCCCAAGAAAGCCGTTGGTTTTAATAAGATCAGTAACAAAATGCTTTTGGAGCTACCCAGCATAGCAAAGAAAATTATTCTATTAATTTTTAATGCTATTTACGCCTTGAATACTACCCACAAGAGTGGAAAGTATCCTTAGTTACCATGATACCTAAACCAGGAAAGGATCGTATAAAAGTTGAGTCATATAGACCTATAAGCTTATTGTCTAATATATCAAAGCTATTTGAGAAACTACTAGTGTCAAAATTAACGCCGATTTTAAATGAAAACAGATGTATTCCCAATCATCAATTCGGTTTTAGAAGAAAACACAGCACAATTTTTTCCAATGATAACTAAGGATTTTTCTTTCACAAAATGTTTGCAGCTGTAATTCCTGGAGCCTTGAAATTTTGGATTTTTTTAAATCATTAATTTCATAGATAAATAGGCATATTTAGTGAAATAAAGCATTTGTAACGCAAAACATCAAATGGGACATAAAACCATAATGGCTTTATGTCCCATTTCACTAAAATTGATATGAGACTTAAGGCCATATCAAAATTATGGCTTTATGTCCGTTTGGATTGAGACATAAAGCCATTATGGCTTTATGTCCTATGGCTTTGTGACACCCCACCCAAACAGCTACACCCATACCTCAACATTTCCGGACGACACAGCTTTTCTAAGCGTACACGCAAACTGTCAAGAAGCATCTCGTTACTAACAGGATCATATATTTGAACTGGAAAGGTGGTTAAAAAATGGAGGATAAAGATCAATGAGCAAAAATGCTCACATATAACATTCACATTGCGTCGGGAAACATGTCCCCCTTTTAAAATCAATAATCAAATAATACCCCAAAACTCGCATGTAAAATACCTCGGTATACATCTAGATCGGCGTTTAACGTGGAAATGGCATAAAGAAGCTAAATTAACTCAAATGAAACTAAAAGCAATCCAAATTAATTGGCTTATTGGAAGAAATTCTGTTCTTAGTCTCGATTGCAAACTTCTTTTTTACAACTCTATATTAAAGCCAATTTGGTGCTACGGTATTCAGTTATGGGGCACTGCCTCGGCTTCTAACATCGAAAAAAATTCAAAGACAACAAAATAAACTTCTTCGAATAATCACAGCCACCCAAATATCCACAAGGATCTCAATTTGCCATTAGTAAAAACTATGATAACGAAATATATTTAAAAAGGTTGGAACTGCACCCAAATCCATTAGCTAGAAATATTTTAAATTATGACGGCCACACTCTCTTAAGAAGAAGAGCACTCACCCAATCAGATGAGCGATAAACACCTACATATGTGAACAGAAACCGTGATGACCAAATCTTTTTTGTCGAGCACTGGCAGGACATAAAGTAAATATTAGGATAAGATTTGATTAATTATTGTTAGTTCATATTTAATATATGAAGATTCAATAAACAAATACTGAAAAAAAAAAATTTTTTTTGTACACACAAAAAAATAATCTAGGTAATTTTACCAAGACGAACATACGTAATTAACAATAATGGTCGCATCTTAAACTTACAAGAAGCATTTCGTTATTTATCGCACAAATGAGGTAGTGGTGAAGAATTAGTCACTATGTTTTTCTTTATACTGTGTATAAAATGCATTTTTATATCTTTTATACCTTCTCCGTTTAAAAAGAATGTGTCGTTATTTTTTCCAAGTGGAGCAAGCAAATCAAAAATTTTAAACACGTTTATTTCGAAATGTATTTTTTGAATAATTAAGACGTTGCAGCAAATGACCGATATATAGATTCAGAAAGACAAGCAAGTTAAAAGTTTCAGAAGATAATTTAGTTCACACTGCTGGTTCACACTGTTTAAGTTTCAGCCATCAGGTCTTGAGCTTTTAGGAGATAAGGGAAAAGAGAATGCCATTTATTTTCCCCTCTCTCCTAAAAACTCGAGACTTGACGGCTAAGACTTGAACAAAGGGCTGCATGAATAACTTCATTCATGAACATACTGAAATGTTTATTCAACGAAGTTCGTATTCAAATAAAATTTAGACCACTAAACAAACTGTTGTGTTATTCATGCACAGATTACACACAGATATATAAAAAGATACGTGTGAGAAAGGCCCAAATCAGTTGCGAGGGCAGCTTTCGAAGAAAGACACAAAAAGCGTTGTTTGGTAGTGAAGTGGCAATGTGTAAAAACAGGCCAATACAATCAACACAAATTGCGTGATCAAAACCATAATAACAAAATACAAACCACGTTTAACAAAAGCATTAGTTCAACAAACGTTTTATTTTGTCCAAAAAAAAGTATTTAGGCCCTAATCATGTACAACGCAGCGCAACGCCAAACAATAACATTGAAAGCACAAACAATGTCATAAATATTTTGTAATTTTGTTGTTGCTTTCAACAGAAATTCATGTACCGTTTTAAAATTTTTAACGACACAAGCAATGGAGCGTTTGAAATTTTAACACGCAATGTGAATTTCTGTAGAAAGCAACAACAAAATTACAAAATATTTATGACATTGTTTGTGCTTTCAATGTTATTGTTTGGCGTTGCGTTAGTTCTGTGGCGTTGCGCTGCGTTGTACATGATTAGGGCCTTAGTGTTATTGTTTTGTTTTATAATGTTATTTACATACTAAACTATTGTTACGAAAGTAACTTAAGTTAAGAATAAGTTATTATTTTTTTATTTTTATTTATTAAATAGATATTTATATTACATATTTACAATCTTAGAGATTAAATATTACTATATTATCTATATTTGGCATAACATGATAGTTGTGAACCAGATTGACATATATAAAGCTATGAGTTATTTCATTAGCGGAATTCACCCTTGATAGTAAAGTCCCTTGTAGACCTTGTTAATCTTATCATTTTAGTAAAAATACTAACATTTACAACACTGCAACAACAAAATGTATTAGACTAAAATATACTACGCTGTGGTTGAAAAATCCCACAAAAAGCAGTAGTAAACAAAGTGTGTGAATTTACCAGGATAAAACAGTTGAAGAAACGTTATCGGTCTCTTTCTCTCACTCAGCAAATTCATTAATTTGCAATGCATACGAAAAAGACACTCACGCTTTGAAGAATAAAATCATATTAAATATAACAGAGTTGTACACAAAATACAAAGGGTGAATACCGCTATTTATTTACTTTGTTACTAAATTTTTTTTTTTTTCTTTTTATAAAATTTACAATAAGCAGGTTATTAAATTCATTAATATACAGAGTTTATTCAAATTCATTTAATATTAGTTTCCTGTATTTAAGACAAATTTCCAAATATTTATACAATGTAATGTAATCAAATTCAAAACCATTTAATATATTCAGAACTTCATTCAAATCTAAAGTAGTTTTTCCAAAATATTTTAATCTGAACTCGTAGTATATTGGACATATTCCAATTAGGTGTAGAGTGTTTTCTGTAGCGTCTAGGTTACAAAGTGAGCACAGGCCAACTGATGAACTTTTGAAGGCCCTGGCATTAATATCTAATAATCCACCTCTTGCTCTTATTATTAAACTCGCAGCTCGAGAAGACAAATCTAAAGCAGAAAGGGGTTTCATGCAATAATCAACCTGCGAATATAAATCGTGAAATTGAGAGTTTCTTGCGTTAACCAATAGATCTTCTCTTTCCTTAGTTGATAAAAGGTCTAGAATTTGTTTTGAGTATAAACATATAGGGTTTTCAGCATTGTCGGGTACAAATTTAATATTTCCACATAAAGTGATCCATTCCTCTGCCCAATACGTCTTTTTTGCTATTACCTTTTCAGCTAAAATACGTGGCAATCTACAACTAGGCATGCGCAGTGCTTTATTAATGTAATCAAAGTGGAGCTTTAAAGTATTAACGTATAGAGAGTTTAAGCCAGTTTCAATATAAAGCATGTAATTTGGTGTATTGCTTGGTAAAAGAAGCATCTTTTTTATAAAAAACCTGAACAATTTTTCAACTTCATCATATTTTTTAAAACCCCAGATTTGGGCTCCGTAAAACATAATAGATTTTGATGCTGCATTAAATATTTTTAGTTTGTTGCTGTTTAAAATTTTGGGGTGGTTTATGTATTTTGACCATGTTGAAGAAATCGCCATTTTAGAAGTAGTTAATTTATTTTCTATATGTTTTTTGAAAGACAAGTTGAAATTAAGGTCCATGCCCAAATATCTATAGTTATTAACGATTTCTATGTCATCTTCGCCATAATTCCATTTCAGATTATTCGATATTCTTGTTCCACTGCGAAATATTAATATTTTAGACTTAGCAAGATTTACCTTTAGGGACCAAATGTTGCAGTACGTATAAAGTTCATCAATCATATTCTGTAAGATATTTGGCGAATCAGATAAGATGACAATGTCATCAGCGTATAGAAGAATTTTAATAGGTTCATCTACTACATTTACACCACCAGGTAATGCTTCAGCCAGGTCGTTAAGGTATAAAGCAAACAAAATAGGACTAAGTATACGTCCCTGCTTCACACCGTTGTCTACACTGAACGGATCAGAAAATGTGTTACCATAAAGTACTTGACTTGTGTTATTTTCATAGTAAAGTTGTAAGATACGAATTATCTTTGACGATAACCCCATACAGGATAATTTGTAAAAAAGAGAATTCCTTGGTATCATATCAAATGCGCAGGAAAAATCCACAAAGAAAGCGTATGTGTTTTTGCCGTTAAGCTTATTTAAATGAACAATATTAGCGAGATTATAAACGTTATCAATTGTAGAGTAGTTTTTTCTAAAGCCTGCCTGATACTCGTTTAATATGTTATTGACATCAATCCAATTAGTTATACGGTTTAAGAGAATATTATTAAAAATTTTACACAATGTGTCAATTAACGATAATCCTCAATAATTTGTTGGACTATTTGGATCTCCTTTCTTCAAAAGCGGAATCAGAATAGACTTTTTAAAGCTGCTTGGTATGGTTTCCTTTAAAAAAATTTGGTTAAGCAGACAAAGAATTTCGTTTACGAAACAAACGGGAGCATATCTATAAAATTCATAACTGATACCATCAGAGCCTGGAGCTTTTTTATGTTTTAATGAACGTAGCACTGAAAAGAGCTCACAGAGTTCAATTGGTGAATCAAGAAAAGCATCAGTAAAACAAGGCATACACCATTGTAATAAATTTGCGTGTTCTGTGTTTTCGAGCATAGTACTAAAATGTGTATGAAAGTCATCTGATGTTAAGTCACCCCTCGTAATGCACGTTCGTGTTTTCATATCATTTGACAGTTTCCACCAGCCTTTACTGCAGTTAACAAAGTTAAGTTGTTCTAAATTTTTTTCATACAATTCAAGTTTACTATTTTTGCATATTCTTAGATATTTGGCTTTGGCAGAAAGATACTTTGCCTTATTTGCATTTGTATGCTTTTTTCTATACTTGTTAAGAAGTTTCATCATATTTTTTCTAGAGCGTGCACATTTCCAATTGAACCATTTTTGTTTTGGTTCAAAGCAAAACTTATTGTTGGTAGTAACATTAGCTTTTAAGATTTTGTTTTTAACAGATAGTACCATTTCATCAACAGAGATATTGGGTGCAACATTTGTATTTCTAGTAAGAATCGTTAAATTTTCTGAGTACTTTAACGCAAATTTATCGTTCCATCGTATTCTTTGAGGTACTGAATCGGCTGCAGCTCTATTGTAAGACATTGGAACAATTAGTTTAAGTACAAGCGGCATATGGTCAGAGTAAGGTTTACAAGCAATACTAAAATCATCAACGAAGTTCAAAAAACTCTGAGAACCAATACAGTAGTCTATAACAGAGCTACCACTTCCGCCACAAAAACTATATTCACCCTGTGCGTCACCAACAGTCCTACCATTAAGTACTATGCCTCCGAAGTTTTCAACTAAATCTACAAGCCTGCTTCCTTTTGTATTACACGTTGTGTCTTTCGAGAGTCTGATCTTGTTTATATGTGGAAGGTTGTGTAGAAGGTTAGGATCTAAATTTTGCTCATCACCTATACGTGCATTCAAATCACCAACTATGCAAAAATTTGTAGGAGAAAGTTCTAGTAAAAAATTTTCAAACGATTCAAAATCTACGTTCCAATTAGTGCAGTTTAAATAGCGGGGTATAAAATAAAACAAATTACCATCAAGATTAGCTGTTAGTAAAACGTTATTATTTGCATGAATCGAAAATTTTAAATTAAAAGCTTTTTGTATTTCCTTTTTGAAGCCATACAAGCAATTATGAATAAGTTTAGTTTATTAGTAATTTTTTTAGTTTAAAATGTTATTATATAAGTTTCGCATATTTTTAATGTAAACCCACTGTACAGAATTTTCTATTACAAATGTAATGTTATGATTATTATAGATAAATGTATAACATAATAGTGTTGAGATTATCTTTAACCCATAAAGTATGCTTTAGTTTATTGATGTATAAATCAATTTAAATGTATAGTGTTAATGCATAATGATATTCGCTGTAAGATAATAAAATCTCGATTCGCCCAGAAATGTCAAAAATGTTACAGACATTTCGCCGGGTAGAATGATCTAGAGACATCTAGATGTCAGCGAACAGAGTATAAATACTCGCGAAGGTTGCCATCGATAATCAGTATTAGTACGATTATTTAAGTGTGTGCATCGCAATTATAAGTAGTAAAATTGACTAAGTTCTAAATGAAGTGGCGTGAATAGTTTATAGTACATCTAAAAAGTGTTTAAAGTGTTTTATTTATTTTATTAAAGTTGCAATAAAAGAACACAAGAGGTTTATTATAAAGGAAATAAACCAAAAACGTTATTGAAAAGGCAGTAACGTAACAATTGGTGTCAGAAGTGAAATTGCAAAATTAAAATAAATTAGAAAAAAAAATAAAAAAAAAAAAAAAAAAAAAAGACAGAAATGAAATTTGATGAACTTAAAGTGGATCAGCTCGAGAAAGAGTTGAGCAAGTTAGATCTACCAACTGCAGGAAATAAAGCAGAGCTGCAGAAGAGGTTAATAGATGAATTCGAGCGACGCAATATTGACATTGGTAGCCACGAATTCGAGGATAAAGAAGAAATAGAGGTATGTACACGTGCAGTTGCTAGCAGTATGGATTTAAATACAATGTTTGCCGCTATGATGGAGCAAATGAAGAAAATATCTGAAGATAATTCCAGAAGTATGGTAATAGATCAAAGAAAATTCGAGCGATATTCTGGCTGAAAAATTGACGATAATTCCAGAAGCATGGTGATGATGATAAAAGAAAATTCGAGCGATATTCTAGCTGAAACTTCTCGCAAAATGGACGAAACTTCTAGAAAAATGGAAGAGAAATCGAGCACCATCCTGGCCGAAATTAAAGAGAATTCTAGAATAACAAACGAGAAACTTCGGGAGATTTCTAGTGAAATAAATGAAAGAGTAAATGAAATGGAAATAGAATTCTACCAGAAGCTGTCTGATGTAAAAACGCAAGTCACCGATGTAAAAACGGTTTTTGATGAAAAACTACACCATCTGGAGGCAAAAGTTAATAACATTCAATGTCAGGAGGCAGCGGTGCGAGTTTTACCAGAGGTTTTTAGTAGAATAAAGGCCCCTTGTTTTGATGGTAGTGTTCCATTTAATGTTTTTAAGTTCCAGTTTGATACAGTTGCTAACAGAAATGCATGGAACAATGATGAAAAGGCCATAGAGTTAATTCTTGCTTTAAAGGGGACTGCAGCTGAAATTCTAGAAAGTGTACCAGTAAGTTGCAGAAACAATTATGATGACGTGATGATGGCACTGCAGCGTAAATATGGTGGCGACCACAAACAGGAAATCTACAAAATGGAATTACGTGGTAGAATGCAAAAGGCTAATGAGACATTACAGGACTTTGCACTGGAGATTGAGCGGTTGGTGCAGCTTACCTATCCTGGTGAGTCATTCATTCTTGGATCACTTCAAAACTGAGGCATTTGTAAACGGTATCCGGGATGCAGATATAAAAATTGCGGTATGTACGTCACAAAAGTCTACCTTTGCAGAGACTGTTTCATTTGCAGTAGCCCAGGAAACCGCCAGAATTATTTCAAGACCACAAGTAGGCAAGGTGCGAAGGCTCGATGTGACCACCAATGGTGAAAGGGATATTGTGCAGGATATAAAAGAGGCAGTTATGGAGAAGCAAAGTAAGCGAGAAGCAAAGTAAAATGCTATAACTGCGGAAAAATTGGTCACATGCAGAGAAACTGTAAAGCACAAAATAAACGATCAAGATCTGATTCAGCGCCCAGAAACAACCAGCGGGCTAATCACCAGTCATCACAGGAGTCGCCGTTAAGTATGGAGGGAGTGCTACCATTCGCATCTGAGGACTCGACAATAAATTTGGTAGTGCAAAAGAGCAATAGAAGTGTTACAACATGTGGTTACATCGATGGCAAAGAGCGCATTTTGACTATCGACACTGGTGCAGGATTTTCAATTATCAGGCCTGACTTAGTGAGCGGAGCTGTCGAACCACTAAGCGGAGTAAGCTTGCGAACAGCAACAGGTGAGCCTGCGACTGTTTATGGCAAAACACGTGTGGTGTTAAGAATTGCTGATATAGTCACTTTTCATGAGTTTCTTGTGGCTGACATTGTAGACGAAGTACTGATTGGCGCAGATTTTATGATTCGTCAAAACATAAGTCTGGATATGGGAAAACACATCATGTATTTGGGTGATGTTGAAATACCCCTTGATGTTGGTTATGGAAGCGAGGCTCGTGTGGGACAGCCTCTCGCTTGCACTCGTCCGAAATCGTCAGCTCGCAGAAAAGTTGATAAACGTGAAAAAGTGGTTGCTTATGTAAGACAGCTAAGTAAATTGGAGGACAAGCACTATACGCAGTCCGATAGAAGGAAAAGCATCAGTGAAGGTTGCTCATTGCAGGTAAAGCCCAGTAAAAACTGGATAACGGCGCAGAGAAGTGATCCTGTATTGGCTAAGATTATGAGGGACAAAATGGCAGGTAGAAGACCAACTTCTTAAGATATTGCATCGGATGGTCCACTGATGAAAGCATATTGGGTACAGTGGAATAGTCTTCGAATGGCAAATGGTTGCCTATACCGAACATGGGAGAGCGCCGATGGCAAGGCAGTTAAAAGCCTAATGGTTGTGCCGTCTACTAAGGTATGTGAAGTGGTGCGGAAAATTCATCACGGCACTAGTGGAGCTCACCTAAGTGTAAGGAAAACCGTAGAAAGGTTAAAGTAACGTTTCTACTGGGTTGGATGTAAACAAGCCGTGAAGGACTGGATATTAAGCTGCAAAAAGCCAGCCAGGGGTACAACAAATATAAGATGTGCGCCGCTCCAGCAGTGCAACTCTGGTGCACTTAATGTACAGGAAGATAATGAGGTATCTTCCTTGGAGTGGGGAAGTCCTTACGAACCTCGTAAGTACGAACGTGTGAGCACTAATTTGTCCAGATATGATCGGGCGGTGAGCTCCAAGGGCAAAAATGAAAGTCGTTCATTTGGAACGATTAGCCCCTTATGGAAGAGGTGAGCCTATTCGGGACGAACAGGCTTAAGTGGGTGGCAGTGTTACGAAAGTAACTTAAGTTAAGAATAAGTTTAGTTTATTAGTAATTTTATTAGTTTAAAATGTTATTGTATAAGTTTCGCATATTTTTAATGTAAACCCACTGTACAGAATTTTCTAGTACAAATGTAATGTTATGATTATTATAGATAAATGTATAACATAATAGTGTTGAGATTATCTTTAACCCATAAAGTATGCTTCAGTTTATTGATGTATAAATCAATTTAAATGTATAGTGTTAATGCATAATGATATTCGCTGTAAGATAATAAAATCTCGATTCGCCCAGAAATGTCAAAAATGTTACAGACATTTCGCCGGGTAGAATGATCTAGAGCAGGGGTTTCCATTTCTTTGCACAATTGTGCATACCACTACTAACACATATTTTTATACTCTTCAATTCAGTCGTCGATGTGACTTCGACAAGTGTGCATGTCTAGCGCATGCTATATTATTTTGTTTCAGCTTACACTCAAAAAATATTGTGCGGTCAAAAATGCTTTTGGTAACATCCAATGCCTTGCGTGCAATTTTTATTTAGAGTTTAAATTTTAAGACTTAAATGTAGAATAATGTAACATATCATAAGTTTACATGCAAAGCAAAGAACTTTGTAAAATGGTAATTATTTGAGATTTAAAAGCAATTATTAATATTTCAGAAAAAAAAATTTCAAAATGTCTAACAGTCCTATGTGGAAGAAGCTGATAGTCACATTTATTATAGGTTTTATTTTACATACGTATATGGATTCGGTTCTTATAATTTTACAGCACTTTTTTATTTTTTCTTATGCAATACTAAAAGTTATTATTATAAATTATTATCTGATCACTAATTCCACTAACACCGTGTTAATAGTTATAAAACAGATTACCCAGTTTTGGTGTCTAAAAATATTAATGTGTTCTTATAAAAAGAATTAAAAACTCTGCTAATTTTTTTATTGAGTGTGATTATACATTATGCTGTTAAAAAAATTATATATTTATTTGATGATACGTCATTTTTAATTTTGTAAATAACTTAAAATTATATAAAAATACATATGTAACGTGAATCCTAATCAACAAAAATTTCAAATTTTCAAATAATATCTACATTGTTTTGCATTTAAGCTAACGATATGTGTTTTGTTTGTGAAAAAAATTCTTTGATGCCTGTAAAAGGGTCCCTTTTTCTTTCGTAAAAAAGACGTACCTAAATGCAGAAATTATTAAGAAAACAAATAGCCACAAGAATTTGTTGGTATTTTGTGCTTGTAAAAATAGTTTTGTTTCTGTACCAATCGCGTCGGTGGGTTTTTTTTTCTACGAAAACACTTTTCTTAAGTAAAAATATTTAAAAAACATGTTAAAAAAGTCTTGTTTTCCTACAATTTATGTGTAAAACTATAACATAAAAGCAAATGTGACAGCAGGTAAAATGTTTGGGTAAGAAGATGTGTTTTATTGATGTATCAATGAAACTTTATTGTTTCGCACTATTTTTATTGCTTACTTTTTTATGCTACAATTATATGACCGAGTTCAAAGAGTTAACATTACTAATTTATGGTATTTATTTAACGTAACTTTGACCTGTTATAATGACTTTATACATTTTTGCAGGCAACCTCAGGTGCGCATTTGGTATTCTGTAAAAAGTTATGATATACCATTAGCTAGAATTAAAATGTATGCACAGATGTTTGAAGTTTGAGTAACCCAACAACGTGAATACCCTTTCTATTTTACTTACCACTATGAATATCCTAACTTTTTACTAAAATAACTTTTTCACGTTATAATTCTCATGTGGGAAATCCATTTCAAAGTGTATTCCACTACTAATACATATTTTTGTTTCAGGTTTACAGAAAAAACTTTATGATGGCACTTAAAAAATATTGTGCGGTCAAAAACGCTTTTGGTAACATCCAATGCCTTATATGCTATGCAACATTTAAGGAAGGAACGGAATATGTTATTAAACGGCATTGCGATCGTTTTCATAATAATATAAATAATTTAAGTGATAAGGGAAGAGAAGACCTGTTTTATAAAAATAAAACAATTTTTTTGGAAAAATTAAAAAAATGGTTATTAGAAGAAGAAATTTATGAACCAAAATCAGTTCCCAAATTGAAAAAGGAGATTTCAAGTTTAGTAATATTGGAAATTGTTAAGAAAGGAAGACCATTGTGGGATGGTGTTTTTATCAAGCAATTGCTAAAAAAAATTTTGGGAAAGGCTTAATTATAATACTAAATTTATATAGTCTCTTCCCCTGTCCAGTCAAACTTTAGACCGTCGTACTGTTCAATTAGGAACATGTGTAGAATCTGCAATTAGGGAAAAAGTAATTAATTGCGATTTTTTTCAATTTGTTTAGACGAAAGCACTGACATAAATGATCTGTGTGAACCTGTAATTTGTATTCGATGCGTAGACAGCGAATACAGTATTTTTGAGTCAATGTTTACTTTAGAAACATTTTATGGAAATGAAACTGGTACGTTGTTGTATGATGTTGTCACAGAAAAGCTTCTTTCCATTGTAGACATAAACATATTGGCTGGAGTCTGCACAGATAGAGCCAATGTAATGTTGGGCAAATATAATGGGCTTATAGGCCAATTAAAAAAACACGAATTTGCAGTTCATAATTTTCACTGCATAATTCATCAGACCGCTCTTGCATCGAAATTCATTAATGATACCCCAGGTATGAAGACAGCAGAGGATATAAAAAATAAAATTCGAGGCGGGCATCAAGCGCTTACCCACCGAAAATTTGTAACCTTTTTAAAAACAAAAATGACCAAAAACGTTATTGAAAAGGCAGTAACGTAACAATATTATTAACTAGTGTTGCGGTAAAGTTAACAGTTAATTTTTACAACAGTTTGGCAAATAAATAAATTTGTGTTCATTGTATTGCGGCATAAAAGATGGTTCAAAGAGAAATGAAAAAAGGGCAGCTTTTTAAGAAAGAGACAAAAAATCTTCCGTCTCGTGACATATCTGTGTATAACCTGTGCTACTAGCAAATACATTTCGTTTCATATGGCAAACACAAAGACTTTGTTCAATGAAATGACTTTTGCAAGGCGAATTCACTAGAAGGTGGGGTCAAGTCAACATACGGTTATTTTTTTCGGTGGTCGATTTGTCAAAGTTTGTATACAAACTAGTTTTTTATGTAAACAAACGTCTTTTTTTTACTAGCAATAATTTTGACAATCGGACCACAGAAGCAGTGTTGTTGTAGAGTTGACCTCACCTTCTAGTTAATTCGCCTTGGACTTTTGTTTTAAAGTTTTCACTCTCTCTAATTTTTTTATATAAATACTCAATAGCAATGTTGCCACTTAGTAAATTCATGTAATTTTTTGTTTTTTGTTACCTTTTCAATAATATATGTACATATGTAATTTGAAAGGCATTTTTTAAATTAAATTAAAATTTTTTTCCTAAAATTTTTTTATGTTCTTCCAAGCAAAACGCATTGCTGAAAAATAATTCTGAAAATAAAATTAAATTTTTTTAAAGCTTAAACATTTACATTATAAACAATTAATTTACTTTGAAAACAATGTCAAATTTGTATTATTTTTTTATCTTTCCTAATGTTTTTCATTTCGTTCAACTGGCAGTACTGACTTTAAAAAAAATGTGTTTTTCCATGAACAAGTCTAATTCATGTAAACGGTGGTGTCGATACTACAACAAGTAACAACACCAAAAACACACCAATGTATTTTTTTGTTGCTTTCGTTGATCGATATGTCAAAAACACAAGCAACTTTTGACATTTCTCTCTCTAAGTAAGTCCCAATTTACACTAGGGACATTTCTTGCCGGACAGACGAAGTTTGATGGCGAGGGGTCGAAAAGGTAGAGTGTACATGACTATCTGTACTGGACATTTTTTCATTTCTCTTTCTTACTTTTCGTAGTTTACATCTTGTTGCTTTATATTATTTTTCTCAATTTGTCGTCAGTTTGGCTTGTATTGTGTTATGTTTGTGGTGTTGTTAACTTGCCTTGTGCTTTCTAAATAAATAAACTAATAAATTAAAGTAAAAACAAAAAATTAATTAATAAAAATACATTTTTGTGGTAAATGAATATAATACTCGGGTTTTAATTTTACAAAAATGTTTGGCAATTTAAATTTGCAAAATAACACCACAGACTATTATAATAAACACTACAAGAAAAAGCCGCCAAACTTTACGAATGAAGAAAAGAAAGAAACAAGTATAAAATTTCTGTCTGACTTCTAATGTTTCATATGTAAACGCTACAGGTAAGATTAAAAGAGAATTCAAAAAATGTCCGGCAAGAAATGTCCCTAGTGTAAATTGGGACTAAGTAAACTTTATGATTTGGTCCAAGATGCGTTTATTGAATAAAAGCAAAATCAATGTTATTTGAATTAAGAACATTTGCTAAATCTAATCTTCTACTAGACTCCACAAGATATCTAAACTTAAATGTTAACATTTTAAATGCATTACGGACCATAAATTGAAATAACTTCTTTAAAAAGACTTTTACATTCGGAGATTGCCTCAGATTTCGACAAAGATTTAAAATTTTTCATGAAATTCATAATTCTAATTTTCAAAGAATCAGGTTCACATAAAACCTTAGCTAATTTCAGAAATTAATTAATAATTTTAGGTTTGTTTGAAGTTTGATTGCTAAAAAGACTTGTAAAAGAACGATTAGAATCAACAATGTTTGAATTAAAAGTCATTGAAACATTAGGTGCGTTTGAGTACTTTTACAGTAAAATGCAGTAAATGAGTAAACTGAAAAATGTTCTCTCACAAAAAGCTGTTGTCCAGAAAAGTACGCGAACGCAAAATTTGTAAAAATTCGTAAAATTAAGGCAACAGCTGATGGCAAAAATTGAAGTGTTGAAAAATGTTTACACTTTTGACTACTTAACTCGTTTTCTTATCGGTACTCGATTAAATACTTTTTACAACACGAACATTTTAAGAAAATCCAAACAATTTATTTAATTTTTCTTTCACATTTTTGTTTTTTTTTTTATTTTATTTGATTTTACTAATTTGTGTCCGGCTAAATTTGTTCAAAAATACATGAATTCATTTTTTTGCTATTGAAAAGACCAGTTTCTAAATTATTTTTTTTTGGAAAAAGGGGTTTTAAACTTTGTGATAGAATGTAATGTATCAGGAGCAAGTTTATTTAAATCAGATTCAATGTCCAAAATATTGGAATCAAAATAAACACCTCGTAACACTACCGATTGTCGTCTCAATTCCATAGGTGTAAATGAATAAGAATCAATATTTTTTCCCCTAAGAATCTGCATCATCTCTAAGTGCGCTGAAATATCTTGTAAATTTAATGTGTTTATGCTTTTTCGTGATCGGATTAATTTGTACATTGCTATTTGTGTTTGATTCTACATTTAAATCTTCAAAAATCGAAAATCTATTATGACTACAACTAGTTCTAACACCAATTTCTGTGGATCTTAGATTAGAAAGATCGACTTTTAAATTGCCTTTTGAATTTTTTATAATTTTAAAATCATTATCACCTGAGGAATTCGCCATACTACAATTTTCATCCTGAGAAAGGAAACCGGAAAAATCCTCATCATTGGAATGTTGAAAACTTGAATCTTCTTGTAAATTTTGGTCTAATTGGGAATCCATTTGAAAAGAAACTTCACGCACATTATTAAAATGTTTATCCATTTTGCCAATCAAAATAAAAAAGTATATGTATGTATATAAAATAAAAAGATTGACTTTTTTTGTCTTTTTTGAAATAATAATTCAAATACATATATATTTTTAAAAAATTTTATTTTTTAATAAAGAAAAACACGTCTGCTTTCTATGAAAATATTTTTTTCAATCCTAAAGTCACTTAAATATATCTTAATTTGAAAAGTAAGCAGCATTAGTATTTGAAGAAGTGCAAAAATGGTTTTTTGCGTTCCGGCAATGTTGGGTAGTTTTGGCAAATTTTAAGAGTAATTTTCATTTTACTCTCATTAGTCCGAACTTTCCCGAGATCTTGTGGAACACACCTATTGTTATTAAAAAGTTGACATAGTAATTATTTCCAACTATTCCAACTTTCTGTAAATTCTTTTAAAAAAATTTCTCCACATTAGGTTTTAGCTTTTAAACATTAACAAATATTTTGATTAAATGTTCTCTAGATTTTTTAATATTTGTAAAACTCATTTATTTTTTATTTTACTCAGACTTCCCTAAAAAAATCAAACAAAGATAAGGAAAAATGTCCCACTTTTTATTAAAAAGAGCAATATGAAAAAATTTAACTTCCAAAGAGTACTTTTTGGAGCCAAAAGCGACACAACTAAATTTATATTAAACTACCAAAGGGCTGCGATTCGTCATAAAATATACACACTAAGTAGATTCTTAATGTAAATATTACCACAGTGGGACACTTCTTTTATTGCATATTACGGCAGTTAATATTGATCGAAATATTAATTTGAATTTTAAGAGATGAGCCACAAATTAAGGGCTCTTTTCTTCTCTAGAATGATGATATAAGTGAGACACGGCTTTCCGTGTCAATATTTACGGCAGTTGATCCTACGCGAGTCTACAGCTTCGACCGTGAGATTTTGCTGAAAAGAGTAGAATTTGGCGGCCTACGCTCTTTTGATCTGTCCTACTTTTTATCTATTACGAATAAGCGGAAAATTTTAATTTTTTTTACCATAAGCTTTCGATTTTTATTTTATAAGTGTATGATAGTGACATCTAATTTAATATAAAAAGATTTTAATGACGATATTAAAAATTGATTTTTGTATGATTTTATTTGTAGAATTCATGTTCTTGTTCGTCTTTCTTAATATTGTTTTTGTAGCCTTTCTCAAAGTCCTTCGACAATACAATATAACGATTTTCTCTTACTGCATGCATACCAGCTTCCTGACAAATGGCATTAATATCAGCACCAGATATTTTATCAGGCCTCGCCACAAACTCTTCCAAGTCAACGTCTTCGCACAAGTTCATCTTTGATGTGATGGTTGAAAATATAAGACGCTTTTGACGCCTATCTGGCAATGGGAATTCAATTTTTCTGTCCAAACGACCTGGACGAAGTAAAGCTGGATCCAGAGTGTCCGCACGATTTGTTGCCATTATAACTTTAACATTTGTGGTCTGATCAAAGCCATCCATTTGATTAAGTAATTCTAATAGAATACGTTGTACTTCTCGATCAGCGCCAGTCTGTGCATCAAAACGTTTTGTGGCTATGGCATCAATTTCATCTATAAAAATTATTGCTGGCGCATTTTCCTTAGCTAAACGGAAAACATCACGCACCATACGCGGTCCTTCACCAAGGTATTTTTGCACAAATTCAGAACCAACTACTCTAATAAAAGATGCGGTTGTGTGATGAGCCACCGCTTTAGCCAACATTGTTTTACCACAACCGGGTGGGCCGTACATAAGAACACCACGGGGTGGGTCAATACCTAAATTATACAATTTTCAATATTTACACATCTTATATAGACTACAGATGTTTACTCACCAATTTGTTTATACAATTCAAAATGAGTTAGTGGTAACTCTACTGCTTCACGAATTTCTTGCTTCTGCATATCCATACCACCAATGTCTGCATAACTTACATCTGGCTTCTCATCTGGCTGTAACATTGAGATAGAGCTGTCAGCTTCCGGAGGTAAAACATCAACCAAGGCATTACTATGCTTATGCAGAGCAACCGATGCTGAAGGTTTTAACAGTTCGCGGTCAATTGTTGATAAAATACGCACATAATAATTAGAACCAGTTGTAGAGCCGACAATACCAGTATTTTGGTCAACTGCTTCCAAAAATTGACCTATAACAAGAGGGACTGATTGAATACGTTTTACCTCTTCTTGAGCATGAAGATATTCTTTTTTAAGATTTCTTTGTTCATCTTTGATGTATTCTTCCTGAACTTCCAGAAATTCAAGGGTTTTTTGCAATTTCTATTGAGAAAAAGATATTTACTCTTCGTACCATTACAGAAAATAATTCATAATAAGTAATTTACCTTGTAGCGCACATACAGATCATCTACGTCCAATTCATCCAGTGAACTGTGAGCGTCTTTCAATTTAAAATCCAACGTTTCCTCCTTGGTTTAAAACATAATTATAATTTTTACCCAACACTAATTTTATCTCCATTTACCTTTTCCTGCAATAAAGTTTCCATCATCAGTTTATACTTACTAACAAGCCAAAATAAATTTTCATTAACTTAGCAAAATCTTACAATGACTAGTTAAAATAATGCTCGGCATAAAGTACAATGTTGCAATAAATAGTAACTCCGATAAGAAAAAAGTTGCCAGAGTTTTTGTTGAAAACTGGCTTGCCGACAGATTACTTTTTTACAACGTGTGTATAAGTACACACACAAAATTAGTCTGAGTAATTTGCCAAGGCCTGCTTATAGGGCATTTACATTACATCGAAATCTAGTACATTTCATTTGAAATCTTTCTTCAAATCTAGTTCGCTTACATTATACTTGTTTGACATTACCGAGATTTGGTTCTCACAAAAAAACCGCCGACTGAAAGTTTTTTGTGTAACACATACTTACATATAAAGAAATAGGCATTTAAAAATTTGCATTACATTTTCTTTATAATCAACTTCATTTATTTTATCAATATTATATGTCATTTGCATTTTTTTTTTACTATTTTACAACATTTTTGAATTTTTTGCTTAACAATTTTAACAAGCAGCTATTATTGTTTTTGTATACGTGTGAACAAATCAATACCGAAATCAACCGCAAAAAAAAAATTTTTTTTTGTTTTGACCACGTGCTATTACTATTGTTTTAAAAACAACAGCACGTGCGTGAAAAACAATAACAAAACATGCAAAATTATATCCGAAAACATTACGAACACTATATTATTCATAAAAAATGAAAAAATAATTAAAATATGAAAAAATCTTTAAATTAAGCAGTTTATAATGTTTGAAAAATTATGCAAAAATGTTGTTATATGAATAAAATCTACAAATTTGCCGGTTTATAAAATCCGATTACTGATTTTGAAAGCACGTTACTAGGGCTATTAAGGCCGCCAGTTGTCACTTTCGACAAATCAAAACTTTAGGGGGTGGTCCATATTAAAGAACAAAAATTCAAAAATTTACCAAAAAGTTGTTACATAAATAAAATCTACATTTGAAACTGCTTAATTTAAAGATTTTTTCATAGTTTCAATAATTTTTTAATTTTTTATTAATAATATGGTGTTCGTAATGTTTTCTGATAAAATTTTGCAAGTTTTGTTATTGTTTGTCACGCACGTGCTGTTGTTTTCAAAACAATAATAATAGCACATGGTCAAAACAAAAAAATATTAATGCTTGCGGTTGATTTCGGTATTGATTTGTTCACACGCGTTGTTTTTGTTTTGTTTTTTGTTAAAATGTCATTTTTTTCTTGTGCAGGGAAGTAGTTTTTAGTGCTATATGGGGAAAAACATAGTTAGATCAATAAGTACTACTAGATTTCGTCAAAATCTAGTTACGGAGTAGATTTTGTTTTGTACGGGAAATCTAGCCAAAAACAACTAGATTTGGCTCGAAATATCGAAAGTACTAGATTTCGTTGTAGTGTAAATTGGCTATTAGCTATATTATTATTGTATAAAAAAATGTTTATTCCGCATTTCGATTACGTTTCCGCATTCAGTTAGGCCGAGAAGAGACGGTGAAACGCAACTGCAACAAAACTGCAACTTCTAGTTATTTTCGAGTTTCATTTGAGTTTATGCCATATACTTACTTGAGGGCCACACATGACGCGACCATTTTGAGACCGACTTGAAACGCATTGAAAATCAGTTGCATTGAGAAAAGGTATTGCAACCAACAACTCAAGGAGAATTAATTTTTCAGGTGGGGTTGAAAGCACAGCTGTGCTACTTTTATTTACTTAGAGGAATGTCAAAAGCTCCATGTGTTTGTGACATATCTATCAACGAAAGCAACAAATAAAGTTTGTGACATATCTATCAACGAAAGCAACAAATAAAATACAATAGCGGAGTTAATTTTTTTGTGCAAATGGTCTTGCGAAAGAGCAAATAAAGTTTGTTAAGTTGAATTCGTGTGTTTATTTTTATTTGCAATTAAAAGAACTCAAAGGTTTATTATAAAGGGAATAAACCTTAACGCGTTTTATTAAGTAAAAACGTAGTAATATGTATATGTATGTAATTATTATAGGCTGTCGTTTTAGACATAGTATTAAATGTTATATTTTATAATTTTTTTAATCATAACAGCAGAACTGTTTTTATGTTATATTGCTTTCAAAATATAAATACTGCAAATTTTAAAAACAATAATATCCTTTCATTCCATATTATGCTGCATCTGTAGTTCAGGGCTTATGTGTGAGTCTTCTGTGTTTAGCAATTATCCCCATTCCAAAGCATACCAACCTGTCCTTATAAAATCTCTTATTATCACGTTTCTTCAATCAACTTCATTGTTTTTTTCATAGACTTACTTTGCTCCACGTCAAAGAAAACATCATATTACGAAGTAAAATTTGTTATGGAGCACAAAAGGATAAAATGTTATTTTAGAAAAACCATAATAACTTTGGATTTATTGCATCTAAATTCATGAAAATTTATAGGTTTTTTAAAAACTTACGTAGCCATCAATTAGGAGGGTTTAAAAATCTATCCAATTGTTTTTAAGAAAATTTATTGTAAACCTATTTTATAGTTTTTCTCAAAACTTGATGGCGTATGGGGGCAAAACAATAATAACCTGACGAAATGTGGAATTAAAACTTAAGTTTAGTTTCGATCTGTGACATATGGAATATTTAGGAATTAAAATGATTTTAGGAGTAAAAAAATAACCTTTAAAGTAAATATTCCTTTCTTACTGCTGTGCCGAACCTTTGATACCCTCCACCGACAGTTCGAATATTTCAGGAGTGGGATATAGAAGAAATATTTCTGGAGTGAGATGTCAATATATTATTAATTAATCTTTACAAAAACCAATGTCACCATTAGAATTGCTTGCGGTTTGAACTAGCTTGTTTAAATTTCATGATTCGTAACAGTTTTAGCCGACCTAAAATGATTTTCAGGAGGGCAATTTAAATTGGACCCATGGTAAAATATAGACCAACCATCCCAAAAATCAGCAGAGGGATTTTTGGTTTAAAAAAAAACATAAATAAGAATAAATTTCAATACAGCAGTGAAATTAGTTTAAGTGTTTATAGTGAATTTCAGAAGGCTGCTTTTTATGGGATCTAAGGTAAATTATGCACAGTATATCACAAAATTGTATGAAATTTTTTTTGGCCATATAAAGCTAAGTTATAACAAATTTTACCGCAATATCTATATCTGCTATGGTTTTAGGCGTATTTAATTAATTTACCAGAGTGGGCTTTATATGGGGCCTATGGTTATGGACTGATCATTACGAAATTCAACAGTGTTATTTCTAGTTCATAAAACTGTGACGTACCAAATTTTATTATGATAGCATTGTTTATTACGCTTTAGGAGTAATAAGCTGCTTATTGTGAGTAGGGTTAATAAATTCGACAGTGTGAGTTCTACTCCTACAAAACTGAAGCGTACATAATATATTTATCAAATTATTTTTTATAACGGTTTTATGCGTACTAAACTGTTTTCCGAGAGTAGGGTTTATAAGTTATGGACCGATCTTCACAAGGTTTCACAGTGTGATTTATAGTTCTATAAAACTGTGATGTACCAAATTTTATTATGATTGCATTGATTATTATGGTTTAAGGCGTACTCAACTGTTGTATTTTTTCTTTTTTTTTTTTTATTAAAAAAAAGTATTTTGTTTTCTATTTTGGAAAGGGGTGCACTTGTCCACCCCATAATAACGCCTGTAATTAACTACCAATTATTTAAGGCAAATAAACTAGGGTTTTGTTTTTATATAAAAATCAATTACCTACATTTAGTACGTCTTAGTAAACATACCTAGATTATTTTTTATGGGTATGAAACGCATCAAATAGAAACAATTATAAAAATTTTAAGCCTTTTACTAAAAACTAAATGAAGTGTAAAAATAGTGATTAATAAATAAATTTAAATGAATAAATTTTATTTTAAATTTATAATTGTTATATCTTCTGTCTCAAAATTGATCTTCTGGAACCTTAGTAATGCGAACATAAATAAATTTACATTTCGAAACGTGCAATTTTCATCGGGGAATAAGTATATGAATTGTTATAAATAATAGGTATATTCATTTACTTTACTAACAGAAACATGCAACACAGATTACTACACAGACATGTCACGAGACGGAAGATTTTGCGTTTTTTTATGTCTCTTTCTTAGAAAGCTGCCCTTTTTTCAGTTCTCTTTGAACCATCTTTTATGCCGATATACAATGAACCCAAATTTATTTAGTTGAGATTTATTTGCAAAACTGTTGTAAAAATTAACTTTTAAGTTCACCGCAACACTAGTAAATAATTTTTAAGTAAGTAAATAACATTATGAAACCAAAAAATATTACTAAATACATTTTTTTTGTACAAAATAAAACGTTTATTGAACTAATGCTTTTGTTAAACGTGGTTTTTGTTTTGTTATTTTTGTTTTGATTGCATCGGCCTGTTTTTACACATTGCCACTTCCCAAAAAAAAAATGCTTTTTGTGTCTTTCTTCGAAAGCTGCCCTAACAACTGATTTGAGCCTTTTTCACACGTCACTTTTTACATATCTGTGTGCAATCTGTGCTTGCAAAGAGAAAGTAAGTAGGATTTTAAAGAAGTTGCTCTCAAAAATACTAAAAAGTAAATGAACACTGCCAGCCAAAATTTGCAAGTTAAAGTAGTGACGAATTACAGGATATTTGAGTACCCATTAATTATTCTAAGACTTGGGAAAATGTTATATATTACGGTTAAAATAATGTGATATTATTAATTTATATTTGTTTATGTTGAATAAAATGAATTATGTGTTCGATTTTTTTTATTAAGGAGGTGAAAGAAGAATTTGGGTTTTCATCAATAATAAAAGATAAAACAGCCTTTGTTAACAATAAAAGTATTTATAAGGCAAAACCAAATATTTAATTTAACAATCTATGTATAACCGATGTATATAGGTATATAAAATTTCAACGTTTCGGACTGAAGGACATGTCCATCTTCTCACAGCCTTAACGCTGTGAGTTATAAGGTTGAAATTTAAGCCGGATGCTGGTCTTTCGCTAAATTAATCCACTAAAAATCGAAGAAATTGTCTAATAGTACGAAAATTGTGTGTGTGTGTGTGGTAGTGAACAAATTTAATGCATTGCGACTCGCAAGATACTACTTTCATGTGTAAATGCTAAGTAAGATGGAATTTTTGAGACTGCGAAGGTTTAGGGGTTAATAGCGTAAAAACGAGTAAACTCGCTAACCTCATAACTCCTAAACTAACCGTGGATCCATCCATGCGTTCCGAACAATATTTTTGTCCAAAGAATAATTTTTTTTTACTAAGAGTGTTCTTCTGAACGATTCACCTATTTCGGAATTTTTGACTGGAAAAACAAAGAGATGTAAACAATTTTAGAAGCTGGCAGCACAACTAGCAAACTACTTACATATATTGAATTTTTTTCTAAAAGTGTGTTAAGAAAATGGACGAATAAAGGAAAGTGATTTTATTATTTATTTTTAATTATTCATGTGGCAACTCAATTTAACTTGTATGTACAAATAGAAAAAAAAGTGGCATCGCAGTTCGTTTTGTTCTGAACAAAACTTAAAATTAAACCATTCATTTTTCAATTAAAGCCAATAAACATAGAAATAAAAACTGTTTTACATTCGTAACTTATCCAAAAAATACAAATTTGTTTCTTTTTCGAAATTCAAACATAACTGGTGAAAACTGTACCTATTTTTGATACTTTCTTAACAAAACATTTTTCTCCATTCTTTGCAATATATCTACGTTCTCAATTATGGGCTTCCACTACAATAATGATTTTTTTATATTTCAATGGGGAGAAAAAATATAAAAAATGGTGAAATGCGGTAAATTGAATGTCTTTGTTTTACTTTTTCATTCTACAAGTGGTACCTTTTTAATTTGCTATAATAGATATTAGAAACATAAAATTATAGGTGCAGGGTCCTGAGTGAATGAGGAGAACCTATAACGATGGAATTTTTTTTTAAACTTTAGTATCGGGTATCTAGGTAGCCATAATACTCATAGTACTAATAACAACACCTGATCGTTTATGGTACCCACAGGCGATGCAACATTTGTCAAAACACGTGTTACTTTGTTTGTTTCAGTTTTTACCACAGACGACTACACTAAAAACAAAACATCAGTATTGCGTGTTTTTTGAATATGCAACTACAAAACACAAAAAAAAAACTTGTTTATTTTCTTTGTATACCTATCATATTTTATGTCCCATAAATGTGGAAAAATTTTATATTCAATTATAATTGTTTTCCAACTCTCACAATTTGCAATTGTTGCCATTTTCCGATTTCTTTCTTCATATTTTTTTGTCCGAGAGTTGCAAAAGCACCTCACTCAACAACTGCTCTCAACAGAATGAGAAAAAAAAACATGTGTTTGGAAATTTTTTCATAATTTTTCAAACATTTTAAACTGCTAAATTTAAAGATTTTTTCATATTTTCAATAATTTTTTATGAATAATATGGTGTTCGTAATGTTTTCTGATAAAATTTTGCATGTTTTGTTATTGTTTGTCACGCACGTGCTGTTGTTTTCAAAACAATAATAATAGCACGTGGTCAAAACAAAAAAAATTTTATTATTTGCGGCTGATTTCGGTATTGATTTGTTCACACGCGTACCAAAAAGTTTTTTTTGGTACAAGGCAAGGCGAATTCATTACAGGTGATCCTAAAAGCCCGGCTGGTAACTTTTTTCTTTAGCTTTATAATTGTTGGATGTCAAAATCTTGTTTATTATGTTTATTTCTGTTGCGATATGTTTCGGTTTTTGACATTGTACAATGATATTACAAAAACAAATTGCTTGTGGTTTTTGTACGAGTTGTACTTGTTGTACTACCGAGATTACCTGGAATGAATGGTACAATGCGAATTTACTTCAGGTAGCGGCGAAGAGACAGCCGGTTATTTTTATTTAGTAAGGCCAAAATTGTCAAAAGTTTTGTTTACATGTACTTTTTAAAATTGTCTTTTTAAATGAAATTTTAGTTTGCAACTTATTAATGAAAAAGTTCAAAAATTAAGTTACGATTAATTTAACTATGTGTAAGAATTAAGTACAGATCGTTTTTTGGTCACAAAAACTAATTTTTACCATTATATCTTATCTTAAAGGTGTTTTTATGTTTATGAATATATATAAAAAAAACGGTTTAAATTGATTTCAATGCAACGTTTACTTCAACCGAATTTGCAATTTTGTGCTCACCAAAATTGCACAACTTTATGTTATAAAAACGGTCATTTTCTTGATTCTAAAAATAATTTATTTTATTTTTTATTTTTTGACTGAAATGTTTTTGTTCATTTTAGGCTAGGGCCTAAATTTCTTTCTTCAATCCCAAATTTAAAATAAAAATTTCTTAAAATATCTAAAAATAAGAAGGCACTAAATAAATGATTTCTAAATTAATTAATGTTTTAATATTATTTATCAGTGGGGATTATTTTTATCTTATAAATTTGTATATTGAACTCATAATAGCATAATCACTCTAAAGCAATGGTGTATTTTTTAACAAATTTTACAATTTGGTACTTATCTTTCAAATTCTGACCAAAAATATACGGTATTTTGGAAAAGGGATCATTCATTTAATCCAAAATATTATAAATATATGTACCTATTTTAAATTTCCTGCATGACTGTCAGTTTAAATATAATTAAAGCAACATGTGCATATTGTCTAACATAATTTTAGCATTAATGGTTTCATCCTGAAAATCCATGTTGAATGATTTTATATCGTTTATGAACTTCTGAAGCTGTGAATATTTCAAATGTGGAGAATTAGGGTTATAATAAGGACCCCAACAAGCACACTCATTTTACACCTGAAATATAAATTGGCTTAGCCATTATATTTGTTGACATACATTGAAAATTAATTTTACTTCTTAGAATGTAAGCATGTTCTTTACATGGTCCAATTAATAGGTTTGCGCAAAAAGCCTGCTGATTTTTTTGCATTGTTGTGTGTTTTTGGTGCAATCGCTATGATTTTCTACACAAACTCCTACTCGTTGGCCCATGGCTTTTTTGATACACAAAATTCTTCTGCCGATACATTTTGAATAAAAAGCTTATGTAGCGATCAGTTTTCATCCGTCCGGTATTTAATTTGCGTTATAATTTGTCTAATATGAATTTTATTGAAATGAGTTTTTTATAGCTAAGCAGATCCTATAAAGGTTAGAATGTAAAAGAAACAAAACTTTCAATAATTTCCCCAAAAATAAAAGTAGTTTTCTTTAACATTTTCAAATAAACCCAAAATTATTTTTTTTATCTAATTTGAGATTAGAACACCAAATCTGGTAGCCCTGCTTTATTCAACTGTTTAAACTGGGCGAATGAATTTATATATTAATTCGTCCTGGTTTTGACATTACGAGACCGAACAACAAAAACAAAATACCCCGTTGTTTTTCGTGTTGTTGACTTGTTGTAGTCTCGCCGCCACCTGAAGTAAATTCGCCTTGTTTTGGTAGTAAAGTGGCAATTAAGGCGAATTCAAAACATATCTGACATATCTGTTTTGTAATCTGTGCTCTCCACTAAGCCATCACCAGCAACCTCGTGTCTCATGTAAACGGTCACGATCGGACTGTAAACTAGCGTTTACAACAGACCAACCCCTATCCAATAGGTCTGCGCAAGTAGCCAGATGTTTATTTTGCTTTTGTTTTTTGCGTGTTTTGTTTTCCTTGTGTAGTAGTAAGATTTTGACAACCGTGAGGAATATTACACAAACAATATGCCTATTGTTTTTGTATTGTTGTAGCGATAAGCAGACCTATTGGATAGGCCTTGCAACAGCTCAAGGCGAATTCAACTACAGGTGGTGTCAGAACTACAACAATCCAAAAACAACAGAAACAACATAGGGTTTTTTGCATTGCATTGTTGGTGTTTACGGTCCAAAATGTCAACCATTCCTCACAAATCAAAACAAAGTGACTCGAACTGTCAAAATCAGATGGCGTTTCGACACCACCTGTAGTTGAATTTGCCTTGAACAGACTTTTGTTCTTTTTTTTAAACACGGAGAGAATTTCATAATATTTAGCCTCTTTAATGCCAATATTGGTGCTGAGACTTTAAACTATTTTTTGTTATATAAATTTATTTAAAATAAATAATATAATAATAAAAAAAAAATTCTACAAAGTCGATATACTTTGTATTACCATTTATACATCCTTTAGTGTGCAGTTTTTCGTCGGGAAAAAAGATAATCGCTTAATGAGAAAGCGGCCATATATTTCGGTTAATAATTATTTGAATTATATGAAACGGCTTTAATTTTGGGATAAAAAATGTACATATTTCAAGTACTTTTCGTTTATAACCATTCAAATCTTAAATTACAACTTTGTACAAAATACATATATGCTTGTATTTATATGGCAACGCTTTATAGTAGTCGACATTTTGACGAAGTTCAATCGAGTACATAAATATTTTCTCTCACAGAGATGGAAAAAGAAAAATAAATTTTGTGAATTATTAAAAATTTAAAAAAGACAGGTGTTATTAAAAATATAAACAAAAACATTGATTATAATAGAATAATGAATTGATTTTACTGCGCGGGCATTTGTTTGCCCTAAAAACTTTTGGAAATATTGTGCTGAAAGTTTAAGTAGTTCGTTGCACGTCTCGCAGCAGCTCCCTCTACAAAAAAATTTAAGAAAAAAAATTGAAAAAAATCGTCTTCGCCCATATTCGCAATCAAAGTTCTCATATATCCTTTATAATACACATTGTAAGATATTTGCTTATGCTTCTACACATTTAACCAAGCTTTAACGCATTTACTTAATGTTGTTGGCTTAAACCTTCAGAAAAATTGTGTTAGCTCGCTTATACATTGTGCTCCCTTATATTGGGCTTAGGTGGATGCGCCTTTTATAGTAGTGAAAATTTATATTATGAATATAAAAAATTGGCAGTAATTTTGGATGAAAATAATATTTAAATATACATATAATAAAAGACCGATCAATGGAACGAGCATCAATTTACAAAAAATATATTTTTAAGAAAAAAGTAGATTATAATGTACTGAATGTGTCCTTGCCAATGTGAAATAGATTGAAGTTGTTAAAATTTTATTACAAAGTGCAATAAGAAAATAATTTTTGTAAAATGTTGGCCATGCAGTTGTTATTGATGCATTATTTTTGTTTATATCCAATTTGATTTGTGGTAATATGAACAACAACAATTAAAAGATTTTGTCTTAAAACCACCACCGCTACAACCATCTACCCTGATTGCCAGCCCGTGTGCCTGACCGCCAGTCTGCTGCTTGTTCTGTATGTAAGTTACTTATATCGTTGTTCAACTTTACACAATTGCAGTATGAGTGAGTGGATGAATTTAAGAGTGCTTTTTTAGTTTTGTTGTAGTGCTGTAGCTATTTTGGTAAGTTAGATTTAAATGATTGTTTTTGTATTTCTTGTATATTTGTTTCAATGGTTGTCGGTTTGTAAGTATCTAATTTGGTTTTTGTTGCTTTCTTGGTTCCTTGTCGAAATTTTCCTGTTTATTTTTTTAATTTCTTTCACTATATAGAATTGTACAACTAAAAATTTTTTTCGAATATCTTTTATACATACATAGAAACATACATTTATAAAATACATCCATGAAATGTGTGCCTCTTTTTTACTTGATTACTCTATTTATTATAATGTTGCATACCTATATGATCAATCCCTAAAATTATTTATAAGCTGAAACAAAATTTTAAAGATATTATTGTTCTTTGAAGAAATGTATACCTATCTTGAGTTGCTGTTCTAAACAAAAGACACATGCACAATTTTCTATCATATCATTCATGTAGAGTTTTTTCTTTACTTAGATTTCTAATTTATAGGACTGTTTTAATTCCAGAGGCGTAGGTATAACATTTTTCTTAAGAACCAGAGAATTCCCATGAATTTTTGTGAAGGGTACTATAAAAATTTATAAGGTCTGTCTATATCTATAATATAATAAGTCTCCTGGGCCGGATGGTATACATGCACTGGTCTAGAAGCAGTGCTCTTCAACGCTAGCTCGTCCCTTAGCAAATATTTTGGCAAAAGTGCACTTTATGGGGCGTACGGAAAAAAAAAGTTGGACACCCTCTGGAATAAAAAAAGAAAAAAAACCAAAATTTAAATTTAAGGGGGCTGAGGCCCCTGGGACCCCATGAATCAAAAAAAGCGGCCCGCCCACTTAGTGGTATGTGTGGGTACTCAAATTAAAGGTAATTGTGTAAAAAATACGAAATTAATAAAATTTAGGTCGAGCGGGACTTCTGGGTCCCTCTGGGGGTAAAAAAATTGCCCCTCCCACCCTTATAACTATGTGTGGATACTCGAATGAAAGGTATTTTGCTTACGATTGTAAATATTTTGTTTCTATTTTGCTTTTTTAATGTTATAGGTACCTATGCGCTAAAATTTTGAAATGAGTTTTATTATTTTTTTGTAACTAAAGCTTCTTTGTATAGCAGGCCTTCGGCCGTGCGCAAGGATTTTCTCCTCTATGGTATAACAAAGACCGGCTTCGCTAACTAAAGCTTTTCTGTATAGCCGGCCTTCGGCCGGGCGCAAGGATTTTCTCCTCTATGGTATAACAAAGACCGGCTTCGCTAACTAAAGCTTTTCTGTATAGCCGGCCTTCGGCCGGGCGCAAGGATTTTCTCCTCTATGGTATAACAAAGACCGGCTTCGCTAACTAAAGCTTCTCTGTATAGCCGGCCTTCGGCCGGGCGCAAGGATTTTCTCCTCTATGGTATAACAAAGACCGGCTTCGCATACTAAAGCTTCTCTGCATAGCTGGCCTTCGGCCGGGCAAAAGGATTTTCTCCTCTATGGTATAACAAAGACCGGCTTCGCTAACTAAAATTTCTCTGCATAGCCATAAAAGATACATAAATTAACCTAGAGAGGAAAATATTAAACGAATACAAAAACAAAATACATATTTGCAATCGTGAGCAAATTACCTTTAATTTGAGTATCCACACAGATATACATAAGTGTTATGGGGGGAGCACTTTTTTTGCCCCAGAGGGCCCTAGAAATGCCGCCCACCCAAAATTTTATTATTTTCGTTTTTGTTGCACAATTACCTTTAATTACCCACACATACCATTCAGTGGGCGGGGCGGCCTCAGCCCCCTTAAATATTAATTTTGGTATTTTTTTCTTTTAATTCTGGATCGGGTGGCATATTTATTATATTTTTTTTTCGTACGCCCCGTAAAGTGCACTTCAGCCAATATTTTCAGCACTTTATACCATGCCGGGGAATTTCCCGTTTGCTGTAAAGTTTATAATGTAACGCCAATTCCTAAAAAGGAGTGGCTAATAACCCTGAAAATTACCGCCCATTTGAAATTCGGCACTTTCCAAAATTATGGAGAGCATGGTAAAGCTTAAAAAAAATGAAACTCATCCCATTTACAGTCTGAGATATATCCTGTATAGGAAAATAACAATAGAGGAGCCGCATAAAAGGAACGGACCCGTGCAATGTTTAAACTGCCAAGAATTTGGTCACACTAAGGCATACTGCCATTTAACACCTGTTTGCGTTGTATGTGGAGAATTGCATGGTACAGCTCTCTGCGATAAGTCTAAAAACGACCCCAATGTAAAAAAATGCAGCAACTGTGGTGGTAATCACACTGCCAACTATAGAGGATGCCCTGTATACTCTATCGTCAAGCGCTCGGTTGGACCGAAACCTAATCCACCTCAAATTCAGGAAACACATCAAAATAATACTAATGACATTCATGTACCGCAGCCTAGTAATAACAGAACATCCTACGCTAACGTCCTAAAATCAAACCATATGCCAATGCAAGGTGATTTGCCAAATAATGATGAGACCCCAGTTTCTAATTTAAGTCGTCTAGAAAAAACCATGGAAACACTAGTACAAACAGTAACAAACTTTACGAATACAATGGGTAATATGATGCAGGAAATGTTAAGAATGCAATCGATGTTATTGCAAGCTGTACTTAACAAGCCATGAATTGTTTAAAAATTTGTTTTTGGAACGCAAACGGCATTCGCCAACATAAAAATGAACTAGAATATTTTCTTAAAAGTAAACAAATTGATGTAATGATGGTTTCTGAAACTCATTTGACCTCAAGAAATTCGTTTAAAATTAATGGTTATATATTATATGATACCAAGGACCCTCGAGATAGAGCTTGTGGAGGTTCTGCTATTTTGATAAAAACCCGAATCAAACACTACTTAATGTGTGATCATCGTGAAGATTATCTGCAAGCAACGAATATTTGTGTTGAAGAGCTAAATCGAAACGTTGTACTTTCATCTTTATACTCTCCACCTAGATTTTCAATATCAGAAAGCCAATATTATAAATATTTTAAATCATTAGGACCCTGTTTCCTAGCCGCTGGCGATTACAACGCTAAACATACCTTCTGGGGTTCACGGCTCATTACACCAAAGGGTCGTGTTTTGTATAATACAATGTCTAAAATGGATTTAAATGTGGTCGCGAGTGGACAACCAACTTATTGGCCTACTGATCAGCAAAAAATTCCAGATGTCATCGATTTTGGCGTGGTTAAAAACATCCCCGCAGAAACGATTCACGTTGAAGCTTCTTTAGAATTATCTTCTGATCACACACCTACAATTCTTACCATATCAAACCCTTATAGAATTGTATCACCGTCTGGTTACTTAGTGACGTCAGCCACACAAATAAATTGGTTAAAATATAAAAAATATCTCAATACCCACTGCACTGAAAATATTCCGCTTAGAACACCGGAGAATGTGAATCTTTCTATTGTAAATTTTGACAATTATCTCAAACTAGCTGTTCAACATTCTAGCATAGCCCGCAAAAATATCAAAAATAGTAAAATATATTCTACTGATGTCGAGCGTCTCTTGACTGAAAAAAGGAGAGTTCGAAGAGAGTGGCAATTGCACAGATCCCCTCAACTTAAAAATTTACTAAAAGAGTGCACAAAAAGGCTAAGAAACTTACTGCAGTCTCAAAAAACGGCTTCTCTGGAAAAATATCTTAAGGAACTTGATGCAACTCCTCAATCTGATTACTCATTATGGCGTGCAGCTAGAAATCTTAAAAGACCAGTTATCACTAAACCACCATTAAGAAACTTAAATGGACGTTGGGCACGAAATGACATAGAAAAAGGTAATATTTTCGTTAATCATTTGAAAACCGTATTTACCCCTCATACATCTTTCGATACTGCGGTCGAGTTACCACCTGTTGCTGTTAGATCAGCTGTTCCACTAAGGTTTGAAGTAAGAGAAATCGAGAAGGCTATTCATGATTTAAACCCCAAGAAAGCCCCTGGTTTTGATAAGATCAGTAACAAAATGCTTTTGGAGCTACCCAGCATAGCAAAGAAAATTATTCTACTAATTTTTAATGCTATTTTACGCCTTGAATACTACCCACAAGAGTGGAAAGTATCCTTAGTTACCATGATACCTAAACCAGGAAAGGATCCCACAAAAGTTGAGTCATATAGACCTATAAGCTTATTGTCTAATTTATCAAAGCTTTTTGAGAAACTTCTAGTGTCTAAATTAACGCCGATTTTAAATGGTAACAGATGTATTCCCAATCATCAATTCGGTTTTAGAAGAAAACACAGCACAATTGAACAAACTCATCGAATAGTAAATGTCATAAGAAAAGCCTTTGAAGAAAAAAAATATTGCTCAGCACTCTTCATCGATGTGTCTCAAGCTTTTGATAAAGTCTGGCATGAAGGTTTACTACTGAAATTGCAGCAAAACTTACCAGCAAATATACACAAGCTGTTACAAAGCTACTTAGTCGGTCGTCAATTTATTATAAAAGAAGGCGAATTTTTAAGTCCTCCACAGCCAATTAGCGCTGGAGTCCCACAAGGCAGCATCCTGGGCCCTCTATTATACTTAATTTATACTTCGGACTTGCCAACAAACAGCTACACCCATACCTCAACATTTGCGGACGACACAGCTTTTCTAAGCGTACACGCAAACTGTCAAGAAGCATCTCGTTATCTACAGGATCATATATTTGAACTAGAAAGGTGGTTAAAAAAATGGAGGATAAAGATCAATGAGCAAAAATGCGCACATATAACATTCACATTGCGTCGGGAAACATGCCCCCCTATTAAAATAAATAATCAAATAATACCCCAACACTCGCATGTAAAATACCTCGGTATACATCTAGATCGGCGTTTAACGTGGAAATGGCATATAGAAGCGAAGTTAACTCAAATGAAACTAAAAGCAATTCAAATTAATTGGCTCATTGGAAGAAATTCTGTTCTTAGTCTCGATTGCAAACTTCTACTCTACAACTCTATCTTAAAGCCAATTTGGTGCTACGGTATTCAGTTATGGGGCACTGCCTCGGCTTCTAACATCGAAAAAATTCAAAGGCGCCAAAATAAACTTCTTCGAATAATCACAGCCGCTCCCTGGTACGTCAAAAACTCAAATATCCACAAGGATCTCAATGTGCCATTAGTAAAAACTATGATAACGAAATATGCAGTAAAATATTTAAAAAGGCTGGAACTGCACCCAAATCCATTAGCACGAAATATTTTAAATTATGGCGGCCACACTCGCTTAAGAAGAAGAGACACTGCAGCACTCACCCAATCAGATGAGCGATAAACACCTATATATGTAAACAGAAACCGTGATGACTAAATCTTTTGTGTTTGGCACTGGCAGGACATAAAGCAAATATTAGGATAAGATTTGATTAATTATTGTTAGTTCATATTTAATATATGAAGATTCAATAAATAAATAATGAAAGAAAGAAAAAAAAAAAAAAAAAAAAAATGGTAAATCACCATCTTGTCAAATTTTTGGCGTCAAATTACCTACTAAGCGACCGCCTGTATGGTTTTCGAAGAGGTCGTTCTACTGGAGACCTACTGGCCCTTTAGCGAAAGTAAGGTAATTGCTTTAGCCATTTCTAAGGCGTTTGACAGAGTCAGGCATGGAGCACTCTTGTCTAAACTTGTTGCATTTGGTTCCGGTGATAATTTCTCTCAATTTATATCGAGCTTTCTCAGAGATCGCACTAAACGAGTTGTTTTAGATGGGATTTCATCAAAGGAGCTCAAGATTAATTCAGGGGCGCCTCAAGGCTCCGTTCTTTCTCCAACTCTATATCTTATTTTTCTAAAAGACATCTTATGTCAAACTTCCAACCCTATCTATTCTTTTGCAGATGACAGCAGCCTTTGCCATTCGTTTTCATTTGATTACAGACCAAGCGTATCTGATGTTGGTGCTATGAGGCAGAACATGAATGATACGCTTCGCCGAGACCTAGGCATAATCTCAGAATGGGGTCGTGCGAATAGGGTCGTGTATAATGCCCGAAAGACCCAATGTCTCGGTTTTTTGAAACGGTGTAAGATATACTTCACTCCATCTGATCTCTTTACTATATCCAACTCTAATGCGTGGGCCGGTGCTTCAAAGTCTATTTTGGAGCTTCTCGACCGCGTGCAGGAGAGGGCAAAGGTTCTCATTGGTGACAGTAGGGTATCAAATTCTATCGACTCTTTTGAGCACCGTCGCAATGTGGGTTGTATTGGCCTGTTTTATCGTTACTACAACGGGATGAGTTCTGATGAAATTAGGGATTGGGTTCCCGAACCCCATACGTTTGTTCGTACTACACGTTTTTCCTCAAGAGCCTATCCTTTTGTAAACGATTGGCCGGTTAATCGTACAACGTATTACAGAGAAAGTTCATTTTTTGTCCGGACTGTTCGTATGTGGAATAACCCTCCAGCTGAAGTCTTACCTCTCAATTTCAACATGAATAAATTCAAGTCGAATGTTCACAAGCACTACTCCCTCTTTCCTCCTTCCCATAACCTATTTTCTTAGTTCCAACACAATGCAACGCATTAGTAGGGGTCATCCCCTGAGTGCTGGTCCTAACCAAAAAAAAAAAAAAAAAAAAAATTGTTGACAAACAATGGCCGTTTAACGGAATAAATGTGCATGTTCTGAAAAAAACTGAATCTTGTTTTATTTTGAAATAGAAAGAAGTTTAACAGATATTTTATTTTATTGAAATTAAAATATTTGACAAAATAGACGTTCTCAAGGCGAATTCTTTTCAGGTGGCGTTGAAAGCCACTTTAAAAAATTTTCAAACCATCATAGGTACTGTTTTGACAAATGAGAAGTAATTTACTTAATTCTTCTATTCAAATTGCATCGGCCAAAAATATGATTTCATTGCTTTCAACATTGATTGGGGGTATGTTAGGCAAGGAAAGTCTTAATGATAATAGTTGTGTAAATAACGTTTACTTCGATTTCGATGAGGTTCGTTATAATAATATTAACTTTTTAATTCAGAAGACATATATTGAAGATATGTTAAAGGTAGTTTAAGATGAAGGGCCTCATAAGTCGTCAAACCCTAGAAATTGCCTGTCGGAGAGCCATCTAATGCACATGATGAAACTTGTTCTTTCGGGAAGTTTGCACGTTTAGCCACCTCTGGAAATGGAAGAGAATATACTTAAAGGTCAAAAGTTTTGACGATTTATCTAATGCCAAAAAACATTAACTGTCCCGTGTAAGCAGTTCATAATACAAATATAAATATTATAGTTTACACTTGGGATTCTGGTAATAGATCCATTTTTAAAACATTTTTTTTTAAACTGAAACAGAACTTCTGATGAGTAAACTAGGTGTTCGATATCTCTCAATTGATGTGCCATGCAATTTTCGTAATTTTTTCATGATGAAAGATCTTATTTGAGTCAAGTCTCTTACTCTAGGTGCTTAAACTTTTGTAGCAAATTCGGATATATGATATCCTAGAAAATACAAGACAAGCAAAGTCATCTGTTGACTTATATGTACAACCAAAATGGTTTTCAAATAGTTTCCTATTTTGGATTATTAAAAACCTGAATTTTTCATATTTAAAAAATGCTTGCCGCTCTTATTTAAGTTGGTCTGTAAAAGGAGTTAAAACAATCATTTATATATACAGTGGCTCAATCGCATAACCGGACAAGTGTTTGCGAGACCAAAATGTGCACTTTATATTATCATCATCCCAGACAATAAAAAAACAAAATCTTTTCCAATATTAAAAAAACGAATCCAACTTTTTGCGTCCAACTCGTAGTCGGCCAAATCATAGTATCAATGATAAAAATGCCGTTTATTTAAAAAATTTAATTTTTCTTGTGTTATTTATTTAAAAAACTCATTTAGTATCACTTTGGATTATTAGCAAAGAAAAATATTGAAAATGGTTCCAATTAAAAAGAGATTATTAAATATTAATTTAGAGGTTAAAACTGTGAAAGGAATTCCAGAATTCGTAGGAAAATGTAAGTATACAGTCCACGACATTATCAAAAGATTTTGCAATGAGTTAAGGTCAACCAAAAAAAGCCGGGAATGTCGAGGTAAGATGTTAAAAAATCGTCCAATTCCATTGGTTTTATTTGTAAGGCAAATAAATTGCTTCTTTTTTTCAATACTTCTATAATAATCGTATTAATGTAATGTATTGCGAATAGTGTTGAGGCAAAAATCTTTTCCATTCCGAGTTTTTAAAGTTATTTTAAATTCCTTTCCGTTTGCACTTGGGAAGGAACTTGGGTGATTTCTTTTAATATAGAACGCTTTTTTTTGGATTTATTTCATTTTTAATATTATTCGGCATCATGTTGTAGAGATTTAATCCCTTATAAAAGAGAGATCTTTTCATCGTGTTGTTATCTGCTCGTTGTAATCTGAAATCCTGAGCGTTCCTTAGGCTATAGGGCTGAACCTCTCCTACGTACCTTATTTGTTCAATTAAATAATCAGGCGCATCTAACATTTTCATTTTTTGAATAAAATTAATTGTGTTTAGCTCTAATCGTTGTTGTATGTTAAGCCATTTAAGTGTATCTAATATATGTATGTTTTATTGATGTAAATCGATTGTATTTAAGTATTGAGAGCATAGCTTTATTCTTAGATTATGCAATATTAATCCTTAGAGGCCAAAATAACAATATTACTTGTTTATATATCTTGAGAATGTTAAAAACAAATCATATACACATTAATAATAATAAAAATAATTATAATAATAGGTTAGGTTTCCAAAATACAAAAATATGTAAAACTTCAACTGAAGTAGAGTTTAGTTGTAAACCGTAACAGGGGCATTTAATAATAACAATAATAATAATAAAAAATGAATTATAATCAAAAAACATTAGCGTCCAATTTTTATTTTAAAGATTGTTAGCTAATGTAATAAATCCCAAGAAAGGTCCAGAAAATAGCAAACTGACAGGAAAATAGCACTACCAAATACGAATATGTAAGCTGAAAAAAATGGAAATACAAGTTGAGCATTTTTTTTGTGGCAAGTTAAAATACATAAAATTCAAGCAGTTTTTGGTAAAAACTTCCAAACCCTTGCAATCCTAACAAATCTCGTAAATACAACAGATCTATAAAAAAGAATTACTCCATGGAACAAAATTACAATAGCAAACCCAAGAAGTCGTCGCAAAGTGCTGTGTCCCATAGACAAAAAAAAAAAAAAAATATTGTACCTAAAAGATAATATCATCTTAAAGAACATTTTAAATTTGACTCTTTTTGGCGGCACTAGAGGACGCCAAAATCGCAGAATTTGAAGAAAAAATGGCTTAACAACTACTTGAGTTTTACATGCTTCAGGAAAACTGTTGTAAAAAATTTACTTTTAGAGTACGAGATTGAAATTGTTTCTGTAGTATTTAGAACTAACTTTAAAAAAAATTTATGTAAATTCTTTTCTTATAAGTATTTTTTATTGGTTTGAAAAATGGTTATTAATTACTTAAGCTCTAAAAATATTAAAACTTTGATGGAATATTAAAAAAGAAAGAACATATCTATGAGTTTTTTTTTCTGTTTTCGAAGAAATACACTCTTTTGTGAAGTTTACTCAAATTTTCATAGTTTTCAGGAGTTTAAAAGAAAATAAACTACAAATACTGTGAAATATAAATTAAAATTAATACTGTTTAATAAAAAATAACAAAAATGTAAATATGCATGATACAAATACAGAAGGTAGTTCCACTTCTCTATCAAAATATTTCTTTTGAAGTTTATCGGAATTATTAGAATTTTTTTTTCTAAACATTATAAAAAGCGCTGCCACAGATAAAAAGGGCAATAAATTACTTTTGGAAATTATTTGAAAATGTGTAATTCATATTCACTCTTATCGCGGTTGGCGTATTTAGGAGTATGTCGCATTCGTTGTCGTATTTAAAATTGAATGGTATCGTGGAAACTTTGCGCCTACGCCTACGACTCTCTATTTTTTGTAAGAGAGTCGCTTTGTAACAGATTACTCAATTTTTTTTTTAATGAAACACCCTGTTATGAAAATGTCAACAAATCACTCATCTTTTGTATTAATTTTATTTAATCCTTTATTATACCCTTTTGCCAAGTACGGCTTTTTTTCCATTATCTCCACCAACTTGGAAAATTGTGCGGGTGTGGTAATTTTTATGCTAAAGTATAAAAAAATAGAAAAAAAAAAACAAAAATTTAAACAAAAAGCTTTAAAGCTGCTTTTTATATAACTTACGATTTGTTTGACTCCATTTTTAAATAATTTTTATCAAAAAATAAACTCTGTCGTGAGCAAAAAACTTAACGACAGTTTTTAGCGCTTTTGACAGGCAAATACGCCATCTGCGATACCGTTTTTGTAGTAGAATTATATTCAGTGTCGTATTCGCTGGCGTTTTTGCCAACCGCGATGCGATTTTCTAAAAACGCCTAAAAAACGACACAAAATTGCCAACCACGATAAGGGTGATTACAAATTATCAATATTTTATTTTGGTAATAGTTCAATTGTATTAAATTATGCATTTAATACCAACCACCGAACTTATACTCAACCATAGTTTGGAAATAATTAATTAAATTTTAATTTATACTCGGGCAAGCCCAACCATATGGTATCATATCGACAATTTACCGAAACCTAAATTTCGGTTTCGGTAAATTGTCGTTACAAAGACAATGTACTTTGAATTTGTACCGTTGCGGAGGAAAAGCTCATCTAAATCCAAATTAAGTATTGCACTGCTTAATAAAAAATAATAAAAACTCTTCTCCTGGGAAATTTGCCTTTTGCGCTTACGATTTAACGCAAATATGACTCGATATGATCAGAAAAAGTTCGTAAGTGTCCCGTGTACAGTGTACCGGACTGATGGGCAATCATGGACCGGTCGAAACACTTTTATTTTAGATTTACACATATATTAGAGTTCCTTGTAAAGAATGTTATCTAGACATCTACATATATTTGTTTATTTGACTTCAATCGATTTTATGAAGGGGGTTTATATGCGACCTATGGTTCATAGCCAGCATAAAATTATTGCCAATACATGCTTTTAATAAAGTTCTTGTACCCAAACTGCTTATCAATGCCATTTTATACCCATACATTTATAAGACAGCTATGGAATAGAAGCTATTTTCGGGAATGGTATAGTTATGGAAGCTATGATTAAATAGGAGCCGATTTTAATATAATTTTGTGGGATGATCTAGGTTATGTTAGGTTCAATGGGCAGACGACGCGAGGACGGCTCACTTGGGTCATTATAGCGGTCCCTTTGTGATATACTTAGCCAGCGACGAGTCAACCGGTATTCGCCAGACTATTCTGCAGAAGTCATCGCAGCCTCGAACCATCCCGACTCCCTGCAGAACAAAGAGATCGAATTCAATCCCACATTGGACATATCGTCCAGATATTGCAATTCCGGTCTCCCGAAATTCATAAGCCTAGGATGATCTAAATTGTATTCAAATTTAAAGTATATATGGGCACCAAGAGTATTCCAGATAGAACTTTGTATTAAGCCTGTAAAATTATGGACCGATTGCCATAATCTTCAATAGGTTTCGTCTTTGCGATAATTAAATGTATATGTACATGTATCAAATTTCATTAAACGATCTCCAAAATTGGGTACTTTTTACGTTACAACTTTGCGCACACAGTTTACATGGACAGCCAGCCATTAGTTGATTGGAATACTAAAATTGGGCATAGAACCAATGTTTGTACGTGTTACACATAACTATAAGCACAAACTCTTCTGCACCAAAACAAATAAATGTTGTTCTTACAAAATAACGAACTTCACAATATTTGTATTTTATTTATTTACAAAATTGACAGAAAAATGTTTAAGCTTTTTAATATAAATTTTTTCAATGCTATGTAAATTTATATAAAATTCAACATTTTTCGAATTTATTCTATGAGTTAAATTTCAGTTATGTATTTTAAAAAGCTTTTTGTAATAGCTCTATTCCTTAAATTTTTTTAGAAATTACCTTATACACTACCAGACTATTATATTGTATTTTCTTGTTACATTTTACCTTAGCTTTCCGTTGGATAGTTGAGTTAAATACATTCAATTTATAAAGTATCACTATCCAGTGTGCAAAGAATGCTGACGAAGGCCGTAGCGGGCCAGAAAATGCATTACATTCTGCTGGTGTCTAATAATTGTAAATTTTTCTGTACATAAATATACTTCATTGCTATCCAACGGAAAGCTAAGGTAAAATGTAACAAGAAAATACAATATAATAGTCTGGTAGTGTATAAAGTAATTTCTAAAAAAATTTAAGGAATAGAGCTATTACAAAAAGCTTTATAAAATACATAACTGAAATTTAACTCATAGAATAAATTCGAAAAATTAAAAATGTTGAATATAATAAAGTTGCTTATGAAAAAGAAATAATTCCCAATATCTATTTATATAAAATTTTTAAAACTTCAATTAAAAAACAAAAACAGAAAACTTGGATTATATAATGAAATATGGTAACACAAATTCTCATAATTCCAATAAACGTCAGAACGTTAATATGGCGACAAAAAGAGACAGTGGAACTACCTTCTGTACTTGTATCATGGAAATATGTATAAAAAAAGTTTTTGTGTTTGTCTGTATTTTACAGTACAAGAGGTCGCTGAAATCACAATTGACCTTGGTTTTTTATAGTTTCCAGAAAATTGTAAAAATCCATTTATTGGATTAGGATATTCAAATCTTTTTCTGCTACAGCTAACTATATTTTAAACCAACTAGAAAAAAAATTATGTGAATTATTTTCCTATTCATATTTTTTAATTGGTTTGAAAAATGCTTATTATTTACTTAAACTCTAAAAAATTATTAACTTTCATGGATTATTAAAAAAAGAAAAATATAGTCTATGGATTTTTTCTGTTTTCGTTAACATGAACTGTTTTCTATTAAATAAAAACAAAAACGAAAAAAATTTTACCACAACTTGAAAAAAATTTATTTGAAAAAATTGATATTTTCTTTATTTTTGCTCAAATTTCTATATATTGAATTACACTAAATTCAGACCGTGATTTAAAAATCATGTCTTTTTTTTAATTCCTTTTGAAAGTTGCTTCCGAAAACACAACAGATTCAAACGAAGATTTTTTCCCCATGATTTTAGGGTTGATTTTTTCCCCCATTATCGGTAATTCTTTTTTACTTGCTTATTTATAAAAACAAAAAATTTTAATGCGCTCCATGTTTTGTATTGTTAAGAGATGTTGCCACATTGAAATAAAAAATAAAATGAAGCAACATAACAAAAATACGAATGGGTGCAAAGAAAAATATAAAAAGAGACACATAGATAACACTGCGGCGGTCAACTTTTTGTTGATAGTCTTTTACATATACTGTTTGTCAAAATTTACATAAATTGAAAGCTGTGACGTAGGCTGCACGCAATTTTTAAGCAATTTACTTTCAAGATGTCATCAAGAAAACAATTTATACTGACAAACGAAAAATTTGCTCACTAAACTTCTAATCAGCTGTTAAATTGAGCGTAAAATTGCCACACAAATGGATAGTTAAAATTGAGAGCAATCTCGTGATCAATTTAAAAAGTGTGAGTGTGTTAGTGAAAAAAATGAGAGTGAGAGCAAATTGAAAGGAATCGAAAGACAAAAATTGATCGTGTGGCCTCCAAGTAAGAAAACGTGTTTTTTTCTCTACCCCGCTTGCTTCACTACACCGTTCGCCTACAAACACCAAAAATCATGTCTTAAAAAGCATGGAAAAAATCACCGTCTGAACCGCGTGTTAGTTTAAAAGAAAATAAACTAGGACTATAATAAGGAATAAATCCAATTAGATACTATTGAATTTGTTTTTATACTGTGGTGTAGGGTATCATATGGTCGGGCTGGACCGAGTATACTTTCTTACTTGTTATACAATGGCAGGACAGCTGGCTGGCTGTCTATGTAACCTTGTGCGTACATGTTGCAATTTTAGAGATAATTTGATGTAATTTGGCACATAGGTTCTGATTACCACAAGGACCAAGCCTGTTGAATGAGGCGAATCGGTCTAAAATTGTACATAGACTCTATACAAGCTTCCTTTCGGAATAGGGTCCTTGTGCCGATGAACCATCTTATAATGGTATCAAGATTAAATTTGGTCCAAACTAATTTTATTGCAATCAAAATCATCCTCCCAAATTTAATTGGGATCGGTACATATTGTTGTGAAGTTATTATGCTTGTGTAAATTTACATACATTGTACCTTTTACACAAAAGTATACTAACTTTACTAGTCACCCTGTTATTATTATATAGTTTAGGTTAAGCACATTATTGTAAAATTGTAATGAATAAAGACACTTCTAAATCACATGTTAAATAGACAAGACGCCTTTTTTATAAAATAGAACATGGTGTCAGAAGTGATAAGTAATTTTTAAAATAATAAGAAAAATATATCATTATATGAGTAAAAAAATTGTGAAGACGTTTAATTAAACAAAAAAAAAAAAAAAAATTTAAAAAACATAAAGATGTCGAAAGAAGATTTTAAACCAAGTAATAGTCAACTGATTGCAGCTACATTGCAACCAATGAACTTAAAAGCCCCAAACTTGGCGATGGAATGGCAAATGTGGCACACACAATTTAAAATTTTTTTACAGGCTTCCGACTTAGAGTCACAACCTGACAAAAGAAAGGTCGTATTAATGTTACTATTGGTTACTTTTTATAGTTTCAACTGTCCTCACGTATTGACAACACTGCAACTCAATTGCATCATTATCTTTTGTTCTTAGATTCTTTTTTGCACTTTAATACTTCACTTTATTTTTTAGTTGAATAAACGTTTAAATTGAAAACGGTCTTGTTTTATTTAAATAACAAAGGTTATGGGCCCAGACCCGCATGTTTGAAAGAAATTCCTGCAATAAATTTTTGATTAAGATAATAAAAACGAAAAAAAAATGAATTCTGTGGCCAGTGTGGAAAAACTCAATGGAGAAAATTACGGGACATGTTCTATACAAATGCAAAGCCTGTTAATTACATTGGACTTGTGGGACGTTGTCCAAAGTGAATGTTTAGTGGAAGCAGACAAGTTGGAAGAATTTAGACCAGAAGGCACTCGCTATGATTAATTTGAGTGTAAGGCCCGGTGAACTCATTCATATTAAGGACTGCGAAACAGCAAAAGGCGCATGGGATTCCTTAAGCGGGCTCTATAAGGCAAACACAGCATGTAGGAAAGTGAATCTCTTCAAGAAGCTGGTGCGATTCAGGGTAAACCCTGGTGAAAAGATTTCAGCACATTTTGGAGATTTTCGTGGTATAATAGATGACTTAAAAAGCATTGGTGTTGAATTGAACGAAGATTTTGTTGCCGTGTTGTTGTTGTGTGCTTTACCAGAAGAGATGGAAAGCTTTGTTGTTGCTGTAGAAAGCTGAGACGATTTGCCTGGCATAGAACAGTTGGTTTCCAAAGTGTTGGAAGAGGAACGGCGGCAAGGAGACAAAAATAATTATAACGGTGATCGAGTTTTTTCTGCTAGTGAAAAACACAAACATGAACCAAATAGAAACAACAATAAATTCAACAGAAAAAATAATCGTATTGAGAAAGACAGCAAACGCAGTAGCATCAAGTGTTATAAATGTGGACAGAAAGGTCACATTCGTTCTCAGTGCAAATTTAATGGTGGTGAGTCTGTCGCGTCGGTGCTTTGCGCTGCAAATAAACAACTGCAATAGTGAGCAGCGTATTTTAGACAGCGGCGCTTCGTCGCACATGTGCCGTAGCAGAAATTTATTTTCATCATTTCAACTGCATAAACAGAGAATTGTTCTGACGTCTGGCGAAACTGTGTATGCTGGGCGGAAGGGATGCTGAAGTCGACGTTTATGAATATAAAACTCATTAACGTACTTTATGTTCCTTGTCTTCACTTAAATTTTTTGTCTATAAGCAAATTCATAGAATTTGGTCATTCCGTGAGTTTTTCTGGAAACAGCGCCAATATTGTTAGCAAGGAAAACAAAAGAATGATGTTTGCTCTAAAAGGGAATGGTATATTTTTTGTTAAAGTAAGAAGTGTGGCAGCAGCAGAGTATGTGTGTGGTGCAGCAGCAGAAAATTATTTTATCAGCAAAGATTTGAATATGTTAATCAGCAAAGGTATGGTAAGAGGGTTGGATTTAAAACTACCGGAAAATTTTAAATGTGTAACTTGTGCTGTTGGAAAAATCTCCTCAAAACCATTTAACTCATTCAAAAGTAAATACGAAAGCAGTGCTGGAGCTGGTGCAGACTGATTTGTGTGGTCCATTTAGGGTGAAATCACAAGGCGGTGCGTATATATAATGACGTTTATAGATGACTTCTCACGATATTGGTGAAGTAACTCTATATGAGAAATGGCACAACGGAAAGCCATCCGTTGTACATTTCAGAACATTTGGATGCGATGCTGTAGTTTTACAGAAAAATTCAAAAGGGGGTAAACTAATGTCAAAGGGTGTGAAAATGAAACTGGTTGGTTATGAAAGTCTGACGAAAGGGTACCGGTTTTATTATTCAGAAAAACGTGAAATAGTGAAGGCCAGAGATGTAATTTTCTTTGAAAATACTTTTGAGAAAATGCAAGATGAAGAAGAATGTCCCGAAGAGTTTCATACCAATGTCTCTCATCAACAAGATGAGGCCGAGAATACATTTAAAGTTGATGAGCCTCAGTCCCCGAATCAGTCGTTTGAAACTGCAAGCGAAGATGAAGCCTTGGATGAAGACGTGAAAGAGAAACAAGAAATTGAAAATGTTAAGTCTGAAGAAAAAGAAAAAAGAGGAAACCTTATCTGATGCACTGAACTCCGATGATGCACCAAAATGGAAACGTGCTATGGAGCTGGAGTATGATTCCCTGATTAGAAACAACACCTGCGCACTTGTCGATAGGCCAAAGTCTAAAAATATTATCGGGTCGAAATGGGTTTTTGCTATTAAGCGAAAACCGGATGGTTCTGTCGAAAGGTATAAGGCTCGATTGGTGGCCCAAGGATGATCCCAGAAGCTTAATATCGATTATCATGAGACGTTTGCACCGGTTGTACGCCACTCTACTATAAGAATTATCCTGGCACTAGCAGTTCAATACGATTTACTGGTGAGACGTGTAGATATTGTAGCAGCGTATTTGAATGGCGAACTTGAAGACGAGGTATTTATGGAGCAACCATAAATGTTTAAGAGCTCAACTCATCCCAATAAGGTCTGCAAGTTAGTGAAGGCTTTGTATGGCTTACGTCAGGCAGGAAGAGAGTGGAATAAGAAAGTTTCACGTATTCTCTTGGAGATGAAATTCCAGCGGTGTAATACTGACAACTGTGTATATTTTTGTAGAGGTGGTGATTCTATTAGTGTCATTGCGTTGTATGTTGATGATATGATGGTGGCGTCTTCTACGGAAACAAAGATAAACCAAATAATTGCAAATCTTAATCAGTATGTTGAAGCTGACGATCGGGGACCAATTTCGTTTTATTTGGGATTAGAAATTGAACGAGAGGGCCAAAGGGGTCCAATAGGTTAGGTTAGGTTCCATTGGCAGCCGTGATCAAGCACAGCTCACGTGGGTCCATTAATTAGTTCCCATTGTGTTACCATATCACGCCGTCTCCCATGGGTCCTATGAAATCGATTCAATAAAGGAGTGGATCCTGTTAACATCAACATCAGAGAGACAAGTTTTGTCCCCAAGGGCTCTTCGACCAAACATTTCGAGTCATAAGTCTCCGAATGCCGGGCAATTACAGAGAAGATGTTCCGTTGACTCTTCCTCCTCCTCAAGTCATTATAAAGGAGCCCCAGCCTCTGGGCGTGCCTCCCAGTGGGCCAGTGGCCAGCTATAACCGCAATTAGGTTTCTTAGATGATGTCTGGACAGCTGTAATGCCCGCCGCGTCCTTTTTTCATCAATGATGGGCCAGATTTTCCTGGTTTCCCCACAGGTGGTTTCATCGTGCCACCTCTGACTGGCGATAAGATGAAACCTGTGCGCTATAAGTTGCTTACACACTGGGAGTGAAGCACCTACATAATATGTGGAACCGTCCCGATTCAAGGTGGTCCGGGGACCCAATTAAGGGTGACCAGTGAATGTCTCGCAATCTCCTCCAGAGACACCCGGCATTCTCGGACAATTCTCGATGTGATGAACACATTCTCCAGGGATCTTATGGCCGCCTTGCTATCGGTAATAATGTGAATATCCCTTCCAGATATTTCACAGTACCGGATGCGTCTAGCGGCTGTGTGGATGGCCATTATCTCGGCCTGGATGACACTGCAGTGGTCCGGCAGCCTTATAGGAATGCTCCAGTTTAGCTGCTCGGAGTATATGCCAGAACCGACACCATACAGTGTTTTAGACCCGTGCGTAAAGATTCGAATCGCATTCGCGGGAATTTGCAGGTCATCATAGTGGACCACGTTATCCAAAATGCTTACCATGAAGCCAGGATCAAAGATTGGCTCGGGTGTGACATAATCAACATCCATTTGCCAATTAATATCGTTCAGAATGTTAGCATGTCCGATATTGTAATCCCTCCATGCTCCGGTGGTCCTTAGTCTTACCTCCGCGTTCGCACCTATCTTTTTCGCCAAAATGTCTGGTGGTAACCAGTTTAAAATAGTAAATGCCTTAGAGGGGGTTGTTCTAATGGCACCTGTTACTATTGAAAAATTTAAAGGCAATGTTTATATTTGGTATCTCAATACAAAGTGAAAAAGAAATATTTTATTTATAAAAATTAAAAAACATAAATTCAAAATAAAACTAGATTAAAATATTTTACAAATATCAAAGTAAAATTTGATACAGTACAACACCCCCACTCAAATTAACTTTTAAATATTTAAACCCAATTCTTTAAAGCAATATTTGTGTTTTTGTGCTGTTGCAGCTTTCGTAAGAGAGTCCGCTATCATCTTATCTGTTCCAACTGGTAAAAAATCAACTTGTTTCGCTTGCTTCTTCTCCTTTATGAAATGATGTCGCACATCAATATGTTTTGAACGGGGTCGATAAACGTTATTGCATGACAAAGCTATTGCACTTTTGTTGTCACAAAATATTGGGGTTGGCTTACGAAGTGTATCTGGAACTAGTTCGTAAAAAAGTTCTCTTAAGCAAACAACTTCTTGAGTAGCTGCAGACATCGCCATGTACTCTGCTTCAGTTGAAGATAAGGCCACTGTTTGCTGTTTTTTACTGCTCCATGAAATAGCACCTGATTGTAGAATGACAACATAACCAGTAATTGACTTCCTTTCATCCACATCATTGGCCCAATCAGCGTCTGAATATGCTATTAATTCATTGTTTCCATCTTGACAATAGGAAAGTTTAAAGCTTTTAGTTCCCTTAAGATATCGGAAAACCCTCTTAACAGCATTCCAGTGTTCCTGACTTGGATTATTATTAAAACGACTTAAGTAACTTACTGCGTGTGAAATGTCTGGTCTTGTACACTGCTGTAAATACATTAGACTTCCAATTGCTTGCTGATAAGGATAATTATCGGTAGTAATTTCATCATCCTTCTTCTTAAGCTTTTGATTTGGATCCATTGGTATCTGTACAGGATTACAATCTGCCATACTGAAATTGTTTAATATTTGATTTATGTATTCCTCTTGATCTAAGCAAATTCTTTTGTTTTTCTTAGTTATTCGAATATTCAAACATTTTTCGGCTTCTCCCAGCATCTTCATATGAAACTCTTGACACAGCTTTGACTTGACAGTTTCACGAAATGGTAAATCATTACTTAACATTAACATGTCATCGACGTAAATTGCCAAGTACGTACGCTTGGTATCCTTAATTTGGTAATAAACACAAGAATCTATTTTAGATTTTCTAAAACCAATGTTTAACAGAACTTTCTCCAACTTATTGTTCCATACCAAGCTCGCCTGCTTTAGACCGTACAAAGCCTTGTTAAGTTTTAAAACAGAGTTTGGATTTGCACATTTTACTCCCTCTGGTTGGTAAATATATATTTCTTCCTTCAAATCTCCTTGCAAAAAAGCAGTTACAGCATCCATTTGTTCAATATATAAATTATATTTTCCAGCTAGAGCCACCAGCATTCTTAAGGATGTATAACGTATAACCGGGGAATAAGTTTCTTCAAAATCAATGCCCTTTTTCTGCGTAAAGCCTTTTACCACCAAACGCGCCTTATACCTTTTAGAACCATTTGACTCGTCCTTAATTTTAAATACCCATTTGGTTTTGATTGCATTTTGGCAACTAGGATGAGTTACTTCCGTCCAAGTATTATTAGTTTGCAAGGAATTAATCTCACTATCAATTGCAGCTAACCATTTTTCTCCATCTGGACTTTTTAGAGCTTCTTCATAAGTTAATGGAAAATCGCCTACATTATTTGATGCCAGAAGGCCGACCTGAGCTTTCTTTGCTAAACGTTCACTTCTCCTTGGAACTGGAGCTATATGTTCTGAATTAACTACTTCATTCTGTATTGTTGAAGATATATTTTCACTTTCAATTTCTTCCCCCACTTCATTGTTATTGTCTGTAAACGAAGAGAATAATAATGAATCATCGTTATCAAAGGTTTCTTGAGAACTTCCGTCATTTTTCTCCGATTTAGAGATTAAAAACCAATATTCTTCAATCGACTTTTCATTATTTAACGCCATAAACTCGTCCTCAAAAAATATTACATCGCGACTAGTGGTTACCATCTTTTTTACTGGATCATACAACCGATAACCTTTGGATTCATCGCAATAACCAATAAAAATCATTTTCTCGGATTTTGCATCAAGCTTCCTTCTCTTTTGATAGGGAATGTGTACCATTGCACTACAACCAAATACTCGTAAATGATTAAGAGTTGGTTTTTGACCATACCATATTTCATTTGGACATTTTTCTAGTACTCGATGTGGACTTCGATTTATTAGAAAACAAGCAGTATAAACTGCCTCTGCCCAAAAACATTTAGGTAGCTTTGCATTGTACAACATACATCGAGCTTTCTCAATTAACGACCTGTTCATCCGCTCTGCCAGACCATTTTGCTGCGGATTATAAGCCACGCTTGTCTGATGCTTAATTCCACACTTGGTTAAATAATCGAACATCTTTTTGTTCACGAACTCTCCTCCATTGTCTGATCGTAGAATTTTAAGTTTTTTTTCAGATTGATTTTCAACTAATTTTTTAAAAATGACAAATGTTTCAAACACCAAACTTTTATTTTTTAAAAAATAAGTAAAAACTTTTCTGCTATAATCATCCGTAAACGTAAGAACATACACACTTCCAGCATTTGATTTTACTTCCATAGGACCGCATAAGTCGGTGTGAACTATTTCTAAAATATCATTGGCTCTTGAACCTTCTTTTGGAAATCTGAACTTTGCATGTTTTCCTTGTGCACATGCCACACAATTTAACTTAATTGAATTATTAAAGTGTATAAAACCATCAGATTTCATCTTCTCCATTGATTGTTGATTCAAATGACCCAAACGTTGATGCCATGTTTCAAAATTTGACGATTCACTAGCCAAGTAAATACGTTGATTAGTAGGAGTACACAATTTATACATACCCTCAACTAATTTTCCAGTAGCCACCAACTTATTGCCTTCATCAAAAACATCACATCCATTTTTATTAAAAACAACCTTTTTGTTTCTCCTAATAATTTGGCTAATGGATAATAAATTAGCTCCAAGGTCTGGTACGTACAAAACATCTTTAATTGTAACCTTCTGACGTCCACCCGGAATTGATACGTCAATTACAATTGTGCCTTTACCAACAGCTTTCAAGGTTTTGTCATTTGCAATACGTATTTCACCTTCATAGTTCTGAAGATTCTTAAAATAGCTTTCTGACTGAACCATATGTACAGACGCTCCACTATCAAAAAACCACTCGTCTTGAGCCATACCTTTCACGACATATGCAGCAAACATAGATTGGTTTTTGTTACTTGAATTTCGATTTGGACATTTCGTTGCATAATGGCCGAACTTTTTACAGTTGTAGCACTTTACGTTCTTGATGTCTTTCTTTTTATTTGGTTTTTTGCTGACTAAAGCTGAGTCTGATATATGTGACTCATACTTAATATCTTGCAGCAATTTTGCCTTGATTGCATCCGCAGATAAAACTTTATTTGAACTCTCCATACTCATAATCATGGGATTATATTCAGTCGGCAAACCTTTTAATAAAATTGAAGCTAGCCATTCATCAGATACGTTAAAACCAATACCATTAAGTTTTTGAGCCGTTGAAACAACTTCCGAAACATAGTTTTCAACAGAATTACATTCCGTCAACTGTATTGAGCACAACTTACGTAATAATCCAATGCGCCTGTCTAAACCAGAATCTTGAAATAAACGCTTTAATTTTTCGAAAATTTCCTTTGCAGTTACGGCTTCTTGAATATAAACGTATAAATCCTTGTGAATTGAAAGTATAATACGGCATTTTGCCTGTGTTTCCTTCACAGCATCTCCGCACGTACCTTCAATACAGCACCATATGCCATCCAACTCAAACTGAGCTTTTAACGCAAAACACCATGTGGACCAATTTTCAGATCCAACTAACTTTTCAAATTGAATCATTGCGTTTGCACCCGACATTTTTACAATAAAATTCACGTATGTATAATTCCAAGATACACCAATTGCTCAATCAAATGAAACTCAATTATGAATAAGGCCCATAACCTATTGAAAAATTTAAAGGCAATGTTTATATTTGGTATCTCAATACAAAGTGAAAAAGAAATATTTTATTTATAAAAATTAAAAAACATAAATTCAAAATAAAACTAGATTAAAATATTTTACAAATATCAAAGTAAAATTTGATACAGTACAACAGTTACCGCTATCGCCACCATTCTCATTGTACGTTCAAACCTGGTTTGATGACTCCTCACCTTGAGCGCCGGCCACCAACCAGCTGCCCCGTAGAAAAGAATGGGTTTGATGACACATTCGTATAGCCAGTATACATTCCTCGGGTTAATTCCCCAGTTTATGCCAATGGCCGTTTTGCAGCAATATAATGCAGTAGCCGCCTTATTAGTCCTGGAACTGGTGTTCATCTTCCAGTTCAGTTTGCTGTCCAATATTAGCCCAAGATACTTGGCGCTGTCAGACAGTTCCAGTGACACCCCCTTTATCCTCGGGGTATTAAATTTGGGAATTTTGTATCTCCTTGTGAAAAGTACCAGTTCTGTTTTGGCAGGATTAACACCCAGTCCACATCCCTGGCACCATTTTGTAAGGACGTCCAATGCGGACTCCATTAGTTCAGACAATAGTCTGGGATCTTTACCCATAGCCACAACTGCGACGTCATCCGCATATGGGCATTTCCATGTCATCGTACGTGACATTTGTACGCCTTCGGAGCGATGGAATTTTTGCGCAAATAGTAGTAACTGGAAAACTTATTAATCATTATGTTTCTTTTAGATGGTACTATATATGAAAAAAAAAAATTATTACATTCGAAACCTTGTTGTCCAAAATACCTAGCAAAATAGGTGTATATCGTACGTGACATAAAACGGAAGTGATTTTGGGGTGAATGTAAAAAAATCCGAAAATCTGCGAATTGTGTGATGTATTTTTCCTTTTTTAAATTTTTTGCATTTAACCACATATTTTTCCGTTATAATCCGTAATTGGAAAGAAAAACATTTTTCTGGATGGTTTTATAATGAACCAAATGTAATATCGTACGTGACATACCGTACGTGACAGATTTTTTTCTTATAGTATTTACAAGATATGAAATATATTTCTGGGAAATATATGCATACAAAAACTTAAAACAAACAAGTCAGAAAGTATAGTCGGCCAAGCCCGACCATATAATACCCTACACCATAATATTTTAAAAACAAATTTTTGAGTGTCCCTATTTTTGACCCATCGCCAATCATGGTTGCCGGAACAGAATTATGCTATGACGTTAAGAGTTACATATATAAAAGTTATTTGTGCCGAATATTATTCAGATATCTTCATCTATATGAGATTTTCTTGCCTTTCAGCGATTTTAGGAAGGGGGTTTATATGGGACCTATAGTTAATTTTGGACCTACCAGCACAACATTTTATCACGACATAGTACTTGTCGTAAAAGTTATTGTCGCCAATTTTTATGTCAATACCAGCATTTATTAGAAAGTTACAACATTAAAAGCTATTTTCTGGAGTAGTATTTGAATGAGTGCTATGGTCAAATATGGACCGATACCAATTATATTTGTTTAGATCATTAAGACTGCAAAAAAATAATTTTTGATCAAATTTCAACCTATTACCAACATAATAAGATGATACATTTAGTTGAATTTATAGTAATACAATATCGTACGTGACGACGTTTAACAGCTTATAAAATTTTTATTATACCTATTTAAAAAAAAATTCCGGTCAATATTTTTTTGCAACAAATATCTTGCTTTGAACCTTTATTTTGAAACACGTACGACTGATCAAATACCAATGACATAGACAAATGATGTTTTCGCACCACGTACGTGACATTTAAATAGCACCCAAAGCAAACCAAAAAATATACCGCTAATCAAACTATATATTTGGTCTCTCCTCGTGAATTTTGTTCATTGTTGTTGTAACATTAATTTTAAGGTATAATTCCAATGTTACCAGTATCTGTATTTAATCGGCAGAAAAGTAAAAATTGTTGATTGCAGTTACTAAAAATTAATCAAAGAGATAGTCAGTTTTAACTTTTATTTTTTGCTCTTTAAAAGTTGTAATAAGCTGTAAACCCCTTTGCATAGTAAAGTTTGAGTGTTTTTTTACTTTCTACCATATTCGAAAAATAGTTTCAAGGCTATTTATTTTTTGAGTCGTGGTTGACATTCTCATGGAAATGCCCATATGCAACCGTTCTGCAGCCCGTCCTTTCCATGGCTCTGAGTAGGGTATTTATATTTAGATTCCAAAGTAAAGGTGACAGTACACCACCTTGCGGGGTGCCCCTAGTCGCAACCTTTGAAATGTTCGAGGGCGCCCAAGTTGGATTCGATACGCCTGAAGTGCAAGATACTGCTGACAAATTGAATGATCGCTGGGTCGATTTCCAAATGTCTCATAGCGTTAATAACCGATTCAGGTCTAACGTTGTTGAAAGCGCCCTCAATATCCAGGAATGCAACTAAAGCAAATTCCTTGTGAAGCGCAGTTTCAGTGGACCTTCCCTTAGTGTAGGCGTGCTGAGCCAGTGACAGGAAATTGTGTCCTAACGTTGATCTAATATGAATATCTAAAATCCTCTCTAGTGATTTCAGTAGAAAGGAGGATAGACTAATTGGTCTAAAGTCTTTAGCCATAGTGTGAGATGTCTTCCCACTCTTGGGGATGAAGACGATCTTATATGTTACCCAAGTTGATGGAACATGTGAGAGACTCAGGCAGGCTCTAAATATTGCCAAGAGCCATGGCATCAATATTCCCAGGTTTTTTTGTAGGTCCGCTGGGATAATGCCATCCGGGCCTGGAGATTTAAAGGGATGGAAGCTCTTGACCGCCCATTCCACACGATGGCGAGTTATCGGAATATTAGAGATATCCCGAGCACCACTAAATGTTTCCTCCCTAGGCACATCATCAGTGCAACCTGGGAAGTGTGTATCATCAGGACCTTTAAGGGTGTCCCGACTGTTTGTGGTCCAGGATCCGTCCATCTTTCGTATTTATGATGGAATAGCTGGTTTAGAGGATAAAATCTTACGTAGCCGACTTGTCTCCGAGGAGTTTTCCACGTCACTGCAGAATTCCTCCATGACTGTCTCTTGGCCTTCCTGATAAGATTTTTGAATCCATTTACTGAGGACTTGTAATTGTTCCAGACACCGTTACGTTTTGCCTCATTAAAGAGTTTCCTGCTTTCCTTGCGTTTTTCAGCAATTTCCGCATTCCACCATATGGGCTTAGCTTTGCCCCTCCTGTCGATTCTTTTACAGGATTCGTTTGTTGCCTCCATTAAGACACCAGTCAATGACTCCACTGCGGAGTCGAGCATGGACACACTGTCTATGAGAACCGGGCACATAGGCAGCTTGTCCCCGAGTACACAGATAGACCAGTTGGTCCTTCTTCTATTCGTGTAGGGTTTAACTGAATCAATTCTAAAGGAAAAATTTAAATCAACATACATGTGATCAGAGAAGGAACTGTCCTTTGACACGTTCCAATCGCTAATCATATCCGCGAACTTATCACTAATAAGCGTAATATCTAGAACCTCCCTTCTGTTAGTCACAATAAAGGTGGGCTCACTACCCCTATTAACTACTGTTAGTTCGTTTTCTACTATGAAGTCCAAAAGCGACTCACCTCGTGGATTGACATCCGAGCTTCCCCAGACGGTATGATGTACATTAGCATCAGCACATATTATTAGGGGGATGTTGCGCCTGTTAGCATACGACATCGCCTTCCTGGTTGTGGAGCTTGGGGAAGGGGTCCAATAAGAATTCATCAAAAGCAGTATGACCTGGAATATGGTCATCTCTAAACCTGCATCTACGCCATGGGCAAATGGAACTATTTTAAAAAAATGTGATGGTGACAATTGTGAATTAAATCTTAGAAAGTATCAAAGTTTGATAGGAAGCTTGAACTACCTAGCGGTTATTTCTAGACCAGATATTGCACATGTGGTCTCGAAGCTATCCCAGTTTAATTCTCACCCTCATGCAGAACACATGCAGGCAGCCAAGTATTTGTTAAGATATCTCGTTAAACATCCAGATGTCTACATATCGTATTTCAAAACGCATCCTGGTATTTCGTGCTTTACAGATGCCGATTGGGGATGTGACTCTTGCGACCGCAAATCATATTCTGGTTTTGTAAAGATGGTGCTGTCGCGTGGGAATCTAAAAAACAGACTGTTGTCGCTCTTAGTTCAATGGAGGCTGAGTACGTAGCCCTATGTCAATGTAGTAAGGAAGTTGTTTTCACCAGAAGCCTGCTTGATGACATTGGATTTGAAGAATTTACCAAACAGCCAACGCCCATTTACTGCGACAATCAAGGAGCCAACTTTATGGTTAAAAACCCAGCAGTACATAAACGCAGTAAACGTCAATGTGTAAATTCCACTACATAAGGGATCGATATAATGATGGGTCGATTGATGTCCACTATGTGTCGTCGGAGCAGAATGCAGCGGACATCTTTACCAAAGCCCTGTCCAAACAAAAACATGTCCAAGCATGAGAACTTTTAAAAATTGGAATGTAAATTTCTTGTAAATGAAATAATAATTTTTTGAATTGATTATAATTTGAGTTTGTAAATGCACTTGAGTTGAGCTGGGGTATGTTGGTTACTTTTTATAGTTTCAACTTTCCTCACGTATTGACAACACTGCAACTCAATTGCATCATTATCTTTAGTTCTTAGATTATTTTTTGCACTTTTATACTTCTCTTTTTTTTAGTTGAATAAACGTTTGAATTGAGAACGGTCTTGTTTTATTTAACTAACAGTTACATTACCTGGGCAGCAAATCATTAGAAATTTTTAACTCCTTCGAATTTGATATTGACACTGTCAAATATGATGACTTAGTAAAAAGAATGGCGGCATTTTTCGTTCCCCAAATTAATCTTATAATGGAAAGACATAAATTTCTCTTATAAGCAGCAAGATAAACAAACTATTGATGAGTTCGTTACAGCTCTTAAGAACCTCAGCACAAATTGTGAATTCAGGGATTTGCGTGATGCATTAATTCGTGACATTTTTATATGTGGTTTCGCACCTAAAGTATCTTATATACGAGAAAGACTTTTGACTGAATGTGATATTTCTTTACAAAGAGCTGCTCTATTGCTAATACCATGGTGATCGCAAAACAAAACTCTACAATATTACAACATGATATAAATGTTGAAGGCGTTATCGGTGTTGTCACTAAAAGAAATACTAAAATGCAGAATTTGAATAACAGTAATGGTTATCAAAACTATAAAACGAATAGTGGCAGGAACAACAACAAAAATATGATTTGTTCAAAGTGTGGACAAACCCATAACGTAAAATGTCCTGCAGAAGGAGTCCTTCCCATGACCTATTTTCCTAGTTCCAACACAATGCATTGCATTAGTAGGGGTCATCCCCTGAGTGCTGGTCCTAACAAAAAAAAAAAAGAAAAAAAAATTCACCATTTTGCTAAAATGTGTTTTAAAAAAAAAGAGGTTTGTTAAACAAATGGTGACTAGTGGTGAAGCTGAAGAGGAAGAAGAAGAAGAAGAGGACTTATTTGTGGGAGCTGTTAACAAGGATGGGGAAAATGTCAAAGAATGGAGTGTGGAGGTAAAAATAAATAATAATATAATAAAGAAGGAATTAGATAGAATGGTTAATTTGGGTGTTATTGTTCCGGAGTGTGAACCAACGGAGTGGGTTAATTCAGTGGTTCTAGTGACTAAGCCGAATGGTAATTTGAGAATTTGTTTTGACCCTAGAAACTTGAACAGGGCAATATTAAGACCTCACTATCAGTTTCCTAATATTGAAGATTATAAGGCAAGGTTAAATGGATTCAGGTATTTTTCGTCATTTGATGCTAGTAGTGGGTTCTTGATGGTACTATTGGGGGAAAAACCTCCAAACTTTGTACATTCAATACACCATTTGGTCGCTTCCGATTCCTAAGACTACCTTTTGGTATTAATGCGGCCCCTGAAATATTCCATGCAGAAATGGTTAAACTGTTTGGGGATTCTGGTCTCATCATTTATATTGATGATTTTTTCATCCTCAGTGGAGGAACACAAAAGTATTTTGGAAAAAGTACTTCATATTGACAAAATAAAATGGCCGAGAAACAAAATGTGGTTTTCAGTTTACAGTTCATTTCATTGAGTGAAAGGTAAAGTATATAAAAAAAAGGAAATTAAAATAAAAGGCTGTATTTAATAGTATTAAAAAAATAGTATTGTAATAAAGTTGCAGGTTAAGTTGCCAGACTCTATAAAGTAAAATCGTAGATATAAGTACAAGTGAATGTTTATAGTAAATATATGCTAACATATTCAACACTCCTCCTCATTCACTTCAAGTTACATTTATCACGAAAGTAGTTGTGCTTCTTTGCTGGCAATGGCTTTGTTAAAACATCAGCTATCATTTCTTCTCTGGGGCAATAGATACACGTTATAATACTTTTCTCTACCAAGTCCTTCGTCATCTTGTATTTGGTATCCATATGCTTTGTTCTGAAAGAGAATTTATCATCATTCAAAAGACGTAAGGTGCTTTGGTTGTCGTTGAAGATTATAGTTGCTACGTTTATAGGTAAATGCATATCTTCTAAAATTTGTCTTATCCATTTAGCTTCTTTAGCAGCTTCCGATAGGGAGATATACTCTGCTTCACAGGTTGATGAAGCGACAAGTGCTTGCTTTTGGTAGGACCACGATATTGAACCTCCGTTTAAAAAAAATATTCGCCCACTGTTAGATTTTCTATCAATACTTTCCTCTGCCCAATTCGCATCAGCATACCCAACTAACCTTTGTTCGTTACTTTTGTTACTTAAATTTAATTTAATATCAGCGGTCGATTTTAGGTATTTTAGTACGCGTTTACATTGAAGCCAATCTCGTTTGTTGGTTTTGCAACCTTTTGGGATAAAACGTTGACTGCTGCTGAAATGTCTGGTCTGGTATTAGTAGAAATGTATAAGAGATGTCCAATAGGGTGGGTCGAAAATAAAAGTTGTGTCAGTCACCCCCAAGAATGAAAGATATGCCAATGAAGTTTCTAAAACAAAAAAATTTTTTTTTTGCCACGCCCCAAAATACAGCACTTTTGGTTTTTTATATGTAGCGCTGCCATTTAAAGTCCGATCTTATTATATCACATATCGTTGTTTATGGGTTGACAGTGGCTTTTTTTTGGTTTTTGTATTGGCTTCTACCTGGTTTAATGTAATATGTTTGTGAAAAACAAAAAAGTGGCTCAATTTTGAGGCGTGGCATAAAAGTGAGTATAATAAAAGCTAGACATACTTAGTTTTACAAGGACTTTCTTGGCACGTTGAAAAAAAATTTATATTTGGGAGAAGTATCCGAGATGGCATAAGTGGCGACCAGAGTTTGATGTCGGATTGAAAAGTCACCAAAGGCAAAAATGAAGCCACTGTCAACCCATAAACAACGATATGTGATATAATAAGATCGGACTTTAAATGGCAGCGCTACATATAAAAAACCAAAAGTGCTGTATTTTGGGGCGTGGCAAAAAAAAAATGTTTTCTGTTTTAGAAACTTCATTGGCATATCTTTCATTCTAGGGGGTGACTGGCACAACTTTTTTTTTGTATGGAGGTCGACTCGGTCTAATGTCCAATCAACTTGCGGTATTGGTTATTGTTTTCAAGATATGTGCAATTTTCTTCCTTTCCATAACTAAGCTCCATAGGGGTTTTAACTGGTTTTGCATCTTGCAACTGGAATTCTCTCAGTGTTTTACTTATATAGTTAGATTGACAAAGTTGGAAATTATCGTTCAGGTCCTTTGAAATTTCGATTCCTAAATAATGTTTAATCTGGCCTAAATTCTGTACTTCAAAATGATTGGATAATTCCCCTTCAATATAGTGTAGTTGTTCGCTAGTGTGGCAAGCCAAAATCAAATCGTCAACATAAACAATGATGTAACGTAGAGTTCCAAATGGTTTACCAATATACAGACATGAATCATTAATACTTTGTGTAAATTGTGACTTTAAAAGAACTTCATGAAGAATGGTATTCCAAGACCTTGCCGCCTGTTTTAGACCATAAATACTTTTCTTTAACAAGCATACCAATTTGCCATTTTTGTCTTGGAAACCTTGAGGTTGCTTCATATAAACAGTATCGGATAATTTTCCATTTAAAAATGCCGTTTTTGCATCTATGTGATTAACAATCATATTTTCCTTACCAGAAATTGATAGCAAAATTCTAAACGTTGTATGAGAAACTACAGAGGCGAAGATTTCATCATAATCGATTCCAAACTTCTGTGAAAACCCCTGAGCAACGAGACGAGCTTTAAAACGACTAATTTCACCATCCGCATTTCTCTTTACTTTATAAATCCATTTACTTCCTATAGCTGATCTATTTTCAGGAAGTTCTACGAGCTCCCAGGTATAATTATTTTCAATCGATTCTATTTCATCTTGCATCGCGGCTAACCATTGTGCTTTCTCATCGCTATCAATAGCTTCCTGATATGTTTTAGGTTCTTCAATTTCTTTAGTCATACATATTTCTTCTATTAACCTTTTAGTTTTTTTACCTTTAGTTGTTCTTTCAGAAACTATTACTTCAGGTGAAATTGGTTCTGCTTCTTCACACTTAATGTTAATACTTTGTTTACTGATATTTTTATGTTCTACTTTTTTATTTTCAGCACAATTAACATTTGTGTAAATATCATGAGAATTATTGATTGTTATTGCTTCAACTTCTGAGCGTTCTCAACTCTCCTCCTCAATCAATAATTCTTTGTTGCTTTCGGTTTTTTTATTTAACTCAATGCTAACACCCTTTTGATTTTTAAAAGCAAATATGTCCATAAAGTGAACATCACGTGTAATAACAACTTTCATGCTGTCTGGGTCATAGCAACGAAATGCTTTGGAGTTATCGTCATAACCAAGAAATATCATTTCGATAGATTTATCATCTAGCTTACGCCTCAATGATGATGGTGTGTGTACAAAACATTTTGAGCCAAAAATATGAAACTGCTTTAAACTTGGTTTAGTTCCGTACCATTTTTGGTATGGAGTTGAATTTGTTGATCTTGTAAAAACCCGATTCTGAATATAATTTGCCGTAGAAACAGCTTCACCCCAAAATGTTTTTGGCAAATTAACGTCAATGAGTAAGCACCTTGCCGTTTCCAAAAGCGTTCTATTTTTCCTTTCTGCTTTTCCGTTTTTTCGTGGTGAATAAGGTGCTGTTAGCTGTACTTGAATTCCTTGCGACTTTAGATATTCGTTTAAATTCTTCCCAGTGTATTATCCTCCTCTGTCGGAACGTATTATTTTTGGCGTGAAACATTATGCAATTTTTTATAGCTTGTTCTACTTCCGACTTTTGTTTAATTAATTTAACAAAAGAAAAATTTGAAAAATCATTAATAAATGTTAGCACATACCTGTTTCCCGATGGTGTTGTTGTTGACATTGGACCACATACATCTGTGTGAATTAAATCCAGTGGTGCTGTTGACTTACTTGTATAATGTTTTGGGAATGGAATTCGAGCTAATTTCAACAAAAGTAATTTTAAGGATTGGGTTTTATATTTGACCTATGGAAAATTATGGACCAACAATCTTTACGAAATTTGAAGTAATTTGCGATCTTATGAAACTAAATTAGATCACGTCACCACAAAAGCATTATTCGTTACGTATTTGGAAGTAATATAGTGTTTCCGACAGTGAACGAACTGTAAATTACACTGTACCACAAATTTCCCCTCACCCATGATCAAACTGCCCAGATTCTGAAAATATAGATTAAAAAAAGATATATATATATACAGTCCAATTATGAACAAAAATTCCCCGGAAGTTTTTTCCCTTCTCCAATTTTTCGTATTTAAATTCAATTGTAAAAATGGGATAAGGGAAAAAACTCCCGGGGAATTTTTATTCATAATTGGGCTGATATTTTCTCTATTTTGCCAAATGCTCAAAAACATATGAAATTGTATCAAAATTAAGAAATGTCATCATAATCTTTGAACCCGTGGACCGATTTTGCTCATTTTTTTGCACATTAAATCGAATCGCAGTACCAAGTATTTCATTGCTCGTAAAAAACCTAAATGAATTGATCCAGAAAAACTGAAAGATACGTATATATATATATATATATATATATATATTTTAAGCTATATTTTCAGAATCTGGTCAGTTTGATCATGGGTGAATAATCGTGTCGTACAGTGTTATAGACCGATCTTCACGAAATTTGATAGTATGCTATTTAGTCATAAAAGTCGAGTTTGTGCAAAGTTTAGAGACAATCGGTGCATTCCGCTAACAATTTATGTTAGTTTTTGTAACAGAAATATCGATTTTTATCTAAAGGTTGTTTCACATTTGGATCCACAATTCTTTTTCTACTGTACCGATTGTGCTATAACATTGTCCGTCGCGAGGTTCTCAAGGCTCATCATCGTATTGTTAGGCTGGCAATTATAAGTATAATAAAAAAAATTATAAATGTAATTATTGTGGGTATAAAGATCATGATAGAAAAGACTGTCCCGCAAAAAATTAGAATTGTAATTTCTGTAAACAGCGAGGACATTTTGCAAGTGTTTGCAGAAAGAAAAATTAAAGCCATACAAAGCCTAATAGGAATAAAAAATTAAACATAGTAGAAGTAGAAAATGTGGAAAAATCCAATAGTCAGGAAAATTTTGATTTCATAATAGGAACAGCTAGTCAATTCCGGAAATCTACCGTGGAATCGTGGTACGTACGGTGTATGGTAGATGAACTTAAATGCAGACTTAATTTTCTTGTTGATACGGGAGCAGACTTTTGCATTCCAAAAAGTCAAATAACATTGAACCATAAACTCGAAATTTTTATAGTTCTTTAAAGGTTTTAGGTGTTTCTAAAGCTACGTTAAGGTATAACGATAAAAAAATTACAGACAATGTCTATATCGTAGAAAATCTTAGTACTCCTATCTAAGCACGGGACGCTCTGGTTCAATTGAACATTCTACAGCCCCCAGCTTTGGAAAACTTTCTGCTTTCAGAAAATGTTAATGAAAATAGCTCCTCTGGAATAATTGAAAAATACCCCAGACTTTTTCGTGAAATTGGTGAATTCAAAGGCGAGATTAATATAAAGTTAAAGTTTGTACAGTCCATACCAAGAAGAGTTCCAATCCCATTATTGCCTAAATTGAAAGCCGAAATTGATAGATAAATTTTTTTTTTTTTTTTTTTTGTTGGGACCAGCACTCAGGGGATGACCCCTACTAATGCAATGCATTGTGTTGGAACTAGGAAAATAGGTTATGGGAAGGAGGAAAGAGGGAGTAGTGTTTGTGAACATTCGACTTGAACTTTTTCATGTTGTAAGTGAGAGGGAAGACTTCAGCAGGAAGGTTATTCCACATACGAACTGTCCGGCCAAAAAACGAATTTTCCCTGTAATGCGTTGTACGATTCACCGGCCAATCGACCACAAAAGGATGTGCTCTTGAGGAAAAAAAAATTTGCTTAAACATTCTCGAACGCATGGATGATGTCACGGAATGGGTTAGTCCCATAGTAGTTGTGCCAGAACCAAACGATGAAATAATTATAATTTGCTCTTGATTACCATTTTAAACATATTACAAGTAGTCCTTATTATAGCCAATCGAACGGCGCTGCTGAGGCAGCAGTAAAAGTAGCTAAACAACTTATAAAGAAATGCGAAAATATTTCCGAAGGTCTCCTGAATTATCGTTCCACCCCTTTATCAAACGGTTTCTCCCCTGCAGAGTTAATGATGAATCGTAAATTTAAATCACTTGTTCCTATGTTGCCTAGTTTGTTAGAGAACAAAAATAATGAAGAGGTTATGGAGAAAGAGCTAAAATGACCGACTTACGTAAATATGGTACTATTTTGGAAAAATTACAGGAACCACGATCATATTTGGTTCAGGCGGATAGGGAAAAGTATAGGCGAAATAGATGGCGGCTGGTAAAAAGGGTAGTTTTGAGTCTGAGGAACTTTATAATCCACATGAATATAATATTATTCAGGACAGCGATAATAGTAATCAAAAAAATGTAAACCATGAAATTGAAAATAATTCTTATCAGAATAACATTGATCAGGCGGCTCTTACTCTAGAGGAATTACCTTCTGTAAATAAATTAATCCCCCATCGTGGATGAAAGATTATGTCCTAACTTTTAAAGAATGAATTAACCAAATTGTGTTAAAGTTAAAAGTTAGGACAATTATTTTATTTATAGTGCATATGATAAATTAAAAAAAAAATTTTTATTATTTCGAAAAAATGTATGATCTGAAATTTTAATAATCTAAAAATAAAAAAAGGGAATGTAGTGTGAGTCAGGTTCATATTCATAGATATGGCTCACCCTAATGAAAATAGATAATAATAAGCTGTGTCATTCAGATCATGAATGTCATCTCTAACCATTGTTAATTACACATCTCTAACCATTGTATATTATATTCTACATCTTGATCTGGAATTGTACAGAAGTAAAATAAACTTGTGTTTAAGGATTAAACAAAGTGTTTTATTAAACGTTGGTCGTCCCTCTTGGACAAGATAAGCTTGAACGTTACTACAGTTAGTATTTAGATTAAATTTGCAACCCTTACCAAATATAATTGTAATCGGTCCATATTTTATCATAGCTCTTATATAAATACCACTTCTGAAAATAGATAGCTTTTGATGCCATAATTACCTTATAAATTTTGGTCTTGATGCCATAATTAACATATAAATTTTGGTCTTGACGATAATTTCTATAGTAGGTTGTATGTTATATCAAAATATTGTCTTTGTAGGTCCAGAATTGAAAATCTCAAAAAGATGAAATCTTAATCTCACTTTGAGACCCATGATTGTCCATGGGATCAAAGTGGGTATACTCTTTTTAAATTGGCCGTATACACTGATACGCAATGCTTGGATTGCATAATTTGTAACATAGCTCCGTGTATTACACCCATATTAAATAAATTATTTATTTACTTAAGAACAATTTATTTTGTAACATATTGAATCCAACTTACCGCGCAACACTTTGATAAAGAGATAACACAGGAAAATTTTTTACAAAAATCTGCTTTTTGTCATTAAAAAAAGGTTTAATTTTGTAATTTTTTTTTTATTTTAAAACTTTTCGTTTGACGCTGTTTGATTTTAAAAAAATAAACTTGTTTGCCCAAATTCAGCTGTTAATAATATTTTGTGGTCAGATTAGGGCAAACAAATATTTCACATTTTTTGTCAAACGCTTGCCATATGTGACCGTACCTTAATTGTATAACGTTGTCTAATATAATATCCAAAACAGGAAAGATATAATACCCATGCCCAAACATGACACCCTTAGACTTATAACGGTTAAGGGCTAAGGAGTTAAGTGAAGTCCAATCATGAATTTGATTCAGACAAAAGTAAATATGGTATTGCAAAAAATCATCTGGTTCATTAATTACCTTAGATTTCGGCAAAGGGTAAATGATAGCATTAAATAAATCGAGCATTAAATAGATCCAGGTTCCGAAACGCAGTGAAAAAAAAAGAGTTAGAATTAGATTTAATTTTAAGTAACGCATCTGCAATTTCCGGTTCCGAAATACAGTGAAGAAAAGAGTTAGGAGTTTCAGTGGTGTCAAAACTAAAATGATCGGAAAAAATAAAGTTGTCAATAACAACATTTCCAGTAAAATTGCATTTAAAGTTTCTACATCACCATCATAGACATTGGACTGATTATCCAGGCAACCATTACATCTTAAGACTTTCCATATATACATACATACCTAGTATCTTTATAAAGAAAAATTTTAAAAATATCTCCTTTTTTGCATTTCTAATAACAGTTTTAGTTCTCTTTCTGTATTTACAAAATACTTTCCAATTAGTTTCTGAACGATGACGAAGATAAGAACGATAAGCAAGATGACTAAGCGGTAGAGATGAGCGATATTTCTGTACCTGTGATTTAATCACTGTTACTGAAAAATCACGAATCACAGTTGTGACCAAATTTGTCAAGTAACAGGTACTTTCTAAGTCGTTCTTTTTGTATTTTGTTACATATACAAATTTATGATATTTCACTGTTTGTGTGAGTAATAGCGTTTTTTGAATGAAATGTCGAATGATATTGCTGTTCCTTTCATTCTCTCTTCTATCTTTATTAGAATTTTTTTATACCAAAATTTATTTCTTCAAGTATGTAAGTATATGAAAGTAAAGAGATATGAAAGCTCTTATAATTTGTTGTTGTTTCTTTGTAAAGTGCTTACAAAAGCTCTTGCAAAAGCTCCCGCATTGTACATATAGCTTGGCCGCAATTGCTTTAAAAGAACAGAAAACTGATAAACCGTGATCACAATCACAGTTTAAAGGAGCAGTGATTTTAAAATCACATTCACTAATCACGATGATCTTTAAAAATCACGGGATCGCTCATCTCTACTAAGCGGAGTTAAGAATTGAGTCAATAAATTAAGATAAGCCCATATAAAAGCGAGAAAAATTTAAAGTAGACAACAAAAGATAAATCGTCCAAATTCAAAGCATTAAAATTGCGATATTTTAAAAACTATACTTTTGTTAATGTACATATTAAAGGACGCAAACAATAAGGCATGGTACGAAATTATTGGGCATCGCAACTGACTGGAGGAACAAATCATGGAACTATTGCTTACAAGCTAAAAATCAATTAGAGATTCAGAGTGATGAGCTATATCATAATTTGAAGGTTTAGGGTTTTGAAAAACATGCAAATTGTTCCTTTGACATATAGTACGAACATGAAAAGATTTTGAACTATCAAACAAGTTGCAGGTCAAATCTCTAACTACAATAATATTTGAATATTTCCAAAATGAAAATTTTCAAACGAAGCAAAGTAACCATTAGGTAAGTTGGCAACTCTAACTACTAAGGTTGTAGCTTCGAAGCACAACTCAAATAAAAGTGATTCACATACACCTAAATCAGAAGCCTTCCAAACAGTCTTATATTTTAGTGCAGTAGAAATATAAAGGCCAACACCACTACCTCTAGAGCTTAAGCGATCATTACGAATAAATTTATATCCATATATCTCAACCGCTCGATTAGATATATAAGGTTTCAGCCAAGATTCCGAGATGCCAAATATATCAAAAATCGATCCAACTAAAATAGGCCTTAACTCATCAAGTTTTGAGAAATTACTTGAAGGTTTCATACTCTGAAAATGTGACATTAAGTTTTAGCTCATAAGGACACAATGCTGCATTAACCTCAGAGATGCTACTGAACACAGGACCAATATTAAGGAAAGTCATAATTATAAAACATTGTTAAGATTGCGAACCAAGACCAAAAAACTATTAAATGTACGTAAATAAAAATTCGTTTACTATTCATATAATATCTGATCAAAAAATTAATCGAAGGCAAATACCAAATAAGTACACAAAAGTTTAACTAAAAATAACTAAATTCTGGGGTTAATAATTCAATTAATACAGGTAGAGTAAATTGTATTATACATATGTATATAAAAAATACACTATTAAATGAGATTAATAAGAAAATAATAATATGTACCGATAATCGTGATAGAAATGAATGTAATTGATAGGTTATTATTATGTTATTATTATTTATTTATTTAATAGTATTTGGAACTACTATATAGTTTCATATTTCAAAATAATTACATTTTTTTTCTGATAAACTCTACAACATTATTTTTAAAGATTACAATATTTTTAATGTGCATTAATAATTCGTTAAATAAATTTAAGCCTTTGTAAAAAAGTGTTCTCTGCATTGCGTCGGTCCTTGCCCTCTGTAATCTGAAATCCATTACATTTCTAACATTTTACGGTTGTACTTCTCCAACATAACTCAATTGTTCACATAGATATTGCGGTGCATATTAGGGAGATCGAACGGTTATTATTCGACCGGTTTTAACCGGTTATTTTAGCTTTGCCCAAGTCGGTTATTTTAAAATGCCCATTTTTCGAATATCGAATAAACCGGTTATTTTGGTATAATAAACCGGTTATTTTAGTAATGTGTAATTTATATACATTTTCCTTACTTTTGTTGTAGATGTGCCCGTAATATAAATATTTTCTAATTGAATATTGGCCAAACCTTAACTTTTTATGAAGAATATCAAAACAAAACGTAACAAAGGTCAAAAAACATTATGAACACTGTAAATACAAATCGTTTATAAAAGCGTGCGTTCTTGTAGAAAAAAAACAAAAAACTATTAAAAATACTACAAAAACATGTGCAGTTAAAAAATAAATAGTAATACATATGTGCAAGAGTATTCTAAATATTAAATATATTTTTATATAAATATTTTTCGAACGGGATTAACGACAAAGTTAGTTGCTTGCAGTGCCCTTAAATGATAAGTTGCAAAGGTTTTTCCCCGTCACGACTTATTAATCACCTTTAATTAGTCCACAAGCTTGACATTAATGTGATCCAAATGAAACTTAACTTCGTTCGAAGTAGTTCTTAGGAGACTACAAATAATACTTTACTAAAATACACTGCAAAAAATTAATCATTGGGTGAAATATTAGCCCGTTGTGTTGCCGAGGACGAAATGCCCGTTAAGGCACTAAAAACTCTTAAGTAGTTCTAGCATCTCTTCATGCTGAAAACTACAACATTACGTCGGAATCAACGATATGGGAAACATTTCTACCAGTTTTATTTATTAAAACACCACGAACTAAAAAACAAAATTGAAGAAATCAAACAATGTCATGAAATGTTTTAAGCTGTAGCCGACGAATTGACAAATATTTAACACAAAAAGAATGTTCAGTTCACTATTCGTTTCTATAATGCTGAAACAAAATAATTTGAAATAGATAATACTGGGTAAGAGTTTTTGTTTGCAACGTTTGAAAAATATGGTTATTTATATAGACATGCTTAACCACCAATAAATTAAAACTCATTCAAAATAAATTTGAGAGAATATATCAAATAAAAACTTTATAAAATTCTTATAATTTATTTGCTTTTGCAAAACGTATGTCTAGATCAATTATCATTCAACAGTTTCTAAATTACATTATACAAATATCTTCTTACAAATAAAGTCTAATAAATCAATAAAAAATGGTCAAAAATTAAGCTAAAGTTTGATCAATGGTCCCACTTTTCTTGGAATTTATCGTAAAATATTTGTTAGGACTGATCTAAGTCATATCTTTGTATTTTTTTGGTTCCTTACCTTTGCAGATTGTTTTGTTTTTATTCAAATTAAGGTTTTATTTTAAAAACTTATTTGATTTTTGTGTTTTTAAATATTCGAATTAAAACCGGTTAACCGGTTATTTAAAAATTGCTTAACCGAAAACCGGGTTTTTTAAAATAGCAACTATTCGTAATATTCGAAAACCGGTTATTGAAAAAAGTCGAATAATCGATCTCCCTAGTGCATATTATCTTTTCATTTTATTGATGAAAATCAGCGTGATCATATCAAGGCTTTGGTGAATATTCAACCATTTCAAACTGCTTCGCATGTACTCTATTGGTGAATAACGGTTACACTTTAAAATTGAACGCATTGATTTATTTTGAAGTTTTTGTAGTCTAGTTAAGGCCCAACTAAAATGTGCTTAACCAAACTTAAGCTAGTGTCAAAATTCAACGAAAAGCATGTCAAATGCTTAAGTAAATTACTGAAAACTTTTAGGTGGCTATATTGTACTTATTGAGCTTAAAGACTTTCTACACTTAGTTGCAAACATTTGTACTTTTGGAAAACTATTTTCGTTTTTATTTCTTTAAAATGTAATATTTTTGACGAAATGTCATTTAATTTATAAAAGTTATAAATATATTACCATAAACAAGTAAATCTATGTTTATCTTTTATTAATTTTTAAAGTAAACGAAAACTAAAATAAAAAAGTACTAAAAAAAGCAACTGCGGTTGCATCTTTTAATTGTAAACAATTATATGTATTTGATTTTTATATACGTTTCGACCTTTTACAATTGAATTTTGTGTTATTTTTAGAATTGTTCTAATCAGGCTTTCAAGGTCTGATTAGAACAATTCTAAAAATAACACAATATTATATGTATCTATTATGTTTCATTTGCTTAAGGAAGAGCGAAATTGACCGCACTTTCCTTAAGCAAAGGACACTTGACGAAACTTAACGAAAAGTGTCTTAAGTACATTATAGTTGTATACATTTGATTGTGTGTATTCGCACATTTGCTTATGGTTCATTAAGCACATTATAGTTAGGCCTTAATTTGTTGAGTTGTGCAGTATGTATAAATAACTGTTGAGCCGTATTCAAGGTGGCGTTTAATAATTATATAATAAATATTTATTGCAGTTATTATATTTACTTTATATCTTATCATTAGGGTTTTTATCCCAGGAAAACCCGGGATAAATTTCCCGGGAACACTGAAAATTAAAAACTACCCATAATTGCAACCGTGTGTCCCATACAAAAAATAAACAACTATGTGTATATGAGGAATTGAAAAAACGGCCGAAGAAAATATTGCTAAAAAAAAAATTAAAGTTAAAGAAATAATTACTAGTTTGGTTATTTATTTGTTTTAAAAACAAAGAAGGATAAAAACGATTATACAAAATAAAATTATTTTTTCGAATCCGCAAGTACTATATTTTTCAATTATCATTATGTGGAACTTATTTTTACTTTAGTCATACAGAAAATGGAGCTGCGATCTCGTATGGAAATACTTAAAAAAGGACAAAAAAAGTTTATGTACAAGAGTGCTCGCTTATAAATATCATTCAACCAGTAGTTTGCTTAAACATCTTTCAAATATCCATAATACTCGGATTCCTAAACCGATCTGGATAATAGTGATACTTTTCAAAAAAAGCTCAATAGTCCGCTATGAAAGACAGCAAAAAGGAAAGGTTTTGACCAAATCAGATATTATAAAAATAGATATTTTAATGATTGAAGCAACTGGTACTAGAACATCCAATTTGGATACTTTATTTGAAGCACCATTTTATTGAAGCCAACAAAATTAATATTTCCTAAATTATTTTTGAGTTAAAAAATTTTTCTTCTTGATTAAAACATTAAAGAAAACCATCATTTTATTTTCTATTTTATTCACTTATAATTTATTTTTTAAAAATCGGTGCAATTATTTTAAAGTTTTATTTAAATAGTTTCAAACTTAAACTTTAAATACAATAAATATAAAAACTACTTTACTTCAATTTCCTTAAGTGTTTCAATGTTTTTTTTAGCTTTTGCGATTTGCACAAGAGTACAAATATCCTAAATTACCAGATCTCTAAACATTAAATTTTTTTTATATAAAATAACTTATAATTAGAAATGTAAACTTTTAGCGGCCTAAGTTTGTATAAAAATCCGTTTCACAACACCTTTATTAACCTGTTTTATCTTTTATACCTTAAGAATTAAAAAAAAATTAACAATAAAAAAACTTAAATTTTAATTGAAAAATATAATATCTTTTGAATATAATTTTAATTCACAGGTTTGAATTTGTAAAATAACTATAGAATAACTTCTATTTGAAAACAAAAAAAAAAATTTACTTACATAACAACTTATGCGTCAAAAAAAATTTTTGTCTATTCTATTTAATAATATTTTCCCGAATACCCGAGAAATCCTGGGAATGATTAAAAAATATTCCGATTCCCGGGTGCTCGAAAAATTCGGGAATTTAAAAACCCTACTTATCCTTAAAAAAAAAACAATTTTTTGCCAATCTTTTTACATCAGTATTGTTATTAGTAATACTTAACCGAAAATAATAAGTTAGGTGATAAAAGCTTCGTTCACAATGATAGCAACATATTCCCGTATTTCCGAAAATAACTCTTGATAACAATTTTTGTTTTACTACTTATACCTCCGCACCAATTTATATGAAATTGTAAATTACATTTAAGATACTGTTTATTTAGTTATGAATAAAAATTTTAAAAAATTTAAAAGAAAAACAACAATAAATGCTTAATGTTATTCTTGGCAACATTTTCTAATACTAACTAGATATAAAATGTGTGTGCTACTTAAAAAAAAAGTGTTTTTTTTTATTGTGATCAGAGCTGCCGTTATTGTTTATTTCTAAACAAAATTGGTTATTTTTTTCTCAATGTGGAGATGTGAATATTTTTTTCATATATATTTTTTTGATACACTTGCAATATATGTTTTTTTTAAATTTTAAAGTTTTTATTTCCATGGGGGGTTATCGCGTATTTCGATTTGAAGGAAATTTGCACTACGATTTTTTCATTATTTGTTTCAAATGAACTGAAGTTTTTATACTTTATCGAAAACAAATAATCCCTGTCAAAACAGTGATTTTTTAGAATGTATGGAATTTACTGAAAGAAAATGGCGTGAATTTAAGAAATTTGAAATTTTACTTTTAACCTGTCGTTATATGTATATATGGCTGTTTTCCTAAACGCCTGTTGCATTGTTCTTAAATGCATCCATCAAAATTTTGACAATGCATTTTGTTCCGAAGTGGAACTTTATAGTTTTTACTGAATAGCAAATAAAGCAGTTAAAAAAATGTAGATGCAAACCATATATGTATGTACATATACAATACAACGTAGGTAAAAATGTAAGTACACAATGCATTAACACGGTGTCAATACTGTATTGATGCAATGTGAACACACGTTTAGGAAAGCAGCTTATTTATTTAAACTTTTTAGATAATGATTTGGCAATATTTTTAATTTATAATAAAATGTACCGTTTTAAAATTTTCCGTTTTAAGTTTTAAAAAGCAATTTGAATTTTTGTAGAAAGGAATACCAAAATTACAAAATATTTATGACATTCGTATGAATTCGTATTTCAGAACGTAAATTCAATGAGATCAAAGTTTTTTATTATAAATTAAAAATATTGCCAAATCATTATCTAAAATGTTTTAATAAATAGGCTGTTTTCCTAAACGTGTGTTCACAATGCATCACAACCAATGCTTTCAATGTAATTGTTTAACGTTGCGTTGCGTTTTACATGATTAGGGCCTGAATTTAACTATTGAACAAAGTATTATTCAGAAACGAAGCACATTCAGAAAAAGTTATTAGCCTCCCATCATGCGGCTTTAACTTTATCAGTATTCAAAATTTTCACGTGATCTTCAGAACATGCCCGATAGTAATAATTTTCTACTGCACAAGTTTTCTATCAGCCGCTGGAGGATAATGGCCATTAAATTACAGACGTGAATCAATATTACCACCAATTGCATCGCTCAATTTCAAAGATCGAGATTTAAAATATTCTTTCATAAGGTTATCACGTAAAAATACACTGTTAAATTTGAACAGCACAGATTAACGATTACTGAAATAACAGGCACTATTAACATCAGAGTCGAAAACATATCTTCCCAATTTCTGTATTAATTCTTTTATGAAGCACATTGTTTTCATCTTCTAGTTCTACAATTTTTTTTTTTGAGGTAGATACATCAATATGATTGATTAGTTTATTACAGTCAACTATCACGGATTTCATATCCTTAAGACAAGCAGACATTTCCGATTTTAAGCTCGCGACTGTATCAGACAATGCTTTTAAAATCGATAGGTATTCATTTACAAATTTCTCAATGAACGAATCAAGCTTAGAGTTAAGTTCATCAATCTCTTTTCGAAAAAGATTCAACCCGGAAGCATAACTACAAGGGTCGCACGAATAGTTGCATTCTTTCAGAAGAACAAGGCCTTTATCATTTAAAGCAGCACAAGGTATATGGTGCCCCACTGCTCACAGCTTTTGCATTGAACACTGGGCCAGGTTTTACTAATGTTTTCATGGCAACTACCACAACTATACTCCTCATTAGAAGGCATGTTCATTAAAAGTAAGGTATTGTTAAATTATTGGTAATAAATCCAAAATGGCGACAAGTAAACCACGCACAAAAGCTAAAACAACAGCAAAAACAGATTTTACACTTTCCCACTTTAAAAGTATATGACAAATATATTTTTCTTTAATTCATTATTCTGTGTATAAATATTTTGTTATTAACAGTTTTATAAGTAAATTGTTGGTAAATTGTTGGTATTAAACGACTTTAAAGTTAAGAAAAATTTATTACGAAGATCAGCACCTGAAAAATACAACTACTCAGACATGACTGTAGACTAGTGTGTCCCAAAAAAAAATTATAGGTATCCCAGCATTTTTTGAGAGCTTATAGGGAATAGTATTTTTGTGATTTTTTTCAGATTTTTCGGAAGAGGTTTAAACGTCGCTAAAATCGAATTTTACCCGAAAATCGGGTTTTCTCGACTTTTTTAAATTATGCTGATTACTCGGCCCATAATCACGACTTTCTTTGTTACTAAGTCAATTTTTTTAAAGAAAACTACTCAAACTTTACTTCTCTGTGCAGATATTAAAAGTTTCGATTATTTTTTTGCTCATTTGGGTCCCCTTAATCACATTTTTTTTGTAAATTTAGCATAAAATTTAAAAATAAGGCTCCGTAACTTTTAAAATTTATATTGAAGTTAAAAAAACTAATGATTCAGTTTAAAAGGTGGATAAATTCTGAGACATTGCAAAAAAAAAATTGAATTTGCTCTTACTGTTCCAAAGTTATACCCTTTTTAAGTTTTGTACCCATTTTGTGAAATTAAAAATATTGTAATGTGTTTGCCAGTTATGCTTCGGATTTGTTTTAATGTTAGATATTTATATATTAGCAGCCGTATTCATAACGAAAATTTGGCTTGAAGTTAGCACAAAGTTTATTCATAATACACTTACCAAACTCTGGCTAACGATTTGCTAAACTCTTCTCAACAAGCTGCCAAACGTTCGCCAACTTGTGATAAACAGCCGTTTTATGTTGAATAATTCTGTTTGCTTTTTTTTTAATACACTGTTTTTTTAGTTTAGAGTCCTTTTTTAAATATATTTTAATTTAAAAACATTTCAAATTTTTATATAAAGAGGGAAAATAAAAAAAAATGAAATGAAATGACAAAACCAGCGATGATTAATGCAAAACGTGTTGCATTTTGGAGTATTATAATGTGGCATCATTAATATTCAGAGTTGATTTTTTAAAAGTTAGCAGACGGATAAAGTTTGTTATTAATAAACTCTATGCTAACAAGCTGCTAAGCTTAATCGGCATTCTAGTTAGCAGCTCGTTGTACGTAGTGTACAAACTGTGGCTAATTTTTTGTTATGAATACGTCTGTAGAGCTTTTACGATGAAGCTCTATGCCCTGCAATAAATTCTGAAAGTCTGTTGCAGAGGTTGTTAGATTAATGTAAGTATTAGCTAAGGCCACGCCGCGTTCTGCGACATCATTTACCACGTGCAATTGCTGAACTTTGTTCTTTGCTTCATTAAATGATTTGTTTGTATGCCATTTTTCCGGATCTGTTTGTAAAAAATCAACTGAAATGTTGCTGGTTTCAAGAAAGGCTAGGCTGGCTTCGGATATTAAATCTTGAATTTGTTTGTTATTAAGCATTTTTTCGGATAATTCAGCTTTTACTAATTCTTTAATGTTGCTTGGTGCGTGTAGATTTTGGACCATTAAACGCAAAGTTTTGGTGTCGATACGTTCATCAAAAAATGCTAAAACAGCCAACTTATCGGATAAGTACCACTGATGCCGCAGAAGAGTTTTCAACGTGGCGCTTGCGATTGATTCGTTAAAGCTTTTGTATTCATCCAATTGGAAAAATGGCATACAAACAAATCATTAATGAAGCAAAGAACAAAGTTCAGTAATTGCACGTGGTAAATGATCGATTTTTGGGTTAAATTCGATTTTAGCGACCTCTAAACCTCTTCCGAAAAATCTGAAAAAAATCACAAAAATACTTCACACTATAAGCTTTCAAAAAAAGGTGGGGCATAAAAAAAAATTTTTTTTGGGACATACTACTGTAGACCAGTGTTGCCAGTGAAATTCCGAGAAAGATACATTTTAGTATCCAGAAATATTCACTTTTCCCCAAAAAGATACATTTTGAAAAAAAATTTAAAATCCATTTTTAACGTTTAACATTTATTAACATAACATTTTTATTTCATATTTTATGAATATTGCAAACAAAATGATATCCTATAAATTCATTTTTATATTTATTTAAGTCATAAATATTTTTTAAAAATACAGTAAGCAAACTTTAAAATTAATTATATGTAACTATCTTTGGATGTTATCAAAACAAATTCATTTTTTAAAAAAATAATATACGAATTAAGGCGTTAATACTAAGGCGATTATATGAAAAAGTTCACATAAATGTTTCTTCTAAAATTTCATCTTAACACACATACACAAGAATAAGCAGACGACAGAAAAACTTAGAAAACCTAACATCAAAATACATGTTATTTTTGTTTAGTTTCGTACAGACGGTGGTTAGATCATACAATATTGTAAGCAGGCGTTGCCAGTAGAAAAATTTTCCTGACAATAGGTCATTGTCAGATGCATTAATGTTACACGTCTGCCAAATACAAATGAGCTTACAATGTTCACACAGTAGCAACCAATTTTTAATAAATTTTAATGCAATTTAACCAACGCTGTTTACCAATATTGTAAGGTCTGACCACCGTTTGTACGAAGCTTATTTAGTTGTAACTGTTTTTTTTTCGTATTCATAACGAAATGATAACTTTAAAAAACTTTGTCAGATAAGGAAAGTTTAGTATTTTATTTCTGTACATTTGGCGTACAGATTCAAAAGATACGAAAAATATCAGGATTATACACGATACATGAAGTCATCAAAAGATACGAAAAATGTATCTTTCGTACCCTAACGGCATCACTGCTGTAGACTTATGATGTAAACACAACTGGAACGAAAGACGAACTTCGCATAGCAAGCCGAATTCGTCGGCAAGAATTCGCTACATAAATTTGTCAAATGAGACAGTAAATGCGTAAAGAACATGATGCCAGACTGTGCAAGCATTCGTTTTACTTTATCTTTAAATATCACCAATTTGTATAAAAATTTCTTTGTAAATTAATTTTAATTATTTGATTATTTACATTAATCCAATCATAATGTGACCATTATGCATATATCTAATTTTTACGAAAAATTTGCATACCACTACATGGTGGCAAGTATTGTACAAGCAATCAATATCACATTTTTAGGTGATTTGGGTTCAAAAATATTCCGCACCATACGCGATTTCTAAAAAAGTCAAATTTTTTTTATATTTTAATTTAAATGTATTCATTTGTTATTTGAAATAAGTTTTAAATTTAAAGTACATATTTGATGATTGCAAAATTTCTTGCACAATTTTAATTGCACGTTCTGCGCTTAGCTTCTTAAATAGCTTATGGTTTTTTGATCCAATGTCTGAGAAAACATTTATTTGCTTTTGTTAAGTCGGACAATGATTTTTGTTGTGCGGCTAAATTAGTTCTGTTGAAAGTATGATCCGAAAACCAGACTTAGCTTCAAACAAACATTTACAAAAATATAAAAAATTTAAAAATAGGTATAATTGAAATCGGTTTTCCGGAATAAGTATAATAGAACAAAGAGACAGAAAAGCTGTTAAATTCTAACGAGCAATACTGGTATTGCTCTTAATTTTATATATGGAACATACATATACATATATCTTTTTGATTTATTTATATATATTTAATACTTTTTAATTATTTATATAAAAAGCAGTATATTTTAAATATTTTAAAAATAACAATTTTTAAAAAAATATCTGTTCATAACATTTTACAAGGTGTTAGTATTGAATTCTGAATGTAAACAGTTATGACCGCAGTAATAGATCATTGCTGTTTTTGGGTCCTAGCGTTTGATGTGTTCTCCTTTTGCTTTTTTTAGCTGCCTTAATTCTTTTTGCTATACTTTTTACTAAAGTTGCTGGCATTTTTGGATTAATTTTTCCCCAAGCTTTAACGGCACGCTACCGAAGCTTTTATACGGTGCACAGTGGCTGAAAATTCAATTTCATCGGCTAAAAGTCCAATTTGTTGTTATCGCCAATTTCAATAATTTTAATGGAGTTCTATTGAAAATATATTGGAACTAAGGTATCTAAAAAACTGGTAATTGTGGGTGTGGCATGCTGCTGGAAACAAATAATTTATATTACGTATTATAGAAAAAATTTAATTTTTGTAAATTTGATCAGAATTAAATTATGATTTCTCGCAAACTGTTATCAATAACGAGATGATTTAGTTTTTGTTAAATTAGTGGGATATCAGTCTTTAAGAAATGGTTCATTGTATGTATTACTGTACCATTTATACCTGATGTGTTATTAAATGCTTTCCCAGGCTCTATATTTAAGTTAAATTCGATTTTCAGTGGAATAGAACTTGTAAGTGTCAAAAGGGGTCAAAGAGATTTTACTAACATTAGAAAGATTAAAGTGTTCTCTTTAACCCCATATATAATTATGCAACTGTCTGTTGAAAACTTTTTCATTTGAGTGAAATTACTCTCGACATTTTTTTTTTGCTTTTTTTTATTTGACTGAAACATAACAATGGGTTACGAAGGTTTTGTTTTTAAAAATAATTCTGCAACTGATGCAATTCTTGAAACTGTCATAGCAGGGCAGCTTTTGAGTTGATTTGAAAAAACACGGGTCCATAGAGGGTCGGCAGAGTGACTTGTGGACCTCTGAAACTGAATTGTGAATTATCAATTGTGCGTAAACATTTTTATATTGGAAGGAAAGCAACTTTAAGCAATGGTTGTATTATAAAATGCTTGTGCAATTTTCTTTAAGAGTAGTGCTATATTCGAGGCGAATGTATATGCGTATAAAGCAGAGTATGAAAACAAACAGAACATTTCGCAAAAGTTTGCAAAATGTACAAAACTAATCAAGATTTTTAAATTGTATTGTACATGAGCAAAACCAACACAAAAACATTTTAAGTGATAAAGAGATAAAACAAAACATTATTTAATTTACCGTTCCAATCGTAAATTTGAGTTCCCAGTTTTATTTAGAGCCTTATCCCCAATTTACCATTTTTCATCCGCTAATATACCCACATTTCCTTAAAAATAAAAAAAATCATATTATGTCAAAGGAAAAATAGGCATACCTTGATTTATTTAAATCAATCCATTTGTGTAGTATTATTAAAACTAATGTTATTTATTCTTTGAGTTCTAAATATTTACGTACACATGTATATTATCTATGTAACAAGGGTAACTTAAAAACGCGGAAGAAAAAATATTTTGCGCCAATATTTATAATTTCAAGAACTTGGGAATCAAAATCTTCTGATCCATCAGCCAATGCAATTTTGTTTAACATGTTGTTTGATTAAAAAGTGCAGTTGAGATGATTGAATAAATTTGTCACAGCAAGCTGTATTATTTTTAAGGTGTTATTTTAAGAAGAGCTTCTAATAACTCATACTGTATTCTGTTGCAAATTTTGATTTTGGTTGTTTTCAACGTTCAACAGATGTAACGCTTGTTGCTACAAAAAACATATTTAAAACTATTTCAGCAAGCTCTTGAAAAGGTTTTAAACCGCCAAAAAGACTTAAATTTGTACTCACATCTTGACCAAATCGGTTTTGTCGTTGCACAAATGGAATTTATAATAATATATTATCCCCAAAAATCCTCAGCGAAAAAGTGCTTTTCCCCCAAAAAATCCCCAGAAGATTTTCACGCATTTTGTATCCCCAATCCCAATAAAATACCAATTTGGGGATAAATCCCCAAAACTGAGAACGCTGATTTGAGTACAAAACAAATAGAGAAACGTATTGTTTTGAGTAATGGATTTAGTTATTGTTTGGTTTTTATAGTGTAATAACAATGCCTCGTCCAAAAAATGATTGGAATGATTTGTTTGCATGAGTAATGTTTTTAGTTTTTAAGTGGATACAAACTTGTTGTTTTTTTTATCAATATATTTTTTTCTTCTTTTTTGAATTACCTTACAACTATTCTTTTCATTTAACTTAGAAACAAAAGTTATGTGTATATCGTTCTAGTAGCTAGAGTATAGTACATTCTCTATAAAAATGAGTAAATCAATTACCAAACGTTTATTCTCAGAATGTTTCAATATTGTTCTTACTCTTTTCTTTTCTAGCTGCGTACGTTAATATTAATGTACATTTTGCGCTCACGAGCACAAACAAAACAAAACAAAATTACACAATCACTCTGATTTAGGCTTGTGTCGTTCATGAATGAATTACTTCAACTGAATGATTCACTTAGTGAAAGAATGAAATATTTCTGTATTTTCTTTCAATATCTTTCATCATTCAGTTTCATCTTTTTTTCTTTCATATTTCTTTCATTCTCTGTTTTATGTCAAATACGTTCATTCGTCTACCTGCCAGTTGTTTTGACAATGTTGCATATTATGCTGTTGGTTAGGTCTTTTACCATTTATCATATATAGTTTTTGTAGATGGGCCGGTTGTTTTTTCTTAATAAAATCACAAATTTTGGTCGAAAGATTTCATCATTAGTTGTAGCAGTAATTTGTGTTAAACAGCTAGTCTATCAGTAGCGGGGTTGCGGGTTAGATTCCCGCCAGAGACTCTGGTCTCCTGCAAACAAGCAAAAAAGCTTCGCGGGATTTAGTATAGGAAAAATAAAAAAAAATATCAGAATCAATGAAAGTAGATTTAAATTTTTTTGTAAGTTAGGGTCTTCTGCGTTTAAGGTAACGACATGTACAAACTAAATGTACATATCAAACTTTAAATTGAAAAGAAAATCTAGGTACATATAATCAACTTTTAATAAAAAAACGTTTTTGTTTTTAAAATAACAATTTAAACATTCATTAAAAAAGATAGGCACTTCATTCTAAAAGCTGTGTGTCTTTGAGAAAGGTGAAAGAAATGAATGAATTAATTCACTTAACCTTTCTGAAAGAGAATGAAAGATTCACATAAATGAAAGATTTTGCCCAATACAACTCGGATTGTTTATGTTTGGTTTTTGTTTTACTCACTGCAAACGTTTCGTTTTGTTTGTTTTCGTACTCTGGTATAAAGGTCATATACAGGGTTGTCAGATTGATTTCGAACTTTTTCGCCAAATTCAAGGTCAAAAATCGCCAAAGCATTAATATTTTAGTTTTTGACAATAATAGGTGCGTTTGAGTACTTTAACAGTAAAATGCAGTAAATGAGTAAACTTAAAAATGTTCTCTCACAAAAAGCTGTTGTCCAAAAAAGTACGCGAACGCAAAATTGTAAAAATTCGTAAAATAAAGGCAACAGCTGATGGCAAATAATTGAAGTGTTGAAAAATGTTTACAATTTTGACTACTTAACTCGTTTTCTTATCGGTACTCGATTAAATACTTTTTATAACACGAATATTTTTGGAAAATACAAACAAATTATTTTATGTAATCTTTCATATTTGTTTGTTTTTTATTTAATTTGAATTTGCTAATTTGTGTCCGGCTAAATTTGATCAATAGTACACGAATACTTTTTTTTACTATTGATAACCTTAAAAACAAGGGCTGTTCTAAGTACCCGAGTACTTGACACTTTTACAACTCCAAAAAATTAACATAACAAAACAAAGTTTAAAAAGTTGGTATTTAGCCATATTAATTCTTCACAAACAAGTTTAATTAATTAATATTAATTCATTTTTTGTTTTTATTTTAGTTTTATTTCAAATTTTCTTTTTTTAAACAATTTTTTCACAATTTGTATGCCTTTTGTTTGTTTACCTTTTGAAACATATGTTTTTTTTGTTTTACTAAATTTTACTGCAAAAATTTCTGCAGTAAAAATTTGTAAGTACTCAGTCAAGAACTGTCACTTTACGCTCTCAACTTGTGTTCTCATTTACTGTATTTTGTGTACGCGAACGCAATTTAGTAAAATGCAGTAACGTTCAGTAAAAAATAGTAAAAACTTTTGTGTTCTCGAACGCAGCTAATATATGTACTTTTAGAACAATTAAAAATATTTTTTATTATAAATCCAAAAAAAAAAATTTGTTCTGTATCGCTAAAATCCGCCAAAAATTAGAAAAAAAGTCGACATGATATATTTTGTTTAATTTTTATTTAAAACAAAGTTAAAATGATTAGTGAACACAAAAAAAAATTTTTGCGATAAGAATTAAACAAATATTGGATATACAATACATTTGTATATAGTTGCAGTTCTATTATATATCTAAAACGCTATATACTTCACCGAAAAGACTCCCTTTTTGTCTTCTTTTTTGAAACATTGTGAAGGTAATAAAGAAATTCAACATGTACTATTTACTTTCATATAACTTTTAACTCATAAGAACGTGTCGAAAACTTCACATCGCATTCTAATTCGAATGCGAATTTACGTGGAGTTCATTATTTCAACACAGGCATTACTTTTTGTTATGACCAGCATACAAAGAACAGCCAATGCAAGTTTCTTAAAATGGTACGTACCTGCCGTATCCTTCTAACCATAAATTGATGGCCTAAACTGATTTAAATAAGATTGAATATCATCATTAAAATCCTCTTTTAACAAACGGTATTTTTTTTCCATTGCGTTTCATTAACATCCAAACGTACGTTAGGATTCATAAAAATCTTTAAAATATCTTTAACAACAACAAATTTTATCTGTGATAATTTGCCACATTTTGTAATGGAAAAACGTTCATAAACTTTAATTATATTAATTTTTAAAAAAATTCTACTTAAGGTGTTATGATACTTGCTATTTTTTTGTATTTTTTCTATATTGGAGAACAGTGCAAAGATATTTGCATAGGAATACTGACTAAGTGTAAAGAGTTTGATTATACAATAAAAAATATTGAAATGTCAAAAAATACGTGTGTTATCGATAAATAATCTTAGACTGTCAAAAAAAATATAAAAATTTGTAACTTAAAATTGACATTTCCAGATTAAATGTTAGCACTGCTGCTAACTTTTTTAGTTTTTGATCGAAAGTAGCGGGTTTTAACTTTTTTTTTGCGATTTATAGCTTTTTTTGACGGTTTTTGTGGGAACAAAACGTGGACAATATTGTTTGTTTTGTTTACATTTTATATTGTTTTGTATATCTTGTTCTTTCTCGCATTTGTTGTTTCATTCAGTCAATCCTAAAAAAATCCAATACAAAAAATAGCAAGTATCATAACACCTTTATTAATTCTTTCAAGAGCACATTTAAATGTGAAAAAAATTTCTCGAAGATTTTTCATTATCTTCATCAGCCATTTCAACATAATTAAGTTTCATACATATGAATGCATAAAATTTCATACATTGAAATACTAGAATAAAAAAAATATTATTTCTTCGTATTGAATTTAACAAATTTCAAAACAAATTCATGGCTCATCAAAAATAGCCAACAAAATAGCCAACTGTTATAAATCGCCATGTCGCCAAATCGAAATTAGGTCGCCAAAAAAGTTTGAAAATCGCCACGTTTGGCGAGAAATCGCCACATCTGACAGCCCGGGTCATACATATGAATACTCATTTTTACTATCTCACCAAAAGATGGCCATGTTCTTTCGCTAATAAAAAATATTTTCTCCAGAAATATGTATATACATAAATAAGTTTATATTTTTCCAAAGAAAACGTTATGAGTATGCGTGTAGAACTGCGATCGGCAAAATCAGGGCGCCGCGTTTTCTCTTTTCTCTTTTGTTACGTACGTGTGCACACACATTGCAGAGAATTAATTTAAACAGTATTAACAACAACATATTTAAAATGTATACAACGCATACAATCGCAAAATGTAATAGTATAGGTTGCCGATCGCAGGTGTAGAAGCAACCCTGTCGGATTTTTATTAGCTAGCTCAACATTTAGTTGACTTTTAGCTAACTTATTTACAACTGACTTGTTTTGTGCAACTGATCTCTTCTCGATAAGTATTGAGCTAGCGTTTGGCTAACTCAAAAGTTATGCAGAGATTAGTGAGTTGTGTTTTGTGCGACTGACTTCTTCTCGATAACTTTTGAGCTAGCGTTTGGCTAACTCAAAGCTGATGCAGTGGACTGTGGTAAAAACACGTTTTGCTTGTTTTGTGTACTTTTTCAAAGTTAAAAAATAAGCAAAAGTTCACATATTCTCTTTGTTAATATCATTTAGTTAAATACATCTCCTTTTCAAAGTAGAATTATTATGAAAACCATATCGGGCATGCTGCTGGTGTCTTATAACTGAGAGTTTTTCTGTAGACAAAGGGGAAATACAACAAAAGTGAAAGAAAACATATGTGTAATAGTCTCTGTCTCTCTTTAAAAAATAAATAAAGCAAAAACTTAATTTTTTTTATTCTCTTATTAAAGTCAACATATTGTATGCACCACAATCTAACTCATAATGAGCTAACTTATGGTTATCTTAAAGTTTTGCAGTGTGAGTGAGTTCTGACTCGTACTGCGGACATTGCGTGTAAAAACTGAATAGCTTTAACCATGTAAATGAGTTAGCTTGTGAGTCACCTCTGACTAACTTCTGATTAACCATGAGTTAACTTTAAGCTAACTAATTTTCCGACAGGGTTGTTTCTCTCACATGCCCTTTCCAACATTAAAAAAAAAATAGTTTTAAATTCAATTGACTTAAGCCTGATTAAAATATCGAAATTTGGATTGAAAAAATTGTTTAAGTAAAAAATTCACACCGATTTTTATAAAATTAGAAGAGTTTTGTTTTGTAATATGTCCATAATTTTCTTGAAAATTCTGATCAATATCGAGTGGGAAATATTGACAGTATGGTCATTTTTGTAAAAAAAAAAAAAAAACAATTTTTTTAAAGCGTTTCCGGGATTGGGAAGTTGGTGTATTTCTTAATCAAAAATGGGGTTGCCTTTTAGTCCACTGTTTTAAGATCTTTTCGGTCTACATAACCACACAATTTCATTATAATATCTCTATCCATAGCAGATTCATGCCATGCCAAACATTAAAATGGTTATAAAATCAGTGATGCCAACTTTGTGCTTTTGGCACTATTTATGGTCCTTTTTGATGCCTCGAAACGCCAAAATTTTATCTTTAGTGCCAAACTAATAAAAAGCACTAACTTGGTGCTTTTTCAATTTTACGTTAGTGCCTTTAGCACTTTTTGCAATTTTTAGTTTTTTTCTACAAATTTTTAAATTAATTATGCAGTAACAATTTTGTTAAGTGTAAAAACATTATTTTAGCATGGCAACTGCTTATTAAGAAAGCTCACGAAAAAAGTATCGCCCAGAGTTGCAATTTTTGTTGCAGCTATTCTTGAGTTTATTGGTGAGATGATTGGAGAGGAGTACTCAGTTTCATTTATCTGCAATTCTGCTTTGTTTTGTAAATCTCAACTGTTTTCAATCGCAATAAAAATTATGTAATTGTTTTAGTTACACATGTTATTAAAGAAAATAGCTTAGAAAACATTAAGAACTGTGAATGGAAAAATCAACAATGAACAGATCTTTTTGGATAGAATTCAACGATTTTAAAGATTCAATAGGAAAAAGTCCATTTTTAGAGTTGTCCAATTTTGTATTAATAATTTCAAGTTTGCCATACTTTAACGCGGAAGTTGAAAGAACATTTAGTTCGATGAACTACAGTAAATCCAAAATTGGAAACAGATTAGGCTTTAACTCTATTAACTCAATTCCTCACATTAAATATGAACTTCGTCGACATAAGTCATGCTGTAATGATTACACTCTACCACCTAGTGTCTGCAGTGATATATTTTCCAATGAAACATACAAAAAATAAAAACATTACTAAAAAACTTATTATCAAAGTTGTTTTTGGGAATACTATTATCTACCAAAAGATTTTGTTTGTTGTGCTTAATTCCCTTTTTTTTAATCTATATATATATAAATAATTTGCATTGTGTTAGTAATTAATGTTCTCTGGTAAGTTTATATGAAAGGTTACGTCAATACCAAGGTTTTTATATATAAACGGTCTCTGTATGTTTATTGGTTCATGAGTTATACCTTTTGTAAATCACAACTTCGGGGATCTATAAAATAAATTACATAAAAACACACTAAAAACTTAAATATTTAAATACATTATGCACAGCAATGAGCTTTCTTATATGTTAGGCGAATATGTATTCATTCCACGCATCCCAATGATTCCGTCTGATATGCCATTTGAATTTAAACGACTTCAGATCCCTGTTCGCCTTGCGTTTGCGGTTACCATTAATAAGGCGCAAGGCCAATCCTTAGGAATTTGTGGAGTGAATTTAGAGTATACAGTTTTCTCACATGGACAGTTGTATGTAGCCTTTTCGCGCGTTGGCAAACCATCGGTTTGTATATTTACACCGAAAATGGAAAAACAACAAATGTTGTTTACCACAGAGCATTACAATAAAAGCAATTTATCACTGATTTAAATGAATTCTAATTGATTTTTTTATTTTCTTTTTTGCACTACGTAGAGTTCGCTAGTAATTGATAAAAAAATACTGAAATTTATTGTTTGAGGATAAGCTGTTCCTATGCGCATTTCACTGGTTGCTTAGGCAAACAAGACTACAAAGGGAATGAGAATTACCTACAAGCACTCAAAAAGTCTTTTTTGCAACGATATCAAAGCTTAAACAAAAAGTTTTTTATGCACTTGCACTTGCAAAAATTTATTATCAAAGTTGTTTTTGGGAATACTATTATCTACCAAAAGATTTTTCCAAATAATTGTAGGGGGAATGTAAGAAAAGATACTCATCACTGATTTATTGTTTGGTATTTTGTTTTAGCTTTGATATCGTTGCAAAAAAGACTTTTTGAGTGTTTGTAGGTAATTCTCATTCCCTTTGTAGTCTTGTTTGCTGATAGCTTTGGCTTTTCTAAAATTATTTAGGAGAACGTTTCCTGATGATCTGGCCTAAGCAACCAGTGAATTGCGCATAGGAACAGCTTATCCTCAAACAATAAATTTCAGTATTTTTTATCAATTATTAAAAAAAGGGAATTAAGCACAACAAACAAAATCTATTACTTAAAAACTGTTACGACCCAGTTCAAATTCAACTTATGATGATCCAAATTAAAGTTATGTACGAAAATGGTCCTCCAACAACGCCGTCGCCATTTTTTTTTTTTAAATATTTGGTAACTTGTTTTGTGTTCAATTACACTGTGAGACAAATGGTAGGGGCAGTGATCGGGAAGGGTTCAAACTACCGGGGAGAGTTATATCGGTAAAAAAGAACTTATACCTGTCCTGGCGTTTCGCTGGGTCACGTCTAGGAATCGAAATATATCGATTTGAAGTTAGTAACTATCATATAGGGGAAATTGTCACCTTTGGTGGTCTTTTTTTTGACATAACTTGTTTCCTTGAAATATTTTCTCGAAAATATGGGAAAAAAATGAGAAAAACACGGGGTTAATTTTGTGGGTTTACAAATAATTGGGGTTTTATTTATTTTATTATTATTTGGGTTTTTTTTATTTAGTACGTACCGTACGCTTGGGGTTTACAAGAGTAAGTAAAAATAGTATACATAAATAATAATAATAACAAAGACACAAATAACAACAACTTTAACTTAACGAAAACCAGTGAACAATAATTAGGGCCCGTTTACACTATGCGCGTAAACATAATTCGAGAACCACTAGTCCGATTTTGCTGAAACAAATTTAAAAAAATTAGGAATTACAATTCCTTTAATCTGTTCATACAACAGTTTCGCAGTTATAAATAAATGTATGAAGAAAAAAAACTATTTTTTGCGAAAAAAAATTGAATGTTTTTATTTATCAGAAATTATTTTCGGGAATGAAATATTTAATTAATTAATTCATTTATTAATAATGAGCTAATAATCCCAATTTTTGAATGAAAACACTGAAATTTATTGCTGTGGGAAAGCTAGTTTCTATGCGCATTTCGCTGGTTGCTTAGGCCAGCTCGTCAGGAAACTTTTTCCAAATACTTTAGAAAAGCTAAAAATATTATACAAGTAAGACCATAAAGTGAATAAGAATTTTAAAACACTCCGGTCTTACATGTAACAATATCAAAGCTTCAACAAAGACACAACAATAAACCGTCAATTTTTCTTTCTTACATTCCCCTACAATTGGTTGGTTTTTATCCAACACGAATTGTAGTTGTAAGAGGATAGAAAGAAAAAACAAAATTAAAAAAAACAAGTTGCTTAGAGCTGGCCTAAGCAACCAGCGAAATGCGCATAGAAACTAGCTTTCCCAACCAATAAATTTCAGTGTTTTCATTCAAAAATTGGGATTATTAGCACATCATTAATAAATGAATTAATTAGTTTTTATTTTTAATTCATAAAATATCAAAAACAGTAAAAAAAAAAGTGTCAAGTCCTATTACTTTTACGTAAAGTCACATAACATTTAAACAAAATGAGACATAGATCATGAAAATCGATGGACGCGTTTCGCTTTTATTCACAATTAAGTGAAATTTGCTCGAGATATGCTCAAAATTCCTTGGAAAAAACATTGATGACTTTTTTATGATTGTCAGAATTAAAAAAAAAAGTAATAAACAAAAGGTTATTTGATTTTTATGGTAGCGGTAACAAACTAAAAAACGGTCATAAATGTGCATGAACAATTAAAAGGAAAAAAGGAAAGTGCACTTTTTTAATTATTTGGGTTTTTTCCGTTGGCTACCTGCATGATTTTCTTTCACAAATTGCACCCACATTTATGAGTGGTCATGTTTTAGAACGTTTCGAAAAATTTAAAACGCACACGAATCAGGTATATATCCACCCTTAAAAGATGCGCGAATTCATAAGGAACTCTCAGTAAAATATTGAAACTTACGTAGTATTTATAGGTGTTCACTGATCGATTTTTTTCATTCAACTAGTGTCTCCGAACGCGTAAAGTACTGTTTTTTTTTTTAAAGTGACGAAAAAGTAATAAAAGTATAAAACCGAAATGAGTGCAAATTGTCCAGAAAATATCAATTTATTTTGTTACGTTTGTGGCAAAAGAGCTTTTTCAACAAATGCTGCATTACTCACTGAGCAAGTGGAGCGCGCTTTTAAACTTTATTTTAATTGCGAAATAATTCGCGGCGTTCCGTGGGTCCTAGACAAAATTTGTAAAACGTGCTACAATGGTCTTAACATGTGGATCCAAGGGAAACGCAGTTCACTTCGTTTTGGTGTACCAATGATTTGGACTGATCCAGGAGAGCACAATTCCGACAACTGTTACGCTTGCGCAAACAAAATATGTGGAGTAAATCGTAAAGGCCTTAAACCAAGAGTTTACATATCTGTTAAAAGTGCACAAATACCTCTACCGCATTCGGATGAAATACCAATTCCACCGCTTCCAAGTCCTGACAGAAACTTCTTTTTCTATTGAAACAATGGATCAATCGGATTTCACCTATAAACCAACACCAGAAGCCGGCCCATCGAACAAAATAATTCCAATATCACAAGCAAGAATGGACAAGATTGTTGCAGAATTAAACCTTTCTCAACGTGAAGCAGAAAAACTTGCCCAGCTTTTGAAAGAAGGCAACAATTTGGAGCCTAATGTCAAAGTCACCGGATATCGAAGACGACAATTGCTATTCCAACGGTACTACACACTCAACGAAGGGAGTGAGGAGAACGTCCTCATGTCCCCTCTCCATATCAAACTGGGAATCGTAAAAAATTTCATCAAGGCCATTGTGAAGCAACCGAAAATTCTTGATTGTTTGAAAAATATTTTTCCACGAATCAGCGAAGCAAAATTGAAGGAAGGTGTTCTGAATGGGCCGGATATACTAAAGCTCATGAAATCAAAGGAAGTTAAAGGTGCTGATTACTTTGCGTGGAGGGCAGTGAAGAAAGTCATACGACATTTTTTGGGAAGTACGCGAGCACACAATTACCCCGCTACTGTGACCAAGATGTTGCACTACTTCCAGAAAATTGGAGTGAATATGTCCCTCAAAATTCACTTCTTGCATCACCATCTCGAATACTTCAGCAATCAGCTACCCTCAGAGTCGTATGAACATGGCGAGCGCTTCCATCAAGTGGCAATGCCAATGGAAACGCGACATAAAGGCAAAAGGCTCGATTCGCTGGTGGCTGAAATTTGTTGGTGGTCGCAAAAGACGTACGATCCCGACAATGAAGATGAAGAAGAAGAATATACAATGGGGGGTTTCCTCCGAGGGTAAGTCACAAAAATGAAGTTAACTTACTGATTAAAAACAATTGATTTTTTCCAGATGAAGACAGATCCTCATCCGATACAGACTCTGAACAAGTGGGCGAACCACTAAGAAAGTAAAGGGCGCAAACAAACGAAAATAAGTTTTGCGTTCATCGATTTTTATAACCTATGTATCTATGTAATAACCAACTAATTACCTGTAATAATTTTTAATTTTACGTGTTAATAATTATAATAAATAATATATAATAAATATTATCCAAATTCATTGAAACATAAAATCAATATTCTTGTCAAAATGAGATACCTTCACTTAATTGTGAATAAAAGCGAAACGCGACCATCGATTTTCATGATCTATGTCTCATTTTGTTTAAAGGTTATGTGACTTTACGTTAAAGTAATAGGACTTGACACTTTTTTTTACCGTTTTGGATATTTTATGAATTAAAAATAAAAAAAATTCAATTTTTTAGGCAAACAATTGTTTTTTTCTTCATACATTTATTTATAACTGCGAAACTGTTGCTTATGTAGCGAAACGTTGTATGAATTAAAGGAATTGTAATTCCTAATTTTTTTAAAATTGTTTCAGCAAAATCGGACTGGTGGTTCTCGAGTTATGTCAAAAAAAAGACCACCAAAGGTGACAATTTCCCCTATATTATAGTTACTAACTTCAAATCGATATATCTCGATTAATAGACGTGACCCAGCGAAAGGCCGGGACACGTATAACTTCTTTTTTACCGATATAACATTTCCCGTTGGGTTCATCCCATCCCGATTTTGACTGTCGCATAGTGTTATCGATAAAATTGCACAAATGGCTAAGTGCTTTTGACGCTTTTTTTGCTTGAAATAGTGCTCTTTTAAATTTTAAAGTGCTTTTTGCTCTAAAAAAGTTGGCATCACTGTATATCATAGTGTAAAGGAATGAAAGGGCTTTCAAGATGAGTAAAAAAAAAAGAAATTTTAAGATTTGACATTCTATAAATCTGACATGAATAAAGATATCTTAATGAAATTAGGCAGTTATGTAGATTAAAAAGTTCTTAAAATAGTGCACTTAAAAACAATCCTCTTTTTGAATAAAAAAATACCACAATTCTCAATCTCAATCAAGAGCATTTTCATACTAAATGCTAAAAACATCTCCCTAGTAAATGAAAAATTGTAAAAAGTATCTCTATCGGTTCAAAAGTTACAGATTTTTGGCCGATGAAAAATGATTTTCAGCCACTGTGCGGTGTTAGATGGGTTCCTCTTAGAAAAAAATTTGCGTTTTGGAATAGACGAATGTACTCAAGTGGGTAAAAGTATGACGACTAACAGCCTGTTTTTGTAAAACACAAGTGTCATCACTTGAAGTTTTCGTATTAAAACGAAAACGTTTAAAATTTGGTTTAAAAAACCTTTAAAAGCTTTCGTCTATTCATGTTTGAAATAAATGAAAAACAAACAAGAAAAAACGCCATTAAACGAAAATAGATTAATTTTGTTTGTTATTTTTTTCCAATTATATATTTAAGTCTTTACCCAAAATAGTTATTTATTATAAATCACTTTGATTTTCTTTTTAATTTTATCACTTTTTACTTTGATTAAAAAAATTGTTTACTTTTTAAGCTAGAAATTTAACACGTGTTGAAAAAAACATAAACAACCTTTGACAGTTTGTATCACAAAACAAGCAAATAAAAAAATAATCAGCAGGCTTTCCGAGACTACCTGCTATAAATAAACCTTGGCAATATATGAAGAAGATCTTTTTTGTTGCACATCAACATATAAAAATGTTGAAGGTATTTGCGTGGTAGCACGAATTTTTTTAACATACGGTAGACGTATGTACATACTTACATACATACACACATACATACATACTTGTTTCTAGAATTTTTTTAACCTGTAAATACATATTTATGTAATTACTAGCATTTAACCTGCTACTTCGTTAGCGTATCATTTTCTTTCGAAAACATATTTTTATTCCAAAGTTTATTTTTCTAGGTTTTAACTTGTTTAAATACTAGCATTTAAACCGCTACTTTGTAAGCATGTCCTTTTCTTTTAACGTATTTGTATGCCAAATTATCTTATGAGTTAATAATCAATCAGGACCTTTCAGCTTAATTTTGTGTCTAACTTCAATATTATAACAAATTAAAAAAGTACCACACGTAGAACACAAAAGTAAAAGAAAGAAATTTAATTTCCCGGATTTATTCTTTTTGATACTTTTTTCTCCCCATTGAAGTATCAAAAATTTCAATATTGTAGCCCATAATTAAGTACTTTTGTGTCAATGAATGTAGAAAAATGTTTTGTAAAAAAGGACCAAAAAAGAAATTACGATTTTCACCATTTAACGTTCTAATTCGAAAAGGTTCCAAATTTGTATTTGTATTTTTCAGATAAGTTTCGAATGTTGAATTAAAAGATAGATGGGGCGACAAAAAAGTACCAAAATACTCGTTTTACCCGTTAACTGCCTGAAAGGGGCATATTTCAAAAAAGTACCAGAAACCTGTCAGCTAATTTTTTTAAAGAACAACGATAGGTATTAAATATTCTTTGTATCTCTTTTAGTTTTGGAGATATAAGGTTACCGAATTTACCCATTTTACCCTTTTTTACCCACTAAATCGGGATTGATAAATCCCGAATACCGGAATTTATTTTTATGAGTCCCGGGAATTTTAACATATCAACTTTTATGTACAAAACTGTTCGTTTTTATTGAATTTTTATACTATATACAAAAAAATTATTAAAAATTATATTTGAGTTATATTTTTTTTATTGCAAATAATTCTTATTAATTGGCTTAAGACATAATACCAAAATAAAAATGATTATTTTTATGCAAAATATAGAAATCAAGAAATAATTGTTATATATCAAGCAAAAAATAAAAATTATTCACGATCCAATTAAAGTTTTATTCAGAAACCAAAGAATAAAAGTTGATATAATTATAACAATTTAGTCGTTATATGTATGAAATAGCTCATATTCCTTCCGGTCCAATAATAATAAAAAATTTGCTTAAAAAACATACGGTAAATAAAAGAATTTTTTTGATAAATAAACAAAATCTTATTCATAAAAAAATTATTTAAACTCGAAATCTGTTTTAAGAAACATTTTGTTTTAAAATAAATTTCAAACGTACTTAAATTATTGATTATGAATCTCGCCCTCACCCTGGAGGTGTACTGCACTGCAGTCGACATAGTGTTACAGTTTTTAACTCAGCTATCGATCTCGATGAGGGACTACACTTTGCCGTGTATTAATGTCGTTACAACTTAACTCACATTAAAAATTGAATTGCTGTCATAAAACCGAAATGGATTGATCTAGAAAAACTAAGAGATACGTATATTCTTTTAAGCTTTTTTCAGAATCTGATCAGTTTGATCATGTGTGAGGCCAGTGTTATAAACATATGTATAAACTAATTTGTTTTGTTGTTTTCTTTTTTTTAAATTTATGTTATGTATATAAAATCTTTTGAATATTCAAAAAGTGTTGTTTATATAAAAAAGTCGTATCTTAAAAAACACATTGATCCCGAATCCCGGGATTTCGGGATTGGGATTTCCAAAATCTTGAATCCCGGGATTTTCAAAAATCAGTCCTGATTGGCATCCCTAGTGTGAATTTAGCTCCGTCAGTTAGCTTCGTTTTGTTGACTATCAAGTTTCCTGTACACAAGCAAATAATGTTAACATTGTTCTCACTCAAAGACTGTTAAGACAACAGATGGATGTTTTTTGCCAAAAATAAATAATTTCAGACAAAAAAAAAATTAAAAATGGTAATACAGAATAATTAATAAAACATACTCGTATATTTTTTAGTTAAAGAATTTGAACAGAAAATTAATTAATATTAAAAAAAAGGCCTACATTTAGAACTTTAAAAGGGGTCAAAATCCAAATGGTGCTCTAAAATGAACTAAAAGGGTTGATAGCTTAGGTATTCTAAATTTCAGAACTATATAGTTTATATTCAGAATTTGTATAGATTTTTTTGTAATAGAACACTAAGTCACTGCTACATTGTCTGGCCTTAATGAATTTTTTATGAAAATTTGTTTAATAAACCTTTTACACAGTAAAAATTATTGCTAATATATTTTCAAGCAAACTCTTGTTAGAAATTTTTTTTTTTAATTTCAACATATTTTATTTACTGTTTCTATTAATACTTTTGCTTGATTTTTATTTTAACTACAACAATTTTGACAATTATAAAAAAATATGATATATGTATGCGTTATTGGTTTCAACTTTTAATAATTTTGTATGAAATATTTAACACTATTTAAAGTGTTCGTTTTTTATTATTTTTTTTTTTTTGATCGTAAGCAACACAATTTTAAGTGAAAAATTTAACAAAAACACAAAAAAACATACAGTCTATTTTTGAACGGATTAAAAAGTACAACAATAAGAAAGATAATAAAATAGCGCGGCGGAGTTTGTTATTAAAGCAACAACAAAAGTAGGTTATAAACGATTCAATGTTTGTGTTTCCACAACAAACCACTATAACAAAAAACAGAATTTTTTGGGTGGCTTCAAAGTTGATTAAACAGAATAAAAAAAATCCCGTATTCTATTTTCTTAAATTCTTTAGTTAAATACATCAAATTTTGAAAGTAGAATGATGATGAAAACCATATCTGGTCGTAATGGTGCTGTTTTTAATTGAGATTTCTTCTTCTATAACCAAGGAGAGGATATAGCAACAGTGAGTGAGAAACAAACATTGTGTTCAACAAGACACTTGCTAGGGACATACAAAACAATAGAGCGGTCAGTGGCTAACTACGCAGTGCCTGCGTGGACGCCAAGAGTCAGCAATACTCAGTGGAAGAGGTTTCAGGTCTGTCAGAATGCCGCCCTAAGGACTGAACGGGTTGTGTTCAAATGACATCAATAGCACACCTGCATGATGAAGTAAAGATGCGACGGTCAAGGAGCACAACATAATGCTTACAATGCAGTTCCTTCTGGGATGTCATCGGAGGGGGCATCCTAATTGCCATCTAACGGAATTAGACCCCCGCCCTCCTCCGAGACATGTCAGAGAAGGACTTACTACGTCGGACTAGTGTGATACTGGTACAATTAAGGTCGGGATGGTGCACACGTCTAAACTCATACTGGTCCAGAATAAATAGCACCATCCCAGACCTCTGCCCCGCATGTGGAATAGGCCCACACGACGTACGACACATATTCAACTGCAGTGCAAACATAACCCTGCTAGAAACAGTGTCCTTATGGACCCGCCCACGTTAAGTATCACAGCTGCTGGGCCTTGACTTAGCTGAGGTGGATGTACAGAGCGAAGAAGAAGAAGAATCGAAAATAAATTGTATACATAGTTGTTTTTCAGGTCTAGCTGTTACAACACCAACAGCTCTGCGGGGATGATGTCGGGACCAGACGATTTAAAATTGTTTTGCTGTTAACATAAATAATGCGTTAAATTCATAAATAGTTAAAAAATCCAAGTTTTAAAAGACCCTAAATTTCTATTTTTGGACAAGTGAGGGGCACTCTAATTAGCAATTAAAGTAGCTTAAGGTACATCGAAGCATTTCAAATCATTCGCCATTCATAGCTTGAAAATGAAAAAGTTATTTTTTTTGGCATATTGCTAGTTATGTTATGTTTTTTTTACAATAAACACCAAATAATAAATAATTTACTCATTTTTATTTGTTAAAATTACTTAATTTATAAAAAAAAACTTTATTAATCGGTTAACCGATCAATAAAAAAATTAACCGATTAAACCAAAACATCGTATAATTAATCGAGCGATTAACCGATTAAAGAAAAAGCCCGATTAAATGAATACCCTAGTATATAACCATTGATTTTAAACGTATTTCTGAAGGTCAAATGAGTTTTAGAAACCATCATTACATCAAGTTGTTTACTTTCAAGAAAGTATTCTAGTTCATTTTTATGTTGAAAGCTGCCGTTTGCGTTCCAAAAGCAAATTTTTAAACAGTTCATGGCTTGTTTAGTAGAGCTTGCAATAACATCGATTACATTCTAAACATTACCCATTGTGTTAGTAAAACTATAAACTGTTTACACTAATGGTTCTATGGTTCTTTGTAGCCGAGTTAAATTTGAAATGGGAATTTCGTCATTAGTTGGAAAATCACCTTGCAATGGCATATGATTAGATTTAAAGAAATTAGCGTACGAGATTCTGTTATTATTTGCTTGCGGTATCTCAACGCCGTTAGTGTTTTCTTGATTAGTTGCCTGCTTATGAGGGGGATTAAGTTTCTGTCCAACAGAGCGCTTGACAATCGAATATACCGGGCATCCTCTATAGTTGGTAGTGTGATTACCACCACAGTAGCTACATTTTTTAAATTGGGGTAATTTTTTTACTTATCGCACTGGACGGTATCAAGTTATTCTCCACATACGACGCAAACAGGGGGTAAATAGCAGTATGCTCTAGTATGACCAAATTCTTGGCAGTTTAAACACTGAACGGCACCATTTCTTTTGTGCGGCTCCTCTATCGTGATTTTTCTGTACAGGATATATTTCAAACTGTAAATGGGATGCGTTTCATTTATTTTAAGCTGAACGTCGCCAGGCTCTAACTCCACTCGAAATAGTGGATTGGAATTTTTTCCTATTTTTAATATTTACTACATTTTTAATTTTGAAGCCTTTCTCTTCCAGGAAATTTTTTAATCACAACCTGGTGACCTTTACTGCTTTTCAGTTGATGTGTATGAAAGCTTTTTAAATGCTTCAAACTTAGTTATAATTATTTTACGAAAATCATTCTCATGATTAACCTGTATTTTTGTTTCGTTTATATTACCACGCTTGATTGCAGCGACGTAAAACGAATTTTCACCTATCACCGAGATTATACTTTTTATAATCTCACTTGAATTTTGCTCCCTAAGATATACCGGGGTTGTCTTAGACGATTTTATGACGTTTTGTGCTTCAGAGGATTCATCCTCCAGAATTGCAAAACGATTGTTTTAATTTATTCTATTAAAAGATGGATCTTTTGAGGCCGAAGCAACAGCTGATGAAGTATGGCTGCGGCCCCGTTTAAGCACTGTTATATACCTGTACATACCAACGTGTACTTGAGGCTTTTGACAACTTTTTACTAGTGAGTTTTCCATTGTGTCTGTGTTTGAGTTCATGGTATCATTTTCTACTAAGATTGTCTTTGCCTCTGTGGTAACACTTGCATGCTTTTGGTTTTGCCGTGAGGTATTTACTATTGTTTTCTTTTGTTATGTTTATTTCAGCATTGCTTTCTTTAGCATGAATTTCATTTAGTTTTGTTGTTGTTTATTTGTCTTTACTTAAACATAAAGTTGTTTTTGTTTATCAGCGTTTTTATGTTTACTGTGCTATACAAATATTTTTTCTTTTTTTATTAGTAATTCTATTGTTCACTTTTATTTCAGATTTTTGCATTCAATCTTATTTTAGTGATAATGAAAAAATTTGCAATATCACTAAAATTTTTAGTGGTAGTTAAAAAAATAGCAATCATCAGTAAAGCTGGTAAAAAAAGACTGCAAAATAATTTTTTTCCAGTTTTATTCAGTGATGGTGCACTGCTGAATCAAATCAATATTTAGTGCACTACCCCCAACTATCTTGAAAACACAAAGTAAACGAGTTAGTTATGCACTATTTGGATGGTTTAGAACCAACAGCGAATGTGTGGGGCTGAACTGGTTTGATTGTATGAAAATAAAAGAATGTGTTTTATGGTGTTGATTAAGTGCGAATTTTTTGCAAGCACACAAAGTCGTTCTTTCTCTGGTGTCGATTAAGCAGTTAAGATTGCGTTAAAGTAAATTGCAGTATCATCTCGAATGGCTCCAATTTTGCTATCATAACAAACTTTATTACGTGACAGTTTTATAGGACTAGAAATCATACTCTAAAATTTCGTGAAGATCGGTCCATAATTTAGCCTAGGCCGCATATTAAACCTACTCTCGGAAAACAGTTTAGTATGTTAAAAAACGTAATAAATAATGCTATTGTAATACAATTTGGTACGTCAAAGATTTAAAGGACTAAAAATCACACTATAAAATTTCCTGAAGCTCGGTCCATAATTTACCATATAATGCCAATATTATGCTCACTCTGGGAAATTATTTAAATACGCCTAAAACCGTAGCAGATATAGATATTGTGGTATAATTATTGTTCCATATTTACCTTATATCCCATATTAAGCAGCCTTCTGAAAATCACTTTAAACGGCAAAGCAAATTTTACTTCTGTATAGAAATTTGTTCCATTTAGATTTTTAATAAAAGAACTCACTCTACAGGATTTCGTGATGATTAGTCCATAATTTACCATGGGTCTAATATAAATTCCCCTCTTGAAAATAGTTTTGGTTCGGCATAAACTGTTACGAATCATGATATTTTATTCAAGTTAGTTCAAATTGCTAGAAATAAAAGCATAACACTGTGTGATTGTCGACTAATTGGTTTAAATCGGAACTAATTTTTTTACTGACGCCCGTTTTTATAAAAATTAATTAATAATTTATAGCTCTAAAATAATCTAACAGTCGGTGGAGGCAATCAAAGATTCGGCACAGCCGAATATACCACTCAAACTTTTTTTTAATGCAGTACCTTTTAAATGGTTATATACAGCAAGAAAATGATTCTGTAAAAATTTTAAATCGATGTTTAAAGTATTGCATCACCATTTTCGAAGATTTTTTTTTTTTGAAAATATTAGAAAATTTTTTATGCCGAACAATTTTGGAGTCGGAGTCCCGAGTTTTTGAATTGATTTAGTTTTTAAACGATTTATAAAAACTGTTATGTAGCGAAATCAATAAAACAATAAACACCAATCATGTTCTCTTTTACATATGCACTTACATTATTAATTACCTGAATGCGAGCATAACTTTTTTAACACAAACATTTTGGAAACCCACATTACCTTCTTTACAAGCTACATATGTACATATGTATGTTCGTTTAAAATTGGTGAAATGAAATTTTTTATTTTAGTGCTCCGCAGTTGTGTTAGTGTAGACAGTCTTGAAGTTGTGAATTCTTTCACTTAAATACATAGAGATAATATATTAAATATTATGTTAGTATAGACAGTTTTGAATTTGTGAATTTTTCTTCTAAAATACATAAAGATAAAACGAGAGAATTATGTAAATATATAAAAGTTATATTTTTCTTTTCAGATTACTCATTACTGTAATTGTCACGTTTGCAAAAAAACAAAATATTTATACATATATATTTGTTTCATAACCTCTAAAAATGTCTCGTTTTGGTCTTCGAAGTTGTTCAGATGGATTAAAAATTTCAGAAGAAAAAAATAATCGTCGCAAAGCGGCTAACCCCACTTCAATATCTTCAAAACGTATTTTAGCTCAAAAGGAGACGAAATTCTTGGCACACATCAATAATAATGAAGAAAGCTTAATTGACGATATTAAAATAGAATCAGATGAAATTGAAAAAAATTTTGATACTTCTAACAAATTGGCAAATAATAAAAATCCAGGAGAAGTAGGGGAAGATGACGACGACGATGATGATGACGACAATGACAACGATAATGATAACGACGAGGAAGATGATTATAGACAGCAATCACCACAATGTAGAGGAACGCTTGTCTGTAGTTTGCCCTTGGATCGTATTAGTGAGATTATACAAAAACTTAATTTAAATAAATCAAAAAATGAAATCGGAAAGGAACCTGATGATATTCTGATAGATGAAACGTTGGATAACGATGACGATGAAGAGGATGATACCAACACATCAAAACAGTCAGCGTCTAATATAAAGAATCTTTGTTTATACTGTGATAGAAAGTTTTCATCTTATAAAATGCAATTAAAACATGTTGATAAATTTCATTGCTTGCAGCAGGATCGCCGATGTAGTGGCAGAAATGCTCAGATGCAACAGCAGCAATCGCAGACACCATCGCGCAAGCGCAAGTCAGCTATTGGATTTCAAAATTTTCCTGGATGCAACTTTTGTCAAAAAACAAAAGGGCAGACGCAACCAGTTATTTTACCAGCTACCGAGTTAAGCTCTCTGTTTCTCCACCTAACCGACTGCCATACAGATAAATACTTTGGTTGCAAAACGTGTGTTGCTAGATTTCAAAATATATCTAAGCTATCCAAGCATATGGAAGTAGTGCATAAAAGTTTACCATTTGCCTTCGATGACAGCAGCTGCAAATCAAAGGATAATGATATCGATTCTTTGGTTTCCATTGACAAATTATCTATTGGTGAGAGAAGTAAATTGTCTTTAAAGCGCCAGCAGCGTTCACAAAAATCATTAAATAGTTGCATGATTGCGAGTGGGAGTAACGTAAGCACAGTTAGTACGACATCTCAGTGTAGCACTGCCATAGCACCGAATACCTCAGTAATTGGTGCAGAAGAGCCGATACTATCGCGTCTAGGATTGACTCAAAACCGTTTACCAAACAATAGAAAAGGAGTTCGATTGAGAAGAGAAAAATTACTACCAGAGATGCTGCTTAAGTCCGAACAGAATCACACATCATCAACTAATTTTGCATTTGGCTCAACTACCTCTATATCTGCCTCTTCCACCTCCTCTACCACTTGCTCACCAAAACTACGCGGCAAATCAATTAAAACTATTGGTAGTTTTTCCGGAGACCCAACTTCAGATGTTGTTTTTCGTGTACCCACACGTAATGAAATATTGTCATGTGTTTTTGATGATAACTTTTACAAAGAAGTCGTTTCGAATGTCCGCAATAATTTGTTTTTCCATTTAGACGGTAAAATTATGGGAAGTTCAATGCAAGAACTAGATACATCAGTAATGCGTCAAACTCATCAACCTCAAATTAGAAGCACACTAGTCAAAAGTCCCATTGTCGTTACGACTATGGATAGTGAAATTCACGCTGCAACAAGTCTTGCTGCTATTACCGCATTTCCGACATTATTAACCGCTGAGCAATTTGGTGGTGAAGCAAGCACTTCAAAGATTCGTCGACCTCATACGAAGAATTCATGGAAATGGAAATGGGATAATGTTAAAAAGTTTAAACTTATCAACGAGGGTGGAAAGATCGTGAAGAAAATGAAACATCCAATGCTTGGTTTGCGAGATCTTTCCAAACTGGATATGTGGACTCAATTGACAATGCGTCAAAAGCGCGAGCTACAGCAACAACAAAAATCTAACTTGTCTGTCGATGATAATCATTGGCATAGTTCAATCACTTTAACAGATATTTCCAATGATCCAACTCGTGAAGAAAAGCAGCGATTAAACGATCAACTTAACTTTATACTAGATATGCGTTTATTGCCCCATATTATACTTGAACAAAATGAACAGGCCATCATTAAATTAGAGAATGATGAATTCGGCATAACTCCTACTCAAATGGCAAATGAAGACTGCGGTGAAAATTTTATGGCACAAACTTTTGCAGACGAAAGTTTTTTATCCATGCTCAATCTTTTACCAAATTACGAAATTAAAACTACTCGCACAAAATTGGTGCTGAGCGGAGAATGGGCTAGGCCACGTTGCTATCTTTGTATTTGTTGTGGAGCAAAGTTTGAAAAACTGAAATCCTTAGAAGAACATAAAATGTTTCGCCACTCTCAAATTCTACCGACCCATTACGAGGTAGTTGGACGAGAATTGTTAAATGGAAATCTGTTGCGTCACTTATTTATACCGAAAAAAGCTCTAAGTCGATATGGAAACACAAGCGACAATAGTCTAGTGTATAGTGGTGCTGCTCGTCGACTGTTTTGGCATAAAAATGAAACTCTTATTCGTGAAATCACGAATAACGATGAATCGTCCGATAGTTTGCAATCAGTACTTCATAGTTGCGTAACAAACTCCCCGAGTCTCAAAAATAGCAGCAGTAGTACTGAAGACTGTGACATTGATTCAAAATTATCAACCACAAGGGCATTGCATCTACTTGAAAACGCCACAGTGGTTTCACCAACACATAGCATTCAGTCATGTAGTTCGTCTTCATCTGCTGTCGAAAAAAGGCAACTAAAAATGCAAAATAGTTTAAGGACGACTCCAGTTGCAGTCAACAGTAATGTTAATAACAGCACCGCCAGTGGTTCTGGTTGCTCTAAGTGTGGCCGTAAATGTAATGGAGTTCTTGATCTATATAGGCATATGCTCGACTGTTCCGGAGATTACGTTTGGTCGTTAGCGAAGAAACGGAAATACCGCTATTATTGTGGCTCTAAAAAACGACGCCCCTGTAACAAACACAGTATTTTGGAATTAAGAAAAAATAAGGGAAAAACTGCTGTCAAATCACTTTCAATTTCAAATGATAACACCACCGAAGAAGGTGCGGTGTCATCTCCAAACTTTCCTAAAGCCAAAACATCCCCCCGATCTCGACCAAGTGATGGTAAGTTAAAATTATCTTAAAAAGCGTATAAAATTATTGAATATATGCATTCATTATTTTTTTAAAGTTAAATTAAAATTGGGTACATATTTCAAAATTTGTATATTTGTTTTCTTATTCGTTTTTGACGAAAAAAATATTAAGTAGGATAAATTTTATTTATTAGTTTTTTCCGTTTTCGAATATAATTTAATTATAATTTAAAATTAACTGATATATATGTACATATATATTTTTTTTAAATAACTAAGCATTAATTATTTATATGGTTAAAAATATATATACATATAAATATAAAAATAATTGTAAACTTATTTTATTCTAGCCGAATCTATTAAAAAAATGTTGGAAAATTTGCCACCAAAGCGAATATGCAAGAAAATATTTCCCACTCTAAGTAAAGCTAAGAAATCCATCAAAAATATTAAACCAAAACTATTAGCTAAACATAAGATTTACAATAGCCTGCGGAAGACTCGTAGGCAAATGTCACAAGCAGCGAAAATTTTATCAAAAACTAAATCGCAATTGAAGAAACCTAAGAAAATGGCAACAAGGTCAAATACTTTAACTTTATCATCTAAAGTAGTTAATAAAAAAAAAATTAAAAACAAGAAAACTATTAAAATTACCACGAACAAAAGTAGCGAAAGAAAGATAAAAGAAAGTCTAGAATCTATTGAAGATTGTTCTAAGAACAATAAGTTAGAAAAGTTCTCTGATGATGTGGGTTGTTGTAGTATTAAAACAGAGAAGGAAAACACTAAAAATCCTTTAATAAGTGAGATTGTTGCTGCTATTAAAACTCCAGATGTATTGGAAAACGATCAAGTATTGACAAAATCTACCGAAGCAATTTCTGACAAACTAAAGGAAAATCTTGATCTACTGTCGCAAGTACAAACATTAAAAAAAAATTCAGATGTTATTGCTATTGATATAAAAGAAGCAACCGAAACAAATACGAATATTATATATAAATCATTGCCCAAAGAAGTAACGTCAGAAACTATTGGCAAGGACAAACTTATCAATAAAGCGTCGACTAATACAAATATAAACTCTGACTCTGATCGTAATTCTCAAGTTAATTCCAAAAATGTTAAGCGTAGTAAACGTATAAGTGATTGTATAGCTATGTTAACGGGAAAGCTAGAAGAAAAACTTAAAACTGAACAGAAAACAATAGTTTCACCTACTCAAGAAAAAGTATACACAAATATTATTCCACAACCTTTGAAGACGGTAATTTGTCCTATTTTGCCGCAGCCGATGCAACATCAAATGACGTTGGCTTTGCCAAAACCTGCTGAGGAAATAGAAACTGAAAAGACATCTCCAAAAAAGACTCCAAAGAGAAAAGCTATTTCTCGAAAAATTATAAAGACCGATGTAAATCAAAGTATTCCTTTACCGGTTTTAACGAACAGCTTTGAAAATAAAAACATTGAAAATCTCAATACTAATAATTCAGTTAAAATGTTAGCTCCTAAAAAAGCAATATGCATACCCAAACAAACCGTTTCTCAACAATTTGCAACAAATCAACAGAACATGTCTACTACCGCTACTACAAAGAATATTTCAGAGCTCGGATTTACTTCAGAAGAAAACAAACGGTCAATAAATTTTATTCCTACTTCAGTCGTGACTTCAATGCCTCCACCTGTGGTTCCTCCCAATGCTTCAGCATTATTGCCTAATATGCCGCTTTTTATACCATTGGATAATGTACGGCAACAGATGGCGGCGCCCCATATTGCGCCGATGGCTTTACCAATGTCCTTGCCAGTTTCGGTACCTGTTCCAATTCCAATAGAAAATTTAGCTCAAGCATCTGGTTCTATATCAACATCAGTCGCACCGGTAAACAATAACATCATGCCAACACCGGTCATTCCTATCTTAACGGCTGTACCCACCCACCTTGCAGCTCCTCCTGCACTTCACCTAACAGTACCTTCTTTTAATACAGCGAATGTAGTGGCTGAACCGTTAAATTTATCCAACTCATCTAAAAACGTTCCAAAACAGAGTCAAGACTTATCATGTGCTAGTATGCAACGATTGAGTGGAATGCCGGCACGTAGGCAAACAATTTGTGGTTTTGAGGTACGTAATTTTGCGGTGTTTGATGAAATGGAGCCGTTAGATCTTTCTAAAAAACCGCGCGCTGAAAAAAGTGCGGTTGCTTTACCATTTCCACCAATGCACATTGAAATGGCTTCTCTCCTATTACCACCCCCGCAACCACCTCTTGGCCTACCGAACGAGTCTACGGTCTTGCCCATACCACCTTTAACTCCAGAAGCGTTGTTAAACAAGCCTTTCTATTCAAATTTAGATCTTTTGAGAATACCTCAGGTGCGAAATCCAGTTGCAGGCCAATGTGGTGTTGCCACCAATGAACCTGTACAACAAGCAGTTGTAAGTTATACGACTACAGCTGTCGCTCAATCTCCTAAGACTGTTAATAAAAAGCGCAGTAAGCCCTCAATTTTACAGACAACAAATAATTCAGGCGTACCTCTAGTTTTGAACACGAGCGATGGTATATTATTAAATCCTACCCCAAGCAGTGCTAAAACAAATAATAACAAAGATGTAACAAATACCATCACTAAAAAGGAATCATCTGCAAAAAACAAAAGCGCTCTGCGTATGGATGAAGAAGTTATAAATCATATAGATGATGCCATCAATTCTGTAATAAATGCTGTAAAAGCAAGTTTAGATAGCGAAGAAGCTCTAAAAACAAAGGAAATAGTAAGTTTAAAAATTCAAGCGCCTACACAGCCCTTAATTCAAATTAAAACCACTGATGACGTTACCCCTGTCAAGGAGTCAGTTGGCGAATTTAAATATTTAACAGCTGCTAGACGAAATATGAGATCGAAAACCTTAGACTGCCGGCCAGCAGCTATTAACAAAGCTAATATGAAAACCCCATCTGCCATTAATAACCATCTACCAGAAAATATTGCTGCTACTGTCACTAGTACTAGCACTGCTGTCAATAACACTTTTTCTCCCAGTAAATATATTGCTAACAAAAACAGTGAGATCATTAAATGCTTAGATAATAAAACGCATTTAAACGAATGTAGTTCACAAGTGACAACTTGTGAAATCGTAAAGGATCGATTTGAATCTAATAAGGATGTAAAAAATAATGATACTCCAGTGAACTATTTACAATTAGAATCAAAACACCTTGAAAAGCATTCTAATGAGAATTGTTCTAAGCAAAATAAAACTATAGGCGAAGAAACAAGTGCTGAAAAGCATTTAGAAGCAGCAAATGTTGAAAATTCTATAACACAGAATTTGACTCAAACAACAACGCCATCTGCAGAGAACATTGAGATTCCAGCAATACCAGCAGCAATTCAGGTCGAAGATGCTACGACTAAAAATATGGTTAACTCGGCAACTACAAATACAATACATTTAGATTTGGAGCAAATGAGTAACAATAACAATACTTCGTCTGGTTTTCACAGCTCTGCACAGTCCGATCAACAAACGTCAACGACAACATCAGCATTATCAGTGCCACCATCAGCTGGAGATACAGGAGGTGATACAAAGAAAAAACAAAGACGACGTCGTAAAAATGAGCTGGCTGCAATTGTAGCTGACCAACTACTGGAGAGTTTTAAACTAGACAAAGCGCGTAGAGATAATTTAAAGAAATTAGAAAATTTAGCCTATGAAAAAAGTGAGGATCTTTTATTGACTGGAATGCTGTTAATGTCAAGTACCAAACGAAATGTGGCATCGTCTTCTTCAATTAATATTAATACACCTGCAGAGAATACGGAAAGTACTGTGAGTATAAAACGTAGCGGAAAATCTCGATGCAATCAAAATAGCGAAGCTCAAAAACTAAATGATGTTAGTACAATTGAAAAACAACTAGTGACAGAAACTGGAATCGCAAAACCTTTGGAAAATGATAAAGATCCTCAGGAAGTTGTGGAATCCGATGGAAAAAAGAACAATAAACGTAGACAGTGTCGTCGTCGTGGAAAAACTCTTGATAATGAAAATATAAGTAAACTTAAAACGTCATTGGAATCCTTTTCTATTGACATTGAACGTCAACTTAATGAATATGAAGCGAAAAGTGTAAATGTATTTAAAAATGTCTCAACAAATGAAAATACTAAGCAGACAAATAGTTCAAAGAACCAATTACCCAATGTTAATAAAACATCTATAATTTTAAGACCAAGCATTCTCTCTGCAACTCTTGAGTCGAGTGTCAACCAAGAAATTCCACAAACCCCATTAAAAACGGTGGCTAATGATTCTAATAAGACTGTGGTGTCGAGCAGAGATCCACGCCTAAACAAAAACATTCACAAGGAAGGGGAGAAAAACAATGGACCTGTCGGTATTGGTGCTACGAAAGAATCAGTATTAACTCAAAAAACTGATACAGGACCTGAGGATATAGGGGATTTGGAAGAAGACAATTATTTAACTGAGATTGCTAAAAACGTCAACGAAAAAATAATGTCGACTGAAAATGAAGAATTTGCTTTTAAGGACGATGGCTTTGAGATGGCTAATGATATGGGCATGGATGATTCTAACAGTAAATTCTCAAGACCACCAACGTCTATGAGTGTTCGAAGTGCACCAAACTTTAATGATGATCGTTCAGATTTTGGATCTATTTGCGACGAAAACACGAACACCGAAGTAATGGACATGGACTTAGACGATGAAATGAGTGTATATACAAGTTATTCACAAGATTTAGGAAGTGGTAGAGGGCGAAGAAGACGCCGTAGACGTAGCATTCTGCTGACACGAAAACCTAAGAAAAGGGCATCAAGTCGTGAAATGTCGGCCGAAAAAATTGAGTGTATTTTATGCAAAAAAATCTTTTACAGTGCTAATTCCTTGTCAAAACACAATATGACACTTGCGCATGTATCAAAAGTTTCCGAGCAGGAGTATTTACTATCGAAATCGCATTCCAATATTCCAAATATTACAAATACCGAAGAGCTACAAACATATGGAACTTTAGGGCCATACGCAAGAAGATCTAAAAGACGATCTACAATAGCAGAGCCTCCAATGCAATCTCGCTGTGAATCGAATCTATCTCCTTCAGTATCAACTACAAAATTAACTTTAGTGCCGCCATTGACAGCCACACAATCTTCCCCAACGTTAACAGAAACGCATAGTGTTGTTTCAGAGAACATTAAACAAACTGATGCAGTTGATGCTCCCAAATCTACAAAATCTTTACAAAAACCCACCACAAAAGAACAAATTTCCGATAATGAATACGAAGTCAACATTAGTGCTAATGTCGCTTACAATGGAAACTCCCGTTTAAATCTAAATCCAGATGAACGTTTATTTTTCGAGTGCTGCAATATTTTAAAAAGTGCGGAAACTCCTCGCCTCAATAATGCTGTTAGTACCACTGCGGAATGCAATATTAATACTCACTATTCATATGGGTATAATCATCAGGAAAAATCAACACACTCTAATATTAATGTTAATCGACAACCTGCGAATAATTTGGCAATTGAACCTCCCAACATGCGGCAATCATCGAATGTACATTCAAACCAAAACCAACTAGCGCTCCCTCAATTGACTAATAGTAATTTGCATGCAATAAATCAGCCACTCTCGATGGAACAACCATCACTCTTTCGAGATCCCCCATTAATTAATCAATCAAGTTGCTACAACAAAACTCCCGTACATGATAACAGGTAAGGTTTAGGATGAGTTAAATGCACGCTTGTAAGTTTTATGGCATATTCTATTTTGTCTTATGCAAAAAAAGTTAAGGCCTTAATTGTGTAAAACGCAACGCAACGCCAGGATTACATTGAAAGCAAAAAAATTCAAAAATATTTCATAATTTTGTTGTTGATTTCTACAGTAATACATACTGCGTTTTAAATTGTTCAACTCTTGGCGTTGCGTTGCTTTTTTCACAATTATGGCCTTAAGTTCACACTAGTTAACCAATACATTAAGCCCATTCACTTTTGCTGGGCTTTTTTTTGCATAAATAAAAAGAATTGTTTCCTTAACAAATATTGATTTAAAAATTATATATTATTTAATAATTTTTGTAGAAATGCAAGATCTCCAACTTACTCAGCCATTTCACATTTATCTGCTGTTACAAATACTACATCCCGGTTTAAAACAAAGGCCGCAATGAAAGGATATGAAAATGTTAACATTGATTTAAATCAACAGCAGGAATCGAAGTCTCGTACTATATGTAAATTAACAGAGTTAGCGGAAATAGCATTAGGAAATGAGGAGAAACAAAATTCTCATGACTTTTCATCCATTCAGAGAAGTTTGACTCCTCCTCAGGTGTCTTCACATATAATCCATCCGCTCCAGACACCAAAGGTCAATATGGATAATGTGATGCGACCGAAGGGATTAGATACACCAGAATACGTTACTACATTAGTGACTGAAAACATCAGAGAAGGCAATGCCCAGTTGCCTGATAGAAGTGAACGTACGAAAAACAATGAATCCCGAAGTTCAACTTCCTCTAAAACCATTATGCATTCATCTATAATAAAAGCAGCCGTCGAAGAGCACCAAAAAGCTCAAACGAGCAATAAAATAATTATTCCCGATCGACCGTTTAAAAATATTGGCCTAGAGGAAAAGGAAACTATTACTTTCCAAAAACCTAAAGCTCCTGCTGTTCATTTATTAACTGATGATAATAACAGCGTTTCAACAGGCAGCTTTTCCGATAGGGACGATTATGATTTTGGTTCCCTGAGCTGTGACGACGAAGTGAGTGTACGTGAGAGTAATGATAAAAATCAGAAGAACAATACCACCGAATCTAGTTCTGAATCCAGCCGAGCTACTGCAAAAACATTCGAAAACAAATCCCTTATAATGGGTCGAATTTTTAAGAATGCTAGCACGAAAGCTGCAATCAAAACCACTGCCGTTAATACAGTTAAAGTTAAAAGTGTAGGGATTCAAAAAGATCAAACGCCAGTCCCTAAAGCCGATTTAAATCAACTCTTTGATGAACTTCGTGGTAATTCTGGAGTAGATATTGTGGCAACTGAAAGAATTACTAACGTTACAGCTGTTGAAAATAATCTAGTTTCGGGAATACCAATTGGAGGAAATAGTCGGGCGAATCACAAACAATATCAGCAGCAACGTGATAATTTAAAATCAATAATTCCAGCAGCTTCTCCGCCGGCTGTAGTAAGTTCTACAACGGCAACACCGCCAACTAACGTTCGTAAGCCGAAGACAAGGGTTTCACGAGCTAAGGCGAAAACTGAACCAAAAATTCGTAAAGATATATCAAAATTGCAAACTGAGCTTGGAATGAGCCCCGATGAAATAAAAAAGCTAATAGATGAAGGCCAACGTAAATCTAAACGTCGCTGTGCGACAAACCGGCCCAAGAAACTGGTAGAAATGTGGAGTTCCGATGAGTATGAAGAATTTCTTTCTACCAAGGACATAATCGCATTAATTGAAGAGAAAGAGCAACAAGAGAAGCGTAAAAAACGAAAAAACAGCTTGAATACAACTTCAAATACAAACGAAATAACCAAGGAAAAAGAAATTATTCCAGATGTGACTTCAAGTACGAAAGATTCAAAACGTCGCAATACTCGTCGAAAGAGTTTGGCAGCAGAACATCCTGAAAATCTTTTATTAGAACAGGAAGAACAAGAAGAACCGCCTAAAAATTCAAAAACAAAAAAAGGTTTTAAGAAAAAAGAACAGCCAGTTAGTACAACCGCCAATATTACAGAAGCCAGTGAATTTTTCGTAAGTCAAAGATTTGAGAAAACAATGCCCAAAAAGGGCACAGGCAAAAAAACAAAGACAGCTGAAGTAATAGAAAACTCCTCCACGCTAACAACCAGCGAAAACAATAATGTTTCGCGCAAAAAACGTTCAAACAATAAAAGCAATGGGAACAAATCTAAAAGCAAACCACCGCCTAAGACAAAACAAGTGGCGGCGGTTAAGGAAAGTTCTCGTGCAATTTACAAGAAATGTCTTTATGATGATGATGAGGACAGCAATGAAGATGTCAGTGGGAGTGGCCACGTCGAAGATGATGACGACGACGATGACTTTCTTATATCTGAATTGAAAAACAAACAAAATAAGAAACGCGGTGCTAAGATAAAAAGTGGAAAACCCGTAACGGCGGTATCATCTGCAGCTATTGTGACATCATCTGCTAATACCAAGTCATCGAAACATTCTGGCATCACACAAGGAACCTTAACAAAAAAACGGGGTTCAAATAACAACAACGCTAACTGCAATAATTCGAACTTAGCAACAAGCAGTAGCAATATAAAAAATCAACAACATAAGCAGTCGCCAGCAAAAGCCAAACGCAAAAATCAGTCCAATCAATCACCACCGCGTCGCAAACGCTTAGCGACTGAAAAACTATACTACTGGTCATCATCTAGTGATGAAGACTTTGGGCGCATCAATAATAACAAAAGCAACCAGCCTACTGATAATTATGAAAGCGGTGCAGAACAATATCAAAAACACGGCTGGATTGTAGGCGATTCCCATAAGAAATTAGTAACACTTTTGGCCATTGCCAAAGGCAACAAAAAAGTCGACTCTAATAGCGGAGTTAAAAAGAATATTGGTAAGAAACGAAACTAAACATGTAGTGTAGTATGTGTATGTAGACCAAAAACTCGAACCGAAATTTCGGCATCAATACAATGCATAAGATATGACAGATTTATTTTTAATTTAATTGTCATAAGTAGCAATGTATCAATAAGTATATGTATTCTGTATTTACAAATTTAACAGTACATTTGAAAATAATATATAGGTACATAATATATAAATATAACTATAAATTAAATAAATATAAATTATAAATACATAGAATATTATATGTAGACTTAACTAACATTACTTACACTCTACTAATATTAGTGATAAATTTTACTTATCAAACATAATAGGATTCATATTCTAACATACAACCATTAAACTGAGCTCTTTCTTTATCTCTGTCTTTAATTTACAAGATTAAAAATTTACGAAAGAACATTTCATATAAAACTGAGCTGAATAAATTAAAAGGATTTAAAATCCCACCACTTTCGTTTGTTAAGTTCAAAAAAATAATAAAATTAATTATACTTTACAACATTATTTATTGTTTAACATGTTTTCGTAAAGAATAAGTTTTTGTTCAATATATCCCTAAAAAAATTAAATAATGCCATGATATGATAACAACAAAGTGTTCGCATTTGAACTTATAGGCATATTCTTAAATGCATCACTGTGCTGTAAAAAAATTAAATGCCCTAATATATGCACTTTGCTAAAGCAGATCCCACACTAAAAAGTGTTTAATATGTAAGTAATAGTAAAAAATTTATTTAAAACGATATGAAATTTCACAATAACTATTGAAAAAATTTGTTGCAACTATTCGACTGCTGCCGAGAGATTTTTCATCGCGAAAAGAACAAATCCGGCAGAAACAGTTTTCCCTAAGTTGACCACATTTCAAATAGTGTCACTTAAAATGTTTCTCAGCGAATATAAGTACATTGTTAAACCCTTTTTCTAAATATAATTTTCTAAATCAATACAAAAAATTTTTGTTAAATAAACAAAAACAAATTTTTAACAGTTATGCAGTTTTGTTTTTTTTTTCATGCAACTTTCACAATTCGACACGTATTCAAGAATAGACACCACTATATACTAGTGGCATAAACTAAAGCAACTCAGAAGTAAATATTTTTATCGATCTTTTGAATTAATTATGCCTAATTTTTTATATATGTATAATGCATATAGTTTTATAGCTTAATAGACTGAATAAATATTTAAATTATATGTATATATAATGGGTTTCTTTCTCTTTTTTCGGATAAAATGTCCTAAAAATTAGTACTTTTTAGCTGGCAAGCACTTAAGCAATTATCCCCTAATATTTGTCTCTAAAGACTACTATTTTTATCTCCTAAGTTTTTTTAATGCGGAATTCCGGTTTTTTTAGTTTATTCAATAAACTAAACCGTTTTTAGGTTTAACGGTATACCTCGAAAGCAAGAACGTACTCCAGTTAGGTTAACCCGCCGTACAGTGTTCGATTTTGAAATGGAGATGGCCAATACTCCAACAATGAACTTTATTATAAAAGATAATAAAGACATCCGTGCCTTAAAACAAACTATCCAATTAAGTTTTTCCTTACTCATTTTAGTTGGAACAAATATTATAATAAGCTAAAATTATTGATGTGTAAAATATACAAAAGAAAACCAATAAATTCCAACTTTGAACAACAATAAAACATTTTCTGTGGTATATTTTAAGATAATATTTTTTCAAATTAAACTACGATTGTTTCTTATATCACTACATGAATTTTGTATATTTTTTAATAAAGGCAATTTTAACTATTGATAGATATATAAGAGAAGCTCTCATAAAATTTTTTAAAATTAAAAGCAAAATGCCTGGACGAAAACTTTTGTTTGCTATCAGCTGCAGTCCAACTTTTGATAATTATGAGAGTTTGGGATTTTTCTTTAAAAAAAAATATAAAAAAAAATTTTGCCCGAAACTGCCAATTTTTTCAAAATCTTGGTGGCACACCAGCGTTGGCCTTACTAATATTTCGCCTGAAATAAGACGGTTATGCGTACCTTGAAAACGACTTGGCCTTTTTCGATCAAAATAACAACAGATAATTAGTTAAATAACAGTATTTTATATTTTCAACTCTTTTCCATGCAAAATAATGTTTTCAAAAAGTTGCAAAAGTTAAATTTGTCATGAAGTTAGCACCGAGTTTATTCATAATACACTTACGAAACTCTGACTAACGATTTGCTACACTGTTGTTAATGAGCTGACAATTTTTTAAATTACTGTGTTTTTATTTAATTTTCTGTCTTTTTTGAAATTTATTTTAAGAAGAACTTTTTACAATTTTTATATATGGAAGGAAAAACAAAAATAAAATGATATGACAATGATAAATGCAAAACGTTTTGCATTTTAGAACAATATAATGAGGCATTATTAAAATTCAGAGTTGATTTATTAAAAGTTAGAAGACAGAAAAAAGTTTGTTATGAATCAACTCTGTGCTAACAAGCTGCTAAGCTTAATCGGCTTTCTAGTTAGCAGCTCGTTGAACGTAGTGTACAAACTGTGGCTAACTTTTGGTTATAAGATGTCTTCAATTAATCGTGAATAAAATTAACATTTCTCCACAGATTTTCATGGTTTATTGCTTATTTTATTCGTAATATACCCGATTCATTATAAAAATGTCAAATTTTTTCCTTAAAATTTATTTTATGAATTTTTAAAAGTAATAAAATACAATTCATGTTGCATTAAAAAAAAATTCCGGCACGAACTTCGGAATATCTCCAAAACTGCTGAAGATTAAAAAATTATTGTTGGTATGACCTAAAGGAAATCATATTTTATGCACAAAAAACTACAAACAGATTTAATTTAAGCGCTCTGTATAGTCAAAATATTTTTATTTAAAGCTTCGAAAAAGTTTTGTTTGCAGACTAGTGTTATAATATACAACAGTCTGATAGTGAAAATTAGAGTGATTAGATTACAAGAAGTGCCGATCCCTCGTGTTTTTTTTATTTTGCTTCACTTCTCTATTCTTTTCTTTAAAAAATTAAAATGAAATAAAATTGTATTTTTTTTTTTTAATTTTGAGTATTTTCATAATTGGGTAATGAAAAGTATGCGTGCCTGTGCGGGGATTTGTCTATTTTTTAACACAACTATTCTTTCATATTTAAGAAAAAACTATGCCATAAATCATCTTGTTACGTTTCTTAGTTTTTTAGTAATTAATTTTGGCAACCCAAATTAAAAAATCGATTACTGTGCGCCGGGTGCCCCGCTTGACAGTTTTTTTTAACTAGCACAGTGTGGTTGAACAGTAAAATTATTCCGTAAAGAAATCTGAGTTGCTTTAGCTTATGCCACTAGTGTATGTATTTTATTTAAATAAATTGTAACTCCATCTCATTGCATAAAAGTACAAATTTAAAACTTCATCGCTATAGGTGCGTGAACTTTTTTAACGCCAGCGAAAAAGTAAAAACGTATTATATTCGACTATACTATGCCAAATTTCTTATTTGCAAAATATGTTAAAACGTTATATCCCTAGTGTACACTGATTAGTAGGATCCAGGAATAATGATACCTACATTAGTATAGAGATCATAAAGTAATTGAAATAATACGATCAAATTATATTCACCAAAGGCTGGGTTTTTGAGATCTCATCAAACTTAGTTTAGTTAATCTGAAAACAGATTTGTGTCGCCACTACCAAGTTTGTATACAAAATTTGGTCTTTTATGAAATAATAAAAAAATCACATTTCGCTGGAAATCAGTTTCAGAGTACGTTAAACTAAGTATAAACTTAATCCAAATCTTAAAATCATGTCACTTTAAAATTATTATTTTTCCCAAAGACTTATTTTCATCGAATGATTTTTTTTTAATATATTTGTATATTAGAGTTAAAACTTTTTGCATTTTTTGTAAATATAATGCCGCTGTTACGGTTTACAACTTAACTCAGTTAAGTTGAAATTAAAACAACTGCTAGTGATGAGTTGTAATTTTTTTGTTAACCGCTATATAACAGAGTCTTAAACCATAAAACAAAAAAAAAATTCAACTGAACTAGAGTTGAGTTGTTAACCGTAATATTTTTACCAAGAACATTCAATTTTTCTCACGTTTATATCTCGGAAATCAATTGGAATTTCATTTGCCTATCTTCGCCACAATTGTAGCTATAGACTAAGAAAAGAGTAGAACAAAGTTATAAAAAAATACATCTGGTGCCTCCAATTTGCTAAAATGTCGAAAATTTTTCATATTTTATACCTTTTTAACCATTTTTGACCGAAAGCTGCCAAACCGTGAAAATTCAGTAAAGTTATCTTCAGAAAAATTTTGTATTTAAATACGAAGCGTAAATATTAATACTTTTTAAAGTGGGCGTTGAAATACCCTTTTTTACTCGTCTCCAATTTTTTTTTTTGCAAATGTTTAATTTTTAAAGTAAAAACGAGAAGAACGGGGAGTCTGTGGAACCAAAAGAGCATTTACGGTAGCAAAGGGAGGCATTCGTTAAGCATCGGCGTAAGTTAAGACGGTTCATTTAAAAAATATTAAATTTTTTTAAGAATTTGAACGATTTTTCAAAAAGATCTGGAGTTTCAAATAATATTAAATATGACCAATGGATTAGGATTTTTCGATTTTTACATAAATAAATAGGCTTTTTTAAATATATGACTAAGATTTTTATACAATGTGGGGTTTCAGTTAAAACAGAAGCTTGCGTGATTTGGTCTAGATTTCGATTTATTTAGGTTATGCTCATTATTGGTTTATGTCGTGTATCGGAATGTAAGCCGATTTCTGCAACATTTTGTATTGGATTAATTTATTAAGGGGACGTAAAAAGAATTATCACTAAAAATTATAATTATAGAGTCAATTGCATTTATATAAGTTATTTTGAAATTATTGATAAAATGTAAAAAGTCGTTACCATGCAAGGGCTACCAAGGATATAAACAAGCCACTGAACGATCGATAGACACGCTTTCGGACTCGGTCTTTCTTTTAATAAATTCTGCAGCAGTTGCAAAGAATTTGAAACTGAGAAGACAGTATTAAATCTCTTATGTGGCTGCCTGCCTGCCCAGCCTTTAACTTAATCAGACATAAGTTATTTGCGAATCACCTTCTACATCATCTCTCTGAACTATCGTGTGTTAAACTTGGCAATCTGTTAAAATTCTAGCCACTTCAACACAGGCCCAACATCAGTTCTTATCTAAGAAACTTATTTTTGACGAGTCCTATCGAAACGGAGTTACAATTATCGGCACTACTTGATTGCTCGCTTAGTTTTTTCTGAGTGCTACCACGTTAACCAACCATTTGATAAGAATAACTTTTTTAGGAATGAATATTGCAAAATTACTCATTAAGACCTGCCAGCCAAAGTTTTTAAGAAATTTGAGAATTTAGGTTTTTTTTCAAGTGATCCAGAATACAAACAATATTCTTGAGTTCAGAATTATTATTATTAATACGTTTTTTTAAGCTCAGACTCATATTTGAAAACTTTAAAAGTTAACCCAATATTTTTTAAATCACGTCAGTGATTTTTCATCTAAAACCAATTTAGATGAAATTTTGCTCCGCGAAAGCTGCAATGATTTTCAAATAATGTCCTAATTTTAAAGTGCTTGGACATTTGAAATTTTGTATGTATATATAAATATTTTAATAAAAGCTATAATTTATTTAAAAAAATATTGTGTTTGCTGAAATTTTAGATGATTAAAATTTTTAATGTTAGTGTGTTGTTTATGATTCAATTATACATCATTATCGTAATATATTTTGTCTACATACATGTATTAAGTGTAAATTGTTATTTAACATACGTACATACATAATTAAGTAATTAAATGAAAAATCTTCGTTCCCTATATTTCATTGTTTTTCTCAAATTTTGTATATGTACAAGGAATAATAAGAATATATTTAAATTAGTCTAAAGAAATAATATTAAAACTATACTATATTTGATTTAAAGAAATAATATAAAAACTATACTATATTTGATTAGTTAATAATAGTTTATACGAGTAAATAAGTTGTAGTTTTGTAATGTAAGAAGAAAGGCACTGTGCTATATATTAATAAAGATTATAAATAAACAAATAATATATACAAATGAAAAATTATTAATATGAAATATAATTAACGAAAAAGTTTTGTTGTATGAAAGTACTAAGTTTAATTTAATAATTTGTATGTGTTACGTATTGTAATTTAGTATTTTTTTAAATAAATATTTTAAATTAATATAAACGTATAACACACAGTAACACATCTTAAAAAATAACAATAAAGCAAAGCTTATACATAATAATTAAAATATAAAAAAAATATGTAAGCCATTTTAAACCAAATTTTAATTGTTTTATTTCTTATACTTGGGTATGGTTTGTACTAGAGAATGACAACAAGTACCCATAAGAAAAATATACAGAGGTATTTACCCACGCTTTTCGTTATTGTGTATGCACAAACATATGTACTTATAGCACAAATAATAACAACAGCTATGGTTAAGCGTTGCAAAAAGTATGTGTATTACTTATACTTATGCACGGCAATATTTCACGCAACCGCGTTCAGTAAATTTAATAAACGAAATTTCAAAATTTGTCACTTCTAAATACATGCAGATATTATTTAATACCCATGAATGTTGTTAAGATGAAATTTATTAAGAATATAAAAATGGTGGAATACATTTATAGAAAAGGCGGTTGTTACAGAGTTGCATATAAAGTGTACAATAATTAATAAAAAACAGTGATGTCACCAAATAGTTACATGTTCATATTTATGACACTTTTAGAGTGCAATTATATAAATATATTATCAACACCCCTTCTCAATATTATAAATATTGTTTAAAAATAGATTTATATAAACTCAAAAGTGTTATTAGAAAAATAAATAAAGCTATTTACATAAACCAATTAACTCTCGAAATTTACATATTTTAATCTTCTGTAAGGGCTTAGTTAGAATGTCAGCCAACATAGAATCCGTGGGGCAATAATCATATAAGACATCCTTCGATTTCCATAAGTCGCGAACAAAATAGTACTTTACATCAATATGCTTACTTCTAGGGCATATCTTTTCATCTTGAAGTATTTTTAGGCAGCTCTGGTTGTCTTCAAAAATTATTGGATTTAGTATATCAATTTCAAATTCTTTCATTAGTTGAATAATCCATAAAAGTTCTTGAGATGCCTCCGCAAGAGCCACGAACTCAGCTTCGGTAGAAGATAAAGTAACATTCGCTTGCTTTCGGCTGGCATAACTAATAACAGCATCACCAAGCTTGAAAACGAAACCGCTTGTAGATTAGCGACCATTTACGTCACCTGCCCAGTCAGCATCAGCAAAACCTTTTAATTCTAAGTTAGACTTAGACCCAACGCATAACTTTAAATTTCCAGTTCCCCTAAGGTATTTAAGAACTCGTTTGACCTCTGTCCAATCATTTTCATTTGGGTTACTTGTCTTTCGAGATAAGATTGAAACGGCGACAGCAATATCCGGTCGAGTATTGTTCGAGACGTACAGTAGTGATCCGATCGCTTTTCGGTATAAATTGTTGTTTTCGAGTAGATTATTGGAATTTCCCTTTAAATATCCAGGATCCATTGGTATAGATGAAATCTTTGCATCTTGAAGATCGAATTCATTTACAATTTTGTTGATGTAACTCCCTTGAGATAAATAAAATAGACCATCAGCGAAGCTTACTTCAATGCCCAAGTAAAGCCTCAAATCACCCAATTCCGTTATGTCAAAATGCAATTTGAGTATACGTACAACATCTTCGATCTCCTCATCGGTTTTAGAGGCTATAATAATGTCGTCCACATAAATTAAAATATATGTGATTGAATCGACACCACCCTTCACATACAAACAAGGCTCAGCCTTTCCCCTTCTGAATCCCGAATCAATTAAGATCCGATTGATACGGAGATTCCAGCAACGAGCCGACTGTTTAAGTCCATACAAGCTATGATTCAATTTACAAACTAAACTTTCTTTTCCAGGCATAACAAACCCTTCAGGTTGTTTTAAATACATATATATCAGAATTTAATTCACCATAAAGGAACGCCGTCTTAACATCAACGTGACGCACTTTCATTTTCTTGTGACTTGCAATGGCCAATAAACTTCTAAATGTAGTCTGCTTTACAACCGGCGCAAAAATTTCGTCGTAGTTTTCACCGTATTTTTGGGAAAATCCCTTTGCGACCAATCTAGCTCTGTACTTTTTTTCATTATCAATTGTTCGTTTAGTTTTAAAAACCCATTTGCAGCCAATCAGTTTACCATCACGAGGTAGTTCCATTAAATTCCATGTTTCGTTTTCTTGCAGTGCTTTCATCTCTTCCTTCATAGCATTCAGCCATTGTTCGCTATCCGATCCAGATAAAGCATCATCATAACTTACCGGATCATTTTCAACATAAACCTTGTATCCATACTTTTTCGGAGGAACGCCCTTGGTAGGTCTTGAAGAAGCTCTAGGAGCAACATCAACATCATCCGGTAACGTTTCCGAATCAGGTGACGACAAAAACTCCTCATCAGACTCAAACCCATGAAAATCGTCTGCGCTTATTTCATCAACATCTTCGTCCAATACCTCTGGTGGTTGAGACGAAACTATTTTGGAATCAATATTTGAGAGTGAAGCACAGACATTGTCATCATTAGGAACACTATCATTCACCAAAACATTATCAGAAATATAGTCCTTTGATTCCAAAAATTTTACATTACGGCTAATAATAATCTTATTGGTCTCACTATTTAGCAAACGAAAAGCTTTCGATTCTTCTGCATAACCCACCAGATTGCATTTGACAGCTACAGCGTCTAACTTTTTGCGTTTTACCTTGTCCACATGGACGTATGCAACAACACCAAAAACACGAACATGGCTCAAGTTTGGAGCTTTTCCGAACCACAACTCAAATGGTGTTACACTTACAGCAGCTGATAAAAGACGATTCTGTATGTAGTTAGCGTTGTTAACTGCTTCAGCCCAGAATTTGATATGCATATCCGCATCATACAGCATACACCTGGCCATCTCCATCAAGCTTCGATTCTTCCTCTCTGCAACCCCATTTTGTTCAGGAGTATAGGGGGCAGTGAGTTGATGTTTAATACCCTTGCTCTTAAAATAATTTTGCATTCTTTTGTTCACAAACTCTCCACCGCGATCAGTTCTAAGAACTCTCATGCGTTTTCCAAATTGATTTTCTGACTGTTCAATAAATTCTTTTATTTTATCGAATGCCAAATCCTTTGATGGAATAAAGAAAACGGTACAATAACGGCTATAATCGTCAATCATCGTTAAAAAATAACGATTACCACTAGGGGTTTTGTTTTGCATAGGGCCACATAAATCACAATGTACTAAATCTAAAATTTCATTAGATTTGGATTCCGACGCCTTTGGAAATGGATTTCGTGTGAGCTTTGCCTTTAAACACACTTCACAATCCAACGTACAGCTACATTTATTTATTTTTACACCCTGCACCAACTCCTTAGAAACAGTTGAATTGATAGCATGAATACCTTTGTGACCAAATCGGCGATGCCAAACATGAACGCAATCACTTTTACAACTTGATACCATATTCGCCTTATGATGATGATTTAATACAAACAAATTATTTTTCATTGAAGCCTTTGCATAAATATGACCATTTTTAGAAATTGAGCAACCATTTGTATTAAAAGACACTTCAAAACCGTCACCAGTCAACTTCCGAACAGATAACAAGCTTCCCTCCAATTCAGGGATAAATAGCACATTCTGGACAAGAATTTCCTTGCCCCCACAAAACAATTTGCAATCACCCTTTCCGCTTGCCTTCATCTCAGTACCATCAGCCAAATAAATGGTTTCAATTTGTTGTTTATTAACGTTTACGAAATATTTTACATCACAGCACATATGACACGTTGCAGCTGAATCAATAAACCAGTCACCGTTTGATTTTTCTTTCATGACACCAAAGCAAACATCCCTATTATTATTTTTGACAATATTGGCGCGGTTGTTGTTTGACTTCTGTTGTTTTTGTTGTTGATTATGTACATTTTTGTTCGTGCATTCTCGTTTAAAATGACCTGGCTTGCCACACGAAAAACATTTAGGCACAAACTTTTTCTTGTATATTTTAAACGCAGCCTCACTTTCTTGCTCGCATCCAGATTTCCTTTTAAATTCTTGAAGTAATTTTTCCTTCACCAAATCAAGAGTGAGATCCGCTTCAGCACGCATTTCCAATGACGAAATTAAAGAGTTATACTCTTCCGGCAATGTACCCAGCAAAAACGCAACAGCCTTATGTTCTTTCATATCCTCACCCAAATCACGTAGACGATCCACAATTGATAAAAATGCATTGATATGGTCTTCCATGGTTTGACCACTAACCAACCTCTTCGATGACATTTGTCTTAGAAGACTCACTTTATTCGTCATATTAGACTTCTCGTGATGTTTTTTCAATGTGTCCCAAAATTCCTTTGCAGTTTTTAGTTGCTTGATGAGTACCTTTTGGGATTCCTCCACCGCAAGACCAATAGCAGCTCTTGCCTTACCATCACGTGTCAACCATTTACCATCCTGCACCACAGGAACAGCATCAACTACAACATCCCACAATTCTCTTTCCAGCAGCAACAACTCCATATTGAATTTCCAAACATGGTAATTGGAACTTGACAATTTAGGGAATTGTGCGTACGATGTATTCATTTTTCTTTTTTTTTTTTTTTTTTTAAATAATTTTATCAAAAAAAAAAACTTTAATTAAAAAACACGATTTTAAATTAAACACGAGTGTAGGCCCATAACCTGTTGTTAAGATGAAATTTATTAAGAATATAAAAATGGTGGAATACATTTATAGAAAAGGCGGTTGTTACAGAGTTGCATATAAAGTGTACAATAATTAATAAAAAACAGTGATGTCACCAAATAGTTACATGTTCATATTTATGACACTTTTAGAGTGCAATTATATAAATATATTATCAACAATGAATGCATTTTGGTTATCTGCCATACATGTAAAATATCTATGTGTAAGAAAATTTACAGTGAGTACCGTCAGTATAAGCTGCGTTCGAGAACACAAAAGTTTTTACTATTTTTTACTTAACTTTACTGCATTTTACTAAATTGCGTTCGCGTACACAAAATACAGAAAATGAGAACACAAATTGAGAGCGTAAAGTGACAGTTCTTGACTGAGTACTTACAAACTTTTACTGCAGAAATTTTTGCAGTAAAATTTAGTAAAACAAAAAAACATGTTTCAAAAGGTAAACAAACAAAAGTAGCAAACAAAAGGCACAAAAATTTTTTAAAAAAAAGAAAAGTTGAAATAAAACTAAAATAAAAACAAAAAAGGAATTAATATTAATTAATACAACTTGTTTGTGAAGAATTGTTGTGGCTAAATACCAACTTTTGAAACTTTGTTTTGTTATGTTAATTTTTTGGAGTTGTAAAAGTGTCAAGTACTCGGGTACTGTCCTTGTTTTTAAAGTTATCTATTGATCAAATTTTGCCGGACACAAATTAGCAAATTCAAATAAAAAAAAAACAAACAAATATGAAAGATTACATAAAATAATTTGTTTGGATTTTCCAAAAATATTCGTGTTATAGGCCCAACTAAAATGTGCTTAACCAAACTTAAGCTAGTGTCAAAATTCAACGAAAAGCATGTCAAATGCTTAAGTAAATTACTGAAGACTTTTAAGTGGCTATATTGTACTTATTGAGCTTAAAGACTTTCTACACTTAGTTGCAAACATTTGTACTTTTGGAAAACTATTTTCGTTTTTATTTCTTTAAAATGTAATATTTTTGACGAAATGTCATTTAATTTATAAAAGTTATAAATATATTACCATAAACAAGTAAATCTATGTTTATCTTTTATTAATTTTTAAAGTAAACGAAAACTAAAATAAAAAAGTACTAAAAAAAACAACTGCGGTTGCATCTTTTAATTGTAAACAATTATATGTATCTATTATGTGTCATTTGCTTAAGGAAGAGCGAAATTGACCGCACTTTCCTTAAGCAAATGACACTTGACGAAACTTAACGAAAAGTGTCTTAAGTACATTATAGTTGTATACATTTGATTTTGTGTATTCACACATTTGCTTAAGGTTCATTAAGCACATTATAGTTAGGCCTATAAAAAGTATTTAATCGAGTACCGATAAGAAAACGAGTTAAGTAGTCAAAAGTGTAAACATTTTTCAACACTTCAATTATTTGCCATCTGCCGTTGCCTTTATTTTACTAATTTTTACAAATTTTGCGTTCGCGTACTTTTTTGGACAACAGCTTTTTGTGAGAGCAAATTTTTAAGTTTACTCATTTACTGCATTTTACTGTAAAAGTACTCAAACACACCTATTGTTGGCACTACTGCGTAAATATGAAAACCATTTTTTTGTATGAAATGCGTTACACCGTCCAGTTTTCACGATGATTTAAAAATGTTCACCATATTGCTTTTTTGCAGTCCGAGTTTTTTTTCTATATTTTATAAGAATAAAACATAAATTAAAAAATACAATTGAGTGCAATGACGAATGTCTAAAAAGAAACACAGAAAATACGATTCATGTCTTTTTCTACTCTGCTTACTTTTCTACCCCGCTCGCGTTCTAACGAAAAAAAGACAGGATTTAAAAATAAGGAAAAAATCATCGTGAAAATTGGGAGCTAGCAAAAATGTGCTTTGATCACTAGGTAGGTATGGGACTATGTACATATTTTTATGATACACGAAATTAATTTTTCTGTGACATCAGCAGTACCTACGTATACATAAAAATAAGGCAACCTATATATGTATATATATATATATCTAAAGGTTGCCTTTTTCTATACATTTTTATTTTTAAGGTTTTTTTAGTAGGTAATAAAAAAATCGACTGATTTAATTATTTTTAAATATTACCTTTCCAAGGTGAAATCGTACGCTAAAAACGTGGCGATAGCAGTTTTTCCAAAAAAATATTTTTCTTGAGTTTTTGTATAAAAATTTTTTTACGCGTTTATTTTTAAGCTTTTAAGTATGTATGTTAAAAAAAATTAAGAAAATTTTTTTTGGAAAAACTACTATCGCCATCGTTTTTACCTGGGAAGGTAATATTTAAAAAAAAACAATTAAATCAGCCGTTTCTTAACTACTAAAAAGACCTTAAAAATTAAAGTTGAGAAAAAGTAAAAAAATTAAAATTTGGATGCCTCCGAAAACATTTTTTTGATCTGTCATAGTGGATTTTTTTTCCTCTTGCCGAAAGCTATCGAACCCACCCTAATCTACATAGTTTCTATTAAATTGTGAAATTAATATATAGATGTCGGTATTTGAAAATATTAACTTCAGCCGGCTAACGATTGCGCAAAAGTGGACCGCCGCTGGCGGTTTCTATGTGCTATCTATGTTTTAACTTTCGTTTAAATCTGTTAGATAGTTTCGGAGAGGCAGAAATTGCTCTCTTCCGCCCCTCGGTGTCCTAACTTTTCAACGTTTTTTCTTAACCATTAGTGAAAATACCCATTTTCAATGCATTTATTATTTGGATAATGGGTTGAGTGGTTCTCGAGTTATAAAAAAAAAGCTTGCCGACTGAGTAAAATCTTAAAATTCTTTAAAATCATATCGATATTTTGCTAAATAAGAACATAAAATACCAATTCTGCCTAATCCCAAATTTTTAAAATTGCATTTGCCATCTCTGCGACTGTATACGTACTCTGTGAATATTTACGTTTTACATACATAAATACACATACTTATTTATTCTTTTGGGTATTGCATATAGCCAATACAATGTTTATTTACATCTGAATGTACTTTCTAAAATAAGAATGAATATACAAATACCAGAATTCTGAAAAATTCATATATGTATGATCGCTCATATTTAACCATTCATGAATTTTTTCATGAATCAGGAATTTAAAACGCGTAATTTTTTTCACAGCCATGAATGAATTTTTCGCCAACTCATTTTTGAGGGTCAGGAAAAATAAATTTTTGTCTTTCTTCAGTCATGAGGAATGAGGAAACAAAAAATTTTCGTAACGCTCCTCACTGGTAATATTGTTGTTGCTCGACAGTATTCATTACCACAGCACGAAATTCCTGTGTGTGTATTTTGTTTTTTTGGTAAAGACAACCAGCTAAGGTGTGTGTAGGCAAATATTAAAAAAAAAACAAAGAACTGCACATATCGTCATCTTAAATGCAGAATAATATAACGTCACAGTTTACATGAGAAGCAAAACCCATTGTACAATTGAAATTAATTGCGATTTAAAAGCAATTTTAAATATTTAGGATAAAAATGCGATAACCGATTTATTTATGAGTGAAAAATTTAATTTTTATTGTTATTTATTTAGTTATGTGTGTTAAGTTATTTTAATTTGTAATTCTCTGAAACAAAACGTCGTATCATCAACGAAAGTATGATAGTATTAAGTAAAACAAACATTTAAAATATTAAATATTTTTGTTAAATTACAGGTATAATAGAATATAAAGATAACGGTTATAAATGCAATACTGCCTACCTATAAAAATGATAATCACACAATTAATATGTATCATCATTTAGAAAACATCGATCTATTGGTCATAAGCACCGATGTTAACATCGATGTTTTGATGGACGATACATCGGCGATACATCGACGGCAAAACTAAAAAACATCGACATCGTCTATTTAATATTTTCATTTGTTTAAATTTTTTCATAATATTTTTATCATTTTAAAAATTTATTTTTTCAATTAAGCCCTTTATTTAAAAATAGGAAAAAGTGTATTTCAAAGTATAGCCGTACACCTAGAGAAAAAACATGTTTAAATATGGTCACCTTAAACAAAACTATTTTTAAATAAAATTGTAAACATATTATGGTTTATTTAACCAAATTATTGTCATCGACAACCAATACACAACGAAGCACAACTATAATATGGTTGTGGCTTCTTGATGGAGGACTAATTTAACAATAATATGGTTGTCGGTAACAATAATATGGTAAAATTAAGCATAATATGTTCAAAAATTTCTTTAAAAATAGTTTTTTTTTGGAGGTGACCATATTTAAACATATTTTTTCTCGGCGTGTACAAAATACGTACATATGTATGTACATACCTGCATAATATGCATTGCATAACTACATATGTATACATATGTGGTTCCCAAATTGTACACTAAAGAAATGTTAAAACAATTTTGGAGAATGTGTAACAGGGTTATAAGTTTTTTAATTTTTTGCAAATATCAGTTCTCCCAAGGTAAAATCGTGTAGGGCATGGAAAAATATTAAGAATTGCATTTTTAGTTTTTTGCTATTGTTAAATAAGTACACCCGCTAAGTTCAATGAAGTTTTTAATTAAAATGTTTTTTTTACTGAAATTATATAATATATATTTTAAAATACTTTGCATTTCATGTCATTTTGTCAAGAAAATTCCTCAAAAGTTTACTTAACTGACTTCTTTGATGGGTACATATTAAATCTTTCAATAATAATAAGAAAAAAAATTAAAACATCGATGTATCGTGTTTGTACCGATATTTTTTAACATCGATACTTATCGTGGAAACATCGATGTTTTTAAATATCGATGTTTTTCGGAACGATGTTGCATCCCTAACGGTAATGCATTAAACACATTCGAGACAGCAGACTACAGACTTCAATATGTCAACAATAGAATACATGTGTGTATATGGAAATGATTATTTTAACGACGACACGGCTAAATGGCTGCAGGTTGTTGTCTATGCTAATTTTGTCGTTGTAGTCAAATTAAACTAATTTCTATTTTTGTACGCTACAAAACAGAAAAAGTGCTGCTAATATAATCAAAAATTAGAAGAATAAGTGCTTATAATAATAATTTTTTGGTTAAACAGCAAAGAACCGGATTGAAACAAGAATATAAGCGCGGCTCACCACCAAATCTATATTATTATTGCTTTTTAGTATCCTTAAAAGAAGTTATATAGGAAGATGTTTGTCACGCCAACGCTCTTAGTTTTAGCAGTAGTATGGGTATCATTGAAAAATTGAAAGTGCTTTTCACATGGTTATTTAACAATAATATACACATGTTACCAAAGTTATTAGGACTTTGATTAATAAAGTTTTTCTGTATTGCGGGTTTTCAGCCTTCCGGAACACTTTTCAAATATTTACATATTATGTATGTAACAAGTGCATAAACTATTGCCACTATATACTTTAACTCAAACTTATAAATAAATTGTGAAGTTTTCCAAAATTAAAATTTTTTTAACCCTAATAACTTTAAAATATTATATGATGGAGTTTCTAAAAATATAGCATACACAAAATTGGGGTGTTCTCTATAACATATTCGGCCATGTGCTGAAAATCGCATGATTTGAAAATCACATGCGATCTGAAAATCGCCAATCTTATTTAAGCATGTGCTAGAGTTCACGGGGTTTGGTTTTTTTTCGAAGTAGTGCTCGAAAAATAAAACATATGTTTTAGCTGTCAAATTTGAACAAAAAAAAAATAATTATTTGCATGAAAAATGCCGGCAGCTTTTATATTACGTGTTATTTCATTAAAAAAAAACTATTTTAAAAAAGACCGTATCAGAAAACGTCTTCTAAGGGATTATTACAACTAGAGATGAGCGATCCCGTGATTTTTAAAGATCATCGTGATTAGTGAATGTGATTTAAAAATCACTGCTCCTTTAAACTGTGATTGTGATCACGGCTTATCAGTTTTCTGTTCTTTTAAAGCAATTGCGTCCAAGCTATATGTATAATGCGGGAGCTTTTGCAAGAGCTTTTGCAAGCACTTTACAAAGAAACAACAACAAATTGTAAGAGCTTTCATATCTGTTTACTTTCATATACTTACATACTTGAACAAATAAATGTTGGCATAAAAAATTTCTAATAAAGATAGAAGAGAGATTGAAAGGAACAGCAATATCATTCGACATTTCCTTCAAAACACGCTATTACCCACACAAACAGTGAAATATCATAAATTTGTATATGTAACAAAATACAAAAAGATCGACTTAGAAAGTACCGGTTACTTGACAAATTTGGTCACAACTGTGATTCGTGATTTTTCAGTAACAGTGATTAAATCACAGGTACAGAAATATCGCTCATCTCTAATTACAACCCAAGAGATATTCCTGAACAATGGTAAGTACCATAAGTACATGTTGTTGATAAATGGTTATAATTTCTTACATATTTTTTTCGAAGTTAAATAGAAACAGCTGCTCACAATCAAAACGCAAATTTAAAAGAAATTATTAAACAACAATCAGTATTAAAACAATGTTGTTATTTAATTTTATGTTTTCTATGAAAATTTTCTCAAAAGATTATGAGTTTTTAAAATAAATGGAAAAGAAAAATATTAAATTTCCTTTTTATATGCTATTTATTGATGTTGAAAATAAATTTTAAAGGAAATTTACAAGTTCACATGTGGATCACATTACTGTAGGCTTGTGATTCAAAATCGCCAAATTTAAGGCGATTACGAACTCCAGCACATCTTCTTTGCGATTTCAAATCGTAATCACAACTTTCTAGCGATTTGCGATTTCTAGCACATAGGCGATTATATTCGAGGAAATATTATTATACATATCGACAAAATTTCAAGATAAATCCTCTTAAGGGGTTAATAAATCGGTATATTTAATACATCATATGAAATGTGTTTCGAAAGACTTTACTATGATACCAATACTTTAAAGATTCAGATAACATTTTTCTTCCTATACTATTGATAAAGTGCTCTGAAACCTTTACGACCTATAATTCATAAACTTAGTGCGTTGAACCAAAAAAATTACAGTAGAATCGGGATACAGTAATCTTGCGGTCAAATTAACCAAATTTTAGCGCTTCTGTGCCGCTCTAAACATTAACTCTAAGTTAACTTTTCAGATCGTATTAGTAAAAGTACTGATTTGTACAAACGATAACAAATTAGATTAAATTTTAAGCTGAAAGTTGAGAGTTTAAACAAAATTGAGAAATACATTAAAGAAAAACTATCGGCGTTGTATTATTGTATATCTGAAGTTGCCATCTCAAAAATAAAAACGAAACGTCACAAAATTTTCGAGGCTTTGAAGAATACATAGGAAAAAACAAACAGGAAACATTACATAGACCAAAATATGCCGATCTTAAAGCAAGTTTGTACAAATGTTTTCTTGAAGCATCGAAAACGTAATCACTGTTCTAATTTCAATATCAATAGCTAAGCGCGAGTTCGTGTAACTGCAACCTGAAAAGACAATAATGTCAGTAATGGATGGCTGTCAAATGTTTAGAAAATACCCAGAATTCGCTATCTGAAAATTTTTGAAGAACTAATTTTCTGACAAACGTCATATGTAGCACCTAACACATAATACATGACTGATTGTATAATTATTAATTATAAATTGTAGCCGGCACAAATTAGATCTAAGTTTCTTTTTTGTCCAGATGAAAACTAAGTCATTGAAAAAAATATAGGTACAAATGTTTATTATTGCATTTTTTACGATTTAGAAAAGTTAATAAATAAGACTAAAAAGTTAGCTGTTTATATTTTTTCAATTGTAGCTGTCGCCTTCAAAATAATTCAGTAGCTGATTACGCGATTACAATTGCAACCTGCAGCATTTGTAGTCGTGCCTTCGCGTTGCCTGCTGTCTCGAATGTGTTTAATGCATAAGACCAATTTTACTCTGTCGGCTGAAAATATCTCAAAAAGTACGCAGACAGTATCCAGTGAAAACAGCTGATCGGTGTGTAAACAATTGAAATAACAAAGCAAAAGAATTGTTAAGCATATGTGTACGCAAAAGTGAATTCTCGCGGTAAATTAAAAAATTATTAATTGAAGTGAAGCCTAAAAAGTGTTGTAAATTAAAAAACTTGTTGATTACACTGTTATTAATTTGGTAAGTTAAATTTCTTCTTAGTTTTTATTTTTATTTGTCGGGTTTTTTATAAAACTTATTTTGCTTACATTGCCCAACATAGTGTCAGCTTAACAATCTAATATACTATATTCTATTAGAGTCATCTGGTATTGCTATTTGTTTACTGTTCTTATTTTTATAAATCAGTTTTTTAATAATATTTTTCGGGAACGAGTGTTTTCCCAAAATATCACTTATTTTACGTAAATTTTCCTATGGAATTGTCTATCACTGATTGTCGACACTCTCTTAATAAAATTACTTGCAGTATTCTTGATTATTGTCCTTAGATGGCACGAAAAATAATTAATAATTCTTCCCGACGAAGTTGGTTTTTGATACCAGTCAACTTTTATCTGATTCCCTCTCCTGATTACCATTACATCAATGTTGGAAAATCATTTGAATGAAATAAGATTAAATGAAAGAGATCGTTTGGTAATGAATACAGTGGAGCAAACAAAAAGTTTTTTGAGGAAAAATAAACACATCTTAATATTGAATGCCGATAAAGGAAACGTCACTGTGGCAATGGAGAAAAATTACTATAAGTCAAAGATGAACACTATTCTGAATGATATGATGACATACAGAAAAACAAACAAAGACCCTACGTCATCACTTCAAAAGAAAAATAATGACTTAGTCAATGAACTCCTAAACTGCTATAGTATATCTGTGATAGAAAAGAATAGACTTGAGAATGACGCGGCTTTTGTTCCAAGAATTTATGGACTCCCGAAAATACATAAGGATGGAGTGCCACTTCGACCAATATGTTCGTCAGTTAACTATCCGTATAATGATCTTTGTAGGTTTTTAGCGAATATTTTGAAAAAGCTTACAGAGAATTCTGAATTTAATGTTAGGGATGAAGTGCAATTTAGAGATGAGGTAAACAATAGTGCAATATGTGATGACGATAAACTTATATCCTTTGACGTGGTGTCTTTATTCCCATGTATTCCGGTTGACTATGCAATATAAATTATTAAGAAATGGGACTATATCGTACCTCACACAAACATGCCAAAAGATCTATTTATGAAAATATTGAAATTTTGTATAAAGGAGAACCGTTATTTTAAATACAAGGACAAGATTTATACACAATGTAGTGGACTACCGATGGGGTCACCAGCCTCTCCAATTGTGGCCGACATCGTAATGGAGGAATTATTAAGCAAAAGCATCGAAAAACTAGACAGAAAACCCAGATTATTAACAAAGTACGTTGACGACCTGTTTGGGATAGTGAGAGAAAATGACATCATGGAAACACTTACACAATTTAATAAATTTCACCACCGAATTTAATTTACAATCGAGAAAGAGAAGCACGGACATTTACCGTATTTGGACACTATGGTAATCAGGAGAGGGAATCAGATAAAAGTTGACTGGTATCAAAAACCAACTTCGTTATATTCTTGATATTCTTTAAAGCGCCTTTGTTTTATATTTTTTAACAAATATAATGTGATAATTATTTCTTTTTAAATTTGTATTATATTAACCATTTTTAAAAATATTTAAACTTTGATGTTTTTAGAGGCCAAAGACCTATATATTTAGCGCCTAATGCCCGTAATTTCTACAAAAAGAAATCCAGCTGTGTATAGAAATCTATGGTGTAAGTGCTGCCATATTTTAAAAGAAAACTTAAGGTAAAAACACGGAGGCAAACAAATGTTGAAATAGGTAAATATACCTGTTAGGTGCGAACACGACCAGCTATCTTTTTGTAGAAATTTCGGGCATAAGTAAAATAATATACTAACTCATAAAGTATTCTATCATTAAAATAATGGAAGTCTGATGGTAGCAATAATCTAAGGACCTGCAGATGTTGTCATTTATTCTTGGAAATTCTTAGCTTTTGGGAGTTCAGTGGGTTAGGCCATAGTCCTATGTGGAAGAAGCTGACAGTCATACTTAGTAAAGGTTTTGTAATACTGTTTTTATTTTTACTTGTGCAATAATTTTCAGTTTGATCACTAATTCCACTAACACCGTGGTAGCAGTTAACCACGGAGTATGAAACAGAAAACCCAGTCTTCACGTTTAAAAAAAATTATGTGTTCTTTAACCCTTTCTGGGTCAAAAATAATTTTTGGCGCGACAAAAATCTGAAAATTTGTATTTAAGGTAATGTGATGGCGCTGAAGCCGGGAAAAATAAGAGTTTTTGCCTCCCCTGGTTTTTAGGGAATGCCGAATATATTCAAAATTTACCTACAAATGTCCACAAAAGAACCTACAATTTGTTTTTGCAATATTTTTTTTTCAAGAAAATACTTATTTATTCATATATCAATACCTAAAATTTATTTTAATATCGCCTGATCCCCGAAATTATTATTTTTTTATTTCTTCCTAAATCTAAGCTTTTTACAAATTTCCTGACTTGGGTACGATAATGCACTCAATAATAAGAAAAGAAAGCCAATGTCTACTATAATAACAATTTAAAATATAAAAAGTGTCCCTCTTTCAGATAAAACAAAAAAAATATAATTAGCTGTACATTTTTATACAGTAAAAGTGCGTAGAAAGAGAGTACAATGCAATGTCGAATATATTCGACAAAAACACTGAAAGGGTTAAAGAATATCAGATACATTATGTTGTTTAAAAAAATTATATACTTGATGATATGTAGGTCATTTTGAGTTATGTTAATAACTTGAACATTTTTTAACAATATGTAGTCAATAAAAAGTTAATTGTAAATTGTTCAATAACAAATTGTTTTTGCGTTTTAGCTAACGATATGTATTTTGTTATTGAAAAAAAATTTTTGATGCCAGAATGTACTTATAATACATTGGTAATGCATTTTGCTTTGGTGCTTTAAAAGGGGTTTGTTTTTTTCTTGAAAATTATTGAAATCAATAACAACAAGAACAGAGAACGTATATTTTGTTCTTGTAAAAAAATGTTTGGACTACCAACCAAAACGTTGGGTTTTTTTTTTGTTAACCACACTTTTTTCAAGTAGTTTTTGAGAAAAGGCTTGCGTTTCTGAAAAAATTAATTGCATTAGAAAAAAGTAATTCTAATAAAGGATTCTAATATAAAGGAGATAAATTCGAAAAATAAAAAAAAGAAAAAAATATTTTGAATATAATATATTTGCTTATAAAAAGAAATAATTCCCAATATATATTTTGTTTATGTTGTCTTCAGCTTTATTATGAACTGATATCTTTTTTAGGAGAAATACTACTTTCTTCAACTTTTTTGTTTAATGAATACGCAATATGTAAAAACAGGCCGCTACAATCGACACAAATTGCGTGATCAAAACAAATATAACAAAACACAAACCACGTTTAACAACAAATGTTTTATTTTGTGCAAACAATTGTATTTAGTAATATTGTTTTGTTTTCTAACGTTATTTACTTACTTAAATATTATTTACTAGTGTTGCGATAAACTTAAAAGTTAATTTTTACAACAGTTTTGCAAATAAATCTCAACTAAATAAATTTGTGTTCATTGCGGCATAAAAGATGGTTCAAAGAGAAATGACATATCTGTATGCAATCTGTGGTTGGCAATAGCGGTTTCACTAGGTCGGTTACGCGCACCGTAATTTCCTTCAATTGAACGAAAAACATTTCTCACAGAACTCTGTTTTTTGTAATACAGCTGAACAATTTGGAGACTCTGTGTTGGTGTGAGTCTTTCCATAATAACTTGCCAAACGATACTGAACAGAAATTACAAAGCAGTTTGATATGAGTTACTCGTGATCTGTAAAAGAAAGCATATTGGAAATCAAACACGATGAATCAACCTTAAAACAACAAGGGTTGTGGTGAACTTAAAAGTTAACAACATTTTGCAAATAAATCTTCATTAAAACAACTTGCGTTCATTGTATTGTGGCATAAAAGATGATGCAAATGATATGCAAAAAGGGCAGCTTACTAAAAAAAAAAAAAAAAAAAAAAAAAAACTGCTGCGAAAGCTCATCATAATCAATATCGGCACCGCACATTGGATTCTTTTACTTTTATTAAATATCTGTAAGTATTGAAAGAGGACTCATTGGGCTTCAAAATTATGTTTACAGCTTGCTACTAGAAGTACACGGTGCTCCAAAAATCGCAGTCAAGGTCGGTTAATTTTTCCGGTATTAATTTGACATGTTTTTTTATATAAAATTTTTATTTGTATCGCTAATAAACATTTTTATATGTTCTTTTATCCTAATATCCAAAGATTCAAAATGGGTTTTTGATTGAATAAAAGTTGACTTGGATTAAAGGACCCTGGAGACTATTAAATAAGCCCATCAATCAGTGCATATGTGTTATCATCGTTTATTTCAGACGTTTTCGAAGACGTACAAATAAACACGGCAATCAACAATTGTATTTTGTAAAAAACCCAAATATTTATATTTTTCATGACAACAAACACAAAGAAAATTAAATTTGTTTGTCAATCGCAATAGGAGACTATCAAATAATCAGCCACCAAATAAAAAAATCAAAACTTTGATTTTCATCAAGCATTGCCGACAACGCGTATGTGTAGCCGAAAAAGAACGACTGCACGCAAAAAACTATGTGATTGATGTCATTATTTGGTAGTCTCCAGGGCGCTTTACATATTTAAAATTTACGATTTTATTACCAAAATTCAAAAGGCCGTAACTACATTGCCAACAAATGATGAAACCAAAAACCCGTATCCATTAAAAAAAAACAAAGGCGTCCTCCGTTTTATTTTCGAATTGATGATGTTATCAAAGTTTAAAATTTTTTATTTTCAAAAAAGTAATATTATTTGCGGTAACTTTTATTGCACACATAAGCACAAAAAAAGGACATAGTTTCTTAATAAAGGTAGAAAAACTGGCGACCCAACTCGTAATATGATTCGCGCCTTGGGCTATGGTCCTTCGCGAAAAATTTATTAAACAACAAATATAACGTTATAACGTACACCACAAATATATGAAGAAGTCGAATCGGTACAGTTACACGCCGAATGAATAAAAATGTTAAAAGAGAAATGGAAATATCTTCAGGTACTTTAATTTTTACTTCTGGCTGATTGCCACTAGAGATGAGCGATATTTCTGTACCTGTGATTTAATCACTGTTACTGAAAAATCACGAATCACAGTTGTGACCAAATTTTATCAAGTAACAGGTACTTTCTATTTCTAAGTCGTTCTTTTTGTATTTTGTTACATACATATACAAATTATATCATAAATTTCATTGTTTGTGTGGGTAATAGCGTTTTTTGAATGAAATGTCGAATGATATTGCTTTTCCTTTAATTCTATCTTATTAGAATTTTTTTATGCCAAAATTTATTTGTTCAAGTATGTATGTATATGAAAGTAAACAGATTTGAATGCTCTTACAATTTGTTGTTGTTTCTTTGTAAAGTGCTAACAAAAGCTCTTGAAAAGGTCGCGCATTGTACATATAGCTTGGCCGCAATTGATATAAAAGAACAGAAAATGATAAACCGTGATCACAATCACAGTTTAAAGGAGCAGTGATTTTTAAATCACATTCACTAATCACGATGATCTTTAAAAATCACGGGATCGCTCATCTATAATTGCCACTGTTTCTTTGACAATATACCCTACCCCAATTAAATGCATATTTATACCCTCTACCACCACTATTGGTGAATGAGGGAGGGTATACTTAGTTTATCATTCCGTGTGAAATTTTTTTATTATACATCTTAGACCCCATAAAGTATATATGTATGTGTGTATATTTTCTGGTTCCTTGAGTAATTCTAAGTCAATTTAGACATGTCCGTCTGTTGAAAATACTCTCACTTTCGAAAGACGCAAAAGAAAAAAAAAAACATACTTGGTGTCAAAATGCATGTAGTTGCCTTAAGCAGCTTGGGACTTAAATCCAGCAAAATCGGATCAGTAGGATCAGAGCTATGAATCAAAATGTGGAACCACCACCCTAACAAATTTATAATTTTGTAACAAAAACTAACATAAATGGTGGATAATGCACGAAATGATATACGATTTGGTACAACTTCGTTTTATATGACTGGTGTTTAATTTCGTAGGGATCGGACCATAATTTACCATAGGCTTCATATAAACCCTACTCTCGGAAAACAATTTAGTACTCCTACAAACGGTAATAAATAATGCTATCAGAATAAATTGTGGTATGTAACAGTTTTATAAGACTAGAAATCACACTGGTAAATTTCGTGAAGATCGGTCCATAAATTACAATAGGCCCCATACAAAGCCTACTCTCGGAAAACGGTTTATTGCACATAAAACCGTAATAAATAATGCTATCGTAATAAGACTAAGGCCCTTATCATGTAAAACGCCAAAGAATTAAGTATATTGAAAGCAAAAACAATGTCACAAATATTTTGTAATTTTTTTTTTTGTTGCTTTCTACAGAAATTCATGTACCGTTTTTTTCTTTTGTTTGACGTTATAAGGGTTGTAAAATTGAGAACAACATTTCTAATGACTATACCTTGTACTTATTATACCATGGCTTGGCTGAATAAATATATGGGGCATTATTTGTGGAGCGGTCAACCCAATAAAAAAATTTTTGGAATTCCTTTATATTTGGCATAACTATAGTTCTAGTAGTTATGAATAAGTGTGCGAAATATTTTTTTCTGTGGTGTTTATTTGTCGATTTACGGGATGATAAAGTGTTGCCGTTTTAAAAAAAAACGCGTTTTTAAATAATTTTAAACAAAAATCAATTTTAAGTGATTCTTATAGAAAATCGGTTGATCTTTAAATAAAATCAATCAATCAATTAATAAAATAAAAAAAATTTTTTTCATCTGCTAAACCGGAAATGAACAATTTTAAGTTTATTTGTTTATTTCTATAATATTAGCATTTTTACATTTGACTTAATTTGGGTATTAGTTTAGGCACAATGTTCCTTTTCTTCTTAATAATTAATTTCAAGTATTATTGTTTACATATACATTAACTGTTCTTGTTATGTAAAAGGAAGGGAAAAATTTAACAAAAACCTATTTAAAACGTGGGTGTATCTATATATATAAAAATGAAATTATGTGTGTTTGTATGTTTGTATGTTTGTCGCTTTATAGACTCCGAAACTACTGAACCGATTTTCCTGAAATTTTTACAGTAACATCACGTGAGCCCTAAAAATAAAATAGGCTACTTATTTTTTCGATAGGGGCAGGGGAATTGGTACCCCCCATAGGATGCCAATATTATACTGAACCGATTTTCCTGAAAATTTTACAGTAACATCACGTGAGCCCTAAAAATAAAATAGGCTACTTATTTTTTCGATAGGGGCAGGGGAATTGGTACCCCCCATAGGATGCCAATATTATACTGAACCGATTTTCCTGAAATTTTTACAGTAACATCACGTGAGCCCTAAAAATAAAATAGGCTACTTATTTTTTCGATAGGGGCAGGGGAATTGGTACCCCCCATAGGATGCCAATATTATACTGAACCGATTTTCCTGAAATTTTTACAGTAACATCACGTGAGCCCTAAAAATAAAATAGGCTACTTATTTTTTCGATAGGGGCAGGGGAATTGGTACCCCCCATAGGATGCCAATATTATACTGAACCGATTTTCCTGAAATTTTTACAGTAACATCACGTGAGCCCTTAAAATAAAATAGGCTACTTATTTTTTCGATAGGAGCAGGGGAATTGGTACCCCCCATAGGATGCCAATATTATACTGAACCGATTTTCCTGAAATGTTTACAGTAACATCACGTGAGCCCTAAAAATAAAATAGGCTACTTATTTTTTCGATAGGGGCAGGGGAATTGCTACCCCCCATAGGATGCCAATATTAATTATCGCATATCTTAAGAGCCGCTGCACGCATTTTGCTGAACTTTTTGTAGTAGGATCTTCTGAGCCCCGGAATTGAAATAAAATAGCAGCGGGGGTATAGGAATACCCCATAGGACGCCAATGTTTAACATCGCATATCTTAAGAACTGTAATAGTGAGAATGTTCAAACTTTCTAAAAGTCACTCTTATGGTATACTACACTTTTGAAAATAAAAATAAAGCGGGTAGGCGCAGGGGGGGAAATACCTCCCATAGGATGCCAGTGTAGCGAAGCGCACCGGGTTAAGCTAGTATGATATGTAGCTTAAACTAGGGTTATTTGTGTAAACTTAAGATGAGATCAGATCATTTATGTGAACATACTGGGAGTATTGGAATCTTCTGCGGAGATTAAGTTTGAGTCTGTCAATTTTATCGTAAACGAGGTCAAAATTGGCAAGTGCGTCTAAGCGTTGGATGGAGTAATGCCAAGTTAAATTATATTTCAATTTAAGTAGCTTATTTTAAGCTACTTTCTGCAGCTTTTTAGTAAAATATTATTAATTTTATTAATTTTGTCAACAAGTTAAGGAATATGGTCGTTGAAAGAGTGTTTTGTGTCAAGCATGACACCCAAATATTTGACGTTTCTTTCCCATGGGACATCGTGGTTCATAAATTAAAGAGGCCTTTGTGTAATTAAACACTCATTTCGTTTTCTCGTGTAAAATATAGCTTGTGTTTTCTTGGGGTTAACCAATATCTTCCATTTGGTGAAATAGTTGGTTAGATTGGTTAGCGCTGATTGAAGACTGGACATAATATTTGATGAAAGTAAATCTGAGCAAAGTATTGAAGTATCATCGGTAAAGATTGATGTAACGCAATTCAAAAATGGTGGAATATCTGCATGAAAGATATTATACAAGATATGTGAAAGGCATGACCCTTAAGGATAACCAGCAATTATGTTGGTTTGTTGAGAATAAGTTGTGCCAAAGTATGGAAACATTAAATGACCTGTTGTATGGAAAACTTTGGATAATTTTTATAATTTCCATCGGAAAGTTGAATTTTTTCAATTTAAAAAGAAGTCCGTTATGCCAAACAGAATCAAAACCAGCCTTTATGTCCAGCAGAATAATTCCCGTTGATTTACCGTTTTGAAAATTATTTTTCACAATTTTTCTAATTTTAAGTACAGGTTGGGTAGTATTATGTTCTTTCCTAAAACCAAATTGTTGTGAAGGTAGGGTATTATTTTCATCAATAAAACAATTTAATTTTTCTTTATTTTTTTTTTCCAGTATTTTACTTGTAGAAGAAAGTAGACTTATTGGCATATAAGACAATGGAGTATTTGCAGGCTTGTTTGGTTTTAGTATGGATATAGTCATAGATATTTTCCATGAGTAAGAGAAATAGCACAGCTTTAGACATGCGTTAAAAATTGTTGTAAGATAAACTATTCCTTTATTTGGAAGATTTTTTTTAGCATTTGTTATTGATACCATACCCTCCAGGAGATTTTTTGATTTTTAGTTTTTTAATAATGTCAGCTGTTCTTTGATTTATAAAGTAAGAATCTTGGGGACTTCGATTTACAGAACGAATTTCATTACCGTATTATTTACTTCAGCAACAGTGGTTGTATCGCTAAGGCGAGTCGAAATACAGTGATTGGATTTAAAGCATTGAGCCAAGATTTCGCACTTTTCTTGCTGGGTGTAACATACCACGTTAATTTGTTTTAAAATTGGAATAATTTTTGATTTCTTCCTGGGCGTTTTTGCTACGTTCCAAAAAGGGGAAAATGATTTGTCGAGCGTGCACAGCATATTATACAATGAATGATTTCTAAATTGTTTTATTTCTTTAGTAATGCTTGTGTTTAGTCTAGACATTTGTTTGTGGTCTTTAATGTCCCTAAAACGCCTCCAGTTTCTTCGATAAACATTTCTGATTTGTATCATTACGTTGATGTTGTTGGATAATGGCTTCTGCGTTTTGGTTCACAATTATCGATGGTCATTTTATCGGTGGTGTCACATTTATTTATCATGGTGTCTACTTGTATACTGTTCGTTATTTCATTTGCATCAGTCGATGGAATAATCCTTTTAATGTATTTGGTAAAATGGGTCCAATTTGCTCTATTAAAAGCATAGTGATAATTATCAGCTATCTCATACCCTATATTTAAAACGGTTGTGACTGGGAGTTGATCCGAACTCAGAACAATTATAACTCTGACTGCGGTCATATTTTGCGACAAGTTTGTTAAATAAAAGCCTAATGTGGATGACTGCTTAGTTGGATCAGCAGGTATTTAAGTGTTTTCTTTTGGGTAAACATTTTGAGTTTGATTTAGCTGAATTTTATTATATAAAACGTTACCCCAACAATTACTTCGTTGGCAACTCCAATATGTGTGTCTGCAATTGTAGTACCACCTAGAACGTATTTACTATAAGTGCTGGTTAGCTTACGAAGGTCTAACTTAAATGTATTGATTATAGTGTGGTCCGCAACTGATGCCCCTCCTGGAAAATAACAGGAATTTTAATTCCGATATTTTCGATTAAAATTGTATTAAATATGGGTAGTAGCTGATTCTGGATATGATTTTTTACTAGGTTTGCCACACGCTCTCCCCTACCATGCTCACGATCTTATCTGATCCAAGTTTCACATATAAGAAAAATGTCAACATTTCGATTTACCAAAAACTGGAATAATTCTTCTTTTTTGTTGTGAATGCCACGGGCGTTCCATGATGTAATATTTATGTTAGTATTCATGAATACGAAAACTTACAGCCAAGGTTAGTAATAACCTCAAATTGGTCTTCTCGAGACCTAACATTTTTTAAACTAGAGATCAGTTCAAAAGTCACATTTTTCAATTCTTCAAAGGAAAACAAATTGTTTCGTTGATATTATTAGAATTGTATACCCGAATGGTTGTTGTCATTATCAGTATTGTTGTTGATATTTGAAATACTAGATTGATTATAATTTATTCTATTTGAACTTGGACGTTGTCTTTTGTTTAACGAATTACGAAAATTAACATTGTAGTTCGCGCCATTTTTGAATGGACGGTTTCTTTCTCTTGTGTTCCTTGGAAGGGCACGTTGTTTTGTTTGAATGTATGTTTCTTTACTAGAACAATTAGGAGACCCATATGGGCACCACTGCAATATGCACATTTTTCAAAGGAAGCATCGCAATCTTTAGTAGCAAGGTAACTGGCGCAACGGGCACAAAATGTTTTGACCTTGCATCTCCTAGAACCATGGTTCAACATTTGGCAGTTTTAGCACTGGGTCAGTTTAGATTTATTAGATTTCTGATATTCCTATTTTACTTTAGTATATATATATGATTGAATAGTTTTGTCTTAACTCTTTTAACGTAATAGAGACCCTGCATCCTAGGACAGTGACATAGTACATGCTCAATTGTCTCTAGCTCCTCAGCATCCTCGCACAATCTGCGTAAGGCCGGCATGGCATTGTCCTATTTGCTATTGAAAGCCCTAACAGAACAATGCCGCGTCAAGAACCCTGTTAGTGTTCTAAGACCTATCCTATTCAATCCTAATAGAATCATGGTTGCCCCTGCGTCAAATCCAGGTCATAATGTCCTGGACACCACCGTTCTATCCCTACAGGATCGGTTGAGGGCATCACGAAATCTTTCCTGCATTGCCCTATAGTAGTGACACAAGGCGGGATTAACCACCCTTCCCTCGTCACTTACCTCCAAATCCAGATCCATAACCTCTCGCGCGTGTTCGTCCGCCACCTCATTTCTATCCACCTTGCAGTGTCCGGGTACACAACACAGCCTCACCGTGAATGCTTCCATGAGTTCCCTCAGAGCATTACTACATCGTTCGACCAGGCATGATCGTACCGTATAATTTGTCAATGCCCTGAGCGCAGCTTGACTATCGAAGTAAATTATCACCGCGGAGCCCCCTACGATGTGACCCAGTATCACCTCCGTTGCCATCCACATCATTAGGATCTCAGCCTGGAAAGCACTGCACTCATCCAGGAGTCTAAATGACCTTTATACGTCAGTGTCTGCAATATACACACCGGCCCCCGTGACAGAGTCCATCTTGTATCTGTCCGTTAAGACTGCCCACCCCTCAAACAGCCCATTGGATCCACGCCAAACTTACCGAACGTGTTACACCGAATTCTAAGGTCATAATCCTGTGAACCGATATTCCCCCACGAATACTACCATGACCAAACAGGCCCACTTCGTACAATATTCTTGTGTGACCATCCCGCCTTGTTCTTACAAACGAATACTCATAGAGTCTAAATAAGTTCCTGGCAGCTACACTCTTCACATAATGCTCAATGGGTGACAGATATAGTAGGATGTCCTCCTTACACTATGATTTCCCAGGCTCGAGTTAATAATCCTGCTGCTAAGCATGCAGACTATCCACTCCACCAGAAAACCCTGTAATTCCAAGCTCCTCCAAAGAATCTCTAATCGCCTCAATCCTAATGTTATTAAAGGCCCCTTCTATATATGTTCATTATGCCCCAGGCCGTGCTCCATACGTCCCACCATTGTGGTAAGCATGTTGTGCGTTGCTAACAAGATGGGTATCAATAATACTTCTAAGATTAATTCAACAAGCATGAAGACAGACTAATAGACCTGAAATCCCTGACCTCTCTCCGCTCCTAGGCAGTTACCTACTAGTGAGGCATATCCAACAGAAATAGTGCGTCATCTGGGATGGTGCCGGAAAAATACCGTCTGGATCCGGTGATTGATATGGAAAGTATTAACCGCCCACCCCAGCTTCTCCCTTGTGACTTTTTGACTCAGGCGGACGTATGACTCGATGTCACAAACATCCCGTCCCATTGACTATCGTCCATACCCCTGGTTTCCGTACATCCGGGAAAGTACGTCTCCATGACAGAGTCCATCTTGCATCTGTCCGTAAAGACAGCCCACCTCTCAAACATCCTATTGGATCCACGCCAAACTTCCCTATCCGGGAACTCCACTAGTGGTGTTACACCGATTTCTAAGGTCATAATCCTGTGAACCGATATTCCCCCTCAGAACTGGACTCAGTCCATTGGATAAAATACGTCGGAATCTAGACAACTCGTTGATATTATCGATGGATTCACAGAACTGCCTCCATGAGAGCCGCTTTTCCCTTTTTGATCCGCCTTATACTTATTGAAATGCACCCTGTGGGAATTTAAATGGCGGCGCAGTATACAAAAAACATAAAGGGCGGTATCTAGAGGCGTCGCAAAAATAAAATTTTTTTTTTCTGGAATCCTTTTCAACTAATCTTTAATCCTAGGGGGTGTCTGAACTATTGTCTTGACAATTTAACTTAATTCTCAGTGATATCATGTACTAGTGGAGAACAATCGCATAGAAATAACTTTTATGAAATTGTTAAAATAATATGTTTTGAAACATGTATTAGATAATTTCCGCAAAACAGTGAAAGATGCTCCATTAATTTCGAATGCACTCATAGTCACTTCAGAAAATTCAGTTCAAAAGAAATACATATGTATATTATTAATAAAATAACCTGCTGCTTGTGTTCCCGAATTAAATTGAAGTTATCATTTAAAGATTTAGTACAAAAGAACTATACATATTTATTTTTAAAAAAACCTCGTTTTTTTTGTTGAATTTAATCAAAAGTACATATGCCCTACAATTTATTTTTTAGTTTTTCTACCCTCCATCACCACTAGTATAAAGTATATATGTATTTATCTATATATGTATATTTATATTTGTTTTTGTTGAATAAAATGAACCATGAATTGGATTTTTTTTATTTAGGAGGTGAAAGAAGAATTCGGGTTTTCATCAATAAAAAAAGATAAAAAAAACTAGGTAAGATGACATTTTTTGGATATTCAAATGTTTAGGAGATAAATAGCGTAAAAACGAGTAAATTCGCTAACCTCATAACTCCTTAACTAACCGTGGATTCATGCATGCGTTCCGAACAATATTTTTGCTGAGAGCGTTCTTCAGAACGATTCACCTATTTCGGAAAATTTGCCCGGAAAAACAAAGCTACCATATGGTTTGCAGATATAAACAATTATACAAACTGGCAGCACAACTAGCAAACTACTTATCAAGGTCTATACAATAGGTCTGCTTACCGCTACAACAGTACCAAAAACAACAGGCATTTTGCTTGTGTAAATTTCCTCGCGGTTGTCAAAATCTTACTACTACATAGGGAAAACAAAAGGAAAAATGTGTTTTGAATGCATGCATGTGTGGCAAAAAACAAAAAACGTAAACAAAAAAATACAAGTATGTATAAGCAAAATGTAAACAACTTTTGACATCGTTGAGGAACAAACTAAATAAACATCTGGCTCCTTGCGCAGTAGACCTTGCTACTTATATTGAATTATTTTCTAAAAGTGTGTTAAGAAAATGGACGAAAAAAGGCAAGTGATTTTATAATTTTTAATTATATTTATTTTTTTATTTAATTATTCAGCAAAACAACAATTGTTGCACTATAGCACTATATGATGTGGAAACTCAATTCAACTTTTACAACAAGAATTAAAATTAAACCATTAATTTTTCAATTACAGCCAATAAACATAGAAATAAAAACTGTTTTACATTCTTAACTTATCCAAAAAATACAAATTTGTTTCTTTTTCGAAATTCAAACATTTAAGGGGTGAAAATTGTACCTATTTTTGATACTTTCTTAACAAAACTTTTTTCTCCAACTATGGGCAGAAAAACTATAAAAAAATGGAGAAATGCGGGAAAGTGGTACCTTTTTAATTTGCTATATTAGATAGTAGAAACATAAAATTATACGTGCAGGGTTCTGAGAGTATGAGACGCTATAACGTTGGTAATTTTTTTTTTTTTTTAACTTAGAAACATAAACTTTGGCATTTAAATAAGACCACGAAAGAAAGGTAACGCGGTAGCGGGTTAAATTATTGTTAATTTTAAAATAATTTTAGATATTCTCGTTATCTACTTTATGGACATTTTGGTCCAAATGCATTTCTTTGGTGTTTGTTTCATAATAAACAAGACGGTCATAAAGTAAACTATGAGCATATCTCATTTTATAATTAATAAGAATCTTTAATTTTGTAAATAATTTAATTTGCAAAAAAAATTTGAACTATGAGGTATTATACTGCAATAGTACTAAGTATCGGTTATCTAGGTAACCACTATACTCACAGTACTAATAACAACACCTAACCGGTTAAAAGCAAAACAAAATACATAAGGAATTTTTTTATCAAGCTCGTTATTTTATTAAACAACAAAAATATCAAAATATCTGTCCTAAGCTAAACAAAAGTATGATTTTTTTATCGCATAAATATTTTTAATAATTTTAAAAATCAACATTATCTTATAAATTTTGCAAAATATCCTTATTTAAAACTAATTTTGGAAAAGTTTGTTTTGTAAACAAAAACAGCTGTTTCAAAAATTCTTGCAAGTAAAAATTTTACCAGTAAAAATTTGCAATATTTTTTTTGTCTCTAAATTTTGTTCTCTCTTTTGACGCTCTCAACATGCAAATTTGTTGGGTTAATGAACACTTTCCAGTAATAATTCTTACAAATTCGTAACAATTTTTCGTAAATAAACACAGATATTATCAATAATGGGTTGACTTTTTCTTGTTATATTAGTGGGGTAGCAGTTTTTAAGAAATGGTTCGTTGTATCACTGTACCATTTATACCTGATTTGTTATTAAATTTTTTCCCAGGCTCTACATTTTAGTTAAATCCGAATTTCAGAGGAATAGAACTTGTTACCATAAGAAAGCTAAAAGTGCCCTATTTACCCCTATAAACACTTTTGCAACTGTTTAGAACTGTCTGTAGCAGTGTGATCAGATCTAAAAAAATTACAGCTAAATCTGGCATCAGTCATGGCCGAGAAATGCTAAAAATGATTTCAAAAATGTTAAAATTTTTTAAAGATTTTTGTTAAAAATTTATTGCCAGTATGAAATTTAATATATACATTTAAGTGACTTATTTTTTAACGAAATTTAAATAAATAAGTGGATAGATTTTGGTAAAGCATCTTTGGTAAGATTTTGGTAAACACATTTACACTATTGAATTTTTATCTTAATACAAATTGAAATTTCTTTGTACTTTTAAATCGAAATATCAAAAGGCAAAAAATATTTACAATCAACGTGGTAAAGGCATTTATAATATTCCCTGAATATTCTATTTTTTTAACAAGACAGGTATGATTTTTCTTAACATAAGGATTAATACGAATTATTTTAAGTCAACATTTTTTATAATTATAAAAAAATGTAAGTAAAATCAATAGAACTTTCGTCCAAATTTTTAAAAAGGATCTAAAAACAGTTTATAAGATGCTAAAGAAAATGCCAATTGCTAAATGAAAATGTTGCAACTAAATAAAAAATGTTAATGCTAAATTTAGCCGCAAAAATGCCGAAATGGCCGCACTAGTCTATAGAGCACATTTTTTATTTTAATGAAATTTCTCGCAACAATTTTTTGTTCTTTATATTTTACTGAAATATAACCCAATGGTTTACGACCGTTTTGTTTTGAAAAATAATTCTGCAACTGATGCAATTTTTGAAACTGTTATAGACCATAGAGTGTCGGGAGAGTGACATGTGGACCTCTAAAATTGGTAAACTCGGATATTAAAACTTTTAAAAATTCGCCAAAAATAAATTTATTTATTTATGGATTTCAAAACAAAATTAGACTTAAGCTGACCTACCAGAAATATGCTTAAATGTTTTGGTTATCCCATTTGCCTTAAGAGATATTCGGATAAATGGATTTTTTGGATTGATTTTATTTTAGCGATTTTTCGAGTTTTTTAATCGAATTGATTATGTTTAATATCAAACTGTTATCAATATTGGTTACAATTTTTTTATTATTATTAAATGCTTATGCATTTTTCTATAAGTATATTCGAGGCGAATGTATATGCGTATAAAGTTAATACATATGAATACTCCTTATTTTTACTATTTAAACAAAAGATGGATAAGTTTTCGCTGATAAAATAATATTTTCCCTTAAAATATATAAAAATGTTTATATTAAGATATTTTTAATTAGGCTTAAGTTCATTGAATTTAATTTTCATTAAATTATTTTTATGAAGACAGGAATTTTGCAACATGAAATTATTTTCGATTGTAACCACACAATCTCTTCAGTGGGGTTTGCCGTCTTTACTCACTCGGCTATTGAAGCCGGGTGACGTTAATAGTCAAACATAAATCTTTAAACCAAATGGTATTTCACTTTGGTAGATCGAAATTTGCTTTTGAATGTATGATTATCTATATCTATTTTAATTGATTTACATGTTCTTCCTAACTTCTGTTTTTTCGTACTTTTTGTCAAGAATTCTTCTTGAAATCCAAAGTACATTTTTGTTTTTCATGTATTTGTCTTTCTTTTTTCTTGTTGACCTTTTTCAGCACAACTTGAAGGACAGATGTAAACATAGCTCGTGCCTTAGCTGTTAACAATAACACTATGGAACATTTTTGGGATTATTGTCTGGGGGGTGAGAAATTCCAAGTCAGGGTGATGGTACTAGGTCAGTATAGTAAAACCCTCAAAGGGTTTGGCGTTCGTATGTGTCAGTTTTTTTTTATGACATTTTAAAATTTTTCCTTATCTTGATGTTTTTTCGCTTAGTTGTAACATTTTGGCAAAAACGTAGTTTAACATAACTCGAGAACCACTTGTCCGATTTTGATGAAACAAATTTAGAAAAATTAAGAATTACAATATCTACCGTTTTCCTATATGTGCAACACTTACGAAGTTAAAAATGAATGTATGAAGGGAAAAAAGTATTTTTTGCCTAAAAATTTAAATATTTTTTTTTTAAAATTCATAAAAAATCCAAAATGGAAAAAAGTGCCAAAACTAATTACTTTCGCGTAAAGTCACATAACTCATGAGCAAAAAAAGGCATAGATCATGATCATTTATTCACAATTAGGTAAATGTATGAATTTTTAAAAATTTGCTCCAGATATGCACAACATTATTTGGAGAAAACATTGACACTCACAAGCCGAACTCTCTTATATTTTTCTACTGTATTAAAAGAGAAATATTGATGTGGCAACACTGGTTCTGTAATGTTCACATAAAACATGCATTGTCATTATACTTCTTCTCTTTCTCACACTGGTTCTGTGATTTTTGTCATTGAACAAGTGCCGACGAACGCGAACAGTAAAAGTGATTTTTCTCCAGTTTTTTAAAAGTGAACAAAAGAGAACAGAGTATGGAACTGTGCAAGCCAGATATAAATAGCTTTTGCTACTGCTGTGGTCAATATGTCTCAACACATAAAAAAAGGGGAAATTTCAGTACTGATTTTGTTCAAACATACGAGATGTACTTCAACCAAAATGTTATAGTGAACGAAAATTGGGTACCAAATATAGTGTGTAAAAGCTGCTACAACCGTCTAATGGATTGGAAAAATAGAAGACGTGAAAGTTTGCCATTCGGTATCCCAATGACTTGGACTAATCCTGGCGAAGGTCACAATCCATTGAATTGCTATGCATGTGCGAATAAAGGAGCCGCAAAAAGGATAAGAAAATCGTATAATTACGTTGGTGTTGCAAGTGCCGCAACACCATTGCCTCATTCGGACCACATTCCTGTGCCAAAAGCTTCTAGCCCAGATATTTTCTCTTCTACGACTGCTCCGACATATCATGCACGTGATGATCCCCCATATGATCCATCAGTATCCAATGAGCCAATTTTAATAAATCAAAATAAGCTTGATTCAATTGTTGCCAAGTTGGAATTAACACAGCATAAATCGGAAGAGCTGGCTTCCGTTTTTAAATCAAACTATTTGTTGGCACCCGGTGTGAAAGTCACAGCTTATCGAAGTCGTCAGGCAACACTCCAAAGTTTATTCCTTGTGAATGATGAAAAAACTTCTGCATATTGCCCGGATGTAGGAAAATTGATGGACGCAATGGAAATAAAATATGAAGCAGATGACTGGAGATTATTTATTGACAGTTCAAAACTCAGCTTGAAGGCGGTTTTACTGCATAAGACCAATAAAAAACCTTCAGTTCCAATCGCCTATAGTACAGAAACGAAAGAAACATATGATGCACTGGAAAATATTTTAAAAATGGTTAACTACGCCAAACATATGTGGCGCATATGCTGCGATTTAAAAGTTGTAGCAATGCTTTGCGGTCTTTAAAGCGGCTATATAAAATATATGTGCTTTTTGTGCGATTGGGACACACGATTTTCCGGTGACCAATATGCATGCCACGGATGGAAACTCAGAGAGCACAGCAGGTTACAAACGGCCAATATTATTCGTGAGCCTCTAGTGCCGAAGGAGAAGATATTGCTGCCTCCACTGCATATTAAACTTGGAATTGTTAAGAATTTTATCAAAACTGTCGCCAAAAGAGATGAAGTTTTCTTGTGTTTGAAACTAATTTACCCGAGACTCAGCGAAAGTAAAATTAAAGAAGGTAAGTTATAATATCACATTCATTTCCCATGATTTTCCATCTTAACAAATTAATTTTTTCCAATCAGGCGTACTAAATGGTCCAGATATACGAAAGCTGATTAAAAGTGACGCATTCAACAATATTTTGATTGACGCTGAATTGAATGCATGGCAGGCAATCAAAGAAGTAATAGAAGGCTTGTTGGGAAAGCATCGTTCTAACAACTACGATGTTTCTGTCGCAAGGATGTTAAGAGCATTCTCGGAAATTGGTGTCCACATGTCCTTGAAAATCCATTATTTACATCATCATCTGGACTACTTCAGCAAACAATTGGCTACCGAATCTGATGAACAAGGTGAATGCTATCATCAAGTTGCTATGCCATTTGAAATGAGGTAATACTGATTTTTTATTTTTTCAAACTCATTTTATTAAAACAAAAACTTACAGATATAGAGGCAAAAAGTCGCCGAGTGCAATAATTGCGGAAATTTGCTGGTGGAGTAGGCTTGTGTGGCAAGACAAGGATGATCTTGATGATAAAGAATTTTCAGGAGATGCAGAAGGGCCAACAGTGGAGTCACACATTGACATTATGTGTGGTTCAGAAACTGATGATAGCGATGAATGCGATGCCACTAGTCCCGAACAACCACCATCGAAAAAGTCTAGGCAATATTTATTAAAATAAATAAAAATAAATAAATAAAATAAAAATAAAAAATTATAAAAATGTTAACTTAATTTTTTTAGTAGTTTATGGCCAGAAGTCTGCAGTTATTGGGGAAAATTTATAAAAAAGGCGATAAATGACACTTTTTTGAATAAAAACAAATATCAATATTCTTGTCAAAATGGGATACCTTCACTTAATTGTAAATAAAAGCAGAACGCGTTAATCGATTTCTATGATCTATGTCGCATTTTGTTTATAGGTTATGTGACTTTACATGAAATTAATAACACTTGATCCTTTTTTCCGTTTTGGATTTTTTATGAATTTAAAAAAAAATTTTTAATTTTTAGGCAAAAAAATATTTTTTTTTCTCCACAAATTTATTTTTACCGGCAAAACTGTTGATTATAAAGAAAAACGTTATATGAACGGATTAAAGAAGATTTTTGAGTTTGTTTTAGCAAAATCGGACAAGGTTCTCGAGTTATGTTAAACTACGTTTTTGCCAAAATGTTACAACTAAGCGAAAAAACATCAAGATAAGGAAAAAATTTAAAATGTCATAAAAAAAAACTGACACATACGAACGCCAAACCCTTTGAGGGTTTTACTATACTGACCTAGTACCATCACCCTGACTTGGAATTTCTCACCCCCCAGATTGGCTGTTGTACTGTGTAATTAGTATTAACTTATTCATTTATTAATGACGTGCTAAACCCCCAATCTTTATTTATGATTAAAAAACTGAAATTTATTGTTGTGGGAAAGCTAGTTTCTATGCGCATTTCGCTGGTTGCTTAGGCCAGCTCGTCAGGAAACTTTTTCCAATGACTTTAGAAAAGCTAAAAATATTATACAAAAAAGACAACAAATAATTAATTTTGCATTCCCGAAAATAACTTTTGATAATAAATTTGCATGTGCCCGGCAAATAAAAAACAGAAATGGCAAGTTGCTTTATTAAGCAATTCGTTTTTTTTTTTAATTTAGTTTTTTTTTTCTATCCTCTTACAACTACAATTCGTGTTGGGAAAAAAACCAGCCAATTGTAGGGGAATGTAAGAAAGAAAAAATTCACTGTTTATTGTTGTGGCTTTGTTGAAGCTTTGATATTGTTGCAAGTAAGACCCTTTATAAAAATTAAAAAAAATTTTTAATTAATTTTATGTTGTAAAATTCCTGTCTTCATAAAAATAAAGGTCAACAAGCAAAAAGAAAGACAAAAACATGAAAAACAAAAATAATTTAATTAAAATTAAATTTAATGAACTTAAGCCTAATTAAAAATATTTAAATTTGGATTAAAAACTATTAACAGTTCAATAAAATAACCACAATACTAATTAATGTTTATATTTTTCGAAAGAAAAAATTATGATTATGCTTGTAGAATATGCCTGCCATACGTCCTGGTCCCCTCTTAATTTATACTGGTTTTTTGATACATATCAAATCAGACAAAAATTAAGCCTGGGGTAAAAGTGGTTCCAATCGGTTTCAATAAAATTAAGTCAAAGTTTAAAATAATCTTATATTTATATTATTGTTTTTTATGTTAAACGTTTGTATATGATGTTAAATTGTTGGATTTTTATCTGAAATATACACAGAAAAAATTAAAAGTTTTCTCTAATCACCAAATTTATACCAAACTCATAATATCAAGCAAACAAGTAGTTGATTTTCCACCTATTAAAAAAATGATTAATAAAAATTGTAAAATTTTTTATATTTTTTTTTTCAATAAATGATATTTTTAATTTTAATTAAAAAAATGATCAAAAAACTTTGCCATTTCAAACAATGTGTTATTTTATTTAATTGAATATTGACAATTCCCAACAACAATTTTTCAAGTTTAAATTATTTTATTTTAAACGAAAAAAGTCAATTAAGATTTTTTGTTATTTAATTAATATTTCAATTAAAAATTTATTTCAAAACTAAAATGTTAATTAAATCAAAATTATATTTTAATTTTCTTTCAACAAGAAAAAATAATTGATTCAATTATCAAATAAATTAAATTTAAATACTTTTTAAACCATTTTTTTAATTGATAAAAAACTTTTTTCTGAGTACAGAAATTCATGGAAAATGCCTTTATGAAAAATGCCTAAAGCCAAACGCTTTTAAGCGAGAAATGCATTAAAAAGAATCTCGGTTAATTGCGTTACTAACGCATTTAACAGAATACCATCTTAATTTCGTTCACAACTTTTGACTTAATATAACTAATGCATAGTAAATTTTGTTTTCCTATGCTATCAGGTGGTTTATGATGTCGTAATTATTTCATGTGAAGATTTTGTAAACTCAACTCTTTAGAGAATCATAAATTTGTGTTAATTTTAGAACTTAAAGTCTTTTCATGTAAGTCTAATATTTTTGAGTTATGACGATGTTGCAGCTAACGAGCGATATGTAAAATGTATTAAGTGAAAAGAAGCAGCAATAAACAACGCAATTGTGGAATATATAAGAGATAATCGCTTTATTTAATCCAATTTAGTATCAATATGGTTTGACTAAAAATAATACCCGAAAATAGTTTACTAGTTCACTAAGTGCTCTATACTGCTAAGTATTAAAGTCATATTTTATTCTAAATAGCACTGTTGTGAACAGCCTGTTGCAATATGATATGATAAATAAAGTGTAAACATTAAAATTAAATAAAAAATAGCACATTAAGAATACATAGGTAACAAATTTGTATTGTCATAATTAGGACAAACTTGCCCAGATCATGATATATTTTAATATAAAAAGTTAAACAACATTGTCAAAACAGTCATAGAATTATAGCAGACACAACCAACATGATACAATAGAATACTTTGTGAATTGCCTAATTATTTTAAAACACAAAGAAAAATAGAATCCTTTAAAGTTACAAACAAAACAAAAAATCTAGAAATTCGTTCATGCAATTAACGCTGAAATTTTGTTTTTTTTACGAAATATATAACCCATTTATGAGTGTAACCCAATTCAGCGGGATGCAGTTAAGAGAAAAATTTGTACACAAATTAAATGGATCAAGGAAAATGTTTTATTCTAGAATTCTTTAAGCGTGAAACTTACTTAAGCGTGATGCACTTATCCGTGAAGTACTGTATTATTGTAAGTGTCCTGGTTGACGGGCTTTGACTTCTGGCAGCCCTATTGTAGAAGCAATTTTTAGTCAGTTTGACATTTGTTTCTCCCACATGCCTTATCCAAAAAATCAAAATTCAAAAAAAAAAAAAAATTTATTTAAGTAAAAAATTTTAATAATTCAACACACCGATTTTAATAAAATTAGAACTTACAATTAGAACAGTTCAGTAAAATAACGACAATACTAAGTATTGTTAAACAGCTAAGGCACAAGCTCTATGCTTACATTTGTCCTTCAAGTTGTGCTGAAAAGGTTGACGAAAAAAGAAAGACAAACAACATGAAAAACAGAAAAATGTACTTTGGCTGGACTTCAAGAAGAATTCTTGACAAAAAGTATGAAAAACAGAAGTAAGGAGGAACATGTAAATCAATTAAAATAGATAATCGTTCAAAAAACAAATTTCGATCTACCAATTTGGTTTAAAGATTGACGTTTGGCTATTGAATGTCAGCCGCCTTCAATGGCGGTGTTGTTAAACGGCAAAGACCTCTGAAGAGATAGTGTGGTTAGTATCGAAACGCGTCAGATCAAGTCATTAGTTAACGTGGGTTCGAGCCCCACGGCAGTCAAGAATGAAAAATTATCAATAAATTTTAATTAATTTCATGTTGTAAAATTCCTTCCTTCATAAGAAATTATTTAATGAACTTTAGCCTAATTAAAAATATGAAAATTTGGATTAAAATCCATAAAACAGTTCAACAATACTAATTATTGTTAGAACCAGGGCTGTGGAGTCGGAGTCGGTGTCGGAGTTGAAGAGTCGGAGTTGAGGTTTTTGTACCGGAATCGGAGTCGCAGTACCCAAAAAAACGCGTGACTCCGACTCCAACATTTTTCGGCATAAAAAATTTAAAAAAATTTCTAATATTTTCCAATATAAAAATTCTTTGAAATTGGCGATGCAATATTTTGCAGATTAATATGAATAAGTAGATTTTAATTTATTTTATGAGAAATAGTTGATTCAAGTACTTTACTATTTAAGTATATTTAGGTATATTTTTTATACGTGCGGGAAAAAGTCTAAATTACATTAGCAAAACTTATACTCAGTTATTGATCTAGTTGAAAAAAGATGTGTGATTTTTTAAATAATTTACTCATGCTAAAAAATTTTAATGACAGGAATTGGCAATAATTTTAATATCAGAATTTTGTAACCATCAACGCTGAAATATTTTCAACATTGTACAGAATAAGTGTTGCTATAGCGCATAAATACTAGTATGTATTAGAAAAATTGTGACGTAAAATTATTTCTCTTTTGTGTAGAAACATCTTTATCGGCCAGCCTTTAATTCCTACCATAACACTCATGTTTTTCTTATGCACATTACGCGGGGATTCCCATAATTCGTTTAATAAAGATGTTTCTACACAAAAGAGAAATAATTTTACGTCTCATTCATTTCACATCACGGTTAGAGTCGGAGTCGTGAGTCGGAGTTAAAAAATTTCAGCGTTTGGAGTCGGAGTCGGAGTTAGTATTTTTTTCGGACGACTCCACAGCCCTGGTTAGAACAGTAATTTTTTCTAATATGTACATAATTTTCTGGAAAATTCTGATCAATATTGAGTGGTAAATAGTGACAGTATTGCCATATTTGTAAAGAAAAAGTCTGAAGGCGTTTTTTCGGGATTGGGAATTTGAGGTACTTCTTAATCAAAAATGGGGATGCTTTTAGTACACTGTTTTAAGATCTATTCTCTCCATCTCTCTCCATTTCAGATTCATGGAATGTTAAACATTAAAATTTTTATTTCTATAGTGTAAATGAATGAAAGGATTTCAATATGAGTCAAAAAATTTTAATTTTAAGGTTAGACATTCTATAAATCTGACATGAATAAAGATATCATAATGAAATTTGACACTTTTCATCATTGTGATGTCAGCGTAAACATCACGGCCAAATTGTCATCAGGGACACAAATTTAAATTATGTCATCAATGGGATGACACATTGGCATCACAGAAATGACGAATCGGAGTCGGTTTTATTAAGCATGTCATCAGTGCGATGACAAACTGTCATAAAATTTACACTTTGTAATTGACCTTAAGTCAAATTAGGCAGAATATCATTATTAACTTACCCGTTACACATGTTTGTTTAACTTTTGGTGTATTCCGCCATTTGTTTACAGAAGAACTCTTAATTATAAGACACCAGCAGCATGCTCAATATGGTTTTCGTAATAATTCTACTTTAAAAATTTGATGTATTTAAATAAATAATTTAAAAAAATAGAACATTGGCATTTCCATGAGAATGTCAACCACGACTCAAAAAATAAAAACTCTTGAAACTTTTTTTCAAATATGGTAAAAAGTAACAAAACACTCGAACTTTGCTATGCAAAGGAACTTACTTATAGCTTAAAATAAAAGTTAAATCTGGCTATCTCTTTGATTCATTTTTAGTAGCTGCAATCAACAAATTTAATTTTTCTGCCGCCTAAATACAGATACTGGTAACATTGGAGCTATACTTAAAAATAAATGTTACAACAACAATGAACAATATTCATGAGGAAAGACGAAATATATAGTTCGATTATCGGTATATTTTTGGTTTGTTTTAGATGATACTCTAATACCACGTACGTGGTGCAAACATATCATTTGTCTATGTCATTTATATTTAATCAAACGCAGGTGTTTTAAAATAAATGTGCAAAGCGAGATATTTGTTGCAAAAAATCATTGATACATTTTTTTTTTAAATTGGTATACTAAAAATTTTATAAGCTTTTAAAGATTGTCACGTACAGTATTGTAAGTATTATAACTGCAACTAAATGTATCAGTCCAAACTTTGTTTATTGCAATCTAAATCATCTAACCAAATATTATCGGAATAGGTCCATATTTGACCATAGCACCCATACAAATACTACTCCCGAAAACAGCTTTTACTGCCATAACTTCCTTATAAATGTTGGTATTGACAAACAAATTGGCGACAATGACTTTTACGAAAGGTACTATGCCATGACAAAATGTTGTGCTGGTGGGTCCAAAGTTAACCATATGTCCCATATAAACCCCCTTTCTTAAATCGGGTAGAGGCAAACAAATATCACATAAATGAAGATATCTGAATAATATTCGTCACAAACAACTTTTATAAAATTCTTAACCTCATAGCATAATTCTTTTCTGGAGACCATGATAAGCCATATGTCAAAAGTAGGGTACACTCTCAAAAATATGTATTTAAAATATGGTGTAGGGTATGAGATTGTCGGGCTTGACCGACTATTCTTTCTTACATGTTTGTTTTAAGTTTTTGTATACACATATTTATAAAATCATCGAAAAGAGTTTTATGATTCCAATTACGGATTTTGAAGGAAAAATAACTTCCGTTTTATATCACGTACATTATGCACCTATTTTGCTAGATATTTTGGACAACAAGATTCTAAATGAAACATATTGGTATATATTTTTTTCCAGTTATTACCATTGCTGCAAAATCTCTATCGCTCTGAAGTCATACAAATGTCACGTACGATGACATGGAAATGTCCGTGTAGCTTCTAATTTTTCTTTTTAACCATGAAAATAATGTTAATATATTATGATATGATATATTATGTCATCGCAATGATGACAGTTTGACGTCGCACTGATGACGATATATTACGTCAACGCACTGATGACAGTTTGTCTGTACTGATGTCAAAATATATAAGCGTTATGACGCCTTTTCTATCAGTGTACACAAAATGTGGCTCCGAATTGATGACACTGTAGTCATAGCGTAGATGACACATAAAATATGACAAAATTTTAGGATTACGTTCGTCATTGGATTGATGTCACTTTTTGCCTCATTGATGCCATTTGTAATAACATTGATGTCACAATTCTGATGTTAGGGCATCATCAATATGAAGATGCATTTTTCTATGAGTGTACTCTCGGAAAACAGCTTAGTACACCTAAAAACGAAACAAATGATTCTATTGTAATAAAATTTGGTACGTCATAGTTTTTAAGGACAATAAATCACACTATTAAATTTCGTGAGCATCGGAAACTCGGAAAACAGTTAAGTACCCCTAAAGCCACAACGAATGAAAAAACAAAAATAATATATAAATAACGTTTATGTTATAGAATTTGGCCTTTCACAGTTTCATAAGGCATCAAATCACAGTAGAAAAATGTCGTGAAAATCGGGTTTAAAATTATTAAAACCAGTCGGTTTCGATTTTTCTCAAAAATCTGGCATATTGTTGTGTTTGAATGGTGCTCTGAACATTTGAAATGTTTCCAGACATTTCTGAAATAAATAATTAAAAAGGTTTAATATGCTGCCATATTTAAAATGGCATCTATTTGTTTTGCATATTTTGGTTTTCAATGTATACTTTTTTTTTTTGCATATTTTGATATTTTTGAGCGATCTCTTTTGCCTTCTCAGTACCTTTTTTTTATTTTAAGAATCTTTGAAACACCTTGCCATTGTTGCCGGCTGTAATGTGTAAACTGTTTTATGAGAAGTACGAGTGTTATGTATAATTTGCAATTTCTTTAAGCATAAATATATTTTTAAAGTAAAAGCTGAAAACCGATGTTTTTTTTGTCGTCAGTTTCGGTTTATAGGCATTAAAAACCGCGGTTTCGATTTCGGAAAATTATTTAAAAACGCTTAAAACGGTAGCAGATATAGCTGTTGTGGTAAAATTTGGTTCAATTTAGCTTCTTATTGCTAGAAATAGTACAATGCAATTAAGTAATAATCGGCCCGTTATTAACCTTAAGTCTCATATTAATCAGCCATTTCAAAAACACTTTAAAACTATAACACGCTTTAACAAATTTCACTACTATATCGAAATTTGTTCTAATTTTGGTTTTGCAATACCAGAAAACACTCTACAGAACTTTGTGATGATTAGTCCATAATTTACAATGGATCCAATATATTTTCCCCTCTCGAAAATATTTGTTCAAATTAACTTTTGTATGGCTCGATTTTTTTCAGTATTTATTTATTGAATCTTCATATATTAAATATGAACTAACAATAATTAATCAAATCTTATCCTAATATTTGCTTTATGTTCTGCCAGTGCCAGACAAAAAAGATTTCGTCATCACGGTTTCTGTTTACATATGTAGGTGTTTATCGCTAATCGGATGGGTGAGTGCTGCAGTGTCTCTTCTTCTTAAGCGAGTGTGGCCGCCATAATTAAAAATATTTCGAGCTAATGGATTTGGGTGCAGTTCCAGCCTTTTTAAATATTTTACTGCATATTTCGTTATCATAGTTTTTACTAATGGCACATTGAGATTCTTGTGGATATTTGAGTTATTGACGTGCCAGGGAGCGGCTGTGATTATTCGAAGAAGTTTATTTTGGGGTCTTTGAATTTTTTCGATGTTAGATGCCGAAGCAGTGCCCCATAACTGAATACCGCAGCACCAAATTGGCTTTAAGATAGACTTGTAAAGTAGAAGTTTGCAATCGAGACTTAGAACAGAATTTCTTCCAATAAGTCAATTAATTTGAATTGCTTTTAGTTTCTCTCGAGTTAATTTAGCTTCTTCTATATGCCATTTCCACGTTAAACGGCGATCTAGATGTTTACCGAGGTATTTAACATGAGAGTGTTGGGGTATTATTTGATTATTGATTTTAATAGGGGGCATGTTTCCCGACGCAATGTGAATGTTATATGTGCCCATTTTTGCGCATTGATCTTTATCCTCCATTGTTTTAACCACCTTTCCAGTTCAAATATATGATCCTGTAAGTAACGAGATTCTTGACAGTTTGCGTGTAAGCTAAGAAAAGCTGTATCGTCCGCAAATGATGAGGTATGGGCGTAGCTATTTGTTTGTATGTCCGAAGTATAAACTAAGTATAATAGAGGGCTCAGGATGCTGCCTTGTGGGACTCCAGCGTTAACTGGCTGAGGAGAACTTAAAAAATCGCCTTCTTTAATAATAAATTGACGACCGACTAAGTAGCTTTCTAAAAGCTTGTTTATGTTTGCTGGTAAGTTTTTCTGCAATTTCAGTAATAATCCTTCATGCCACACTTTATCAAAAGCTTGAGACACATCGATGAAGACATTTGTGCTTTCTTCTAAAACCGAATTGATGGTTTGGAATACAACTATTTTCATTTAATATCGGCGTTAATTTTGACACTAGTAGTTTCCCAAATAGCTTTGAGATATTAGCTCTGTTTCTTTACTCTACTTTGGGATCCCTCGGGATCCCAATTTGCACGAAAAGCGTTCCCGTACTTTAAATTTGTGTAAAAGAGAGCGAGTTTGAGAGAATAAAATTCTTCTTCTTCTTGCACGAAACAGCCCAAACTTTTTCTTCGTGTAAATTGTTTATCAGCTGTAAAACATAAACAAAACAAAAAAAGGTATGGAAAAAATGCTAATGAACAAATTTTGGAAAGTGTTGTGGAATAAAATAGTGTTATTAAATAAAAAGGTTTTATAGTAAAATATTAAGAAAAATAATGTAAGTTGTTGTAAAAGTGTTTGTATTGTTCTATTTTTGTTAATAGTAGTTTATTTCGACAGATAATATTAAATTTTTCAAAAGTATCGCAACCTTTTATTGGTTTGTTAAGACTGTCAAAACACTTTGACTTTTTATTTTGTGCTTAAAATGGTTTTTTCTGTTCCCGTACTTTTGTGTAATTTTGTATCATTGTGAGAGAAATTTATGCTTGCTCTCATTTTCACGAACTTTACCCAAAAAGTAAAGAAACAAAGCTATTAAATAATAAGCTAATAGGCCAGTATGACTCAACTTTTGTGTGATCCTTTTCTGGCTTTGGTATCATGGTTACTTCCTTCCATTCCTTCCATTCTTGAGGGTAGTATTGAAGGCGAAAAATAGCATTTAAAATAATAAGAATAGTTTCTTTGCTATACTTGTTAGCTCCAAAAGCATTTTATTACTGATCTTATCAATGCCGGGTGCCTTCTTGGTGTTTAAATCACAAATAGCCTTTTCGATTTCCCTAAACTCGAATCTTAGGGGAATAGCTGCTCTAACATTTACAGGCGGTAACTCGACTGCTATATCGTGAGATAAATAAAGGGGTAATACTGGGTTGAGTTGTAAACCGTAATAGGGGCCTTACAAATAGATTTCCTTTTTCAATATAATTTCATGCCCAACTTCCATTCAAGTTTCTTAATGGTGGCTTAGATATAACTGGTCTATTCAGACTTCTAGCTGCACGCCATAATGAGTAGTCTGATTGTGGAGTTGCATCAAGTTCCTTAAGATATTTTTCCAGGGAAGCCGTTTTATGAGACTGCAGTAACTTTCTTAGCCTTTTTGTGCACTCTTTTAATAAAGTCTCTTCGAACTCTCCTTTTTCCAGTCAAGAGACGTTATTATTTTTGGTTTTTTGAGGGTTATGCTGGAATGTTGAACAGCTAGTTTTAGATAACTGTCAAAATTAACAATAGCGAGATTCACGTTCTCCAGTGTACTACGCGGAATATTTTCTGTGCAATGGGCACTAAGATAGTTTTTATATTTTAACCAATTTATTTGTTTGGCTGATGTTAAAGTAAGAATTGTAGGTGTGTGATCGGAAGATAGTTCGAAGGAAGCTTCAACATGAATCGTATCTGCGTGGATGTTTTTAACCACGCCAAAATCGATGATATCTGGAGGCTTATTCTGAACTGCGATGCGAAAATCAATGCGATGCGAAAGAAAATTGGTATTCTGTTAGACTTTCGCAATCGCATTCGCAATTTATTTCAAATCGTGGCAACGCTGCTCAAATAAACGTCAGTGTCAACAAACGTCAAATTAAAAATTAATAAATTGTTTGTGTTTGGCTGTGAAAATTGTTTATAAAATTTATTTAGCACATTCTGTAAGAAAAAAAAAATAAATAAAAATGGATTCTGTGGCACTGTGGTTCGACGACGAAGAAGGGCATGAGCAAAATGAAAGGATACAGAGAAGATTGCTTAAGGCCCAACCATAATGTGCTTAAGTTGGCTTCAGCAAATGTGCGAATACATGTAAATCATATGTGGCAAACCATATTGAACTTAAGGAAACGTTTTAAGTTTTATAAAATTGTCATTTGCTTAAGCAAAGTGCGAAACTGATCGCACATTCCGTACGGAATCAAATGTTTTTTTATTTTGTTTTTGTTTTTTTAAATACATTTGAGAGAATTTTTGTAAATTTTTGACAGTAGGTTAAGCTATGCATATTATGGTTGGGCCTGTAGAAGCAAATCCGATATTCTCAGCTTGAATGGAAAAAGGTAATTTATTTTGATGCTTGCGAAAAATAAACGTTTACTTATGCAGAATATTTCTTTTTTCAGCTTTTTAAAAAATTTTAGATTAAATAAAGATATAATATTAGCTCGGAATGCAATACTATGAAATCAAGTGCAATGGTGTTTTCAAATGGCCTCTTGCCAATTGGCTGTGCTTATTCATAAATTCTATCATTATTTCAAATTGATGCGGTTTGGTGGTCTTTTGCGAATTTGACATGTGTTTGACATTTGTTTTCGCAATGTAGAATACCGACTTGCCACCTTTTCGCATTTAAAATGCGATTAAAAAAAACTTTGCGAATATCGTAATACAGAATAGCAGTTGTTCGCATTTATGTATTTTCGCATCGCAATTCAGAATAAGCCTCCTGGAATTTTTTGCTGATCAGTAGGCCAATAAGTTGGTTGTCCGCTCGCGACCACGTTTAAGTCCATTTTAGAGATTGTATTATACAAAACACGCCGTGACCCCCCCAGAAGGTATGTTTAGCGGTGTAATCGCCAGCGCCTAGGAAACAGGGTTTATATTGGCTTTCTGATATTGAAAATCTAGGTGGAGAGTATTAAGATGAAAGTACTAAGTTTCGATTTAGCTCTTCAACACAAATGTTCGTTTCTTGCAGATAATCTTCACGATGATCACACATTAAGTAGTGTTTGATTCGGGCTTTTACCAAAATAGCATAACCTCCACAAGCTCTATCTCGAGGGTCCTTGGTATCATATAATATATAACCATTAATTTTAAAGATATTTCTTGAGGTCAAATGAGTTTCAGAAACCATCATTACATCAATTTGTTTACTTTCAAGAAAGTATTCTAGTTCATTTTTGTGTTGGCGAATGCCGTTTGCGTTCTAAAAATAAATTTATAACAATTCATGGCTTGTTAAGTACAGCTTGCAATAACATCGATTGCATTCTTAACATTTCCTACATCATATTACCCATTGTGTTCGTAAAGTTATTTACTGTTTGCACTAGTGTTTCAATGGTTTTTTCTAGACGACTTAAATTAGAAACTGGAGTCTCATTATTTGGCAAATCACCATGCATTGGCATATGGTTTGATTTTAGGACGTTAGCGTAGGATGTTCTGTTATTACTAGGCTGCGGTACCTGAATGTCATTAGTGTTAACTTGATTTGTTACCTGAATTTGAGTGGGATTAGGTTTCGGTCCAACCGAGCGCTTGACTATAGAGTATACAGGACATCTTCTATAGTAGGCAGTGTGATTACCACCACAGTTGCTACATTTTTTACATTGGGGTCATTTTTAGACTTATCGCAGAGAGCTGTACCATGTAATTCCCCACATACAACGTAAACAGGGGTTAAATGGCAGTATGCTTTAGTGTGAAAAAATTCTTGGCAGTTTAAACACTGAACGGGACCATTTCTTTTGTGCGGCTCCTCTATCGTTATTTTCCTATACAGGATATATTTCAGATTGTAAATGGGATGCGTTTCGTTTTTTTAAGCTTAACGTCGCCGGGTTCTAACTCCACTCGAAATAGTGGCTGGGGATTTTTTTTTTCTATTTTTAATATTTATTACATTTTTTATTTTGAAGCCCTTCTCTTCTAAAAACGTTTTTATCTCACCTGGGTATACGCATGAGTCATTGCCCTTTATCACTACCTGAAGATCTTTACTGCTCTTCAGTTGGTATGTATGAAAGGTTTAATTTAGTGCTTCTAATTTAGTTATTACTTTACGAAAATCATCTTCACGATTAATTTGTATTTTTGTCTTATTTATACTACCACGCTTTATTGCAGCTATATAGAAGAATTTTCACATTTTACCGAGATTTAATTCTTTATTAATTCACTTGAGTTTTGCTGTCTAACATATGTATATCGGGGGTGGCTTAGACGATTTGATAACCTTTTGTGCTTCCGAGGATTCCTCGTCCAAAATTGCAAAACGATTTTGTGAACTTATTCTATCAGCTGTACCCTCTTTTAAAACTTTTGGGACCGAAGCAACTGCAGAAGAGGTTGGGCTGCCAACCCGTTTAAGCACTGTTATGTACCTATCAATACCGACTTGTGGCTTTGACCACTTTTTACCTGTGGTACTGAGTTTTCCATTATGCCTGATTTGGGGGTAATATTTTCATCAACCGTACTATTAGACACAGAAGGTGCTACTGAGTTTTCTATTATGCCTGATTTGGGGTTAATATTTTCATCACTTATTGAAATTGTTTTTGCCGTTGAGGCAGTGTATCAACCGTATTATTAAATACAGAGGGTGACTCGAAATAAAAGCATACAACTTTCTGATTGTCGGTAAATAAATTACCATATGTAGGTTAAAACAGCGACAAGTTTTAGCACTGGCGTTGGTTTTCATAAAAATTAATTAACAATTTATAGATCCCATATAGGGCCCACGAATGAAATTTTCTAACTGTCGGTGGAGGGTATCAAAGTTTCGGCACAGCCGAATATAGCGCTATTATTTGTTTTATTTAATAAATCAATAATTTTTTTTTATTAAGAAAAATAATTAATTTTTATTCAAAAAATTTGTTTAAGCACTAGAGTGTTTTCATGTTTTAAATAAATTGTTTTTTTGTTTTCGTTTTTATTTGTAAAAATATGTATTGAATGTATAAAAATGGAAGCCTATTTCGTTTTTTTTTTGTTTTTTTTTTTGTTTTGATTTTAATAGCATAGCAACTGGCTAACTGGCACTTACTATTTAAAAAAAAAACATATGTAAGAATAATAATAAAAATAATTAAGAATTTTTATAATTAAAAAAGGGGGAAGACACGTAAAATCCATTTAAATAACTAAAAATAATTTGTAAAAATAAAAACAAAATATCCAATTTAACCAATCAAAATCAAATTAAATTACATATAAATAGTTAATAATAATAAAAAATTAAATAAAATAAAATATTGTTAAGGCACTTGAGAATTTTTCAATGACAATTGGATTTTTCCTTCTTCTCATTCATAACTTCAATTTGTTGTTTGTTTCTTTGTTTTTAAATAATACAAAAAGAATTAAAAGAATATTTAAAGAAAAAAAAAGGAAATTTAATTTAATAAATGTAGTAATAGAATTGAAATAAATTTATAAATATTAATGTCAAACAACATATTTAAAAATTAAAAATTCCATAAGAAGTTTTTACTTTTCTTAAATTTTTTTTAATTGAGTTTTGAAAAGAAAAATAAGTGAAGGGAATTATTTCCCGGGGAATTTGTGTTTATAATTGGGCCGATAGTGTAAAAAGTTTTTTTTATGTTTAAGATTCAGAAAATAAATTATATTTTTTCTTTATTTTCAGTTTTCCAAATTCCTTTGATGATTTTAAATAAAAATAAGATGTAAAACTATACAATTATTATTATGCGTTTATGTAAAATTACTTTAAAAGGTAAGAATATTTTTATAAATATTAAAAAAAATTAAATAATTGCCATTGTTTTTTATTCTTTATATTTTTTGTTTTATGTATAAATATTTTGTATAAAAAATAAGTTTATATTTTCGTAAAAGTAACGAGTTAAAACAATAATTTAATTATATTTATGGTAAGCAAATAATTTAAAAAATTAAAATAAGTTTTTTTTTTTTGTTTTTAAGATTTCATTTTTTTAGTTTCTTTTTTTTATATATATAGAAAACGTTGTTGTGGTTGGTTTTTTTTTTAATTTAATATTTTTACACATTTACATTTTGTATTAAATTTATACATATAAATATATAATTAATTATTAATGATCTGCACGCACCTAAATAAATCTCGTTTCTAACATGTCATTTTTATATTTAATTATCAAGTCATTATGTTGCAATAATAAATTAAAGTTTTTTTTTTGTTGTTTTTGTTTAAGTTATAAAATATGTAAATCGAATTGTATATTAAACGTTTTAGAGTTATTTAAATAGAGACAGTTTTTAAATAAATTAAATTTATATTTTATTATTAATCAAAAAGAATTTTTAGGTTTTTTAATTTTATTTACCATCTTTACAAGAACAAAAAAATTAAATAGATTAACACATTTAAGTCGGAGTTTAATTTTCTCAATTAGGCACTTAAAGTTCGTTTCAGAAGAGAAAAATAATTTGCTTTTTTTTATTAAAGTCCTGTTTCAAAAATAAAATTTACAGGCCTGTGTCAGAATTCCGATCGAAAGTAAAAATAATTTCGTATTTTGCTTCTTCAAAAAAGGAGTTCCAATTAAAGAAGTTCAAATATTTTCGATCGAAATTGCAACAAAGAAATTAAAACCATTTGAGCGGAATGTATGACAGCACAGATAAACAAAACTTATACATATACAACCCAGTTATGAATAAAAACTGAGCGTTTGTTTTTTCCGTTTCCTATTTTTGCAGTTGACTTTAAATAGGAAAAAAATGGGAGAAGGGAAAAAATTCCCGGGTAAGTTTTTATTTATAATTGGGTTGAAAGTTAATTGGAAAATTCCATTTATAAATCATACTTTAATAAAGGCAAAAATGCGATAATTTGATCTTGATCTTACCTTTGTAAAATATAAAAAAATTTTACATTTATATTTTAATAATTACTTAAAATTATTGATCTCTAAAGCTACGGACACACTTGGCAAATATTTGACGAAGAAAAAACGTGGCCAACCAACAAACAAAAGCATAATTTCATTCAATTCTAATATTTATTTTGATTTTGAGATACCACATTAAAAAACTAAAAAAAAATTAAAAAAGGTTTTTTCCTTTGTCTAGCATTATAATTGGTTTTATTTTAATTATATCACAAAATAAAACCAATTACACTGTTAGACCATGTTAAAATAGCATGAACTATTAACAAAATTAATGGTTACGCTTACTTGGTGGTCAAATATTTAACAAGTGTGACTATAGCTTAAGACTTATGTTTTCCGAAATATGGCCAAACAAAGTTTTAAAACTTAAAAGAAAAACAAAAGATAATAAAATATTTATTAACCTATTTAAGAATGTTTCCAATATTTAGTTCCACTTAACGAATGGGGGTTTTTAAAACAAAATCAAAATGGCATTTGTGGGTGTAGGTCAAAGGTAAACTGGGCGAACCGGTTTTTTTTAAATTCTCAAAGATGAATATGTTTAGGCTTTTTCTTTTAAAATTTTTTAATTATGCTTTTACTGGTTTAACTTATTTAACATTAAAAATGCAAAGTAAAAAAATAAATAAATAAAAATTTTTCAATAATTTTAAAAATTTCTGAAAAAAAAAAAAACAATTCATGTTGAATATTATTTAATTACTAATTTTTTATTAAATACTTCGTTTATTTTTAATAAATTTTTATAAGTTTTTAAACAATTTGTCTAAAATTTGCAAATAAATTAAAATTCCATATAAAATTTAGTGTTTTCTTTACATATTTTTTTGTATAATTTATAATCCCGTAAAAGCTTTATTTTGATATTTATAAAACGAAAAGCCAATACAAAAGGAAAATAAATAACGTTTTTGAAAATAAAGCAATTTTAAGTTAAGATTTTTAAAATACCGAAGGGACTATGAAATGCGGTCGTACAAGGGACATGTCCCCTTAGAAGAACCTAATGTTTCCTTAGGGAACGCTGCCCGTCGAAAGGGTAGATCGACTTAAACCTGGAGGGTCACACCATTTCGTTTGATACTTTATGTGCATTTTACACGTTTCTAAATTCAAGTTTCACGCATCGCGTCTTATGCGCCAAATTTTTTTGTTTTGGTCAGATGTTGTGTTCATATTTTTATAAATAAAAATGAAATCACGACACAGACATGTTTATCGATAACAGAAAAAATAAACCATAACTTGTCATCCATGGCTATCAAAAACAGCCGACTTTTTTCAACACACATGCGACGCATACAAAAGTAGAAAGTAAACTTACTTTATGCGTTCGATACGTATATGCATTATATGCGTTTTGTCACATACAATTAAACTTTTTTTACAGAACGATTGTGTAGACCTCCAGTTTAGGAAAAGGATTTCGCGAAGGGAGAATACATTTGACCATTTAGAAATTTATCCAAAACATGCCATAACATGAAACGACGTGTTTGTCTTTCAAATTATACCTCAACCGATATTCTCGATATTTTTGTTGGTTCTAAGGTGACATGAACTTAAAGCACATGGGGTTTAGGTGCTTTTTTATTTTTAAGTTTACATTACATATGGAATAAGTAGGCTCAGTTCAGAGAAGTTTAGAACACAAGAGGTGAATGTGGAATTATCATCCTGTACGAGATAATGCGAAAAATTCTAGCAATTATCATTGAAATACCTGTTTCGCTTGGAGCACACAGGGTATATGAAAACTTAATCTCAATTTTAAAAAAGGCACTTAAACCCATTGTGCTTTACGCTCCTCATATGTAATTGTAAATTTTTATTTTTTTCACTTTGTGGATTGTGACAATTTGTGCAAACTGCAAAGGCCACAAATCTCAAATTGCGAATATATCTTTGTTTGATTTTGAACATTATTTGTATTAAGTTTTATTAATTTTTAAAAAGGTAAGATAGGGAAGCATTTTCGATTTATTTTTATTTTTTAATAATTCTTTTTTGACTTTAATTTGTAGATAAATTTGTTTTACAAAATGGTTTATCTTTTAATTAAATGGACGACTTACTACTCAATGGTAAATTAAATTATAGCTCTAAGTTTATTATATTTTGTGTTTTTTTTTTCATTTTAAGGGGGGTTTCTTTCTAAATGTCTTTATAAATTTAATATTTAAAATTATATTTGTTTTTAAAATAAATATTTTTAAATAAATGCAAAATAAATAAAAAGTTAAAGGTTTTTTTTACATTAAATAAATCATAAACAAACCGAGCCAAAAAAATTATATAAATAATAATTTACATAGTTTTGTATTAAATAAAGAGTAAAAATTTTCAAAATTGTTTTCGAAATGTCATATCCATTCCAAGGGATAATAAAAGTTAATTAATATATATTATTAAAATAAAGTTATATAAAATTATTTATATACATATAAGAATATTAATTGTTTATTTTAAAAAATGTCTTTAGTTTCATTTCCTTTTAAGTTAATTTATATAAAAATTTATATATAAGAAGGGGTCTTTTTTTATAATAATTTAATTTTGTTGTGTTTATTAAATAAATGTAACATTTCCAATTGTATTTAAAAACATTCGTATTGACTAATACCAGTTCATTGAATTCGAACGAAAATTTTGTTCGCTAAACTTACATTTTAAACACAAACAATATTTTAAAATTGGTTTTTGTTTTAAATGGAAGTTAAGCGAACGAAGACTTCGTTCGAAACCGATGAAATTCCATTCGTTTACAGCTAACACTTGATTTTTGTTATACAATTTTAGAAAACCTTAGAAATTTTAATTCAAATCACTTAATTAATGCTTCAGAAGTATTAACGTATGTAATTTTAAGAATTTTTATTTTTTTTTTTTACTATAAACGAGAAATTTTAAAATTAATGTTTTATTTTGTTTAAATTAAGAAAATTTTTGTTTTACTGCCTGTTTTTCAAATAAAAATAAAAATTTTCATTTCGAAATTTATGTATATTAAAACAACAATAAAAACTCGAATTTGATTTTGTTTTCAATATAAATTTCTAAACGAAAAGTTTTATTTTAATTTCAAAAACAGGCAGTTAATTCTGTTTCAGATTTTTTTTATTTATATGTAGTCTAAAAAATGTCACAAGTCAGGGGCCAAATTATGGCATTCGATATCTATCGAAATTACAATATAATTTTAAAATGTTCTGTATTAAGAAATTCCGAATTAAAAAAAAGAATTCTTGACAAGAAATTAAAAAAATAAAGAAATTTTTAAAATGCGATTTCGTGAAATTTGTTTAAACAATAAGAAGGTTTTAAAATACAATTGGAAATGGTGTAAAAGGTTTAATAATAATAACAATTAAATAAAAGATAGATAGTATATATCGTTAAGTATGTATATTTATATAGATACATATAAATGAAAAAAAGTATGATAATTATTAAAAAAAAAAAAAAGAAAAAACTAGAATTTTTTTGTTTTTCGTTAAATAAATATTGTAAATATTGAGATTTTGTTGTTGATTGATGTTGAATTGTATTTGTTAATATAATGGGGTTTCTAATGAATTTTGCATCAACGCTTTGTAGTTTAAATTTTTTTGTTGTCGCTGTTTATTTAATCACAAGCGATTGTTGGTGCAGTTCTTTTCATTTCAAACTAGACGTTGCAACACATACAATCAAACATTTGGACTCTACTGGGTCACAACATTACACACTGCACCGCGCCGGACTGGCTTACAACCGTAATTACATTGCGTGACTTTGTTTACGTTTAGTCGATTGAACAAAATACAAAATGAAAATAACGAAAATAATAATATAATAATAATAAAAAATAAATATGTATGTATGTATGTAAATAAAAGTAAATGTATTTCTAATAGAATTTATAAAGCTACATGCGAGAATGCGTCTGCAGTGGAGTTGCTACTAATGCGATTGAACACAGGTAAACGTGCCTCTTCGGCAGTCACAGCACCATTTAATGATGACACAGAGTTCACTTTGAGTGGAGGCTTAGTGGTGTTGATTGTGGTGTTGCCACCTCGTATTATAGCAATTGGTGAACTAGAACTTTTTTGCAATAATTGTTTGGCTGGGGGTTGTGTTGCCGATGCAGAACCACGAACTGTACTGGCAACAACTGGTTTAATATAGACTGGTGTCTGGCCGAGCATTAATGTTGGTGGTGGTGTATTCACTGGCGACATGGGAGCATTGGGACTTTCGGGTGGTGTATTGACATAGTTGAAAGCTGTTTGAAAAACAGAATTTACTGGACTGATTTGTTCGCCAAATGGAAAATTTGTCATGGAACTTGTGGGTGATAAAGACAATGAGCCGGTGGGTGATTCACGATCTGAACCAGTTGACATACTTAAGGGAGGGCTAAGTGGTAGAGAGTGATTTATTGTACCACCACCATTGAGACTAGATTTTGCGCTCAATGGATACAAACTGGAATGATTTTGCTGTTGTAATTTTGTTTGTTGCTGCTGCTGCTGTTGTTGTTGTTGCTGCTGTTGTTGCAAAGCACGAGCTTCATCAGCATTATGCACAAAATGACACCGCGGTCCATATGGACAGAAACCCACACTATGGAATGTACGACAATATTCGGTTTTGTACTTGGGATGTCTTTGTAAATTACGCAGTTCATGATAGCCATGAGCAAATTGGCACTTTTCACCGTACTTGCATTCGCCTGCTTCTTCAAAGGGGCGACAAAGTTCCGTTTTGTACCTAAAAAAAAGATCATTAAGAAAAGAAAATAAAAGCAAAATAATTAATCAAGTTAGTAACTATTTTTAATGAATTTTACTAAGTTTGCACTTAGTTTTCGGAGCTTCAACTGTAAGCTACCGCTTTATTAAAGTGCGTTATTTCCGAAAATGTATTACAGGTATGTAATGACTATCGATAAGTTTCTTTCGATAGCGATACTATCGATAACTATGGCTTGACAGCTGAAAATGTCAAACTTCATCTGGCGTTTCATTAAAAAATGTTCTGAATTCAAGCTTTCAAATAAGCGTAAAACTTTGTCCAAGCATACGGATATTTTTTGGAGGACCTATGGAATCAAATTCTCTATTTATATATAACATTTTATTAATTTACTTACAATTACTTATTTTCGCAACAAAAATAAATAAAAGCTAAAAAAAACCAAGTTTTTACCAAAAAGTATTTTCTTTCACGCGGCTGTTTGCTCCCGATTTCAAATTACTTTTTTTGTAGTGAAACTTATTTATAGAATACATAAATTCCTCTTGAAACAAACTGGAAATGAAATTTTACTTTTCATTTCACTTAAACGAATTTAAGAACACAGGCGAATATGGGAAACCTTCATGTGCAACAAAAAGTTTTAAGCATTATTTCGAAGCTTTGGCACTAGAGCATTACTACGTTAACGTTTTATAAAGTTGTTGTCGTTTTCACCCTAAAATATAATTTTTACGACCCCCAGTCTAGTGTGTAAACAAGAGAATAATTGGTGAAATAAATGGTTTGAATATTTATTCCTCTTTTTTTTTAATAAAGTTAAATTTACGTATGTTAGTTTTTGCTGATTAAAAACTTTAAGATATAGGAATCGCTTTTTGGTAAATAATAGTGTCCTACCGAAGTCACTGACTATGCCAAAGTTTGGCCAAATTCGGCTTTGGTTTCTTCTACGCAGTGTGACCAGATCTTAATAATTTTTACAGCTAAATCTGGCATTAGACTTGTCAAAAAAATGCTTAAAATTATTTTAAAAAAATGCTAAATGTTTTTAAAGACTTTTGTTAAAAATTTATTACCAGTATAAACATTTTTCGAAACTAAATACATTTTAGTGACGTATGTTTTTAACAATTTGAAATAAATGGTTATATTTAAACAAGTCCATTTAGATTTTAGTTAAACATCAGATACATATAAATATGAAGCACACGTAGTTGAGATACAATTTTAGATTTCGGAGGCCCTGAAAAGCCCTGATACATGAAAATTTGAAACGATTTTATTTCTAGACAATAAACATTTTTGAGATCATTTTATTTCTTATAGTTTAGGAAAAGTCAGTTTAGAGCAAAAATTTTTTTCAAAGATTAACACTATAAAAAGGGCAAATAATATTTACAATCAACATGATGAGCATTTCTAATATTGTTTTTTTTATCAAGACAGGTAAGATGTTTCTAAACATAAGAATTATCCCTTTTCATACGAAATTATTTTAGGTACAACTATTTAAAGTCAAAATTTATTATAATTTTTCAAAAAATTCAAGTAAAATCAATGGAACTATTCGTCCAAATTTTTAAAATAAATAATGCTAAAAAAAAGGTAAAAACTTGTTATAAAAATGCTAAAGAAAATGTCAAGTGCTAAATGAAAATGTTGCAGCTAAATAAAAAAAAATAATGCTAAATTTAGCCGCAAAAATGCCAAAATGGCCACACTATCGATTGGTATATAACTACGATTGGCTTCTACGATTGGTATATAACTGCCCAGCTGCACTGAACAGTTGCTATCTGGCAACACTAGTTGGTGGTGATGGCGGATATTTCATTGCTTATGCCTTTAAGTTGTTAAATAAATGACTTGCGTTTCAATACTCAAACATATTAATGCTTATGGGCTTACAAACATAAATACGTAAAGCCTTTTTGAGAATCTTTTCATTATTTTCTTCCACTATAATATGGGGAATCAAGCCCTGCTTTTCCCATATATAAGCTTTAATTTGTTTTTCTCGTTTTTTCCGCCGATATATAATATAAGGTGCCTATTATGAACTAACTTCGATTTTCGACAACAAGCTGATCGAACAAACTTTCATTTGGTATTATGGCGCACATTCGATAAAAAAAAGTACTATTGTGATTTAGTTTATTCACAGTAGTACATTTTCTATCAGCTGTAATTTTAAATAGGAAATTTTCGTTTAAAAAATTAAAAATATAATAATGTTTAAAAATTACCAATACGAAATTATGGTTGGTTCCAAACACTTAAGCTTCTGTGGGGTTTTATCCAACTTTTAAACATGCTGAACATGCAAAAAAAAAGCATTTCCAATAGCTGTTTACGACCGTAGACTTGCAAAAAATTAACAAAACTAATTAAGAATGTGGTATAAGGAAATAAAAAAAATTTACAAATATATAAATTTTCAACAAGTTTTTTTAAATTTATTTTTGCGCCGAACATCGATAGTCGATGTTCGATAGCCAGCGAAAATCGTAACTCATAATAGGGGCCTTATTTACCACATTCGAAAAAGTTTTAGTTGATTATTTTTGCATGGTTTTGTAAAATATTTGCATATAATGGTATAAAAAGTTCGGTCTTCGGCAAAAATCATATAAATTATTGCCGAACATCGATTATTGTCCGATTAGAATTTGGCCGATACCGAAGCCGATTAATCGGTCAGACGCAATAGATTAATATACTTCTTAAAAAATGCCAAAGGTTTTTTTCTACCAAACAAATCGGGAATAAATAAAAAATTAAAGTCACTAGTTTTCTAAAGACCTTAAATGAAACAGTTTCTCGATTGAGAAGAAGGAAAAACAAATTTATTATAATCATACCTTGATGTATTAACTTGCTGCTGTGGCAATGGTTCGGATTGAGTTCTTTCTAGTTTTCGATGTAAATTAATGTTACCCAAATTTTCAATCAATGTATTTACAAGTGTTGCCACATTTGCATCCTGTTGAGACTGTGTTTGTTGCTGCTGCTCTTGGTGATGATTGGGATGAAGTTGATTAAGGTGAATTTGTTTTAATTGTGGCTGTGGTGTCGAAATTGTACGAGTTAATGCTGCATGAAAACGAAATTGATGATTGAGTGTTTTGCTCGGATTTTGTTGCTCCAGCTGATCCATTTTATCCATTTGATCCATTGAAGAATTACTTGAACAATTAATGTCCATAATGTTTAGTTTAGTCATTGAATTTTCAATGTTGATATGACCATTTGATAAGTTATTGGTATTTTTTTGGTGTAAGTTTTCGGTGGCTTTGTTCTAAAATTACAAACGGAATGAAATAAATTATTGTTATCTTTAATTCAATAATTTTCATCTATTTCTTATTTTAAAATTTCTTAATTATTAAGTGAAGTAAAAAAAAATAAGCTTTCGTTTTGAATTTATGTTTAAATAGTTATGCACAACAAACGGAATGTTGTAAAATTAATATCCCAACGTACTCGTTTCTAAGTTTGTATTCCAAGGTTAACGATAAAGCGAAGCAACAATGTAACAATTCTAATACTCAAACGACAACAACAAAAATATCACTGAGATATCTACAAACACATGTACATTTAAATGTGAGCAATGTTGCCAACTTTTTTTCAACATTTTTTGTCAACTTATACTTCAAGAACCACAAAGTGTGGTTTTGTGATTATACGAAATTGTTCATATAATTTTGGTTGCAATTAATATTTAAAAAACATTATAACAAACATTGAGTTTTTTTGCATTGCCTCTTTTTTTATTATAACAAATATTTTAAACTGTGCGTTTTATTTGTAATACTTTAAAATAATTAAATGATAAAAATTTTTAAAATTTTAAATGTTTATCAGCATCATTGCCCTTTTAATACCCTCCACAACTAGAGTTTTGAATGAGGGTATACTTAGTTTATTACTCCGTGTGAACCTTTTTTAATATTCATCTAAAACATCTATCAAGTATAAATAGTCTGGGTCCTTGAGTAATTTTAAGGCTATGGTCATACGTAACAAATATTTGATGCCCACACGTAATCCCTACTTTTATTAAATATTTGTTTGATTTTACATAACGTTTGGTAGATTATACAACATTCAACAACTTATTAATAATGATAATGTTTACAAAAAAGCTTAGTAAATCAATAAAAATTGAACAAGGGAATTAATGGTAAATCCATTTAGTGGTCACTTTTCCGGATTTTTTAAATATTTGCAAATATGGAAAAATTTGCAGAGCTTTTAGATGTTGGAAATTTTGACCAGTTAATGGGACCTCCATTTTAATGATAAGAACAGAAAAAGTGTGTTCTGCCCCGGGAGTCTTTGTTAAAAACATTGATCAATTAAAAGGACCCCCGTTTTAATAAAAAAGCAGAGAAGATGTGCGCTACCCGGTCGTCTTTGAAGGCCACGTGATTTATTCAGGCAGAAATTTAATCACTATGGGAATTCATGCATAAATAAAATTCTGGGAAAGCCAAATGTTGCCAACACATTTTGTATCACTTACTACCCGTCCACACATTGGGGTTCGTTCGTGAAAAGGGAAAGACGAAGTAAAGAGTGTACTTCGTTTCATTTACATGCAGTTTTGTAAGTTTGTTATAGAGAGGAAGAAGGAGAGAAGGATACAAATTACTTAAATGCTGCAAAACAAAAGTTTTATTAATATGAACGCCAATACCGTTTAAAAAAAATTAAGTAAATTTATGCAGTAAATGTTTCTTAATATGGACGAGAACTAATGGAAGGTTACTCAACGACCACAAAAGAACAACAAAAATCATTGAAATTTATGCGATTTTCATATATATTATTTCATTGTAATACTTTTACTCCAAAAAAAATTTGATTAGTAGAAATTTCTTTTTTTTTTAATACAAGAACAGCTGTTTTAACAGTGTTGCATTTCTAACCCTCTGATAAAATGGAAGGCAAAACGTTTCCGATTGTATAGAGCAACATTATTTTACAAAATTATATTTTTTTGAGAAACGAACACAAAGAAAGCAAAAAGCAGTATAAAGGCATCATTTATGCCAGAAATAAACACCAGAAATTTAGCTTATGACCAGTGTTGCCAATCAAGCAATTTAGTAGCTTTATATTTACATATTTCTCATTTTATTTAGCAGTTTGACAATTCCCTTTCTCAGTTTTAAAACAGTTTTGACAAAAAAAGATAGTTTTACATTTTTCTAAAATCAAACAAATTTTACATATCGCCCATTAAATGATAAAAAGTCTCAACTCAAAATTTATCAAAAGCGTTTATTTTTTTCATACACCAGTTTACAAATCAAATCTATAAAGACCACGAAAATTTCGTTTGCGTCACTGTCTTCTTTAACTTATTCTTTAACATACATATGTAGAAATCAATTTGGTAAAAAAAAATTGCAACCATGTTTGAAGCCAGTTTTCTGCCTCTCCTAGAAATTTTTGAATTTTGAGTTGTGACTGGTTATGATTTAGTGTGCGATATCTATGTGTTCATACTTATGTACATACATTTTTAGTCAATAAAAACCTTTACTTTCGCTTTAAAAACTTAAATTTTGAAAAGAAATTAATATCTTAATAATTCTTTCACTTTTTCTTTTATAGTTTTGAATTTTTAATTAAAACTTTTTTTCTAGTTGACCTTTCTTTGTACAACTTGAAGGACAAATGTAAGCATATAGAGCTTGTGCCATAGCTATTTTTAAAACAATTGTGATTTTTAATTGAAGTTTTTGATATTTTAATTAGGGTTAAGTGCATCAAATTTAATTTTCATTAAATTATTTTTATTGAAAGAAGGAATTTATAACATTAAATGAATTAAAATTTTTTTTATAACTCTTGACTGAACACGGAATTTAAATCTGGTCGAATTTACATAACCAGATTTCCATCATCAGAATTCTTTGCGTTCTACCGTTTGCGCCACTGCCAGTCTATAGTCAAACATTAATCTGGTATTGGTAGATCGAAATTTGTTGTAACTGATTATCAATTTTCTATTTTTATTTACAAGTTCTTTCCTTACTTCTTGTTTTTCGTACTTTTTATTAAGACTTTGTCTTGAAAACTTAAGAACATTTGTTTTTATGTTTTTTTTTTGTCTTTTTTTCTAGCTGAACTTTCTTATTAGTTTTTTAATTGAAAATGTGAGTGGCTGCGAAAAAATGTTGCTTTATTATAAACACCAAGTGAAAATGTTGCTGGCTCAGTTTGATTATTAATACCTAAACCCTTTCTTTACATATCGTTGTATAGAAAGGCCCTAGCTCGATTTTTTTTTTTCGAAATTAAGTTTCTTAGTGATATCAATACATTTCACACAAATACACCTCGTCACAAAAATTCAATGCAATAGCAACAAAAATAAGATTTTGATACATACAGTTTCTATTATGTTTTTACCTTCTCGAGTAAAGTTAAAATTATGTGAGTTAAGGCTGAGCTAGGCGAACGTTGCTGTACCCGTAACGTACTGTTTCGGACTGCTAGCACGTTGGTACACTTATAGAACATCTAAAAATGTGTCATATCCCTGCCGGATTTTTATTAGCTAGCTCAACATTTGGTTGAATTTTAGCTAACTTATTTACAACTGACTTGTAAACTAACTCATAATTAGTACAGATTTGAGTCAGTTGTGTTCTGTACAACTGACTTCTTCTCGATAAGTATTGAACTAGCTTTTGGCTAACTCAAAAGTTATGCAGAGATTAGTGAGTAGTGTTTTGTACAACTAACTTCTTCTCGATAAGTATTCGACTAGCGTTTGGCTAACTCAAAGCTGATGCAGTGGACTTTGGTATAAAAGCGTTTTGCTTGTTTTGTGTACTTTTTCAAAGTTAAATAATAAGCAAAAGTTCTCATATTCTATTTGTTAATATTATTTAGTTAAATACATCTCATTTTCAAAGTAGAGTTATTATGAAAACCATATCGGGCATGCTGCTGGTGTCTTATAATTAAGAGTTTTTCTGTAGACAAAGGCACAATACAACAAAAGTGAAAGAAAACATATGTGTAATATTCTCTGTCTTTCTTTAAAAAATAAATAAAGCTAACTCATAATGAGCTAACTTATGGTTATCTTAAAGTTATGCAGTGTGAGTGAGTACTGCGGACATTGCGTGTAAAAACTGAATGAGTTAGCTTGTGAGTCACCTCTGACTAACTTCTGATTAACCATGAGTTAACTTTAAGCTAACTCATTTTCCGACAGGGATATTTTTCACATACATAAACATACACAAAACAACACACACAGTGATGAGGAATCAGAATGTGTAAATGGCGCCCGCTATGTAGAAAAAGTACCAAGTGATTTTTATGTTATTAAAACAGTATTTAGTGTATGTAAAATAAAATTAATAATCTAATATCTGATATTTATATTACAGATTTACAATAAACAAATATGTATTTTAGCAAATACATTCACATTTACATGTATTGTTTTGTAAATGTGCATAGACAAAACATGTTTTGTAACCATTTTAAGCTTTTTATATATTTCTCATTTCTATTGTATGTATATACAAATTCATATGTATACATATGACTTTGTTTATTTTGTACATACATATGATTAGATATGTATATTTGTATCATAGCTAGGGAATTTCGATTAGAATTAGAAATCATTACGATTAGAGAAATAAAATAATCTAATCATTAGAATTGAATTTTGATAAAAATTTCAGATTACTAATTGATTTGATTAGAAATAATCAAAAATCTAATCACAATTAGTGACGATTAGCATTTCTAATCAAATCTAATCAAAACTAATCCAAAAAATAATTGATTAGATTTCTTGATTATTTTTGATTAGAAATGCTAATCGTCACTAATTGTGATTAGATTTTTGATTATTTCTAATCTAATCAATTAGTAATCGTATAAAATGGCTAACTAATCATAATTAATCAATTTTTCAGCACAATTAAAATTTCTAATCCAATTGCTAATCATTAGGATTTCTAATCATTATTCCCAAGTTATGATTTGTATTTATAGAAATATGTTGTATTGTAAGTAGTTTTGTCGAAAGTCCAAAGATATACTGAAAAAAGTACCAAAAAAAAAAAAAAAAAATAGAGCGAAAATACCCGCATTCAATTTAACATAGAAGCAACTCATCACCTTTTTACAAATGTCACGTACCAATGATATGAAATTCTGTTTTATACATAATGAAACGTTACAACTACGGTACATTACATTTCGGTAAGCTTTTTCATTGCTTTTCATATACCAAATAGCGAACAGCTGATTGATACAGTACATAAACGCCTAGCTGAGCCTTTAGGGACTTTCTATTTGATACCAACGATATTCTATATTAGTTTAAGACTTGAGATATATGAATGTGATTTTTGTTTTTGGAATTAGGTCTTTTGGTATTAAAATACCAAATGGGTAAAATTAAACTAGCTGAAGTAAGTCGGTCTAGTAATTAGTGTTCTGGAAGTTTTATAGAAAAATTAATACTTACAAGTTTCTAAAGAGATTAACGAAGCATCAATCAAAAATTTCCCGTGGTCAGAACATAAGAGCTGAAATAGAAAGTCTTTAAATTGCCAACAGTGCACTCGAGTAACGAGAGAGCGAAGAATAAAATAGGAAAATCCGTATGAAAAGCAATCATTAAAAAAAGAGTGCGTAAGAGCATTATATTTTTAAATTGAGCGAATAAAAAAGTTAAAAAATTAACAATACTAAACATAAAAAATAAAACTAGTGTGCTGTTTTCACAACACAAGTGCTTGAACGAGTAGTAAAATTTATATGAAAAACACTCAAAAACAGTACTTTTCATATAAATTTTATTACACGTTCAATCACTTGTGTTGGGAAAACAGCACATAATTAAAATAAACCTAACAAATGGAAAGGAGGAGACACCAAATATAACAAATGGAAAAACTTTTTAAAGTTATTTTTGTATGTCGTACTACCAAAAATCATACCATAAATCTTTAAAATAGTTATTACCTGTTGTTGTAGTCACTTCTTCGCTTACCATTCGTTTTTGTCTTATTGTCTAACTGACAGATTGTCTGTCTGTAGGTTTATAAGTCTCATTGTCTGCTTTAACTTGCTTGTCTCTCGATGCTGTAATATTGTTATGCAACATACCAATTATGTATAGAGCTCAAGTTCAAACCACCAATACATTCACGTAAGAAATCTAAGTAAAAACCAGTCAGTCAAAGCCAAACAAAGAAAAACTCGCACATCACAAACATTACCTTCTTCTTTTTTCATACAAAAGGTAAACCAACCGAACAGCTAACAAATACGCAAACACTCGCTACACACACACACACACACACACACACACAAACAAACACACACACACACACACAAACACACACTTACCGCCATCAACTCTCATCATCCGTAAATGGATATAACAACAACATTGAATAAATAATAAATAGCCGAATAAAAACAAAACAAAAATGTATAAACACCGTCAATGTTCAGCATGCGAATGCACGGACAATTTTTTCAAGCTGCTGATAATGTTTAAATAAATCCGGTATATGTAAGTGCAAACCTCAAGCAACTTTATGGAAAAAAAAACTAAAATTGTAACTAACTGATGTGGTAGAAGCTTAAATATGTACTCTCATGACTTCGATATTTTTAACAAAGAAACGTAGAGTTGCCAGCACTTTACAAAAATTACAACAGGAGAATAGAGTTAAACGACTATGCAAAATCCCTACAACTGATCTAATAAACATTGAGATTGATATATTTTTTAAGAAATATTTATGCTGCGTTTCCACACTTTCTGGATGTTAAGAATTTGTTTAAAGTCAATGGTTACATACTATATGATACCAAGAACCCTCGAGGCAGAGCTTGTTGAGGTTTTCCCATTTTAATAAGAGCTCGAATCAAACATGTCCTAATGTGTGATTTTCGTGAAGACAACCTTCAAGCAACAAACAATTTTATTAAAGATTTTAATCAAAAGCTAGTAATTTCGTCATTATACTGCCCACGTAGATTTACAATATCAGAATATCAATATTATAAATCACTAAAACCCTGTTTTCTGGTTGCTGGATTACAACACTAAACATACCTACTGGGGTCGCGACTTATAACACCAAAGGGTTGAGCTTTATTTGATAACATTTCGAAAATGGGACTTACAGCTTGGCTCACAATGTCGACTGCTGTCGTTTGTTTGCATTTTCAACGACTTACAGTTGATTTGCGAATCAATCAATTTCATCAATTTCAATCAATTTTCTGCGAACGATAACGTAACAGTTCTCATACAAATTTGTGGTCCACTCAGAAATATGATACGACCAAAAATGTAAAAATCAGTCACTTGTGTTGTGGCTGTCGACAGAGGCATTTTGATATTAAGCCAAATTTTTCTTTGCACACACACTAAATAATTTTTTTATAATTTTATTTTTAAAACACTACCACTAATAAAATTTATAGTTTTTTAAAATATTTTTTCACAAAATTCCGTTGTATTATATTTAAAGCACAGAGTTGTATTTTTGTTTTCAAACTAGCGTTTTGTTGTATAATTGCTGATGTGGCAATACATTCATTTGACAATAAATAAATAGATTACGTTGGAAACGTAAAATTGTCGACCGACAAGTCGATAGTTAGTTGGCCGCTTAAGAGAACAAAAATGAGTGACTTGTTTTCGATCGACATCGTGGGCCAGGCTGTAAATGTGATAGCGAGTGGACAACCCTAAATCGAAAAATTGTTTATTAATGTTAACATTTAAAAGCAAGTCAAACTTGTTTATAGATAAGAGCTTTGGGCAAATGTGAACCAGTTCGAAAAGAATTAAATTTGCAGTAAAATATTTCTGCGGCAAATTCAATCTAAATACTAACATAATTAGATAGTTTACGGACACAAAAAGTATAATTTGCTAAGAAGTTTTTATGATTAATATGAGAAATTATAGACCGATTCTCCCACTAACATAGTACAGTTAAAATGTATTTACCAATTTTATTAAAAGTACCTCCAAAATTGCAATTTGGACTTTGCGCACAAAGTTAATATAGACAGACAACCAGCCAGACGGGGGACGGGTGGACATCGTTAGATCAATTTAAAAAGTGATTCTGAGTCTGTCGGTATACTTAGAGATTGGTCCACATTTATATGTATTACATCGCCAAAAACGTATATAATTGCTTTTTCCTTAATTTTTGCTTATATAAATATAAAATTTGAAAGTTTAAGAGAGCATTTATCATTAATGATAACCTGCTTTGGCTTACAATTTTAGAGAAAAAATTAAATGTATGTAGATGACAAAATTGAAGCAACATGTTGGGTTACAGAAAACCCAGAATTTTGAAAAATAAAAAATTTATATGCTGCGAAAGCTCTTGTAAGCATCTAAAAAAATTAACATTTATATGCCTCAACAAGGCAAAATATGCGCTATAAACTTAAAAATGCTGCAAAAATGCTGTTTTAACTAAATTATGCACAAAATTCTGTAAAGGATAAAATATGCATAAGCAATTCATAAAAAGCTCTAAAACGGATAAATATATTGTTTTTGCTTTAATTGGTCGTACAAGGAAAAACATGCAATTGCGTATTTATGGTTTCCCTGATAATTACCCTTATCGTTGTTGCCGAATTTAAAGGAAATAAGTTCACGTTCTCTTTAATCTATTACCAAATAATCGGAGGCGTATTTTAAATTCGCCAACCACGATAAGGATGAAATAAAATAATAAAACTATTCATTTAGCTATTCATTGTGGTAAAAAAACAATCGGACCTGCCTTTCACTCTGGATGGCGCCTGAAAGTATACGTCGAAAACACAAATGTACCATCTCGAAAATGTGACGTGTTATAAATCATATCAAAATCGTTTCCCGTTACTTTATCGACAATAACCACAAATAGTTTTAGTTTGAGAAAAACATTTCCAAAAACTATAATTTTGCAGGTATGTGATATCAATGGCAACAATAAAGAAGTTATCAAAGATAAAGCCAATTTTTTTTAATATGTAAAAAACAAGTAAGAATGTATATTCGGTCAAGCCCAGCCATTTGATACCCTACACCACAGTATAGAAAAACCAATATTCGAGAATGTACACCATTCGGCCAATCATTGAACCGGTCAAAACAAAATTATTAAGATTCTTATAAGAGTTCTTTGTGCCGAATATTATTTAAATATTACCATCTATATGATACTTCTTCGTCTTAAAGCAATTTTGGAGAGAGGTTTTATATCCATTAAACCACAACACAATGCCGTAACACAGTAGCTATTATAAAAGTTATCGTTGCCAAATATTTTATCAATACCAACACACTACCTTCCTTCAATATCAATTTGAAATACATTGAAAAATAATGACATTAACCAATTTAAAAATAAAAATTTGTTTTTATTGAGAATGCTATTACAGGACGTTTTTTCACAAACGAACTGTAATACTGCGCTGACTTTTTGACACTTATAATCAGTATACTCTAGCAAATATGAATAGAGTAACGATTGAGCAACTCTACCAAATTATTCGAATTTTCTTTGGAATTCAGTCAGCGATTATCGCAACTTATAGACGACTTCATAATTTTTAACAAAATTGAATTGGTGCATTGTACACGCTGGTTGCATTAGCAGACCTTACTTCTTAAAAAATTGGACTATTTTTCAACGAAATTTTTAAAAACTTTAGGAATTTTGTTTTTTCATATAACATAAACAAGAGTGCTAGTTCGGCTCGACAGAATCTTATATACCCTTCACCATGCATGGTACGATAAGAACAGAAAGTTATAGAAATATATAATAATGTATGCATATACATATACATTTTTATTTGAACTTAAAACCAGTAGAAAGCGTATCTAACGCATCACCTTAGACCACATAACCCCTAACGCACATTGCCAAAAAATGCATTAAAACAAAATATATGTATTGCGTACGGTTTCTCGTTTAATAAACACTTCTCTATTTAAGCGGCAAATAATGTACATATGTTTTTAGTTTGTGTAACAAATACAAAAAAAAAAAAATTGACACATTAAAAAAAACAAGGGGTTTTATGGGTAAAAATTAGAGGCAGTCGTGATTTTTTGCTAATATCTCAGCCATTTGTGGATAGATCATGCTGAATTTCAACAATTTAACGAAGCATATGTGACATAAATAAACAACAACTTATGGTATTCGAAAAAGCCATTTCAACGGACACACGAACAACGTTTAATAAACTTCGCTACTCATAAGGACCCAGAATATATACACTTTAGATATTGAAGGAATAACAAAAGGGTAGGCATTCAAAAGTAAATTTCCGAAACTTTAGTGGGGAAAAAAATCAATAATAAATTTTTATTTCTGCCAAAAAAATAAATTAAAAAAATAAGAATATAACAATTAAATTTAGATTTTTATGATAAATGTCATTACAAAACGTAGACTTGTCGCTGGAAATGCCTATATACCCTTTCCACCTGAAGTACAGGGTATTAAAAGTAATTAAGGTCGTTTAAAGCAAGGAACCTTTTAATTATGACATTTATCATAAAAATCAAAATTTAATTGTTATTTTCAAATTTTTTTATTTTTTATTTTTGCAGAAATAAAAATTTATTATTGATGGTTTTTCCCACTAAACTTTCAGGAATTCACTTCTATCATTTTTAGGCCGTCAAATAAAGAATTTGTTTTAACTTTAGCCGAATTTGAATCAAAAAGTTAAGAGGAAAAGTTATATAAAAATTAATATCAGAAAATAAAAATTATTTCAGCTAAAAAAAAACAAAAATTATTTCTGACTAAAATTAAAATCATTTCTTGCAAAAATCAAGAATTTTAAAAGGTTAATAGATTTCATTAAATAAGTTGAAAACTAATAAAAGAATGTCCTTGACATGGTTCTCCGATATTTTCTTGTTGTTGCGTTCTTTTCTTTAAATATTAAAAAAAAAAAAAATTGAATAGGAAATGTCATCAAGGTCGATTGGTACCACAAGCCAAATGGCCTCAGGAAGGTTACTAAACCTTCGCTCTTAACACCCACGGCGAACAATAATGAATACGGCTATAAATTTTATTAACATAAACCACAAAAAGTGTACAAATCCATTACATTTGTTCCTGGTATTCCGGAAAGATTAAAACTTGCAGACATTTTTAACAAAGATAACTATGAATAAGCTCTGCGAACAAATGACACAATTTACAAGTTATTTAGCAATACTAAATCTAGATTAGCAAAAGAGGACAAATCCAACTTGGTTTACAAAATAACGTGTAAAGGAGACAAGTCTAATGTATGCCAAAAGGCATATATTGGCACAACCAAATCCAAATTAAAAACTAGCAGCCGTATTCATAACGAATATTTGGCATGAAGTTAGCACAAAGTTTATTCATAATATACTAACCAAACTCTGGCTAACGATTTGCTAAACTCTTGTTAACGAGCTGCCAAACGTTTGCCACCTTGTGAAAAACAGGAGTTTAATGTTGAATAATTTTGTTTGTTTTTTTTAATTAACTGTCTTTTTTTTAATTAACTGTCTTTTTTTTAAAAAAGTCCTTTTTAAATTTATTTTAATTTAAAAACATTTAACACTTTTATATGGAGAGGCAAAAATAAAAAAAAATTATGAAATGAAATGACAAAACCAGCGATGATTTATGCAAAACGTGTTGCATTTTTGAGCACTATAATGTGGCATCATTAATATTCAGTGTTGATTTATTAAAACTTAGCAGACGGAAAAATTTCGTTATGAATAAACTCTGTGCTAACAAGCTGCTAAGCTTAATCGGCATTCTAGTTAGCAGCTCGTAGTACGTAGTGTACAAACTGTGGCTAACTTTTTGTTATGAATACGGCTGTAGGATTTCATCGCACAAATCGGATATAAAGGCGGTAAACAAGCCATTGGAACAAAAAACTGCACTAAATAATTACAATAGAAGATACAGACTTGAAATGCTGCACTTAACAAACTTACCTTAAGAGAAGAAATCAAACTACAAAAGAGACACTGAGAACGTAGCTCCTCAGATTTTCAAACATACCATAAGCAAATATAGATATAAATGTCAGACAAAACAACACTAGCAATCCAAAGCTTACAGTGCACTGTGACAACAGAAATTTTTAATTTGTTTTCTATTCAAATAAGTATGTTTTTATTGTTATTTGTTATTTATTGTTTGGTGTTTTTTCTAATAATTTATAAACAATAAATTTGTGTATGTATATATTTTTGATTAGATCCCTTAAAGATAAACAACGGAGTTGCCTCGAAATATTGGGTACAAAAATGAAAATATTAAAAATTTAAATCAAAATTGTTTTTTAGTTTATAATAAATGACCTCAAGCCGAACCAAATATAAACTACAACAACAAAAAAGGTCAACAATACATACTGTTAACAAAAAAATGGTAAATATGATTTGGGCCGATTCGGCGTCCATTTGATAATCATAGACCTAAGCAAAAATTATATACATGGACGACAACGGTTATGTTTTTGGAAAAGTTAATGAATTGTTTGATGAACTACTTAGTGCCCGTCCATAATATGAAACAGTTGAGTTTGTAAGTAAAAAGGGAAACCCGTATATAAAAGTGTACTTTGTTTCGTGTACAATCAATTTTTGTGAGTTTGTTATTGAAAGGAAGAAGATGAAAGAGAGAAGGCATACAAAAAACCTAAATGCTGCAAACAAGTGATTCATTGTATGAATACGAATGCAGTTTCAAACAGCGTTGCTATAACTGTTTGATGAGAATATGCCAAAACTTCAAGAAAAATCTTCTGAAATCTGCTAAATCGTAACATGAAGCAAATATGCTAAAAATCTGCTAAGATTAAAACCTAAAATTATTAATATTTTAAATTTGCTAAAGGTGCCCGTAGACGACATGTTTTTTACATCTGACTTGTCAAATTTCCCACTGTAAAATACATACATGTCGTGTGTTACCTTTAAAACATTGCATCTGTAAAAGTTTATTAGAGCATGCTCTATTTTCTTCTGACAAAACATCAGCTGTGTCAGAAATCTATGCCGGGAAAAAACCGGCAGCGGCGGTGCACTATTGACGGAATCATTAGCCGGCTGAAGTTAATATTAATATGTTACAATACCGATGTATGTATGATAATTTCACCATTAAATATTAATTATGTTCATATATATAAAAAAAGTTTTATTATAATTAGGATATGATTTCTTCGAATTTAAAGAAAAAAATGTTAAGATGGCTGAACTCTTTTACGGCGCAAATAAAAATTTTTGTGGCGGCAGCACGATATTTTGAAACCAGGAACTACTTTGGTTTCTGCAATAATTATGCGAAAAACAGAGACAATGTCAGAAGCAAACTACATATACGTGTGTGACCAAATATTATAAACCTTATGTAAAACCGCAATTTTGACAGACATTCACAATTACATGTGCCTTGAAACCTTAAGAATATACAACATTTTTACACAAAAAAAAAAAGCTTAAAATCTACTGAATTTTAAAAAAATGTGCTTAAAATCTGCTAAATAAAATTTAATATTCATATATATTTCATAAAAACTTTTATTTTATAAAAAAATATGCCAAATAATTCTGCTTTTCTAAGAAGTAAATATATGCTAAAAAATCTGATTTGGACCAGGAAATATGCTAAAAAGCAGTTAGCATATTTTTTAAAAAAAAATATGTAATTCCCCAACTCAATCTGCTAAGCTTAGCATAAAATATGCTAAGATGGTAACACTGGTTTCAAAAGAAAATTGAAGAAAGTTTCTGCATTAAAAGTTTCATAATATGGACGAGGACTTATTGAAGGTTAATGACCCCTAAAAACTGGTTATCATCACAAAAGAACAACAACAAAAATGTAAGGGTAATATAAGAAAAGATAAACTCACTGTTTATTGTTTTTGTTTTGTGGAAGCTTTAAAATTGTGACAAGTTAAATCTGAGTGCTTAAAATTCTTATTCGCTTTACAGTCTTATTTCTATAATATTTTTAGCTTTTCTAAAGTCTTTGGAAAAAGTTTCCTAACGAGCTGGCCTAAGCAACCAGCGAAATGCGCATAGAATCTAGCTTTCCCACAACAATAAATTTCAGTGTTTTTATCAAAATTAACTGCCAGGCCCACAATGTCGACAAGAACATTTCTTTCGCATATTTATATTGAAAACAATAATAAAAAACTAAAATTTGTTTTTGTTTTCAATATAAATATACGAACGAAATGTTCTTGTCGACACTGTGGGCCATGCAGTAAAAATTGGGAATTTAGCACGTAATAGAGAAATCTTATTAAAAATCGTTGACATTTATGCGATTTTCATATATATTTTTACATTGTAATACTTTTACTCCAAAAAATATTTGATAAATACAAACGATGTTTTTAATACAAAAACAGCTGTTTTAACAGTCAACCCTCTGATGAAATGGAGGGCAAAACATTTTCGGTTTTATAGGGCAACATTATTTTAAAAGAAAACGTTACACGCTTACAAAATTAAATATTTTTGAGAAAAGAACACAAAGAAAGCAAACGGCAGAATAAAGGCATCATTTATGCCAGAAATAAACGCCATAAATTTAGCTTTTTACCAGTGTTGCCAATCAAGCCATTTAGTTGCTTTATATTTACACATTTCTCATTTTATTTAGCCATTTGACAATTTTATTTTTTAAAACATTTAAGTTTCAAAAAATTTTGTCGAACAAATTTAGTTTTACATTTTTACTAAATTCCAAAAAATTATACATATCGCACACTAAATCATAAACTGTCACAACTCCAAATTAACCAAAATCGTTTATTTTTTCCATAAACTCCATAAACGTAAATTTTTGTAGCAGCAATTTTTTCCGCCGTGGGCATTATTGCCCACATTATCAAGTTTTAGTTTTGAAATTTACATAATAACAGGGTTTTAGGCAACTAAAACTTTATGCAAAGGTTTTTTTTTTAATAAAAACTAGTTGTATGTTATTTGTAACATACATATTTAGAAATGCATTAGAAACAAGTAAAGCCTATAGTACACGGCATGTAAAAAGACACATGCGCATGTAGTTCTGACGTAATTTTGACGTCAATGCAAAGCCACAATAAACATTGTGTGTTGTGTGATGACGTCAAAATGACGTCAGAACCACATGCGCATGTGTCTTTTTACATGCCGTGTACTATAGGCTTAAGAATGCTATATTCGGCTATGCCAAATATTATATACCCTTCGCCATGGTGCGATTAGAGCAGCAAGTTATATAAATACCGTTCTTAAGATATAAATAAATCTATTTTGTGACACGCCCACATTTTGTCGGATGTTGTGTATTGATATCCAAGATGCTTGTACCGAATTTGAAAGCTTTGGGTCTTGCCTTTCTCCAGATAAACAAAAATCTATAGCCTTTATAAGAGAAGTGCCACTCCCACTTATTCAATCCCGCCCACATGTAGTCGGATGATGAGCATTGATAACCAAGGTGGTTGTTCCTAAACTTTGGAAACTTTGGCTCTTGCCGTTCTCCATACCACGCCACGCCCAATTCTGCAATTCCGCCCATATTTTTAAAGTGGTTGTATATTAATAACCCATCTATGTGCACCAAATATGGACAATATTTCTCTTACTATTTTGTGCCACGCCCACTTCTCCAAACTTACCCACATTTTGTGGGATGTTGTGTATTGATAACCGACATGTTTGTACCTAATTTGGCTCTTTTCGTTCTCCAGATAAATGGAAATTTATAATGTATTTGTATGGGAACTGCTTCGCTCACTTCATTTATCCCGTCCATATTTTATTTATGCTTGTGCCAAATTTGGAAACTTTGGCTTTTACCGTGCTCAACAGAAAAAAAAGAAATAAAAAACTACAACAACAAGCGATTTATGGGTAAAATGAGAGGCAGTCGTGGTTTGTTGCTCATATCTCAGTCATTTATGGACCGCTCGGGCTGAATTTCAGTAGCAAAATTTAACCAAATTTTAATCGCTCAAGCATGCCCTTATCCGAGCAGTAGATGATTTTCCTATGGGTGTAGTGCATACAACTATAGACGAATGGCCTGTTATGGAATGGCTCATGCTGGAAAGCAAATTGTGGTAATTTTAAATATTTTTTTTTTTTAAAAATTCCTTAATATATTGCAAATAAAAGTTAGCACGTCATAGAGAAATTGTATCTTATTAAAAATACAGCTTGTTGTTTAAAAAATACGTGTACCAGATTTTATGAAAGTACAATGGTAATTGCAAAGCTTAAACTTGATAATGTGGACCACGTATATTCCTTCATATTTTTATGACTTCCTTTTTTTCTTCTTATTATATTTTGTATTTAAAACATCAAAACCACCTACAACCAACGTCAAGTTGAAAAGTCCAAATAATAAAACAAAACAGAATAGCAGAGTACAGCAAACATCTTCTTACCTCTCTTACCGACAAACTTTAGAATTCATCCACCAAAAATTACAAATGTTTTGTTTTTTATTTTATGAAAAAGGTATTTTAATAATCTCTCAAAACACCTTGTTATATAAAAATCGATTTAGAACTAAATGAGTTATGTTTTATTTTGTGATAACAGGACACAGAATTTACACTGATACACATATAAAAGTTTTATTGACTTGTATAAAAAAAACAATCAACACAAATAAAAACGTATACATACACATGCCACAACAAAACTCTTATTTTTAAACCGATTTTTATGTATTTAGGTGCTTTGGAAAGCTGAGTTAGCGTAAGAGTGAGAAACAAATATATTTTTGCAAAACGATCAAATTAGAACTTAACGAATATGAAAATCTAATGAAAAAGGCGCTGACTTTTCAATTAAACGGGAATTATTTTTGAAAAGTAAAGCTGGCGTTTTTTAAACTAAAGAAGAATTATAAAAGTCGGTGTTAAAATAACAAAGGCTGCCTTCCTAAGCGTATGTATGGAACGTCCAATCAGTGTTTAAGTCAAGCAATTGTACTTTGCTACACTGCATATCAAATGCATTGTCATTTTCCTTTTTGCAAAAGCACTATCGGTGTACAGTGTTTGGTGCAAATGATCTTGGAAAAGAGAAAATGCAAAATATCGTAGCACTTCTGTGAAATCTCACAACAAAATGTGTAGAGTTTTCGTTAGATTTCATAAAAGATTTTGCATTTGCTTTTTTGCAAGCCCATTTTCACCATCGTTGCCATTGTTGTACAGACGGTGGTAAGATCTATTAATATTGTCAGTAAAATGTGCTAAAAATGTCTCACAACCGTGTGAACTTGCAATTTTTGTTTGGCAACGTTTTCAAAAAAAGCATTGTCAGTCCGTTGTAAAACAACAATATTGTTAGATATCTGACAATCGTGTCAGATATCTGACACTTTTTGTTGTCATTGGCAGATTACTATCAGACGTTGGAAGTTTATTTTTATATTCAGATGCGCGAAGTTTATGCATCGGACAATGGCATGATTTTCAGAGACCTTTCTATTGGCAACGCTGCAAATACATACTTATTTTGGTCGGCATGCGAAAATGTACTATCTACATATATTTTTATTTTAAAAACGACTCTAGTCGCTATAAAATTTTTCTCTTCTCGTTTTTGTTTTTCACTCTTTTTAAGTATTTTCTAGGGAGATCGAACGGTTATTATTCGACCGGTTTTAACCGGTTATTTTAGCTTTGCCCAAGTCGGTTATTTTAAAATTCCCATTTTTCGAATATCGAATAAACCGGTTATTTTGGTATAATAAACCGGTTATTTTAGTAGTGTGTAATTTATATACATTTCCTTACTCTTGTTGTAGATGTACCCGTAATTTAGGTATTTTTAATTGAATATTGGCCAAACTTAAACTTTTCATGAATTATGTCAAAACAAAATGTTACAAAGGTAACAAAACATTATGAACACTGTAAACACAAATCACTTATAAAAGCGTGTGTTCTTGTAAAAAAACCAAAAACTTTTCAAAATACTACAAAAACGTTTTCAGTTTAAAAGTAAATAGTAATTTGTGCAAGATAATTCTAAATATTAAATATATTTTTATATAAAGGTTATCTCTAGATATTTTTTGAACGCGATTAAAAAAAAAGGTTAGGTGCTTACAGTGCCCTAAAATGATAAGTTACAAAGGTTCTTCCATCTCACGACTAATTAATCACCTTTAATTAGTAGACATCCTTGACATTAATGTGATCCAAATAAAACTTAACTCCGTTAGATGTAGTTCTAAGGAGACGACAAGTAATACTTTATTAAAATACGCTGCAAAAAATGAATCATTGGGCGAAAAATTAGCCCGTTGTGTTGCCGAGGACGATATGCACGTTAAGGCACTAAAAACTCTTAAGTAGTTCTAGCATCTCTTCATGCTGAAAACTACAACATTACGTCGGAATCAACGATATGGGAAAAAATTTTACCAGTAATATTTATTAAAACACCAAGAACTAAAAAACAAAATTGAAGAAATCAAACAATGTCATGGAATGTTTTAAATTGTAGTCGACGAATTGACAACTATTTTACACAAAATAATTTGAAATAGATAATCCTGGCTAAGAGATCTTGTTTGCAACGTTTGAAAAAATATGGTTGATTTATATAGACAGCTTAGCCACCAAAAATTAAAACTCATTCAAAATACATTTAAAAGAATATTTCAAACAATAACTTTATAAAATTCCTATCATTTATTTTCTTTTGCAAAACGTTTGTCTAGATCAAATATCATTCAACAGCTTCTAAATTACATTATACAAATATCTTCTTACAAATAAAGTTAAGTAAATCAATAAAATGTTTTTAAAAATTTAGCTAAAGTTTGATCAATTTACTAGTCCCACCTTTCTTGGATTTTATCGTAAGATATTTGTTAGGTCTGATCTAAGTCATATCTATGTATTTTGTTGGTTCCTTACCTTTGCAAATTGCTTTGTTTTTATTCAAATTAACGTTTTATTTAAAAAACTTATTTGATTTTTGTGTTTTTAAGTATTCGAATTAAAACCGGTTAACCGGTTATTTAAGAATTGCCTATCCGAAAACCGGTTTTTTTAAAATAGCAACTATTCGTAATATTCGAAAACCGGTTATTGAAAAAAGTCGAATAATCGATCTCCCTAGTATTTTCTGAGTAATTTAAATCAAAAAGATTTGACACACATCGATACTGAAGTCGATTTCAACAATAAAAATAATCATATTGATGTTTAAAATATATTTTTATTGGCATACCAAATTTAAAAAAATCTTAAGTCAAACGACGTTTTAGAAGTAAAACAATAAAAATTCAGTCCAATTTTGAATAAAAATTCCCCGGGACGTTTCCCTTCTCCCATTTTTACAACTGAATTAAAAATTTAAATATAATATAATTTAAATTTTAAATTAAATTAATTTAAATAAATTTAAAAGTTTTTTAATTAATTTGGTAAATTAAATTAAAATTAAATTTTAAAAAATGTATTTAAATTTTAAATAGAAAAAAGTGGGAGAAGGAAAAAACTCCCTGGGAATTTTTATTTTTATTTGGGTTCATTGAGATTTTATATTGAGCTTCTTTCTTTTTCCGGTGTGCGAAAGAATCTTTTCTTTCTTTTTAAACGTATTTCTGCGAAAGAAAGAATTCTTCCGCACATCGGAAATAGGCTATAGATCAAATAAAATCAGTTATTATTATAATGTTACAAATAATTACTCCTTCTAAAGTGTTGTCTAAAAAAGTTTTGACTATATTGTCCCTAATTATAATATTTACAATTTCCCGATATAACTACTACACTGTGAAAATTTTTAGATATAGATATTGATCCATTTCGGTATAAATTTATTTTAATTAAAAACAGATTTAATCAGAAAAGCTTGCGTTTGTTTGCATATCAACTGCAAAATATTTTGTAAAAGTTTGCGCGGTTCCATTTGGGAATACGTGATGTTGCACTGCAAAGCACAGGCTGCAATTTTTTTTAATTCTACTTTGAAATTGTATTAGTTTCTATACATATTACGAAGTTCTAGTTTTGCAATTTATGTATTTTTATGCCGTCTTTCCTCTACTCATTTTAATATTTTATATACTATAAATACAGTTACACCTACATACATAAAACCAACTTTAAATTGAAAAGTTAGAATAACAAAACAAAACAGAATTGCAGAGTACATGTAACTGTGTACCTCTTCCCAATCTTCTCAGCTCTCTCAATTATAAACTTAAAAATTGCACCAACAAAAATTGCAAATCGGCACAGGGACTAACTTAAATATTACCGTTAATTTGAAAAAAAAAAAATTACTAAACGAAGTGATCGATTTTTTTTTTTTTTTTTTTTGGTATTTCCGTAATCTGTGGAATAAACAAACAGAATTGGTAGATGAGAACCCCTGCATTTTTCTTGTGTTGCACAGTGTTATTATTTATTAAAATATTTAATCATTTTTTATTTTGTTAATAAGTTTCGTACACTATGAATGGTTTATTTTTTGTTAAAAAAATTATTTAAATTTTTTTTTTATAAATTTTTGACGCACAAGCTTTTATACAGATTTTGATATTATTGATTGGTTCATTTTTTGTAATAATTTATTTCTTTTTTTTTTATAATTTCTACATAATTAATAATTTAATCTTTATTATTAGATAAGGATTGTTTATTTAATATTAAAAAAAAAAATATGTAGGTATATGTTTTAACTTTAAAAATATGAACTATTATAAGTTTTTTTTTACTTTTATTAAAGCTGTTTTGAACTTAAAACGCGGACATTTGTACAACATTTTTTCTTTTCATTATTTTTTTGTTAACTCAACAACCATAAAATTTTTCCTTTTAATTATTGAAACTCGTTTAAAGATTAAATAATTCATGAAAATATTTCACTCACGTTAATTTGTTATTTATTTATTCGTGAGGGAGGAGGACGTCCTCTCCAAACCAAACCTCGATGTAGACTAAATAAGTAAAATCAAAAGCGTACGAAACAAACACGTGTTCAACACTTTTTTCAATTCAAAAGTAAACAATACAACACAATACAAACATGTGTGTAGAATATGGCAACCCTTATTTGATGTCAGCGCTCTATCTTATTATGCGATTCACAACAATAACAACTTTAGTTTTAAAAATTGTTTATTATTCAAGTCTGTTTTACTCTCTTGTTTCTAATAAATATTTATGAATGTATGTAGGTAGTAGATAGAGAGATAGTATCGATATTTTGGTTGGTTGCTGTTTGTATGTGTGTGCGTAGTAGGTATATTATATAAATTAATAATTTTCAAGTCTTTTTCTATGATACTTCTATCTATACATTTTACATTGTGTATATTTCTTTTTTGTTTTGTATGAGAATTTCCCTTTCATTTGAAAAATGAAAACAAGTTTACATAATTCTATTTTAAAAAACAAAAAATACACATAGAGAAAAATGCGCTTAATTCAAATTAACAACAGAGTTATCCCAAATCCATTAAAAAGTTGAAAATTTTTTAACACTTGTACTAAAAAAAAAAATAAGTTCAAAAATCTTATAAATTATTTTCTAAGATAGATTAAAATATGGGTCAAATGATTATTAAAGAATAAAATGACCTGACTGTTTCAGCAGCGAAAAGAAGCATAATAAAAATAAATAATCTAAACTCTTATCATTAAAAGTAATTAAATTGATTTTAAGTACAAATAATATTTCTTTCAAAAATGAAATATAAAAGCCCTTTTTACAATATTCCACATGTCTTAAGATTTTGGCTTTCACAAAATCCAGCGATTTTTGGTCTGAATGTGACAAAATCTAAAAGAACATTTTTTTTATTAAATTTTCCGTCAACACTATCACACTTCAAATAAAAAGACAACTCTTTGCTTAGGGCTAATAAATCAGTGCAAGTTAAACTCTATTTTTGGTTTAAAATGTGTTTAAACCAACAAATCTATAAATCAGAAATCATATAAACCATCTTTAAACGCATAAAATTGGACGTTTAAACTACCAATACAAACCATATGAATTAGTCAACATTTATCGTAGTGCTGCCACATCTTACTTTTTAAACTACATATAATACAGGGGACACTGATTTACAACTGCAGAGTTTAAACTACATATAAATTTAAGTTTAGTTCAACTAAACCAGCGTTTAAACACTTACTGATTTATTAGCCATTAGTCGGCAAACCTGTCAAGTCCAATTTTTATGCAAATTGAGTTTTTGATGAAGTATGCTAGTATAACTCAAAACACATCATTTACAAAAAACAAAATGCCGTTATGTTGTTTTTTCTTGTTGTTATGCAGTGGTAAGAAATTCTGTCAAGTCCAAAAAAAAAAAAAAACAAAACATCAAAAGCCACGTGCTAAGTCCAGCCGAAAACAACACATTTTGTTTTTCTTCTATAGATTTAAATTCAACGTTTGTTTATTTCTAAAAAGACAAAATATTATTAAAGATTAACTAAAATATTATTTAGATATTTTAATTTTTGAGGTAACTATTAATTATAAATTGTTTCAGGAAGAACATTGTTAAAGTATAATTTTATTAGGCGATTGTCATGGATTCTGCAGGAACAAATAACTTTAATATTGACGATTACGGGATTGAATCGGATGACGGAGTGCTTCGACTTGTTCCCTATGGGTTAAATAGTGATTCCGATGATTCTTACGAGTTACCATCGACATCAAAAGGACGCAAGAAGAGAACTCGTATGGAAAATCCAGCTTGGTTTATGCCCAGAAATAAAGAGCGTAGAGAAAAGGGTAAAAGCTACTTGGGAAAACAAAAATCAGGTAATAGTTGGACTTATGAAAAAAGAAAAGAACTACGTACACTAAAGGAAAGATGTGGATGTAAAAAAAAAATATCACCATGAAGTGTTCAAAGATTACAGATGATGATAGAAACAAAATATTTACAGAGTTTTGGAAAATTACATGGATTGAGAAAAAAGTTTACGTGAATACATTAATTCAAATGGTTTCAACTATTAGACCCCGAAATAGAAAAGTATACGAAGAATCTAAAAGATGTCGAACGTTACAGTACTATCTGAAAGTAGAAGATAAAAATTTTCGAGTGTGCAGAACATTTTTCATAAACACTTTAAACATTGGTCGGCATACTTTTTTAGATTGGCTGAAAAAGCCTTCGGTTTCAAAATTGTCAATGAAAACTGCTCAAAAAAAAAAGAAACTCAACAGGTGAAAGACAATGCCTTAACTCTTTTTTTGATTCTCTGCCATCAATGGAGTCTCATTATTGTCGCGCTGATTCTAAAAAAAAATATTTATTAGCAGAGTGGAGCTCAAAAAATAAGCTTTACGACTTTTATGTTAATGACTGGTGTAAAAAAAGAACATTCGACCGCTTTCAAATTCGGTTTTTTATCAAACGTTTGATGCCAAAAATATGGCCTTGTTTGCTCCTAAAAAAGACCAATGTGAAAAATGTACAAGATTTACAGTCAATAATCTCTCGCAAGATGAATACAAACTTCACATAAAAAAGAAGGAAGAGGCCAGAAATGAAAAAAACAAAGACCGGGATGAACAAACACATGTTTTTACCGTAGATCTTCAAGCTGTTTTAATGGCTCCAAAATCACAAGTCAGCAGCTTTTACTACCGCACAAAGTTGCAGGTTCATAATTAAGTTTTTTATAACCTTAAAAACCAAAAAGCTTACTGCTTTTTATGGAATGAAGTGGAGGGTGGATTAGGTGCTGAAGAGTTTGCAAGAAAAAAAAGTTCTTTGTGGAAACGATAATCCAGAAAAAATTATTTTTTATAGTGATGGTTGTACTTACCAAAATAGAAATTCTGGGATGAGTAATGCATTGCTTATATATAACTATAGAACAAAAAATTCTGGAAATAGGCCATACGCAAATGAAAGCCGACAGTGTGCACTCCACCATTGAACGAGCTATGAAAAATAGAAATGTTGATGTCCCTGCTGAATATATTGGTATCTGCAAAACTGCTCGAAAAAAACCAGAACCATATGATGTCACATATTTCGGTTTTTCGTTTTTTAAAAATTCTAATACCGTCCAATTTTATAAAAGTATTTGACCTGGACGCGGTAAAGGCGATTCCAAAGTAACGGATATTCGAGCTATTAAATACACTGCATATAGTGACATATATTTTAAACTTCGATTCTCTGAAGAATGGCAAATTTTACATCACAAAATAAATAAAAATATAGAATCTATGGAGTTTTCGAATTTTGAACAGTTTACCTAAAGATCACCATACATTTTATGATAATTTACCTCACCTATAAATTGTTTTTTTAAATTTTAATTCTTTTAATTTAATAGTACAAACATGCATAAATTCAGTTATTAATTTTTTGAAACAGCAATGAAATAAGACTGTATTAGGTTATAAGTAATTTCTTTTTTTGTCAACAACAATGAAAAAGTATGTAATATTATAAAAAACACAAAAAAAAAAAAAATCAATAAAAATAATATTAAAAAAAAATCTGCTAAGTCCACAAAGTTGAAAGAAAATCTGCTAAGTCCACATTTAAAATAAAGAATTATAAAGAGCAAATGTGCTAAGTCCAAAAAGAGCCTATTAGTCTGCAAACTTTATTTTGTAAATTCTATGATTTTTTAAGGTTAAATAAGATGAACTAAAGAAGAAAACTGCGTTTACAGATTTAAAAAAAGTTAACCCAAAAAAAAAGTTAGACAGTTTTTTGTCTCTCCTGAAAAATTTAAAAAAATGGACTTGACAGGTTTGCCGACTAAGCCAACGATATTAAAATATAAATAAAAGTGCGATGCTAAAAACATAAAATGTAATATTTAATAACTTTTATTCTGATGCCGACCGCAATTTGTTCAAAAGAGTAGGAAAGTTGACACCAGCGTACTCTTTTCATCTGTGTATCGTAAATTTTTAAAAAATTAAAATGAAAGCACTTGAATATTTATTTTTATAATTAAGCATTTTTAAATAGAAAAAATAGTGAAAATTAAAATTTTCCATTCCTGATTAGCATTATTAATTTTAAAAATTTGGACGAATAGTTTTATTGATTTTACTTAAATTTTTTTTATATATTATAATAAGTTTTAATTAAAAACAATTGTACACAAAATTTAATTTCGTAGGGATAATTCTTTTGTTAAGAAAGGAAATATTGGAAATTCCCTCATTCTGTTGATTGTAAAAATGATTTGCCCTTTGATATTACAATACTTAAGTACACAGAGATTTCACTTTGAATTTAGATTAAAATTCTATAGTGTAAATGTTAAAAAAAAAACATTTTTGCTTTAGCTGCTGAAAAAATAAAAATTTTAGAACTTCAACTTTTCTTAAACAATAAGAAATGAATTGATCTAAAAAATTTTGTATAGCATAGAAATAAAATCGTTTCAATTTTGCATGTATCAGGGGTTTGCGGGCCCCTTAAATTTAAAATTTTATCTCAACTACCTGTGGTTCATATTAATGTGTATCTGATGCTTTACCAAAATCTATATACTTGTTTAAATATAACCATTTATTTCAATTTCGTTAAAAAAATAAGTCACTAAATGTATTTAGTTTCGAATAAAATCTCATACTGGTAATACAAAGCAAAACGCTTTAAAAAATTTTAGCATTTTTTAAAATCATTTTTAGCATTTTTTGGCCGTGCCTTATGCCAGATTTAGCTGTTAAAAATTTTAAGATCTGGTCACACTGCTTATGACACTACATTTTTTATTCATTGAATTGATATACGAGTAGAATTGATGGAAAGAAACAGTAAATGTTGGAAAGAGCAAACTATAAAAATTGTAAACAGAATTTTTTTTATTTTTTCATTTGTTATGATTTTATTCTTTTAATTAAATGTTGTCGATGTTTTGTTTATGGGAAACAAAACAAACAAAAAGCGGCTAATTGCTGAATTTTCCCATTTACCGCTGATTCAGCAATACTTTTAGTATTTCAACCTTGAAACGTCAATTTAAAGTTGAACAATTTTACATTGTTTTTGACATAACTTAATTTTTTATCGATAACTTTAGTAATATTTTTGACAGTTTGCTATTTATCTTAATACAGCTGAACTCTTTGCACTTGGTAAATTCTTCTTTTATAATTATATTTGCCTACAATATGTCTTGAAAACTGTTTCATAACATCATTTCTTAACATAATTTTAGGGTTAGTGGAGATCTGCTCCCATATTCATAAAAAATATTTAAGGTTTATAGCCGGTTTATGAAACGAATTTTCTATGAAAATTTGTCTAATTATACCTAAATATGTATACTTTTTTTATTTAGGCTGTAGCTTATAGTTATTATTTTATATATTAAATAAATTATATTGAAATTAAAAAATATATTTTTTTGTTGTTGCTTTTTTTTAGCAATAAAATAAATTATTAGAATCGGGTTGTATGAAATCGCGTAATTGCTCAACGATGAGTTAACAAAACACAAATACAAATGCGATTACCAACTCCACCAACACACCTCGACCAAAAATATTTAAAAAAAAATCTAGTGTGTCTGCCCGTTTAAAGAGTAGAAGTAGCAAGTAACAAATGTAGCGGTAGCTGCTGCTGCGCACCACAGAGTTGCTTAACCATTTGAAGTAGTCAAACAAGAAAATAATAAAACACCAACTAACCAGTCGTCATTCATTGATTTGGCCAACAAAGTAACCAATCTAACCACCAAAAACCAGAAACAAATCTTAGGACAGCCATAACAAAAAAAAAAAAAAAAAAAAAACAGACAAACAAACTAGTGAACCAGCCAGGCATGCAGATATATTTCTTTGTTTCTGTTTAATTTTTTTGTATACTATTTGCAAATTTATATTCACAAACATAAGTTGCCCGCTATTGTCCGCTGCCTACACAGTTAAAGACGGTGTTACCACCAGTAGTACATTCCATATGATGGAATATCTGGCAGGGATATCCACATTATTAACGATAGTAAGGCGGCCACAAGATCTCTGGAAGAGATGGCGAGACATTTAATGATTACCTTTAAATGGGCCCCTAGACATAGGGGTATGCATGGCAACTATGGTATTTCACTCTCGAGGGGGAAGCAAATCTTACACACAAATTTCAATTTATCGCTAGTCGGAGATGGTTCGATGAAACTACCTGTGGGGCAACCAGGAAATCTGGCCCATCGCCGACGACAGAAGAGCTCGGCGGGCGTTGAAGCTGTCCAGAACTTACTTCATAAACCTAATTGCGTTTATAACTGGCCATTGGCCTTTTAGGAATCACGCCCAGAGACTGGTGCTCGCTTACAATGACCTTTGCAGAAGTTGCGGTGACGAGGAAGAAGAGGAGTAAACTGTTTTTTTTTTATTTGAATCATATATTTAAAGTATGTATATACCCCAACCGTTAATCAAATTAGATGCAAATGTAAATCTAGGTTTTTGCAACACTTTATGTCATTTTAACTAAATTGATTTTTTATAAATAACTGTAGCGCAGAAGACAAAAACTAAAAATTAACTAAATAATGTCAAAAAAAGTAAAGATTCTACGCGATCAAAAACATTTTATAAAAAAGGAATTTAAGCCCACCTTACACGACATGCATTTTATACATGTCAACTTTTTTAACTCACATGTAATTCTGCATGACTGTCAAAATTTTTGTTTTACAAACGGTTGATAAAATTATGTCACAAACGTACATGTTAATTCCTACTGAAATAGTTTCTGTTTTTTGCATAGTTTTTGCAGACACCAAGGTCGTTTTCGTGCTGCCTCCATAGAACTGAGCTTTAAAAGGGTTCAGCCATTTTTAAGATTTTTTCTTAATATTCGAATATATCAAGTTGGATATAATAATTAAACGTTATTAATATATATACATATATCGATATTGTAAAGTATCAACTCTTCAGCCGTCAATAGCTGCCTGTTTTCTCTTGATATAGATTTCTGAAAACATATTTTTCAGAATAAAAACCAGAGTTCAGCAAAATTCCTATATGATTGCTTAATTAAAATTAAAAAAATTTTGCACTTCCATACTCATGAGGAATGAGCAAACAAAAAATTTTAGCAACGCTCCACACTAGTATTGTTGTTGTTGCACGACAATTTGCACGATCACAGCACGGATAGTCTGTGTGCGTATTGTGTTCATGTTTTGTTTGTTTTTTTTTTTACTGTAAAGAATTTAAGAATGAATAAATCAAATTTTTCATATCTAAAGAATTCACATATGAATTTGATTAATTGCTCACTTTTCATGGGTGAGGAAATTCAAATGTATTTATTCCTCACCCACATGAGGTTGGATAAGTAGCAACATTTTTTAACGTGCACACTCGATTATAACTGAATAATGAGCGAACGTTTCGGTGTTTTGATAAAAATAGCTGATGTCAGATGGTTTGTCAGAAGAAAATAGTCGTTTTAATTTTAAAATTGGGTCCACAGAATTGGTTTCTGAACAACGAATGGACCTAATTATCTTAAGACGTACGCCAATCTAAGGACTGGCGCTAGGGCAGCTAATTTTCGAGAATGTACATACACAAATTTTCTAATATTCCTGGGATTTTTATTTTTAAAGAATAATGTGAAAATGTTAGGTTACATTTTTGGAATTATTAAGAATTCGATGATGTTTTTAGGGGACTGAAGGCGCTTGCCTTTCTTTTTGCTCTAAAATTTTTTTGCTTTTGTTATCAAATATTGTTGAATGCGCACCTGTTGCTCGTGTCGCCTAAAGCTGGAGGTCCACATCATGCGTTAAAGCGTTGATGTGCATTTTAAACGTTTCTAGATTCAAGTTACACGCAACGCGTTTTATGTGCCAAGTTTTTTTGATTTGATCAGCTGTTGTATAAATATTTGTTTTAAATAAAACATATTTTGGACAAAATGAATCCACAACAGATAATATTGAAAATAAAATATAATTTGTCATCCAGCTGACCTTTTTTCAATACGCATACAAAAGAAAGTAAAAGCCGAGTCACATAGAATCCTTTGTACTCGATTCGTCGCTTTTTTCCACTGACAACTAAGTTGATATACAGGTTTTCTTAGGAGCTTTGTGCTATGCTATCGTACGTCTCCGTTCACGCAAAGTACTAAAGTTGAGCAACTTTTAACTTTGAAGGTACGTTGAGTTATTTAAAGGTATCAGTTTGATTTTTAATTTGTTTTAATTTATATGTCGATTACGAATGGCGACACAACTGAAGTTGTGTTGCCAGCAGCGAAATCAGGCAACGTTGCTGATCTTAAAATATTTAAATAGAGTGTTTGTTATTCTCATTCACTCTGCAGTTTTATTTGCATAATAAATTTATAATTTCTTAAGCAACCAGTGAAATAGGTATAGGAACTAGATTATTCTCCAACAATAAATTTCATTGTATTTATATAGAATTAAAATTGAGAATTTAGGACAACAAACAGAATCGTATTAATGAAAAATTATGTATTCCCAAAAATTTTTCAGTTGTGTTGCCATCCGTATCGGTCTTGAGTAAATATCTGACATCAAAGTATTCATTGTGTGATCTTTGAAAATGACAGTTGAAAAAAGAAACACATAAAGTACAACGGATTATATTATTACTCGACCTTAAACCTACTTTATGCGTTCGATAAGTAAAGGTATTCTATCCGTTTTGCCGTGTAAGTAAGCTGTCACATACAATTTTAGTAATTCTGCTTTTTTGACGGATGAATAAAACAGAACAATGCATGAACACATGGTGTGGACCTCCAACTTAAAATTTAATTTTTATCGTAAATAAAATTTCCCTCGAAATTTGTTCGCTTTTCTCTAAACAATTTACGAGGAAAAGCAAAACTTAGAGTAAAAACTCTTTACTTTTTATTCATGATAGGCGTGAATATGTTCTAGTTCATATTTGGTTGAAATATAAAAATGTTGCTTTAAGTTTTTTGGTCAACTTTGATAACTTCCAGAAAGTTTTCCCGTACTTTTTTTTCAGGAAGAGCATGGATTCCTTCTTTCTTCCTGGGAAATTTTAAAGGCCAAATAAATTACACCACAAACGGTTTACAAACACTTTCTGATTGCGGAACACAATCATAATTATTAATTTCTCAGTAAATTCTATTAAATTAATATTTGTATGCTTCTTCTTCTCCTTATAACGCTACAAAACATTCACAAAAATACTTGAAATATATTCAACATGTTCAAAAATTATTCATTTTTCTGCAAACATACTTCAAACGTTTGCCCAAATTAGAAAACACTCCCAATTAAAAAAAGCAAAAGGTTTGTCAAACGCAAAATTTTGGCCTGTTTGTCAAGCCGTTTGTGTGGTTTATCTGTCCCTTTATTGAAGAACAGCCAATGGTCGTTGTTTGCAATAAAACAGGTTTAATATAATAAAAATTTATCGTTTTTGACATTTTTCAGCTATTAAAGTCCAATAAAAGATGTTCAGCTTTCCCTTTGTCTCAAAATTCTTTACATTGTTTACATGTGATAAAAAAAAAAATTCGAGCCGATATCTTCCAGCATTTGTTTTAAATCAGAAGATTTTGCATTTTTTAAAATTCTGTCGGACATTATGTCCTCGCCCGAATGTCGTTATTATAGTTTTTAGGTTTCTGAAGGAAAACTAAATCCTATTTTGATAAACGAACACAATGATCAGTTCCTCGAATAGCACCAAATGGCGAAATCCTTTGCTCTGCTCACAAAATTAGATTCTTTAATTTTTAATGTACAATTTAATAGCACAAAAACTTAAATTTTAATCGAAAACTTAAGAAAGAAATTACCGAAATTTTCCATTTAAATATTCTAAGGAATTTAATGAATTTCCGGGAATTTTTTTTTTTTTTGCAAAGTAAAAGCCTACACAGAACAAAATTTTGCCCCAATTAAAGCATTGATCAAAAATAAAATCCGTTTAATTAAAAATTTAATCATGTGAATTAAACACTTAATCAAGTGAATTAAACGTTTAATCAAGTGATTTAAAAGTTTAATTGATACTATTAATTTTCACCAGGAACCAAATTAATAGTAACAATTAAACGTTTAATTCGTTTGATTAAACATTTAATAAACTTGATTAAACGCTTCATTTTTTGATTATTTTTTTCTGTAGTGTAGCGGCCACTCTTCAAGCAATTCACTTGGCTTAAAGATTTTAGAAAAAAGAAAAAAAAAATGGTTTATGACTAGAACAATATTTTTAATATAATATCTAAAGTTATTACAATTGCAATGAAAACAGTCTAAAGGTGCCACTGTGCAACGCTGTCGCAAAATTAATAGGAGTTAAAAAATGCTATGAAGAACTAGAGAAATAAATGAGCAGATCTTAGCTGAACACATTACCGACTTACTGTCCGTGTCTTTGGCTGAGTGTCTATGTACTTGTTTTTCTGTCTGTCAGACAGTCGATCGAGATAAATTATTTGTATGCATATGTACGTATGTATATATATGTACATATGTATGTATGCATGTATGTATGTATTCATCTATATATGTGTGTATATGTCGGTAAAATAAAACCAGTTGCTGTCGTTGAGTAAGTAAAATAATTCACGTTGGTATTTGTATTTGTGTTTTTGTTATTGCGTCAGTTAAAATTTACGTTACGTTATTGTGATGGCGAATAATCGAGATTTAAAATTGGAAGGAAAAAAGTTGCTAATACTAATACGGCTGCCTGGCTGCTGCTGTTGGTGTTTGTTACTGCTGCTGTCATTTTTTTTTCTTTGTCTTGATGTTGATGATGTAGTAAGATTGTGGTAGTATTGCATATTATTTTTTATAAAATTTCATTTATACCATTTAGTTCCTGTTCCACTTAAATACGTAAGCAAAAAACAACAATCTACGTAACTGCTAGCGTGTTTGGTAGTTTTGCTACCATTTTATGTACTGTGCAATATTGTTGTAAATACGTGCATGCATATATTATATACATGAACACACCAACAAACACATGTTGAAAATTTAAAATGATTTTTTTTTTATAAAATCTGATTCAATATGAATTGCTGCTGATTAAAAGTAAATGCATCAACAACAACTCAAACACACACGAACAAATACAAAGAATCGTGTAAATATATTTTCAAGTTTTTATATTTCCATAGTTTAGTGTCATTGTAAGTGCAAGTATTTCGAGAAATGTAGTTTATATTTCTTTGCGTCAATGCAAGTTGTTTTTTTTTTCTTCTTTTTTTTATTTTACTTTTTCGTTGTGGCCAGGTTAAATGTATACTTTTCTTTAATGATGAAAGGAAAAGTAGATTTCTTTCAAAGACAATTAATGAAATAATTACACTTTGTGACAAAATAGAAAAATTTGAGAACATTTTTAAAATAAAATAGCGTAGGTTATACATACAGAATGTTCAGAATCTCATTTTGTAAATTTTCGTTTTTTAAATACACCGGAATTTTCCGGAGGAAAAAGATATAGTGTAGTTAATTTCCACCGAGTAGTGGAGTAGTTCATCCTCAAATAATGTGGTGTGGGTATTGGGTTGCCAGATTAAAATTTGGAAAATCTTGTCATTCACTAAAAAATCTTGATTTCAAAAAGAATTCTTGGTAAATAAAAATAACACAATTGCTAAAACCAGTTAAAGGCACAAGATACAAGGAAATAAACTTACTATTAGCCCTACAATTTCCGTACGCTTTTATTTTGAGTCAGCTGTTTAAAGATATCTAGACAGTATTGGCGCAAAGATCTCTGATATGAATCTAAGCCTTATAACATAATTTTGATTTGCATTGTGCAGCCGGTTTCCCCATGGGCACCAATAGGGTACACTTTAATAATTTTGTCTGTTTATACTTTAGTGTAGGGTTTGGGTTTGACCAAAATATGTTGGTCTTGTTACTTGTTTTTTAAAATTTATATAATTTATAAAATTTTTATTACATTACGAATGGTAACTGAACTAAAGTTGAGTTGCCAGCTGTGAAATCAGTCAAAATATAAAATAAAATAAAAATTTTGTATAATTTAACATGAACGGTGTTGCCTAATTTCGCTGCTGCAACTCTACTTCAGTTGTGTTGCCATCGTTAATTGACCTAATAATATCAAAAAAAATTTCGATGGAAATTTCATAAAATATACCGCGTTTTTATTTATACATGTCATTAAAATGTTAATGGGTATATTTATTTTGTAACTCCGTTCGTAAAACATCGAAATAATCATTTAATAACCTATATCTCATATAAGTCTTTGTAACTAAAGCTTCGTAAAGACGGTGGTCAGATCTTGCAATAATAAAAGGTCTGGCAATGTGGTGAAAATATACTGTCAAAGAAAAATTGACACCAAAAGTAAATTGTCAGTTCAGACGATTGAAAGAAAACCATAGAAATTCGTTGGTAGGCAACTATCTGACAATAAATTCATCTGCCAACAAAAATTGTCCGGTCATAAGGTCGCAGATAAAATTGCATGGCAAGAACTGCCAGATCTGTTTTTAGACATTGTTTGAAAATGAAAATTGCGTGTTGTTTAATAAATGGGAAAAGTAGAAATATTGTTATTGAACTTTTTTATGTTGTTTTAAATAGGTTTAATTGATTTTCATTAAAATTCATTTTAATTTAGCCAAATTAAACTTTTTTTTATGTTTTTCCTTTCACTCATGCATCTCAGGGATGGAAACTATGGTGCAGTTGTCCTTTTTTTTTTGTACATTGGTAGCTATCTTTAAAAAAATATTTCGTAATTAATGTTTTTTTCTAAATATGTACATATGTATATTAAGAGATGAGCCAGAAAATATAAAATTGGTGTCGTCATAGTCTCAAAACTACGTTTTATTATTGAAGTTGGAACAAAATCCGAAACCCCATTTTCCATCCCTGATGCGTATGTATTTGCAGCGCTGCCCATAGATATATGTATCTGACAATGATGCCATTGTCAGATGCATAACCTTCGCACATCTGACAATAACAATTAAGCTTCCAACGTGATCTGCCAATGGCAACAAAGAGTGTTCACACGATTGGCAGATATCTAACAATATTTTTGTTTTACAATGGATTGACAATGCTTTTTCTGACAACGTTGTCAAAAAAATTGCAAGTTATCACGGCTGTTAGACATTTTTAGCACATTTTACTAACAATATTGTTAGATCTGACCACCGTCTGTACGAAGCTTTAGGAAGATGAACTTTCACAAAAATATTTTCGGACGCCAGATTCATTTGGTTTTCGGTCATTTTCACTACCAATATTCTTATTTTATGGTAAAGTGCAGCAATAAGGTCCATCAATTATATGAGACTTCTAAATTTAGGTTTTGTGTGCAAAAACTCAAGGCAATCGTCGATTTTTTGCTCATATATCAGCCATTTATGGACCGTTCTGGAGGAGATTATTCCAGACCATATGGGATATTAACACATATAAATAACAACATAGGTTCTAACGTATCAGGGATCTTCGTAAATTTTATTTCAACTAAAACATGAATACTGCTATGCTGGAAAGGATTTTTGCTGTCAAATTATTCGAAAAATTGCAGAAATTACAATGATAAAATGAGGAAAATTTATTATTATATGACTTTGTTTACCAAATTACACGCACAGAGGCCTAGAAAGCTGTAAATTGATCCGTGGCCAAAATTTGCCGGCAGCGATCATGAGCTTTTGAAAGGAAGAGGGATTTAGCAGTTGTATGTGCAAAACTGTGACAACAAATTACTAGCTTCAAATTACCGACATACAATTGCTCATGTTGATGGGGGAAAAACGTATGACACGTATGGACAAACCATTTAAAAAGCAACAAAACAATCAAGATGGCGCTTATTAATATGACAATACTGCAGTGATGTTAAGGGCAAATTTAAACACATACAAATGGTTTGTCAAACCTGTCAAATTTTGTACAAATGTTTTGTGTTTGCCGTTTGGACAAACATTTTTAATATGTTGCAGTCATGCTGGATATTTGTCAAACTTTTTGTGGTGTCTAGCTCTTAATTTTATATTTTCATTGAAAACTTTGCAGAAGCATTAAAACCATTTGAATTTTTTAAGCAGCAATGGTTGACCCAAAACTGCTGGTTATTTAAACCACTCTTTAATCCAAATTATTTTCCTTTCTTTTTTATTTATCCTTCGTTTTAAACAAAAAGCGAGCGAAATTGCCGCAAAACTATCGTCGTCTGCAGTTATTAAAAACAAAACACAAATGAAAAATTAATGTATGTACGAAATATGTCTGTGTTGTTTATTTGCAAACCAAACAGAAACAAAATGCGTTTTTGCCAAGCTGTTTGTGTGGTTTTTTTGCCCTTTAGACACGTTGTGCAACCAAATGTTTGAACAAGAACAAAAAATTCATGTTTGCTCATGAAATTGTTTGTTGTTTGAACGTAGCGATCCTTGCCAGGATGGTGTGGAATGAAACAATTTGATTTTTAGGAATAAGGGGAAGACTTTATTTTTTTTTGTAATAATAAAAGAACTCAGGTGACATTTAGCCAATATGCACACTTTTCATATAGCTTTTTTTAATGAGTCAGGAGATCTATATAAATATTTTAAATACCGCATATGATATAATAAAACAAAATCTATTGATCGTTTTTTTTTAATGAATATGCGGTTAGGAAAAAAATTATTTTTTAAAAAAATTCCCATAACTAATACGTCTTTATACATAGATAATTGGGTTGTATTTACGCAATCTTATTTTTAAGAATTACGCTAATAATATCATAAACAAATTTTAATTTGAAGAAATAACTAAATAAACAGAAAAATAAAATTCACTTGTCAAACGTGTTTCTATTTAATGACGTGTTTTTTTAAGTTCAATTGAAGTTGTCAAGTATTAATAGTGGGATATTCATTCGGTTAATTGTTAATCGGTTAACCGATTAATTGCTACCCGATTAACTGATCGGTTAATTTGAAATTGGCTATTTTCAATTAACGATTAAACCGGTTAATTTCAGTCGATTAACCGATGTAACAAAATTTTTAATTACACTGTGCATGAAATTTACACTTTTTTTCGTGACAAGCTGGGCACCTGGCGTTTTAACATAATTCGGGTACGCTGAGTCCAGTGGTGCCCGCGGTTTTTTCAGATTGGCTCCGGTTTTCGAGATATACCGTTATTTCAAAAATGGAGGAGGTTGCACAACATATGTTCGCGTAACTCAAAAACGCTTTAGCCTATTGAGTTATGTTAAAACGCCATGTGCCCGGCTTGTCTGTTTTTTCAACTAGCATAGTGTTATTTGTAGTATTAAAAGCAATTTTTTGTGTTTTTAATTAATTATTTCATCTCATATACAAAAGGTATATGTTTGGAAAATTGTTTTTCATACACACGAAGTAGGTGTTAAGGGATCTTTATTTTAAATAAGCTTTTGCTGTCAAACGGTTTTTATTGCACGTACTTTTTATATGTGTATATATATATTTGTTCCTTTTACTCCTACAAGGAGCATAGGGCCGCATTTATATGTATGTGTTTAGCTATTTGTATCTTCTCGTATCTGTTGATATTAATCTTTTAACAGAATTAACCGAAACAATTAGAACTGTTAAAAATTAAAAACATTAATACAATTAATAATGGCATAAAAGAAGATTTTATCAGCCTGTTCATCGATTTCGAACGTTAACGTTCGCATAGAAAATGAGATTTAAATATAAATTGTTTTAAATATAATTTTCTATGCGAACGTCAACGGAAGAGAACTGAGAAATAAGATATTCTGTATTATGAGTTGCTTTCGATTTCTCCACCATCAACGATAAGTGAAATAATTTTTTCCAAGAAATTTGAACGAATTTATTTTTCTAAAAGATTATATTATAAGACCCCCCTAAACTATTGAAATAACTAATACAATTATCTCACAGGTTATTTTTTAAATTAATACATAATATTTATATGGATGTGTCAGTAGCTAAAAGGCCTTACTCCACATTTCGAAAATTTCTCAATTTTGTTATATTAATATATAATTAGTTATGAACTCTTTGAAAATGATTTTGTTCTTCTATTATTAAAATATTTTGCGTTGAAAAAATACGAAAAATCGGTGTAGGGTTTGAATCTTGATTGATTTTTTTCAGAAGCTACCAGCCAAATAATAGGAAAATATACATAATAAAATTAGGCCATAATATATTCCTGTAATATGAATTACTACGTTTCGCGTAGGCGGCAACTTCCTTTTTGTAGCATCTTAAATTTTGGAAATTCATTTCATGTTGTAAATTTCTTCCTTCAATAAAAATTATTTAATGAAAATTAAAATATCAAAAACTTCAGATAAGTTTTTAATATTAAAAAAATCGATAAAAGAGATTCATATTATATAAAAACTTTAAAATTTCGTGTAAGTACTCGTTTTTTCTTTATAATATTTTTTTCCGCTTGCGATATTTTTTATCGCATGAGATTATTTTAAAAAGTGAATTTAACTTTTCGTATTTATCTAAACCCACATCCAACGTTTGGATTTTCGCCGCCGTCGTTGAAAGATTTTTTAATTTTAGTAAATTTTGGTCGCCGTCAACAATATGTGCGATTGGCGTTCTCAATGTCCGCTATTTCACATCGGCTTGGAGTGGAATATTATGACATTTAGAGCATAAGGATGTAATCTCTTTTAATGGTTTTTGACATGAGTTACAGACACGTTTTTTTTCTCTATTTTTCGAGAAAAGATGGAATATTTTGTTTCACATCTTTTCGATGCGAGAAGTTTTCACTCCAATCCAGTAATGTCAATTAGCCCCGGATTCCAATCGTATTTTACGCTGCGTGTTTTGTGAAATTAACTTAATTTGTTAAGGACATGAAGGAGTATTTGATTGGCTCGATTACTGTGAGAAAAATTGTTTTCCCATAAAAATATATATATTGTTTGAAAGATTAGAAAATGCATCAGCTATTGACTGCCGAATTAAAATGACATTATAATTGACAATTAATTAGCAATTTAATTGTAAGACCTGTCGATATGTTTAACTTAATAAAGATCTTTCTATTTACATCCGGAATTTTACAAAGAAATCTCACTTGTAAACAAATATCTTTATATAACATGTTTTTCATAGATAATTTAAAATTTGATATTGTATTTCTGCTTATCAAAAAATATATATTTTTTTTCTTCAAAGGGGATTAAGTAGTGAATTGTTTTTTATACCCTCCACAACAAGTTGTGAAGAGGGTAAACAAAGTTTGTCATTCCGTGTGAAACATTTTTAGTATTCATCTAAGACCCCATAAAGTCCTTGAGTAATTTTAAGTCGATTTAGCTATGTCCGTCTGTCTGTCCGTCTATCCGTCTGATGATAGCACGCTCACTTTCGAAAAACTCAAAAGAGAAGAACAAAATTGGTGTCAAACCGTTTTTAGTTATCCTAAGCAGTTTGGGATTGAAATCAGGCAAAATCGGTCCAGTAAGATAAGAGTTATGAATCCAAATATGAAACCATATAAAAATTAAGAATTTTGTCACAAAAAATAACATAAATAGTGGCGGAATGCATATATTGATATAAGATTTTGCACAAACTCGTTCTATTCGACTGGAAATCATACCACAAAATTTGGTAATGATCAGTCCATAATATACTAAAGGCCATACAAAGCCCCCTCTCGGAAAACACTTTTGTACGCGTAAAACCGTAACAAATAACGTTATTGTAATGAAATTTAGTCGGTCATAGTTTCATATGACTAGAAATCACACTGTGGAAGTTCATGAAGATCGGTTCATAATTTACCATAGCTCCCATATAAAGCCCACTTTTTGAAAACACTTCAGTGCGCGTAAAACCGTAACGAATAATGTCATTGTAATAAATTTTGGTCTGCCACAGTTTTATATGACTAGAAATCACACACGCAACTTTCGTGAAGATCGGTTCAAAATTTAATATATGTAGGTCCCATATAAAGCCCACTCCTGAAATATTCTCACTGTGTCGCGACATGTCGGTGGAGGGTATCAAAAATTCGGCATAGCCGAATATATAACTCTAACTTGTTTTTTCATTTATTTGTTCATTCGCTTATCAAATTTATTTACGGTCACAGCTAAACAAAAAATATAAAAAACAGCTGTAATTTTTTAATAAATTATCAGTCATTTAGTGATTCAAATGACGAGAAAAACTTAGTACGTGCATTTCTTTAAATAAACTCCAACTCATTAACAAAGTCATTTAATAAGACATAATGAAATATAAATATATGAAAGAAAAAAAAATTTTTTTTAAGGCTGTAGGAAATAAAAGAAATATTATCAATTGCTTTTTTTAAACAATTGAATTTACTAAAAAAAAAAATAAAAAGTAAACAAACTTAACAAAAAATATGTTTAAGGTTCATTTGCGCATTAAAAAAACGGTATTAATTAATTTTGTGGTGTAGTTTTTAGATTTATTTAGTTCTATTTCACCCTTAAATATTTTAAGACCCGCATATTTGTCACACCTGGTAATAAGGCTGAATGCCCATATACTATATTACATTTGGATGTCATGGGAGAATGCAAGTTTAATGTAATACATAATGATTCATTTATATTCGTAATTAAAAACACCACGTTTTGTTCAATTCATTATGAGTTATGCAAAGAATTTGAAAATTTCATTTATATTTTTACTCACAATTAAATGCAAATCACAAATTGTTTGTCTTCAAGACATTTTAAAAACGGGATAAATTGAAAAATAAAAACATACGGTTTTAGTACATATGGGCATTTCCAGCGAAAAGTCTACGTTTTGTAACGTAACGCCAGCAAGCAAGCAAGCTTGTATTTTAGGTCCATGTTATTCAAATGTTATTCCTTTTGTTACTAAATGTACAACTACACCATTTTTCATTGAAATTGGGAAAATTCCAAATGAAAATGAGAATTTCAATTTGAAATTGACATAATTCCAAATGAGAATTTCAATTTGAAATTGAGAAAATTCCAATTGAAATTGAGAATATCAATTTGAAATTGGGAAAATTCCAATTGAAATTGAGAATATAAATTTGAAATTGAGAAATTTGAAATTGAGAAAATTCCAAATGAAATTGAGAAATTTTAATTTGCAATTGAGAAAAATCCAAATGAAATTGAGAAATTTTAATTTTAAATTGATAAAACTGAATTATATGATTTTTATTATATTCATACAACAAACATCAGGATGAAGAAATGAAAATAAATACAAATCGCAGTATTATTGACCAACAGACACATCTTCCAGATCCAAAGCTGATTGATAAAACGTTGTAGTATGTTGTATACACAGACAAAATTTTTATAGATTAAAAAATTTGTTTAAAAAGTATTCAAATTTAATTAATGTGATAATTTATTTAATTTATATTTAATTAAATATCAAAAAATATTAACTGACTTTTTCGTTTAAAATAAAATAATTTTAACTTGTAGAATTGTTGTTGGGAATTGTCAATAGTTAATTATATTAATTAACAAATTGTTTGAAATGGCAAAGTTTTTTGAACATTTTTTTTAATTAAAATTAAAAATATCATTTATTGAAAAAAAAAATAAAAAATTAATAGGTGGAAAATCAACAACTTGTTTGCTTGATATTATGAATTTGGTAGTAACTTGATGATTAGAGACAATTTTTAATTTTTTCTGTGTACCTTAGATCTTCTCATTTTTCTAGACGCAGATCCGTTTGTTTACTGGCGCTTTTATATATTATACTCAAAATTTAAGACCATGACGCAGAAATACTTAAGTTGTCAAATAAGTTCAGTCACATCGGAGAGACGATTTTTTACTGCAGGTCTGCTCCAAACGGAGTTGCGGAATTACCTTCGCAAAAGTTGAGAATACTTTGTTTTTTAAACAAAAATCTTATTAATACTAATTATAAATATTAATTATCTCTTACACCGTAATTTTTGTATAATAAAGAAATTACTCTACTTGAGTTTTATTAATTTTACCTTGAATTTAAATTTAATTTTCGTATCGGTATCGGCGATATTTCTATTTAAGCATCTGTATCGTATCGGAAAAAAGGCGTATCGTTTCATCCATAATTAGAATAAATATTTGTATTTTTATTATAAGATTTATAGCTTTTATCCGATCTCGGTCCATTATTACTTAAATTTTTGTAATCAAATGGACCATACAAATTATTTATAAAGCCATAGACTTTGTTATTAATTGTGATAAAATTGTGATATTAGCACATCATTAAAAAATGAATTAATTGATAAAAATAATATTTTTGAAATAAAAAAATTTGTCAAAAACGAAAAGTTTTTCAGAAAATCTTGGATTTAATCAATTTTTTATCCGATCACAGTCAACCAGTATTTCACCCTGGATGACGCCTAAAAGAGAAGTATATGTACATCGGTGCATGCCATGAATCATATCAATATCGTTTCCCGTTACTTTTACGACAATAACTACAAATAATAATAGTTTAAGAAAAAAACTTGCAAAAACTATAATTTAGCAGGCCTGTGTAATTAAATGCTTCTTGGTATTATTCAAATAAAATTGATTTACAAAAACGGTTGTTGGAAGTAAAAATCTGCAAGACTGATTTGCTCGTCAGAAAACTGCAAAAACAAAAAACAAATAAATCGGCCCATTTGACAGCGCTGAGATGGTGAGTTGTGTTTTCATTGTCGAGGATGCAATTGAAAATTTAACAAATTACTAAAACAAGTTCAAATACCAAATAAATTCTACTTGCACACAAGTTGTCTGGTGTGTTATTTTTGGAACAGGTGCAATGGCAAAAGTATTTGTGCCAATTTGTACGAAATTCGGAATCTTTAGCTATTGCCATTTTTCAGACATATAGAATCTATTTTGTGCCACTGTTGCATATTATTTTTTTTTAATCATTTATACAAACAAAACAAGTTATTAATTACTTGTAAATTGAGCGAGCTTAAAGTAATAGCAAAGTAGTTTAACATTACTTACAAAAAGATAAAAATAATTTATAATTTGATTTGATAAAAAACAAGAGTGATAATTCGGCTTAGCCGAATTTTATATACCCTTCACCCTGGATTGAATGTTAAGGATTTAAGCGATTCTTTTCTTTAGTTTTAATAAAACTTGACTTGGAAAAAATTCTTTCACTTTTCGCAGATGTTGGAGAAAGCGAAAGCAACCCAACAGAATATCTAATTTCTCCGCCCTTTTCCTAGATTTCTCACAATATATAAAATCTTCCTTTATACCAATAGAGTCCTGTTTTAATTTTAAAAATTTTTTACACTTCTAATATTTTCAGGGACCGAAAATAACAGTTATTTTGAAATTTTAAAACCAAAAAAAGCATATAGAAGTAAATGCTGGCAAACTGATTCAAGTATAACATATTGATCCTTATGAACTTTTCTTTGATAAAATATTATGATTTATAAAGTTTTGATTTTTATTATTTCGATCAACAATTACAGTTATTTTTTTATTTTTATTTTTTGGACAAAAGTAACAGTTATTTATTGATTTTTTTTTTTTTGAACACAAATAACAGTTATTTTTTGATTTTTATTTTTTCGATCAAAAATAACAATTATTTTTTGATTTTTATTTTTTCGAGCAAGAAATCAAATTATTCATTAAAGAAATGTACGTGTTATAATTATTGAGTTGTCTTTAAATATTTATTTACATGTGTGATCATCATTGGGATATGTTATGCGCATTAAAATAAGTATTTGAAGTCAACTTATAATTATGACACGTATATTTCTTTAAAGAATAATTTTTATTTTTGATCGAAAAAATAAAAATCAAAAAATAACTGTTATTATTGTTCAAAAAAATAAAAATCATAAAATAACTGTTATTTTTGATCGAAAAAATAAAAATTAAAAAATAATTGTTATTTTTGTTCAAAATAACATAAATCAAAAAATAACTGTTATCATTAGACTTTTATGAAGAAAGGAATAACTGTTACGGTCCCTGAATTTTTTCGCTTAATTCTGTTAAACGATTGATATCAGAAGATATGGGAGGAAACAAATAGCTTAACACATACATATAAAAAGTACTTGAAGCAAAAAGCTGTTGACAGCAAATCATACAAAAGGGCCAACGTAAGTGGCAAGACAGTCAAAAAAGGGGGCATAACGGTAACGCTGGCTATACGGCCTACCTAAAATTCTACTCTGAGAGAGTGTGCTCAAGCACACGGTTAATTCACAAAATGGTGTTGGATGATCGTCGGCTGAAGGGCAAAAACATCATCATAAAGATGTTTCAATAATGTTTTTCGACTTGTTATAGATTTAAAAATGACAAAATCTATCAATTTAATTTATCTTTCTATTTTTTTTCTATTTATCTATCTATCTATCCGGAAAATACAGCTATTCATATTCCCAATTCAAACTGTTTTATTTCTTTTAATAATTAACTGGAACTTGCAATTTTATATTGACAATATTTTCAACAAAAAAGAAAGAATAAAATGTTTTCAAACACAAATATGGAAGTTAACAAGGACAATAGTTTTGTTTTTTTTTTCATCATTTTTGAGACGAACAAATGAAATAAACTGAAACAAATAGTTACAATTTCGAATGTTCAAGTATTAACTTTTTTGCAATTTAACTTAAAAAACCCAGAAAAAATAAAATAACGTAGCACAATATATTTTTACAATCAACAAACCATCCATCCGTACGTACCATCACTAAATTATTATAATCGCATGAGTGTGTGTTTAAATGTATATAAAATGGTAAACAATATATAGTTTAGGTCATGGTCAAATAAAAAGTCAAAAACATGTTAAAATAAAAGTAACTACCAACAAATGAGGTAACAGAAAATAAAAGCAAAATAAAATTTCCAGTTTTTTTGTTTCGTTCATTTAATTTTTTTCGCCATCATCTGCAATCTACAAATACACGCATACAAAAATGGGGCGACTGGCAACTAAGCGGCCGAATCACATTTGGCATCGATCATGACAAAAGTAAACTAATGTATACATATCTTCAATAATGTTGCCCTTTTGGTGCCAACACTTAATGCGAAAAAAACAGAAAGCCCAAATCAAAATATAAACATTAATTTTTTCCGGGATTTCCCGTCCCAGGAATATTCAATTGTTTTCTGTCCTGGGAAATTTTGAACAAAAACATTTTTTTTTTTTAACTTTAGTAAATCTATGTTGGACTCGTGTCTTTAGTTGTTTAAGCGAACAAAATTACAAATATTATTATTTACTGCGGATTTAGGCTTATTGATAAAATTTTCGAGGACCTTTGGAATATTATATCGATTTTCAAGAAATGTTATTCCTAGTCTTCTTAAACTGTAATGTCATAAATATTATTATTTTATACGTTTAAAGGCGCACTTAAGTGTTTTCAGAGAGTCTGATTTATATGGGGTATATGATTAAATATTACTCGATCTTTACGAAATTTGGTATTATGAACCGAATTTCATCACAAAAGCATTATTCGTTCCGCTTTTAGTAATACTAACATGATTCCCGATAGTGGTCTTTACATAGGGTCTACCGTGGTTTGATTTTCACGAAATTTTGTGAAAAAATATCGATTTTGTTAAAATTTAATGATAATCGGTGCATTCCGCCACCAAATGATGTAAGTTTTGGCCAATTTTTTGCGGTGGTTATTTCACAGTTGGGTGCAGCATAACTCTTTTTCTACTCAGCCGATTCGGTTGGATTTCAATGTCAAACTGCTATAAACTAGAAAAAAAAGTATTTTGGAAATTAGCGTGATTTAAACAGACGGACATGTCTAAATCGACTTAGAATTACCCAAAAACCTATAATATTTTGCCCCTATTACGGTTTAAAACTCAACTCAGTTGAGTTGAAATTAAAATAACTACTAGTGATGACTTTATGTTTTTCTACCGTAATATAACAGTTGTGAACCATAATACAAAAACTACAAAATTTCAAATGAACTAGAGTTGAGTTGTATACCGTAATAGGGGCAATATATTTTATGGAGAAATATATTTTATAGGCATTAAAAAAGTTTCACAAGAATTACAAACTGGGCATACCTTCATTCACCACTGCAGGTTAAGGGTATAAAACTGAAAATAAATATGCTATTAAATACGGCAAATTGTATTTCATTACGGGCGGCAATACCGGGAATATGATTTTCATTTTCCGCTTTCCCGGGAATCCAAAAACTGCGGGAAAACAAAAACGCTAATACAAAACTGAAATGAACTAGAGTTTGCTTGATATACGCATTTTATATACAGTGTGTGTGTAAAAAGTGTTTTGTAAAGCAAAATAAACTTTTTAATTTTTTTTTGGTTTTTTTTTGTGTTTTTATCTGTCAGTATCTCATAATATATTTAATTTAAACGAATCGCTTAATTCGGCAATTATTCGGTGTCAAGAAAATAAATCGCCCAGTGAAGGTTTATTGAAAAAATGAGATATTCAAATGTATGAAAAACTACTTCACTCTATGCGACATGTCGCACAGAAATATTTCATGAAACAGAAGATTGGTGACAAAGGGTGTCGAAATGCTGGCGAGGTAAACAATGTCACACGAAATGAAAAATTAAGCAACAATTTGATGTCCATCTTAAAAATGCTTCGTAAGCATTTTTAATATTAAATAATTAACTTTGAATTTAGAACTTAAACGTCAAATTGTAACTTGTGGTTTTCAACAAAAAATGTAATGTCTGAACGTATTCGAATATTGGTGCAGGGTAAGGTAATGTATGAAAGTCTAAAATAGGTATAAGTCTACAATAGCCAAAGAAATCTATCTGAGAAGTAAATATTTTGTTTTCTTTTTTTTATTGTAAGCTTTAATATGATTTAAAATGCGATATATTCTCGCACTTGTAATTATATGGCGGGCCCAAATATCGAAAGACTTTGGGTACGTGAGAGCACATTTCTTCATTTCAGTCATAATCTTAAACAAGGGGAACATGTATCTTATAAGATTTCATAATTGTCTGATTTTCGTACAGTTAACTGGTGTCGTTTTTTATTGTATTTTTTAGTTTTTTCTTTGTTTTCAGTGTTAAACTTTTCACAAGATTTGCACTATTAAAAAGTTTATACTTGATCACCTTGGATAAAGTAACATGGGCGGTTAATACCTTTGGGTCTTACAAATCGGCAGGACCAGATGGTATCTTTCCGGCGATGTTACAGAATATCGGGAAATCACCACTCCTGCTGTTGGTGGAAGTGTTTAGGGCCTGTGTGCTGAATGGGCACATTCCTAAAGGGTGGAGGGAGGTCAGGGTGGTTTTCATACCCAAGGCGGGAAGAACCGGTCACTCTAAACCCAAGGATTTTAGACCAATCAGCTTATCGTCTTTTCTTTTGAAGACGTTGGAAAGACTGATTGATCTACATCTGAGGACGAAGATTGACGCCGGCATCATCAGCGGCGCTTAACACGCCTATCTTAAGGGTAGATCTGTTGAGAGTGCGCTTCATGATGTGGTTAGTTATGTAGAGCGGGGATTGCGAAGCAAGGAATACACCTTGGCGGCATTTCTGGATATAGAGGGCACCGTTAACAAGAAATTAAAAAGTCCGGGAAAAGGAAACCTCTACATATTACCTCTCTATTGCTTTAACTCTTATTGCAGGAAAATCTTTGTATTTGGCCAATTTTCCATAACGAGAAAACCTTATACATAAATCGCAAATAAGAAGTGAAATTTTGATTTTCCCCATAACTTTTTTAGGAAAAAAGGAACTCATTTCAAGGGAAATTTTATTTACGATAGAGGTGAATGTGAGTACCAGACAAATTGTTTGGTATCGTTTTATGTTCGCTAAATTGTGTCAAGGAATGAAGAGTTAAATTAACCCCATTTGGCCCAATAATTTGCATTTTATCTTTATGGAGCCTTTTAGTGATGGGCAATAAATATCGATATATCAAAATAACGATATTTAAAAAAATTATAATCGATATATTAAAAATACCCATACATCGATACATCGATATTTATCTACGACTATCGAATTCGATATTTTTAAGATCTCTATATAATAAAATTCAACATTTTAACCGTTGCTCAAATGCTTACAATACTGTTGTTTTTAAGAATGGCATCATATGTTTTTTAACTAATATTAAGACAATAACGGCGCTTTTTCATTGTACATTTTCATAGATTATACAGTTCAGTTTTGTCTCGGTTTTTTAAGAGATGACAACAAAAAAATAAGCGCGGAAAAAATATTCTGGAAAGGGTTCCTAGAATTATGCAAAGAATCGCCTTAATTATGGCGTATTAGCAGAAATAGACTCATGAAAGTTGGAATGTTAATTTAACATTTTGTTTTTTATATTTTTTTTTATTTGAGCATGTTCTTATTTATTAAAAATAAAATATTGCACAGTTTACTTGTATAGTATGTGTCACAAGTTTCGTTTACCGGCAGTATATAATCCGGCATTATATAATCCCAATTAATTATTTTTTTTTTTTTTAGATTTAATATTTTTTTAGATTTGATATAATAATAAATAAAATTTTTTTTTGTATTCTTTACTATGTAGAATAGATTTCAAACGAATAAATTTTAAAATTGGTTTTTTTAAAATAAAAGTAAAGCGAATGAAAGTTTCGTTCGAAATCGAGGGACGAGCAGTAAATTTGAAATGAAGAGAAACAATAAAAAGGTAGAATGGAATTACATGTAATATGTTTGTGCCTATGTAAATATGTATTGAAATTTGGTAATAAATTCAGCTTAATACGTTCGATACATCGATATATCGATATTTTTAATTAATAAATATCGATACTCTTAAAAAATATCGATACGATATATTGTATAGTTTTTCAATTTGCCCATCCCTAGTGCCTATTATAAGCTGGTCCATTAATCATGGATTCATATCCATACATATATATATATATATTTTTTTTTTAATCATAACTTGCTGAAGAGCCTGCATATATATAAAAAGATTTCTAAAAGAGCAACAAGTGCAACATGAATAGAACCAACCAAGAGATCAAGAAACGCAATTTTTGCATGTAAAAAATATTTTTTATGCCAACAACAAATGTGGTTTGGGAATAAAAATTTATATAGTACAGGGTTATCCATTTAGTGGTTTCAAGCCCGCCAGTCTGACAAGACTGTCAACTGTTAAATATCTGCCATCTAAAGAGTCATTTATTTACCATTTACGAATAAGGATCGTTTAACTACGGAAGAACGCGAAAAAATAGTTAGAGCTTACCAAAGTGGTTCAAACGTGGCCACTTTGCGAGCATAGCAGGTCATCATAATCCACCTACTGTGCACAGACAGGCCTGTGAATATTATATTTTGTGCGCACTGCCGAAAATATTGCTTCTGTTTTTAAAGTGTGGCGAATAATCCGACTTTGTCGAATCCCGGCGCTATGGCCGTACGATAACCGACTTTTTTGGCCCGCAATTGAAGATTATGAACTGGAGGTAAGATATGTGGTTTCAACAAGACGGTGTCACAGGCAACACACATACGAAGCTTCCAGAACTCGTAATTTCATGTTTTGGCGACATCGATTGGCCACCAAGGTCATGCGATATGACGCCGTTAGACTTTTTTGTGGCTACGTCAAAGATCATGTCTACGCAGATAATCCCCTATCGTTGAAGCATTTGAAAATCAAAATTCGTTAAGTTATCGTCGAAATACCGCCTGAAAAAGGATCGATTGCTGCCACCAATCTAGAGGCGGTCATTTAAATGACATTGTAGCAACGCTGCTGATGTTAAAATATAAAATGAAAAAATAAATTTAGTATATTTTAACATGAGCGGCGTTGCTAACTTCGCTGCCGGCAACACAACTTCGGTTGCCATCCGTAATCGACCCATAACATTAAAACGTAGCCATTTAGCAGTGTTGCCAGCAGATCGGAAAAATTCCCAGATTATAAGAGAACTTTTATTATATTAGAAAAACATTATGAGCAAGATTTAAATTCAATTTTCGCTAAAAAAACTTCTTTTTTTTCTGTGCCCGAAACTTTCTGCGGTGCATATGATGCGCAGCGCGTTCGTAAAAGCATCGCTGCAAATGTCAGATGTTCGAAAATACTAAACAAATGTGGCTGATGCAAATAAAAATGTAACCAAACAAGCATTGGCATCAGATAATTTGTATGATCATCGCAAACTAATCACAGATTCGCATCATATGCAGGGCAATGATCCCAACAAGCCCCATGTTTATACATCTTATTTAATTTTTTTTTTTCCTTTTTTACCAAATTAAAAGTATTCAATTTGTAGGGCTGAAAGGCGCTACGTGACACACTGCTTGTCACATTGAACATTCTGCACGTGCGAATCGGGGACATGTTAATCTGACGTGAAGGTGATCAAAACTGGCCAACGAGACTGACTCCGTAAGACTTTTTCTTGTAGCGATTTACCCCACTTTCAACTATTTATTTTCATCAAACATTTTTTGCAAACAATTTATTGCACACACTGTACGTAAGTAACTAAGTGATTTCTTTTGTTTTTCATATTTTTGTTAGTGATCGTGCTCTAAATAACGTCATTAGTTACTTGTCTCTATTTCTCCATTGTTAGATTTGATTGTTTGTTACCAAAAAAAAAAAATCAGCTATTAAACTGTTTTAACATTTGTTATTAGAGCTTTTTATGTGCAAAGACATATTGAACACACAAAATAAATTTAACAACTGCAAAAACAACCCAAGAAGAAATACTCATGGTAAAGAGAAGCAGTGGAAGAAGAAAAAGAGTCGCAATAGAGTTTAACGAATTTTTACACAATACAACAAAACACAATCATTCTCATATTGTGTGACTGACTGAGGTTTGTGTGTTGTGTGTTCAAATCGACCTAGACCTCAATCAATGGGCATTATGTAAATTATTTCTGATGTGTTTCTTTTTTGCTTCTTCTTCTTATTTCTTACCGTTTTTATTTTTTTTAACTCGACTTTAACGGTTAGCAACTGCATGAATTTGTTAATCGTTAATAAACGAAAAATGGATGAATAAGAAGAGGCTACAACAATTTGGTTTATCTAAATATAATTATATAAAATTAAACAAAAATAATCAATTTTATCAGAAACAAAAAAAGAAACATTTGTGAGTTTTTTTTTAAGTTTTTGCGATTATAATTTCAAAACAAAGATCTTACTGCTATTATGCATAATTAATTGCAAACATTCAAAAAAATTTTGAAGTGGCCATGTTTGAACTGATAATCGTTTAACAGAGTTGTGTTCCTAATTAGAAATGTAAATTTAAGTCTGTATATACATACGAGTAATTAACTGAAAGTTGTATGTGGCGCTAGCTAACCTCTACAACAAAGCAGCTTCTATTGAATAATTACAGCTCAAAGAGGCGTCCACAAGCGAGTCGGTCTCCGCTTTTTTAAGATGTTGGCAACAAAAATCAACTTCTAATCCGACATTCATATAATCTCTCTCTCCACTCTATTTGGATTGAATATGATCAAGCAGCGTTGTCAACTCGGTGCGTTTCGCACCATTTTGGGTGCTTTTTTAAATTTTGTGTGCGAAAAATTCCATTGTTGGTGCGTAGTGCGCTTTTTTTAATTTCGGTGCGTTTTTGGTGGCACCAAAGCAAATTCAACAAAACTTGTCGTTTCACTGTGAGAAAAAAATCTTTGTACAATAAAATACACCTGTTTCAATACCATTTCATTCAACAGTGCAACTAACAATTTTACAGACCACAATAAGAACAAGTAATGATATTTAATACGTACCAAATCATATGCACAAAGTAAAACGGTCTTGTTTTTGTAGATAATTGGTATTTTGGTATTATGTAAAGAAAATTTTTAACTTATAATTTGAGATAAAAAATAAATATCAAACTTGGTGCGTTTTTACTTAAATGGCGCGTTTTTTTCTTCATTTCAGTGCGTTTTGAAAAATCAAAGTTGACAACGCTGATAACAAGTCTCAGTGTTGTGAAAACTCAAATAAATCCTTTAAAACACTGAAAAAATAATTTCAATTCGTTTAGTATCAACTGATATACATAATTTTAAATAAAATTTCTTTCGAATCGAAGAAGTATTCGATCACGACTGCCAGAATTAGCCTCCATTGCCCACGTTCTGTAACTCCCGCGTCGAGAAACTTTTCGATTGAAATGTGAGAAATTAAACAAAAATGCCATAAATTGAAACGAACAGCTGTTTTTCTCCCTTAACTGCGTCTGTATCATATTTCGCGAGTAATAGCTGTCACATAAGGAAATTACTCTCCAATTTACAGAAAAAGTGTATCTGTAATGGTTGAGAAAAAATTTCAACACTTAAAAATCAATTAAAAATGCAAAATGCAATAAATATTAACACGGAAAAGATAAATATTTTGTTCTCGGCAGATTTCTTCATTGTTTAATTACTTTGCTTTTAAAACTTTTGTAAAATATACGAATATTTTCCAAGCAATTATGTAATCAAGAAACATTAAAGTCGCACTTTACATTTTTTGATATATCCGAAGGTTGTATTTTCGCCGACGTCGTTGAAAATTTTTCAATTTTAGTCAAATTTGGTCGCCGTCAAAGACATGTTTGACTGGCGTTTTCAACATCTGCAATTTCATATCGGCTTCGATTGAAATATTTTGACATTTATAACGTAACGAGTTAATCTCTTTTGATAGTTTTTGACATGAGTTACAGACAGTGATGGGATTTATGGCACAATTGGGCCATTTTTGGCACTATTGAATGTTGCTTGGCCCTATGGCCCTTCCGCTATTGTTTGGCCCTTTTTATATTAACATTCTTAGCTTTTCTAAAGTCTTTGGAAAAAGTTTCCTGACGAGCTGACCTAAGCAACCAGCTAAATGCGCATAGAATCTAGCTTTCCCACAACAATAAATTTCAGTGTTTTCATTCAAAAATTGGGTTTATTAGCACATCATTAATAAATGAATTAATTAATAATAAATATATTTTTTGGTTTTTAGGCCCTTTTGAATTTCAGGTGGCAATACAATCTTATTTGTAAGGTATATACGAAGAAATATAATTTAATAATAAAAAAGTTCAATCTGATTGTGATTATTGAAACCGGAAATATGCGATTAAAAACCATTTTATAATATTTTCATATTGTAAACAAATAAAAATATATAGTCGGTTAAGCCTCCGCCACAGTATGTATAGACAAATTTCAGAGTGTTTATGTTTGGGGCTCATGGGCAGTAATGAACCAACCAAAATAAAATTATGTTATGTGGTTAAGATTCATTTATTTGTTCACTTAAAAAAAATCAACAAGTGCCCAAATATGCTTCAAAAGGTGGAATATACCATATTTACTAAAATACTCTTTTGTCTATGCAAAAAATCCTGTAAAGATTAAAAATATGCACTTACAATAAAGCAGAGTTGTTAATCATTATTCAAAAATGCAAAACTTCAATTAAACAAGAGTTGAGTTGTAAGCCGTAATAGGGGCGTTAATTTATCGTAAACTAGGAAATGTCCTACATTTCTTACAGTTCTAATACTATTCATACGCTTTTTTATATATTTTTGTTATCAAGTTTTATGTCTCAAACTTAAAAAAAAATGAAGATGTTAAATACGCCCTTCTAAATTAAAGTAACGATATGTAATAATAACTTACAATTATGTATTTGATTTAATGAAATGTAAATACTTTTTCCAAAATTTAAAAATGAATGCACAATCAAAACTTAAGCCTTATCTTTCTCCGATTTTTAGTGTTAAAACAATTTTCCAAAGTTTAATTTCTATAATAAAGGAGTTTCGCCCTTTTCAGTATATTTGGCCCGTTTTCTTTACAATTTTGGCACAAACTGAAAATGTTCAAATCCCATCACAGGTTCTCTCTTTATCTCTCTTTTCGAGAAACGATGGAAAATTTTGTTTCACATGTTTTCGATGCGAAAAGTTCTCACCAAAGTTACAGATCATGGGTACATGATATCTTTAAATACATTAATAAAGAACAAATCAAGTTTTAAAGTTGCTATTTAGGTCCAATCTTTTTTTTATTGTTTTTGAAATCAAGTTATTAAGGCGAGGCCAAATTTAATATTTTGCAGAAATCAGTAGAACATCTTGACTAAGGTCCAATTTAAAGTGTTGTCAACATATAAATTACGACTATTCTCACAACCTGTAAAATTTCATATCCATGATTACTTTTAATTTTACATCGTTATGTGAAGTACGTTTTTAAATTTCAACTTGATACTCGTCGAATTTAAAGTGTTGTAAACTTAAAAATTTTAGCAATCGCTAAAATAGATGATCGGTCAAAATACATAATTTTATATAGATTCCTACTCTAATTATATAAACTCACCTTAACTACTGATAAATATTAGAACAGTTGCATTAAAATTGAGATCTTACCTATAAAAGAAGAAAAAAAATCAATTATTAATTAGAAAAAAGTTTAAATTATGTTTATTATTTAAATCTCTAAATGTACACACACTCAGTTATTAATTATAAAAATCAGGTTGTTTTTTTTTCAACCAAATTAATACTATAAAAATTTTATATTTTAATTAATTTGCGCTTGAGGCAAACAAATATCCAAAAATAAGTTTAATAACTTAAGTGAACTAAAAAAAAGCATTTAAAAACCTGCAAAATGTTAAAACATATATTTATTTTATTGTTTAATTTGTTACTTCTTCTTCAAAAAAAAAAAAAAAAAAAAAAATTAATACAAAAATATACATATTTTTCAAGACCATACACCTTCAAGGTATAATACGTATCCAAATATGTTTAAAGTATGAACACATACACGTACATGGAATCATACACACATTAAAAAAAAAATACCCAAACTAAATGTCGGATGGATGGACAGACGGGCGGACGGACGAAGGAATGGATAAACCTTTGAAAAACCAGTTATTTCAATGCTTAACCGTCTTTTATTTTTCGTTCAATTTGTTTATACATTGATGATTCAAAGTTGTGAATTTAATTTTTTTTTTTTTTTTGTTAAATTATCAGGTAGAAATGTTGAATTTTTTATTTGTTGTTCTGTTATTGTTGTTTGTACGTGCCCTTTAGATGCTCGTAGTAAAGTAAGGCCGGTTTTTATTGCTTATGGTTTTTTATGTTTATTTTTTACAACAACAAAAATAAGTTGAATATTTGATAAATTTTGAAAAAGGTCTCTAACGTTAACTACTTATTACTTCTCCCACCGACCTTCAATGGAATATTTTAAAATCACAAAATACCATATGTTTTCATATCAAGAACAAAAAATGGTCAAATCGACAAAGAAAATATTAATATTCCACAAGTTGTTGTATTGAGAACGCCTTGCCGTCAAATCAAGAATAATATGTTCTCAAATTGAAAACATTCTTTGTCGCCCAGTTGCTTAGTTTTAAGTTTTGTCGACAAGATCCCCCATTTGTTTAATCTTGAAATCAAGTGGATTTTGGCGCAGATGAAATCCAAATAATTTAGTTTGTACGCAGAAAAACTATCAGTCGCTTTTTATCAATTAAAAAAATTGTTTAAAAATTATTTCAATTAAATTAATGTGATAATTGATTGAATCAATTATTTTTTTAGTTGAAAGAAAATTAAAAATATAATTTTGATTTAATTAACGTTTTAGTTGTTTTAAAGTAAATTTTTAATTAAAATATAATTTTAAAATCAAAATAATCTTCATTGATTTTTTCGTTTAAAATAAAATAATTTAAACTTGTAGAATTGTTGTTGGGAACTGTCAAAACCTGAGCTATTTTTAATTAAATCAATTAACACATTGTGTGAAATAGCAAAGTTTTTTGAACATTTTTTTAATTAAAATTAAAAATATCATTTATTGAAAAAAATATTCAAAAGTTTAAAATTTTTACAATTTTTAGTAATCAATATATTCATTATCAAAATCAACAACTTGTTTGCTTGATTCTATGAATTTGGTATGAAGTTGGTGATGATAGACCATTTTTTTTTTTGTATATTTTTGTCTTAAAATTAAAGCAACTAAAATTTAAGAAAAAATAACAAATATACATATCCTTTTATTCGTAACTTTCATTTCGCTATAAAATCATAAAAAATTCATCAGAAATTATAAAATATTTTAAGTTGTTAATTTTCTCTAAAGAAGTCACTCAAAGGCGGGACAAAATATCGGATGAAATAAAATAAATAATTTTATAAAAAGAAATGGACATCAAGCTTAATAATTAGATATTACTGGACTGTGTTAAGAAATTACCACAATTTTACGATTTTTAGTTTAGTTTTGTATTTTAACAAATTTATTCGTGAGACAGCTGTCGATGACATAAATTGTTTTCATCGGGATGTTTTTAACCACGCCAAAGTCGATAGCATCTGGAATGTTCTGTTGATCAGTAGCCAGTAGGTTGGTTGCTCGCTCGAGATTTCATTTATTCCCTTTTACAAATTGTATCAAATAAAACTCGACCCTTTGGTGTTGTAATGGAATTTAAAAAATGATTGCATAGCGTTTGCTTAAATTCGGAATTAGCAGGTTGTTCCCTAACAAAGTAACAAAGACTTAATGCGCACAAAGTGAGAATAGTGGTGATATTTATCGAAAGGAGTCTAAAGTATATTGTATAACGATGTCATTATTTAAATGTTTCTCTGCAGATTTAGACTGTGTAACTTAAGTTTTAGTAACAGCTCTTGTAAGATTCGTAAATGGTACTGATTAGTTCATATGATTATTAGAAACAAAGTGCAAGGATTTTTTTCTTTTGTTGTAAATGCGGATACTATAGCGAGCCATCTGGTCTTTGTGTAAACTCGTTTGTATTTACGAGCAAATTAAGCAAATGCGAATTTTTAACTTAAAAGGGCGTTCTTTTGACACTCTAAATGTATTTCTATTTGTCCAATTAAAACAGTGAATTTTATGCAAGTACCAAATCCTTCTCTATTTACTTTATAAATGACAGCTTTTCTCACAGCAATAAAATGTTAATGCTGACAATAAACATAAATCACTGTGTTGTTTGTAAAGAAATAATAAATTTTATCTTTATGTGAGTGTTTCTTATTGTAGTTATTAACATAAATGGTTTATTTGAAATAACTAAAAGATAACATACACATATTTTAAAATATGTTCCGAATTTGGTTGAATTTCGTTGTCAACGGTATGACTGGGTTTCGTTTTCTTATCGCTTCTGTTCTAAATAAGAAAAATATCTACTTCGGCAGAAGTAAAGAGTGAGCCAGAAAAAACGGTTACTTGTATTTAATAAAATTCAACTTAAACCGTTCCATATAAAAATTCTCAAAAAATGTATTCAAATATTGTACAAATTTATTAAACACTAGATGTTAAGCACCGGCGCTGCCCGGGGTCAAATCATTATGAACTTTTAATTTTCCAAGTTTCAACACTTTGTCAAAAATATTAGAGCATAAGACCTTAATTATTTGGACAATTTGACACTTATAGTTCTGCTGAGATACATAATAATATGTTGTGCCACGCCCACTTAGATTATCCCGCCCACTTTTTTGACTGATGTTGTGTTTTGATAGCCGAGCTATTTGAAAACTTCGCCCATTACCGTTCTCCAAATATAAAGAAATCTATTTTGTGCCCATTTCTCCAATCTCGCCCAGATTTTGTCAGATGTTGTGTATTGATAACCAAGATATTCTTATAAACTGTAGTTCATGCCGTCCTCCAGATATACTGAAATATATATTGTCTTTATATGAAAGGTGCCCCGCCCACTTAAAATTAAAAAAAAACTATAAAGCCTATAGCACCTCCCGGACTGTAAATGTTTCATACAGATAGGTTTAGCGGTTACGGAGAATACTTATGTATTTCTATGCGAGGTACAACGCCAACTTCTCCAATACCCCCCAGATTTTGTCAGACGTTGTGTATTGATAACCAAGATAATCGTACTAAATTTAGAAACTTTAGCTCCTGTCGTTGTACAGATATATGTACTAGGGATGTAACGATACGGCTTTTTGCCGATACGATACAGATACCGATACTCAAACAAAAATATCGCCGATACCGTCGATATCCGATACCGATACGCATATTGAATTTGGATTCAAATTAAATTTAACAAAACTCAAGTAGAGTAAATTGTAAGTTATACAAAATTACAGTGTAAGAGATTATTAATATTTAAAATTGATAATATTAATAAGAATTATAAAACAAAGAATAAAATTTGAATTCATGATAAAATTAACAAAAAAGAAAAAAAAAATTACAAAATATTAATAAGATTTTTGTTTAATAAAAAAAGTTTTCTCAACTTTTGCGGTGATAAACGATTTCGCAAGTCTGTTTGAACCAGACCTGCAGTGTAAAATAGTCTCTTAGATGCGACAGAACTCATTCGAAATCTTAGGAATTCCTGCGCCATTTTCTTCATGTTTGGGTATAACATGTCATTGTGCCCGTAAGCAAGCGGATATGCGTCTCTAGAAATATTAGGAGATTTAAGATATCTCTCAACTTCTTCTTTAGAAGAATCCCAGAATACATTGGAAAGACGCTCATTCTCCTCGGATCCTCTTATCATTTCTTCACAAGCCCTCCAATGGCCAGTTCTTGTAGACTTATCAGAACTTGACCCACCTGTAGGCTCAACACTTCCGAAATGCAGAGACATGCTAAGTAGCTCAATAAGCAGTGTTTCCATTTTAGCATTTCTTGTCACCTCAATTTAGCATTAACATTTTGTTTTTAGCTGCAAAATTTTCATTTAGCGTTTGACATTTTATTTAGCATTTTTATAAAATGTAGTCAGGGCTTTTAGCAATATTTTATAAATTTAGACGAATATTTGTAGTGATTTGACGTAAATTTTTTTATAAACTATAATAGTTGACTTAAAATAGTTCTATTCAAAATTAAATTTCATATAAAAATGGATAATTCTTACACTCATAATATTATGTAAGTAAATTCCACAGAAAATTCATTTAAAACAACTAAAAATTAATTTAAAACGGATCATTTACATTTCACTTAAAAAAAATTAATGTTACATAAATGTTTTATTTTTTTTTTTATATTCCGTTTATTCTGTAAAATTGAACAGTTATTGCTTTAAAAAAATATAATTTAACTGACAAAAAATCAAACTACATAACAATAATTGTACGGAAAACCGTATTTTTTGGTAGTTTGTGTGTTTGAATAACAAACAAAAATGTTGAAAAATGAAGTTATTCGTAAACATTACTATATTTTCATTAAATTTTAACAGAACGGAAAACGAATTTAATAACCAACAATCAGTTACAGTAATAATTTTATGAGTGTATCTTAAGAAATATCTAACGTGTCCTGTATGAAAAATTTAACATTCTGGGAATTTTAGAAATGCCATCATCATGCTGATTGTAAAAATTATTTTCCATTTGATATAACGATATAAAAGTACAAAGAAATTACACGTTGTATTTACTTGGAGGTCACACGATCAATTTTTGTCTTTCAATTCCTTTCAATTTGCACTCACTCTCATTTTTTTCACTAACACACTAACACTTTTTAAATTGATCACGAGATTGCTCTCAATTTTAACTAAAATTGCCATTTGTTTGGAAATTTTACGTTCAATTTAACAGCTGATTAGAAGTTTAGTGAGCAAATTTTTCGTTTGTCAGTATAAATTCTTTTCTTGATGACATCTTGAAAGTAAATTGCTTAAAAATTGCGTGCAGCCTACGTCACAGCTTTCAATTTATGTAAATTTTGACAAACAGTATATGTAAAAGACCATCAACAAAAAGTTGATCTTGTGGCCGCAAGGTTAGATAAAAATGTGAAATTAATTTTTTTGCTGAAAAAAATAATATATTTAATACATTAAGTTTTCTTAAACTATAAGAAATTAAATGATCTAAAAATATTTTATAGAATCTTTCCAATCGGAAAAAAGCATAGAAACTAAATCGTTTCTATTTTGCATGAATCAGAGGTTTTCGGCCTCGGTTTTGAATCACAATTACCTGTCCTACACATTAATATGAATCTTGTATTTAAAAATAATTTTAAGCATTTTTTTCCCATGCCTAATGCCAGATTTAGCTTTAAAAATTTTTAAGATGTGGTAGCCCTGTCAATAAGACGTTTTTTTTGGCACGATTGAGGTCAATTGTCTTTGAAATATTCGAGCATTGTATCGAGTGTCAAACATTGTAGATAAACAATAGGATTCATTATTTTCTAAAGCCTTCCATCTTTTAGTTAGAGCCTGACATTTCAGGCGCTAAATGTTGAGACTTTGAAATATTTTCCATCTGGTTTGATTAATTTAATATATAAAATAATTTCAAAATTTTTTATTTTTTTGAATTTATTCTATGTGTTAAATTTCAGTTATGTATTTTATAAAGCTTTTTTTAATTGATAAAACAATTTCATTATTCTGTTTTAATTTTAAGCTCTGCTTTTTATCTGTTATTTCTCTTAGTTGCTACACAAAAAATAAACATAGAAAATTTAAATATTTGTTCAAAAATACTCCAAAAAATATATAAAAAGTTTTATCAAAATATCGCCGATACCGATATATCGGAAAATCTGAAGTGTCGCCGATATATCGGTACCGGTATCGGTATTCGTTACTTCCCTAATATGTACATAAATCTATAATGTCTTTGTATTACAAATTTAGAAACTTTAGTTCTTGCCGTCCTCCAGATATACAAAAGTATATATATATTGTCTTTATATGGAAGGTGACCCGCCCACATAAAAGCACCTCCCAGACCATCAGTAATATACTGTTAAAGTTTCATAAAGATCAGTTCAGCGGTTACGAAGATACTTCCTATAGATTAAAATATTGGTATACTACTCGGAATTTATAAATTTATTCACTTCTTTTGGAATCCCTCCCATCAAAGATTTTATAGTTACCTTTTTGGACAAAGTGGTCCACTTACGCGTAAAATCGGACATGTCCTTTGACACCTTTTCTGTCTATATTTCTTTTTTACAAGAGCCCAATACGTTTTAACGTGTCTGATGTCAAAATGATTGGCTTTTTTGCCACAACTCCAAATGGCTAACCACATGAAACTTCTTAGGGAATATTAGTTTTTTTTTTGTCCTTCCATCTCGTACGTCAGCCACATAAAAATCTTGACTTGGAAGTTGCGAAAAGTCACCGAGTGCATAAGTTTCATCATCAATCACACAATAGGTGCATTTTTGTTTTTATAAAATATGACCATAATTTTTTTTTGCTCGTTCTTTTGTTTAAAGTTCCTTACCGTATTGCGGTCGTGAACTTTCTGAACATTATACAACTTAACCCAGCACTAGATTTGGCACTGCGCACAAAAGAATCAGAGCATCTAACATTCAACCCGCTGTTTTTCTGATAGAAGTGTTCGGTGCTCTTCGAAAGAGGCGTTCGACTTCTTTTTCCTTACCAATACCTGTTAAGACCTTTTACTCTTCCTGAACCAGGGATTCTTTCAATTCCGTACGGAAAGTGTGATATGTTTCGCACTTTGCTTAAGCAAGTGACAGATTCATTGAACTTAAAAAATAAATTTCCTTAAGTACAATATGGTTTGACACATAAGCATATTATAGTTGGGCCTTTAGTTGGGTTTTTTTCTCTCTCAGTATCGATTCTAGTCAATATTCTATGATATTAAATGTGTTTTAGTAAAGCCTCACTCTATTCCGTGCAATCATAAAGAATTTCTTATTTTCTTTTAACTGTCAATCATTCACAATAATATGAGAACATACATTTTATACACAGACCCAAACACATGTGTATGTATAGTATACAAAATGTTATCATATTTCTTGTTGTGATTACGATTTATTTTAAATTGTGGCAGTGGTGGCGGTTTTTATTTTTTTGTTTTTATTAATTGTTTACTTTAGTTATATGTACTTAAATTGTATGCCATATTTTAGTTAATAATTCTAAAACACTTTAGAAAATTTTAAAGATAAAAGTGATGAAAGCAAAAAGAAGAAAAATAGAAAACACACAGGGGCACACAAAATAAAAGAAAATAAAATTTAAAAATTAAGAAAGAAAGAACTTAACGGAACACACTTATCAAAGTCTCTTCTGATAAGCAGAAAAATAGATTAATTTATCAGTAACAGTCTTGATAATTATTGTAAACAATGATTTGGTTTTTCTTTGTAAATATTATTAATTATTGCATACGCTCTCAAGTATGTAGATACGAGTAAAAGTTATAAACTATCATTATACATTTTTAGGTATTAAATGATTATAAGATATTTGTATGTACCACAAAAAAAGTTTGTACTAAATAGATAAACAATTTATCAGGGCTATGGAGTCGTCAAAAAATAGTTCTAACTCCGACTCCAACCGCTAAAATTTGTTAAGTCCGACTCCGACTTCTACGCTTACATTGATGCTAAATGTATATGAGACTGGTCTTTATTTGACTTATTACTCTTTTTTTTAATGCAGTACCTTTTAAATGGTTGAATATAGCAAGAAAATTATTCTATAAAAATTTCGAATCAACATATTAAATATGTATTGCATCGTAAATTTCCAAAAAAATTTATTTTGGAAAATTTTAGAAAAAATTTTTAAATTTTTTATGCCGAAAAGTTTTGGAGTCGGAGTCGAGGGTTTTTGTGGGACCTTCGAGTCTGACTCCGACTCCGGTACAAAAACCTCAACTCCGACTCCACCGCTCGGCAATTTACTATGTTTTTATTAAGAATTTTTGTTACTTGGTTTGTTTCTTTATTTTCTGGTAAAGTTCAATGAAATAAGAATAAAATTAATATTTACTAACTGAGAGGTAAAAAAAATCCAAAAGTAAGAGAACGACATAACCAAAGTTTTTTATCACTAAAGAAAACGTCAGACTTAACCTTCTAACTGGTAAGACGGTCTTCGATTATTGGATTATAATACTGTATTATAATTTTTTCGCTTCCAAATGGTAAAAACTGTATTTAGATAACAATTGTTATACTGTCCAAATTCTTTCGCAAATTTGTCGCAACTATTAAAAAATCACATTTAGAATAAGCGATCGACTTCATAATTTTACCGTAAGTAATTAAACAGAAAAAACTATCAGTAGCTTTGTAGCAGTTAAAAAAATTGTTTAAAAAGTATTTCAATTTAATTATTATGAAAGAAAATTAAAAATAAAATTTTAATTTAATTAACATTTTAGTTGTTTTCAAATAAATTTTTGATTAAAATATTAATTAAATAAAAAGAATCTTAATTTATATTTTCGTTTAAAATCTTATTTCGTTATTATATATTGGTGCGGCGAGCAATGGGTTAATAACAGAAATTTTATTTAATGAGCATTATTAACAGTCTCGAGATATAAATATGTTGTATTGCAATTTCTAATAATAAAAAGGGGTTTTTGGACTAACAAAATCATTATGAAAGCGAAATATATTAATTGAATTAGGCGGAATTAGAGGCCCGTTAGGCTAATGGTGTTTTCCATTCTAGAAAAAAAAACACCTTGTTAAAAGAACTAAACACAAGTTATCAAAAAGTGGAATGCCCTATTTTTAACAGCTGTTCTTCAAATTTAAAAAAAATAATTCAAAATTTGTTTATTGCATCAACAACAAATTGTATGGAGAAATTACAGTTTGCTCGAAATAATGGATGCGGTAATACCATATTTTAACTTTTTCATTTAAAAATTTTTAAAAATACTGAAAAATTTTCTTTAGTTTTTGTTCATAAAATAACTAAACATGAAAATACCGTTGCCAGATTGTTGATTTATCGACACCAAGTTTTAAAAAATTTTTTAATTTGAAGATTTTTTTATGAGAACAATTTTATAACACCGAATCCACTCAGATTTTATTTTACTGACAACCATTAACAATGGAATGCTCTTTTATGACTGTATATAAAATAATAGAAAAAAAAAACGCTAAAAGCTCAACTTTTTTACTGCCCTGATTCGAAGAGAATTTTTCCCCAACTTCATCTGGTAGCCCTATATAAGTATAAACAGAAGTGACCTGTTTTACAGGGCATTATCAACGCTGTCGATTTATTATTAAGGGTGATTTTTCTATTAAGGGTGATATGAATTAAACATGTCACTCTTTAAGAGAGCCAAACATTTTTAAGAAACAAACACCAAATCGCATTTTTTTAAATAATTTTTTTTTTTTTTTTTTTTTTTTGTAGAAAAGAAAACACCATAAGACTGACTATAACATTAGAGTTTTCCAGTCATGAGTTGGTCCATCAATCGAAAACCTGTAGAATATGCCGCCAAAAACAATGCGCCCCACAATGCACCCCACGCATACAAATGTTTTAATGTTGACAAATTAAACAAGTGGAATCTTAATTATACTGTTAATAAAATCTTTTATTGCAAAATATTTTAATGAGCAAAAAATTTTAATAACATTAAAATTGAAAGATAAACAATATTCAATATAAACTCTCAAAAAATATCGAGTTTTTGTTTTTTTTTTTTTTTGTACCGAAATATTTAAAATGAATGAAATATGTTTGAATATCTTTAGAGTGGTTTTAAAATGAACTCTTGTCTTTCATTTAAAGTTTGTTAACAGGTGCAACCGAATGTTTCTAATAATAACTTTATTTCCTGATTTGGGCAGTATTTCATTTCAAATTGCTAATTTTTGTCCAATTTCAGGATCAGACCTTCAATAAAAACTACGGGTACGGGGAATATTCGGCATTGCATTTGCGAACTTTCGATTACTTTTCCTATTTGCATTCGCATTCGTTAAAATATATGCGAATATTTAAAGCGAAAATCTAATGATGTCAATTTTTAAGAAAAAAAATTATACAAAAAACAAAAATAGGATTATATTTATATTTATATTTATTTATTTAATGGTTTTCTAATACAACAAGATACATTATCTTATAACTAAAGTATTAGAATCAGAAAAGTTAGTTTAAACATATGTATGTGTCCTATTATTTAAAATAAAATTAATCTGCAAATATAGTAATAATAATAGATAAATAGGTCAATTATTACAATTAACAAAAAACTTAATTAAAATTACGGAAATATTTAGATTTTAAAATGTTAAAGTTAAGTTAATTATTTCTAATGCTATAGATTTTATTGAAAGTATTTTTAAATTTAGTTGCGTTGGTTAAATTTTGTAAAGATACAGGAAGTTGGTTCCAGAGACGGATTGAATATATAAAAAATTGTTTCTCAGATGCTGCATCACGATGTCGAAGTTGGACTAGGCTGTTTACTCTCGAAGACCTCATGAACTGAAGACGGTCATACAGGTATTTCGGTTGCGTTGTCGTTATAATTTTGTGTAAGAACACAAGGTTTTTTAATTTTAAATAGTCTTCGAAGCTTACGTTGATCACACGACAGTAATATTGGGATACGTGATCAAATTTTTTTAGACTATAAATATAGCGTACAATGTTATTAAATGTCGTTTTAAGCCTCATAAAGTCTTTTAAGTTACATCCAGAAAATATTTCCGATGCATAAAGAAGAGTTGGTAGAAGATAAGTTTTTGCCAGCAACAGTCTTACTTTGGGTGGTGTAGAATATTGCACAGTCCATAAATTCCGCAGCATACTGTACACTCTACCACATGCTTGGCTAATGTGGTCAGACTAGGTAAGTGTGCTGTTAAAGATAACTCCAAGATTTCTGCCCGAGCTTACTACTTCAATTTTAGCATCTCCCAAAATTACGTTAATTTCAACATCAACTTTAACAGATTTTTTGCTAATAAGAACACACTTTGATTTTTTTGGATTAAGGCGTAATCCATTAGCCGATGCCCAAAGAAAAATTTTGTTTAGATCATAATTCAGTTCATTTACTTTGGAGATAATACAATACTTAGAACTTTTAAGGTAAATTTGAATATCATCCGCATACATTTGAACACTTGAGAATTTAATTTGATTTGGTATATCATTGGAATATATTGAATATAATGGTCCAAGAATTGAGCCTTGAGGGACACCTCTGATAACTCGCAGGGGTTTCGAAATCGTCCCTAAATTTGATACGCATTGCCACCTATCAGCTAAATATGTATGCATCAATTTCACAGCCAATATACATACTACATATAAGCAGTGATGATAACCGTACGGTAATTACTCTTTTTTAGGGTAATTTTGAGCCCAAAAAGGTACCAAGTAAATTTACTTTAAAATAGGCAATTTAAAGAAATTAGGGGTTTTGGTATACAAACATATGCTTTTTATACACTCCACACTAGTGGTGAATGAGGGTATACTAAGTTTGTCATTCCGTGTGAAACTTTTTTATTATACATCTAAGACCCCATAAAGTATATATATTCTGGCTCCTTGAGTAATTCTAAGTCGATTTAGCCATGTCCGTATGTCTGTCCGTCTGTTGCAAACACGCTGACTTTCGAAAAACGTAAAATAAAGGAACAAACTTGGTGTTCAATTGCTTGTAGTTATCCTTATCAGTTCGGGATTGAAAGCCAGAAACATCGGTTCAGTAGGATCAGAACTATGAATCAAAATGTGGCACCACCACCCTAAAAAAATTTTAAATTTTGATACCAAAACTAACATAAATGGTGGAATAATACACGGAAGGATATAAAATTTTGCACGAATTTGCTTTATATAACTGCAAATCAAATTTCGTGAAGATCGGTCCATAATTGACCATATGCCCCATATAAACCCTACTCGCGGAAAACAGTTTAATACGCCTAAAACCGTAATAAATAGCTCTATCATACTAAAATTTGGTACGTCACAGTTTTATAGGATCAGAAATCATACTGTCACCACATTTTTTTAAGATCGGTCCATAATTGATCATATGCCCCATATAAACCCTACTCTCGGAAAACAGTTTATTGCGCCTAAAACCAAATAAAGCCAACTTTGGGAAAATAATTTAATTCGCCTAAAACCATTGCGGTAAAATTTCTTCCAACTTAGATTCATATGGCCAGAAAAATATCATGCAATTTTGTGAAATTCACTGTTAACGCTTAAACTAATTACACTGCTGGAGAAATCAGTCTTCAGAATTTTGGGATGATTGCTCCATAATTTACCATAGGTCCCATAAAAATTACCCTCCTAAAAATCATTTTAGTTCGGCTAAAACTGTTACGAATCATGATATTTTACTCAAGCCAGTTCAAAGTTCTAACAAGAAACGCCAAAGAATAACATTGAAAGCAAAAACAATGACATAAATATTTTGTAATTTTGTTGTTGCTTTCTACATTAATTAATGTACCGTTTTATTAATTTTCAACGCCACAAACTATGCTATGCAGCGTTTGAAATTTTAAAACGCAATGTGAATTTCTGTAGAAAACAACAACAAAATTCCAAAACATTTATGACATTGTTTGTGCTTTCAATGTTATTCTTTGGCGTTGCATTGCGTTTTACATGATTACAACAAAAATTTTAATTCAAGTTTTTCTTAAAACATAATTAAAATTTATAAAGTTTATGAATGATTAATGATTTTGTTTTGATATAAATCTTGCCGTAAGGTAATGAAAAAATAAAAGTTAACATCACTGCATATAAAAACCTAAATTAACGCACTACTCTTAAAAGAGATAAGGAGAAAGGACAACACAAGACAGAACCAGATGGAAATTTTCTAATGCAGGCCCTTCCCAAGTTTGAGAAAAGCGGACAAAAGTATTCGAACCCTTTTAAATCGACAATTTGGCACAAAACAAAAAAAAAAACCCCCCAACATTAATCTCTATTTGCTAAAGCTGTACAGTTGATATTTGATAATTTTTTCTTATTGTTGAATAACCGTTTTGACTCGTTACAACTAGTATTATTATTGTCCCAAGTCTTGACAAGTTTAACTTTGTCTGTGGGGTAACAACTGCTTAATTTATAAACAATAAAATGAAATTGCGTAATATCTACAGAAACAAACATACAAAAATTCACTTACTTATTTTATTAAATTGTGTACTTAATACTCGTATGTATGTATGTATGAAGGTATTTATTAATTCGCGTTCAATTGTTTATTTTATATTCTTTTTATTCAAAATAAATTGTACATGTTTTGTTCGCACAAATATATTGAAAAAAAAGTATATTAAACAAATAAAAAGTATTTAAATTTATTATGAAAAATTGATATTTATGTATTAAAATTAAACAAAAAAAAAAAAAAAAAAAAAAAAAATAAGAGAAAAAAAAACGGCCTCCACACCTGGCTGATCATGTGCAGAGTTGAGTAAAGTCAATTACACAAAAGCAACTTACAGTCAGTCAGTCAGATGATATTTTGTAAGCTCTGAAATGATTTTTTCTTTTTTTTTTTTTTAATATAATTTTAACTTCAAAAATCAAATCGTATGGAAAAAATATAAGCAATTTAACATTTTGGTACTCAAACACCCTGATAAATCTTTTTTCTTTAAGCGAATTACTTGTTTTTGTTGATTATTATTACAATCACTGTTGCCAATTTGACGGTTTCCTGCGATTCTAGCGATTTTAGCCATCGCGATAAAATTTCCGTTTTGACGGCAAGCGAGAAATCTAGCGGTTTTTTTTATATCATTAGAATAAGGGAGATTGAACGGTTATTATTCGACCGGTGCACAGTGGCGCCATTTGAGTTTTTTCGTTGCAAAAATCATATCTTTTGAACCGAATAAGATAATTGAACAGTTTAAACAGCATATGATAGATAACTGTTCAGCCTATGAAATGAGCGTTTGGAAAGGGTGCTACGCTTTGTAGGGGCCTACTTATGGGTTATCAAAGTTAAAATTAGTAGAAAAATCAATTTTATGGTAACTAAAAAAAATTATTTTTACATTTTTAGATTGTTTTTATTTTTTTTCTTAAGGGTTTTATGTTTTAAATTATTACCCAACAAATTAAAAAAAAAATTATTTTTTTTTTTTAATTTATTTTTTCAATTTTCTGTAAAATATTCATCACAATTCGTAAGAGAAGGTATATCTAAAAGACTAACCATTTCTAAACTATAATTATTTTGTAACTCTATTCGTGACTTCACATGCCGCAGGGAAGAAATAAGTGGATCGGAAGATGCTGCCAACATGTTGAAGAGGTCCTTATTTTGCCTTACCCTTGGTGCTTTGAATGTGTTCTGCAATCTATATTTTTTATAAAATTTGTTAAGAGACTCCTGTGCTTCTTCAGAAAGCTCTCCAATTGGCAAAGACTGGTACTCAATTTTCACGATTTGATTGTCAATTCCAATGATTCTAGTTACTGCCTCATCATTTTCAAAAAATCTCCTAGAAGTGTTTCCATCGTTTGAGTTACCGTATCCGTGCTTGGGACAGTCTACTTTTAGTCCAACGTGTTTAAAAAAAGCATCCTGTATTTGCTTCTTTCTGATCTTTTCCTTATCCTTTATTGATGTATTTTCATCGAAGTTTTCCTCCTCTTGTGGTAGGGTATATGCCAGTTTTAGCAAGAATTCCATAAACCTTATCCTTGCGTGCAATGGTGACATTCCATATTCGTAATTCTCCTCATTTGTAGAATCGTTTAAATTACCAAAGTTCTTCTGACAAATAATAATATAAAATCGATAAAAAAAATATAAAAATAAAACGAAAAAAGGGGTTTAAATAGGTTTTTGCTAAATTTTTACCTCCAATATAATTCTGTCTATATATATGTATATGATAACTAATTGAAATATATTATAATTAAGCAGAAAAAGATACTAATCTTAAACTCTTTACAACTAATTATATAAAATTGAGATGTAACATATTATATATGAAATAAATTGAATTGAATTGAAAAAAGTTCTTCTGACTCTTTTTGCAAATCGGGCATGACATTGTTGAGGTTGTTCCTGTCAGTTCGTAATTGCATTCAATATATTTTCCTTCTCCAATTTGCAGCTTTGTAGGCTTAATCTTGCTTATTTGTTCTTCAATGTCCTTCACTGTAGTCCTTATGAGTTCTGCCGATTCCCTTGCAAACTGAAACATTATTGGTCGGCAATAATGCACTGATGACGGACGTGGATTTTTCCAGTGTAGGGAATCATCCGATTTTAGCCGCAAAGGAACAACAGATGCCATAAACATATTTCCGTCCGATATTGTAGCGTCATCGGAAGATATCCTTTGCTTATAAACGCTTTGTCCGGATGATCCATCGCAGCCCCATTTGCTGATCACTGTCAACTTCTCAGGAAGAATTTTCACTTCCGTGAAAAACTTTGGTGTGGTTGACTTTCTAAACAGTTCAAATAATTTTAAATTGTTCAACGCCATGTTTTCAGTACTTAAATTGTTTAATGGTTTCAGTAATTGTTGCGCCAACTTTCAGGCGTAGACTAATCCAGGCATTATGCTTATTTTGCAATATATAGGCTTATGCTACCATGCCTAAAAATTTACCTGTTCCCTGCATACATATGGATTTAGGCTGAATAATGCAATTTTGATATTATGCACGTGTCCAAATAAGATTTGTGCCTACCTGTAGGGACCATAAGTCAATATTGTTCCTGACCATTTGTACGCCAAAGTATTGTTTATGTGAGGTACGTACCTGCTAATTTCAATGAGTAGTTTTTTTCAAACTATTAGATCAAACTACTGTCCGTCAAAACATATAAGGGATGGACGCCATACAATTTCTGCAACCATGTCTTTTTAAACTTTTTTACCTCTAGAAGCCAAACGGGCACGTACGGGCAGATAAAACTTTTTGAATTATGTAAAGAAATAATCAAAGAACAGGTTTTGCAAATATGGCAAATATAGAAAAATATAGTTTTTTTTTATTTTCCGTCAAAGTTGAAAAATAGTGAAAAAACGGATAGTTTTTAAATAGTGATTTACCAGGAGAAACACAAAGCAAACAGTTAATTTTTTTTTATCATTATACATTTAATAAATACATCAATCAATACAAACAAAAAATAAGGCGATTCGTTACCTATTTTTCGTGATATTACACCTGAAATCGCAACAAATTGACTAAAAATTGTGTGTTTTTTTGAAAACCGAAAGTCGGTCAACTTTGAACGGTTATATCTTCTAAACTAAAAATGTGATATTATTAAGAGTGGCATATTTGAAATCGTTGAAAAGTTTCCTATAACATGGGTTTATTCAAAACTTCGTCGGCACTCATGAAAATTTTGATTTTTGCAACCTCGCTTGCTCTACGGGCGCCACTGTGCGGTGTTAAGCGGTTATTTTAGCTTTGGCCAAGTCGGTTATTTTAAAATATCAATTTTTCCAATATCGAATAAGTCAGTTATTTTGGTATAATAAACCGGTTATATTTTAATAATGTGTAATTTATATACATTTTCCGTACTCTTGTTGTAGATGTACCCGTAATTTAAGTATTTTTCGAATTGAATATTGGGCAAACTTAAACTTTTGATGAAGAATGTCAAAGCAAAATGTAACTCAAGTCAAAAAAACATTATGGACAATGTAAAAACAAATCGCTTATAAAAGCGAAACCAAAAACAATTCAACATATGTACTATAAAAACGTGTGCAGTTAAAAAGTAAAGAGTAATTTGTGCGAGAGTATTCTAAATATTATTATAGATGATATCTCTAGAGATATTTCGAACGGGATTAAAGAGACAAAGTCAGCTGCTTGTAGTGCCCAAAAATGATAAGTTGCATATGGTTTTCCACTTCACGATTTCTTAATCACCTTTAATTAGTCCATATTAACTCCGTTCGAAGTAGTTCTGAAGAGACGTCAAATAATACTTTACTAAAATACGCTGCCAAAAATGAATCATTCGGGTGAAATATTAGCCCGTTGTGTTACCGGGGACGGAATGTCCGGTTGGGCTCTAAAAACTCTTAAGTAGTTCTAGCATAAATTCATGCTTAAAACTACAAAATAACGGCGGTATCAACGATATGAAAAAAATTCATCAGTTATTAAAACACCAAGAACTTAAAAACAAAATTGAAGAAATCAAACAAAGTCATGGCAGGTTTTTAATTGTGGTCGACGAATGGACAGATATCTTCTATCTATCTATACACGCAAAGAAAAAACATGGTTGATACAATCACAATCGCAAACTATCATTAATGTTTGTGGCTATGATTGTGTCAAACACGTCTTCAGTAACAATATATGTTCAGACATGTTTATAGCTTATTATTGTCTCAAAAATATTATTATGTTTAGAAGAAAAACACAAATGATCTTCCTAACCATGTATTTATTTTTCCCAATACCATGCAAAATGTCTAATTGAACAATAAAACCAATAAAAAAATCAATTTGAAAAATTTCACGTTTTAATAAAATTACAACATACAACATAAATTAAGCATATAATAATAAATAAAATGCAATACATACATTTATATATATATGTATATATACTAATAGCTTTACCCTTTACCTGTTTCAATAAACGTATGATAATTAATTTTGCAATCATCCAACCCCTTTTTCTCCCGAAAAACTTTTAATTATTTTGTAGTCATTCATGTTTCCCGATTAACTGACTCTCGCAGACTGAAAATGATGTGGAAGAAGATTTTATTTGCTATTAAAAAAGACACTGTTTGTTTTGACAATAAATGTTTGCTCATTTAGAGAATGTGTTCTAAAGCGAACAAAAATGATAGTATCAAACATATCTTTTGTGTACAGCTAATATTATGATTTTATAGTTGTATAGTTGAAAATATATACATTATAGTAGCAAATATTTCACCTAATTTAATATGCTTAGCTAGATCATGGTAACTTTTTAGGTGTAAAACACCATATAATATTATTATAGTGAATTAAAAAATGTTAAGGGGAAAAAATATTTTTTCAAGTTAAATAAGGATTACAATAAGTTTATTACGGTAAACATATTAGGCAAATATGTATAAAAATGGTCGCAGTGACCGTTCATTAATCATGTTTTTTCTCTGCGTGTATATATGTTAAATAGGATGTGTGTATGTATGTATGTATGTATGTAATGTATGGACTCCAAAACGGCTGGGCCGATTTTGATGAAATTTTGAGGAAATCTTCAGAATATTCAGGTGGGTGACACTGTGAAGTCTGATTTCTGATTTTCGGTCTGGGGGCGGAGGAGCGTGGCAAAATCCATAACTTGAGAACGGCTTGACCGATTTGAATGATTTTTTCTTTAAAATTATCGCCATGGTCCAACTTAGGTTTTTACGGAAAGAAAATTTTGCCCCGCCCACTTTTACGCCCACTTTTTTCGATTTACCTAAAATCTGAAAACGGCTCCATCGAGTTCAGTAATTTTTCTTTCAAATGTTCGTATTAATCAACTTTAAGTTTTCTTCGAAAGAGACATTTACCACGCCCACTTCTTCTATTAAGCGCATAACTGGAGAACGGCTTGACCGATTTGGACGATTTTTTCTTTAAAATGATCGTCATGGTTTTGCGGAAAAAAAATGTTGCCCCGCCCACTTTTACGCTCACTTTTTTCGTAAGATTCACATCATATATATACATACATACATACAACCATATGTATTTTCAAATCAAATGTAAATCAAACATATGTATATGAACAACATTTTAATTTATAATATTTTATAATGATGAAACAGAACTGGGGATGAACGATGTTTTACATGCAGTTTGACATGAAATTTTGCCAGAGAATGCGGTTTCATGGATTTTTATTTAAGGGCCGTAAATTTCGTTTAAATATCAATTTAAATCGTCTGGTAATACAACACTAATGTTTGCTTAGGGACAGCAACGTGGACCGGGTCAGCTAGTTTCATATAAAAAGCATGTCCATATTACTATTCGTTTCTATAATGATGAAACAAAATAATTTAAAATATATAATCCTGGCTAAGAAGTTTTGTTGGCAACTTTTCATTAAATTGGTTAAAGTCTACAGATTCATATAGACATGCTTAAGTACCAGCATATTTAAACTCATTAAAAATAAATTTATAAAATTCCTATAATTTTTTATTTGCTTTTGCAAAACGTTTGTCTAGATCAAATATCATTTAGTAGTTTTTAAATTACTTTATACAATTATCTTCTTACAAATAAAGCTTAAGGTATGTTTAGCCCTCACAAATATTTGACGAACAAATACAAAAAAACATGACAATCAAATTTATCAAACTTTAGCTTTATTTTTAACAATTTTTATGGACTTCCTTATCTTTATTTGTAAGAAGATAATTGTACAATTCAATTAAGGATCGGTTAAATGATGTTTGATCCAGCAAACGTTTTGCAAAAGCAAACAATTTTTTATTAAAACTAGTGGTTACGTGTAGGATGCCAAATATGTAATAGGTGTGGTGTGAACATAACTTTAGTAAATAAATAGAAATTGTTAAGAATTAAGCTAAAGTTTGATCAATTTACTGGTCACACATTTCTTTGATTTTATCGTATTTTGTTAGTGCCTTACCTTTGAGAATTGATTTGTTTTTATTTAAATAAACTTTTTATTACAAAAATTTATTTGATTTCTTTGTTTTTATTTATTCGAACTCAAACCGGTTAACCGATTATTTTAAAAATGATTAACAGAAAACCGGGTTTTTTTATATAGAAACTATTTGGAATATTCGAAAACCGGTTATTGAAAAAGTCGAATAATCGATCTCCCTAGTAATATCATAGACTTTAACATAACAATGGAATTTCACCCAACTAATTTGATCCTATCGAATCCAAAATAGTTACATTCGATTCAGCACATATCATTTATATAATTAACGTCCCTGTTTTTTGATTTTTTTGTTATATTCAAAAAATTTTGCAAGCAAAATACAAATTTGGCCTAGCCAGACCAGGACGGTAAACCTAGGGTTAAACACTTAAGCAACCGAAAAATTAGAAGTATTTTTTATAATATTTTATTTCCGGAATAAAACTCAGACCTAACGCCAAATAACGTATTGTAATTTGAAAATGTCAAAAAACACTGTTTGGTATGCTTTACCTGAACAACGAGATAGCGCATGTAAATCCTTTTCCTTCGGTTATATAAATTTGTTGTTTAGTATAAACAAGTCTGCAACGTTTGTCTAGGTATGCCCAAATTCTAGATATGCATAACTTCTTGTTTATCGTAGTCTTACACAATTTTTTCAAAATAATTTAGATAAATCAAAGCGAAGCTCTAGAAGCGAAACAAAAATTACTTTCAGTTGTTAGGATTGCACATTGGGCCAAAGGATGTATTTTGTGGCATCAATTAAACTGCTGGGTTTTGACATAAATACGTTATATACATCATTTTGAAGAGCTTAACTATTAGACTAAGTTTATGGAAAAATGTTCTATTATTATATGTATATTTGGGGTATTCACAAGGTGTGCTATCATGGTTTATTGTCATAATGTTCTAACATTTTACAATGGTTTAAAAATATTGTTGTTGGTTTGTAAACAAAAAGTGTCTTAAATAAATAGAACGTCGCTTGCTATGTTTATTGTGCTGTCGTTATTAATAGCACATTAAATTATGAGGGGTTGCTCACAACAGTCGTATTTTTTCATGTTATTATTTTAAGACATATGACTTTATGACACCTTGTGAATCCCCCAATTATATATTCATTTTTTATTTATATAACGTTAATATCAAATAAATAAATATAGTTAAATAAATAATTTTAATTGAAAGTTTTACACCTTTAAAAAAGCGTCCTTTATTTAGACTTGCATGAATATTTTGCAAAATATTTACCCCCATATTCATAAAAAATATGTCAAAGAAAATGTGTTTCATATGCCTGCTATAAACCTTAAATATTTTTTATGAATATGGGGGTTAGATATTAGCGATATTTTAAAACAATTTACGGTAAATAAAAAATTGAGCGGTTTTTTGAAGTTGGATTTGACGGGAAGTCTTCAAAAAAAAAGTTGGCAACAATGATAACAATATTTAATTGAAATTAAATGACGAAATTCTCAAAACATCAGTTATTCCGATGTCTGGAAGCATGACGCTAAAGTTTTTTTTTTTTTTTTTAAATTTGCATAAGTGTTGGCATTTTTTTTTTTTTTTTTTTTGGCAAGTATTGCTTTTATTTATTCACTCGTTTTTTTGTTTGCTTTTTTTAATATATTAAATTTCTTTATTTAACTTTGCTTTTTTAGCAGTTTCTGACGCGGATGTATAAATTTTATTTATAAATAATTATGCAGAGTTGGGAATGTGGTTATCAATTAAAAATAAATTCTGTTATTGGGAGTATGAACACTAGGGGTATAACCAAAAAAAATACCTATCACGACGGGGTGCCCACTGATGTATATATCAAGAAAACAGTTTTTTGAGATCAATTTGGATAAAAAAAACTCCCCCCCAAACCGTTTTTTCTAAAAGCTTCCAAAAAATAATAAAATTTGAATTTTTATTTTTTAAATACCATACATACAGTCATGTACTATATATTAACTTCAGATAATTAAAATTATCTTTGTTGAAGGAAATAAATTTTAAGTTCAAAGTGCGAGTTGTTCTGCAATATTGTATTTTTAATAAACAAAAAAATCCAAATACCTAACTTCAAAGTGATTTGGGGGGGAACTTTGTTAACGCCCGCGAAAAAGTGACCCCACTTTTCATCATAGATTTTCATGGTCTATATGGCATGGGTAGGTATTTTTTGATAATTTAAAAAATTGTTCAAAAGTTATACCCCTAATGAACACGTTCTAACTAATTTTACTAGTTTTAATCCACAACATTTTTTCTATCGGTATGTTTCAATAGATATCTAAAAACATATGCTTACAATATATGTATAATGACTTGCTGTTTTCAACAAACATCTGAGATTTCCATTAAGATAAAAATGGAAAATTTTGTCAAAGTTATTCTTGGCAATAAATAATTTTTTTGATTTTCGGAGTTATTAGTTCATTGGCTCGTGATTTAATAGACTTTTTACGACAATTTTAATAACCAAAAATAAAAATGTATTTGCATATGAGTTTCAAACATGATGTAAGTAACGGGTTATCCGTTTTTCGGTTTCAAAAGCAAATTTAAATAAAGCACACATTAAGCTTTGATTTCGATGTCACTTTTACTTCAATTTAATGCTTGGATCGTGCCATTACTTAACAAATGTCATGCCATTTTAATGACTGCCAATAGATTGGTTGCTGCAGTCGATCCTGTTGAGGTTAGGATATCATCCGCGTAGTAGCGATCTTTGATGTAGCCTCACAAAAAAATCTAACGGCGTCAAATCTCATAATCTTGATGGCCAAATGACGTCGCCAAAACGTGGAATTACGCGTTTTGGAAACTTTCCATGAAATAACACCAAAATCAGTCATGTTGTGTGGCTCGTGGCACCGTCTGTTGAAACCACATATCGCCCAGTTCATATTACACATTTGTAGTATGTTTTAGCTATTTTTAAGCATTATTCGGTTGTTAAGTGACCCATATTAGTAAATGGCAAAACTTTCACTAAATAAATGACAATTGCCAGACCGGCAATTTTTAAACGACTAATGGATAACCAGTTACGATTTTATATATTAATAGAGAATAATTTATCAGCCTTTTGTCCATAAACAAAAAATTTGTTAGCTTTTATTACATTTCTACAATTTTTTGAAACAAAAAAACCACCGATTTTTTTAATTTCCAAAATGTGAGATATCGGTCATTTAAGACGTTTAGATCCATCCAGGTCTTTTTTTTTTTTGTATCGTCTTGTTTGGTTTGGTTCATTTAATTGTAAAACCGATATAAACCGGTATAAAAATGTCTGTACCGGTATACCGTTACCGAAACCGAACTAACAAATAGTTTAATACCAAAACATTAACACAAATGATTTTTATAACAAGGACCGTCAACGGACAGGGTTTTTTGGAATTCTCAGCGCAAAACGCAAGATTTTAAAAGTCGTTTTTAAAAAAAGATTTTTGTAGTTAAAGAAATACAAATACAATACAATACAAATATTTCTCTATTAAACAGAATTGTATAAGAAAATTATAAAAAAAATTGGATTAAGAGTGTATTAAAAAGAACTTCAAAATTCTTGCGTTTTCGATTTCCAGAACAGCCCTGCTTATAAATACATACACCAAGACTATTTTTCCAAATTAAGGCCCTAATTGTGTAAAAAATTACATTAAAAGCAAAAACAAAGACAACAATATTTTATTATTTTGTTGTTGCTTTCTACAGAAATTCATTTTGAATTTTCAAATTTAAAATTTCTTGTGGCGTTGAAAATTTTATAATTCAAAATGTATTTCTGTAGAAAGGAACAATAAAACTAAAAAAATTTGTTGGCTTTGTTTTTTCTTTAACAATTAGGTCCTAAGTGTTAATATTTCATTCCCCGGAGTATTAGTTGGCCATCACCAGTCGATTATCAATTTTAGTAAGGCTTGGTTGGCCTTTACTAGGCTCTCAAAGTGTTAATTGTTTTTACCAGTAAATAACACAGTACAACACATGATTTGCCAACTCAATTCTGTGAACTGTATGTGAAATTAGACCCAAAAAGAAGAATTTCTGCATCATTCGTTTTGTCTTCTTACCTGCGATTTGAAGTTAGTATCGATTTGAAGTTAGTACTATCGTATAGGGGAATTTATCACGTTTTAGGCCCTGTTGTTTGACATAGCTCGACAACCCCTAGCCCAATTTAGTTGAAATAAATTTTAAAAAATTAAGAATTACAATTCCCTTAATCTGTTCATATATTGTTTTCCTATACAAGTAACACTTTCGAAGTTAAAAATGAATGTATGAAGGGAAAAAATTATTTTTTGCCTAAAAATTTAAATTTTTTTTTTTAAAAATACATAAAAAATCCAAAATGGAAAAAAGTTTCAAGTCTAGCTATTTTTTCGCAAAGTCACATAACCTATGAGCAAAATGAGACAAAGATCATAAAAATCGATGCACGCGTTTCGCTTTTATTCGCAATTGAGTAAATGTATGAATGATTTTTGGCATTCAGCCAGTGCCGACGAACGCGAACAGTAAAAGTGACTTTTCTCCAGTTTTTTAAAAGTGAATAACAACAAAACATAAAATATATCAATATGGAAAACAACAAGTGCCCATATTTGGATGAATATTGTTACGTTTGTGGTCATATCGTCCGAAAAATACAGAAAAAAGATCGAAAAAATTTGTTTACTGAGCAATTCAAAACCGCGTATTGTAATTATTTCGATGAAGCAGATTTAAGTGGTGCAAATTTTACGCCGAACACAGTGTGCAACAGTTGTTATACTACCCTTCTAAAATGGATTCACGGAAAAAGTAGAAAGTTATCTTTTATGAAGCCAGTAATTTGGGTGGAAGACAAAACTGGACATGATGAATCCAGGTGCTATGCATGCATAAATTTTCGTCCTGGATTAAACAGACAACAATTGAAAACAAAAGTATACACTGCTGCATTTACTGCCACACTTCCAGTGCAACGCCCTGCTGATACCGATGCACCTAAACCTCCGAGTGCGGATACTGTGTCCCTGCTAGCCGAAACCGTTTTCACCAATCCGACCGATTTGGATGATGCTGATTGGATACCCGATATTGAAAATAGTGCACCACAACCGCTACCACAAATCGAAATGGATTACATTGTGGCCAAGCTGGGACTATCACAACACGACTCCGAATGGCTGACATCATTTTTGAAGAGAAGAAAACTCACACAGCAAAATGTCAGCGCAACATCATACCGACAACGCCAAGCTGATTTTCAGAAATTTTATTCCGTTGACGAAGCAAATACGTTCACGTACTGCCATGATATCCCAGGTTTAGTGAAAAAATTGGGAATGGATTATATCGCTGGCGACTGGCGTTTATTCATCGATGGTTCAGTTACTAGTTTGAAGGCTGTGCTGCTGCACAAAAAAAAATAAAAAACCATGCATTCCATTGGGATTCAGCACAACTATGAAGGAAACGTATGAAGCATTGGGCGAAATTTTGAAGAAAATCAAATACGATGAACACAAATGGAACATTTGTTGCGATCTGAAGGTGGTCAACATACTACAAGGGATTATAGAAAAGGGCGGATATCCAAAATACTTCTGCTTCCTTTGTAATTGGGATTCACGATACAAAGGAAATCAATATCAATGTAAAGATTGGAAAGGAAGAACTCCCGAGCTCAACAAACAATTAAAATTACGCAATGAACCTATGATAAAGGACCTGGATGATATTTTGTTGCCACCGCTCCACATGAAACTGGGAATAGCTGGGAAATTCGTTGAAGTGGTGGTCAAAAAAGTTAACGGCGCCTTTGACTGTTTGAAATCCATCTTTCCGAAACTCAGTGATGAGAAAATTAAAAACGGTACGTATCGTACTCTGTATTTCAATATTGTCATATCTAAATTTGTTAATTTCTATACATTCGCATTACCAATAATTTTTTCGTTTTTCTTATGTATTTAAAACAGGTATTCTCAATGGACCTGATATTCGGAAATTGATCAAAAGTGATTCTTTCACACATTTGCTTTCAGAGCATAACGACCACCAACATGCATGGAACGCATTGAAAGAAGTAATAGAAGGCGTTCTAGGAAAGAACCGTGTCCAGCGAGAAGAGATACAGCAACGAGTGGACAGGTTGCTGTTTTATTTCGAAAAAATCGGTGCATCCATGACGCTGAAATTGCATTTCTTGCACCACCACCTCGATACTTTTTTGGCACAATCACCTCAGGAATCAGACGAACAAGGAGAGAGGTTCCACCAGGTGACCATGCCATTTGAAAAGCGGTTCAAAAGCAAAAAATTGGATGCATTGCTTGCGGAAGTTTGTTTGTGGAGTTCCACAATTATGCAGTTTGAAGAAAGCACCGAAGATGAAGACATTGAAATTGGTGGACACAGTGAAAGAAACACGCCCTTGAATAGTATGTGTATCTCGGATGACGATACAGACTCAGACCATGAATATGAACAACCTACGAAGAAAACAAGATCATCAGAACCACAAGCGTCAACTTCTACAAGGATGGATATTGCCAATAATTGAAAAAATGTTCTAAATTTTGTTTTTATGCATATTATAATTGCGTATTAATTGCATATTATTTTATTTTCATTAAGTTTTTATAAATAAAGTTTTTTTTTGCATGATAATTTTTTAATTTATATTTTTATTTTTATTTTAAGGGTGGTGGCTATAACTGATTTTTGAAATTCATACCTTTACTCAATTGCGAATAAAAGCGAAACGCGTGCATCGATTTTTATGATCTTTGTCTCATTTTGCTCATAGGTTATGTGACTTTGCGAAAAAATAGCTAGACTTGAAACTTTTTTCCATTTTGGATTTTTTATGTATTTTTAAAAAAAAAAATTTAAATTTTTAGGCAAAAAATAATTTTTTCCCTTCATACATTCATTTTTAACTTCGAAAGTGTTACTTGTATAGGAAAACAATATATGAACAGATTAAGGGAATTGTAATTCTTAATTTTTTAAAATTTATTTCAATTAAATTGGGCTAGGGGTTGTCGAGCTATGTCAAACAACAGGGCCTAAAACGTGATAAATTCCCCTATACGATAGTACTAACTTCAAATCGATACTAACTTCAAATCGCAGGTAAGAAGACAAAACGAATGATGCAGAAATTCTTCTTTTTGGGTCTAATTTCACATACAGTTCACAGAATTGAGTTGGCAATCAATTAACTGAAAAATGTTGTACTGTGTAATAAATTTTAGCTAGGGTTTATTAGGTTAGGTTTCTTAGGCAGACAACATCAAGACAGCTCACTTGGGTCCTTCAGTAGTAAAACCCAGCGCCCATAACCCTCCTACAGGGCAGTAACTCAATAGGCGGCACCGCAGTATTCAAACAATTGTTCTTGATAATAAAGAGAAGAAGCAACTTTAGTTCTATCTTGGATAGTTCAGCCAAATATACAAACACTATTTCTCCCAGGTATCATTCCCGAATTCCGGGAAACTGACACAGAAAAGAAACAGTTTCCTCTCCCTCCTTGTCATTCTCTTCGCATGAGTCCCTACCGGTATGTGCCCTACGCGTGAGAAGAAAACAAACTTTTTGTTTTTTTTTGGCAAACTTTTTCACAATTGATGAAAAAAAGTAGTATTAAATAACACGTGCGTTTTGTTTTGCATGTATATTAATATACATGCATATAGTTTTGCGCTTATAAAATAAAAAACGAATGAGCGTACGCATATATAGGCAATACCAATCGATCGAGCATAAAATTCTGAATCGATATCAATATAGTTTATTTGATGACACTCTTGCAAAAAACAGTTATAGCACAGCAAACTTAAAATTTTCAAAATATGTACATTTATAAATTTAGTTTTTCGTTAATAACTTGGAAACGATATCTCGTTAGTGTCAATCGATAGAGCGTTAAAATCTGAATCGATAATGATATAGTTTATTTGCTAAAAGACTTGGGGGGGAAAGGAATAGCGCAGCAAACTTTACATTTTCCATATATGTACATACATATTTTTAACAACTGTGAAAAATTTTGCCAAAAGCTAACCAAAAAGTTTGCCAAAAAGTTTTTTTTGTTCACGAAGATCTGTGCCCTGTTATCGCTGAGAGCACTGTTCTAATCCGTTGAGTCTAAAGGCTGAGTTAGGCGAATGTTGCTTGCACGTTGGTGCACTTATAGAACATCTAAAAACGCGTCATATGTTTTTCACATACATAAACAAAAAAGCAATAGTATACATAAAACAACACACACAGTGATGGGAAATCAAAAGGTTTAAATGTTGACCGCTGCGCAGAAAAAGTACCAAGTGATTAAAATGGCATTAAAACAGTATTTAGTGTAAGTAATAATTTAATATCTGATATTTATATTATAGATTTACAATAAACAAATATGTATTTTAACATATACATACACATTTACATGTATTATTTTGTAAATGTGCATAGACAAAACAATATTTTGTAACCATTTAAAGCCTTTTATATATTTCTCATTTCTTTTGTGTGTGCATATGCATTTGTTTATTTTGTAAATCTAAGCCTATGCATATTTATATATATGGAAATATGTTGTATTGTAAGTCGTTTTGTCGAAAGTCCATAGATATACTGGAAAAAAAGTACCAAAAAAAAGAGCGAAAATACCCGCATTCAATTTAATATACAAGCAGGCCATCACTGCTTTACTACTATCACGTAACGACGGCATGAAATTCTAATTTATACAGATTGAGACGTTCCGTCAACGTGACATTTAAATTCGGTAAGCATTTACATTGTAAGCAAATAACAAAACGGACCAGACGTTTCGTTAGGGGACGTGGACGTTCGGCTAACTCTACCTTAAGTAGAGAGCACGACGTTGACGCGCATCTTGCGATGTTTTACGACTGTATATTTGTTTAACATTAGTATGGTAAGCATTTATTCGATATTCAATTTAGACATTATTTGACAAAGGATTAGTTGTATTAGTTTATGATTAGTAAGCAACACTGATAGCCCTATAAGACTAAGTCCTATAATGTTGTATCAATGTAAAAACAAAATAAATCCAAAACAAAAAAAGGTCATCATTTTTTATTTTGCATTTTTTCAATATTCTTATCGTTATTTTTATTGTTTCTCACAGAATTTATTATATTGCTTATTTTTGTCTTCCCATTTACAACGCTAAACATATTCTCCCTCGTTCTGTACCACATACAGACATATACGCATACATCCATATGCAAGTGCTTGTGTAAATGTGTAAATATTTGTTTGTTTGTTGCCTTTTTTCATCATTTCCCTTCCTGCTAACAATAGCCAAAGAACTTGCAACAAACATGTGATTTAAAAAAAAAGACATATTTTTTGTTTTTCTTTCAAAAAAAAAAAAAAAAAAACAAAAAAAACAACGTACTTTACTCAATGTGGCAAACACGTGGTTAGAATTGCTGAATGCGACAACGACAAGAACGAAGACATTGTCACAAAAGACACAAAATGATGAAGATTTTAAAGTGCAACTCAAAAAATAAAAAGTTACATATGTATGTACATATGTATGTATATATGTATACATACATATTGACTAATACACTGTATGTATGTATCTGACTACAAATACACAATTATATAAAGAGTTCTTAATTTGTAATGTGCTCGGCTTGTAGGAGATACTGACGACTGATAAATTAATGCTTTTAAATTGAAAATCCCCATCTGAAAATCAATTAAATTTTAACGGGACATTCCAACTAAAAACCGGTTTCAAATTTATTTTATGTACTAAAAGATTAACTGTAATTATGGTGTAAATGTCAAGGATTAATTTAAGAAAAAAGGAAAAAACTAAAAAAAGGTCGGTCAAAATAGATAACGGAGGCAAACAAATTTAAAAATAAACAAAAGTAAAAAGCGGTAAAATGCTTTATTGAAAATCTATTCACTACTATTTTGTTTAGTAAATTGCTGACTGAAAATGAAGAAAAAAATAAATTATTCAGTTTTAAAATTAACCCTTAAGAACAGAATATACCTACAGCGGGGAAAATTACCAAATCAGTTGTGAGGTCAGTAGCTCGTTTCTGTATTTTTCGCATCGCAAAATTTCTCACATTAAGTGTGAAACAAAAAATCCATCGTTTCTCGTTTTGTGAGAAAAAAAGTGTTTCTGTATTTGAATGCGAGAACCGACAAACACTGGAATACTTCCAGTAATTAAGTGTCAAATGCAAGCGAAACGTCAACTCGCTAAAAACAAGGCAGCCTAAACAATTTATAGGCAAAATCAAAATTTCGAGGGAAAACTGTTTAATTTTTATTTCCTTAGATTATTTAATACATTTGATTATGTGATAAAAACATTAAACTATTAACCCATTTTTCAGTCAATGCACTATAGAAAATTTTTGCCTTTTTTTTGGCCAAAAGTGTTAGTTTTAGTTCAATATATTTTGTCACGCCTTTAAGTGATTTTTTCAGGAAAAAAAAAACAATCTGAAAATTTTTTAGGATTAAAGAAAAAATAAAATAAATAACTTTATTTAAATAGACTTCAAGCTTAAGTTTGTATAAAATATGTATTTCACCCATTAACTTTAAATATTTTTGTTTTAGTAAAAATCGAAAAAAATTTGTCAAAATTAGTTTTAAATTGTCCGATTTTTTAAAACAAAATATACGACTTTTTTTATTTTTTCTTAGGATATTAACGATTTTTTCACAAATTTATCTGGCAGTCCTGCATAAAACGAAAACAATGAAGGGCTTCAAAAAATTTTAATAACAAAATAGAACAATTGTGTTTTATTTATTTTCATAATTTAAATTCTTTCTCTTCAAATAAAAAAAAAATACACATTCTTGTGTACATACATCCATAATTTGTGCTCCATTTTTTAAAAGTTTATTTTTCTCGCAGCAATTTCAAGTGTGACTTATTTTGACAGTTCTTGTGAGAAACTTTTAGCAAAATATTGATACAGAAACACTTTTTCTCACATCCTTTCAAATGACAGATAATTCTCCCAAAGTAAAGATACAGAAACACTTATGTGAGAAAAACCATTTTTTGTTTCATATTGCACTGTTTTTGTCATAATTCACTTGTTTCATGCGGGAAATTTTACGATGCGAGAAATATAGAAACGGGCTACAGCTTTCGAAGAAAGAAACAGAAAGCGTTTTATGGTAGAGGTGGCAATGTATAAAAAACGGGCCGCTTCAATCAACACAAATTTCGTGATCAAAACAAAAGTAACAAAACACCGACCACGTTAAATAAAAGCATAAGTTCAACGTTATGCTTTGTGCAAAAAAAAATTATTTTGTAATATTATTTTGTTTTGTAATGTTATTTACTGACTTAAATATTATTTACTTGTGTGTGGTAAACTTAAATTTTTTTTACAACAGTTTTGCAAATAATGCAAATATATTTGTGTTCATTGTATTGCGGCAAAGAGAAATGCAGAAAGAAGAGCTCTCGCCTCGTGTCGCCCTATATCCTTAAGTCAGTCATTTATAATTGCAGAACACGTTAATAAACCCCTTTCCTGCGAGTCACATTGGCTTACAATAATTTTTCATCGACCAACTTTTGAATCGATTGAGACTCAGAAATTTATTTGAGTCGGTCCATATACAAAAAGTGGGTTTAGAACCAGTGTTCGAAAATAAACATTAAATATCGTTGCTTAGTTTTCGGTTCAGTAGCTGTGTGAAAAACACAAACGCTAATAGTGTTTGTGTAATAAATCATTAAAAAAAATAACGTGTCCCTGTTTGTGATCTTCGAAAACAAAAATAATACTGTACTTATCCAACTCAACAAAAATATGAGAACATTTAATTCCGTTCTGTTTTATTTAACCCTGGAAGGTTACTCTTCATTTTAGTACATTAAGTTTACTATTCATCGAATCGACGAAATATTTAAAGAAAAATTTAGTGGAACGATTTTTAAAGTAAAAAAATCAAGAAAAAAATTTTTAGTTAAGTATTTAATTAAAAAATAAAATAAAGAATAAAAAATAAATAATCTTCTTCTCTCAAAATTTTATACGAATTTTGTGTTTTCAAAATAATTTTTTTTAATGCTTTCGTCATCAGCTAACTAACGTTGTTGAACAAAATAGCGTAATTTGAATAAACATAAAAAAGTTAAATGATAAAGTGTAAGTGAAGTTCGTCGATTTGACGAACAGTAACTATCCAGGGTAAAAAAACCACAAACTTCGTTGTGTTCGGTTCAGCACATTCATGTTCGTTCGTTTCAGTTGTGCTTAGCACCCTTTTGGGTGGTAAAAAAAACCAAAATTTTTTTACAAAAACAAAATACATATACGATAAAAAAACCAAAAAGCCAGCGAAAAAAATGTTTCTCAAACAAAACATGTACACAATACACACACAAGTTGGTCGTGTTGTGGTCTTTGCTAAAATTTTTTGTTTCCTCATTTATTTATCAATGTAAAAAAAGAAACACTATAGAACATTAAAATATAATGAACGTCCACGGAACCACTACAATTTTACTCTTTTATAACTAAGAACAGAACGCTATATAACGTTTGTTACTTTCTACAATGTTTTTGTTTTATAACGAAGAACAGAACGCTATATAAAGTTCGTTACTTTCTTGAAAATAGTTAGGAATGGTATTTAGGGTTGTGTTCGTCTACACAAACACTAAAAAATAGATATCGTTTCTGGGTGTGTGTGTGCCGTACGCTAAATAATGTTCTGTTCGGTTTCGAACACTGTTTAGAACCAATATATTTATGTGTTGAGCCCATCAGCACAAACGCATAATACCCTCTTTTTGAGTCGTTTAATTTTAACGAAAAAAAGACAGGTAGAAAAGTATAAACGGGATAAAATTTTATTCCCCTGAAATTAAAATTTGAATGAACCTTAGAAAACATTTAATAACACCTCATGTATAAACTGTACAGTGATGCAGCATACCAATTCTTAAAGACTACTGACCTCCCAATATAACAAAAAAATCAGCCTTTTAGCGATAATAATTTGCAAGAAAATAATCATTTCCTTCTGATCAAATATACAAAAATCACATTTTATTAAATAACATAAACTATTTGTTTGAACAGCAATGCCACGGCCACATTTACCAATATGTTGATCTAATTTTTGGCTACCTAAGTTTTAATATGTTTACTGATGAATGGCAATAAAGTTTTTACAATCGTTGATAACAAAAAATTAGACTTTTGGCCAATGAAATTAATTTCTGAGCCAATGTGCAACTGCGATTACAAACTTTTGAAAATCAGGGGTCTAATCACCGCATACAATATCGAGCAAAATTGATTGAAATTTTATTATTTTGGTATGATGACACTCGATATCGGATGAAATGTATCGTAATTTGAGATGATGGCATTCGATATCGAGTTTTTATTCGATACATCAGTGTCTATCGTATGCAGAAAAATACGCTGGTTTACTCGATACGATAATTCACTTGATATCGAATACGGTGATTAGACCCCAGATATTTAGCTCAAAAATTGAATACCTAGCTCCACTGATTCCGCCGTGGATTTATCCGGTTTGCAATAGTTTTTGTCTAACTTCATTAAATTTGCATAAAGGGAATATATATAAGGACGTGAAATGATTTGTAATCGGCATAGCCTGAGTCATACGAACAGTAATACAGGTATTTGGTGGACATCATATTCCAAAACGAAACGATTTGAAATTGAATATTTTGTCTTTGGATTGGCATAAATATTTAGCTCTTAAAAATTTCTCTTTCTTATGCGCTTCAAGAAATTGACAAATCTGTAATTAGTTGAGATTGGAAAAAAGGAAAGAAATTTAAGGTTCTAGTTATAGTTCTTTCTACTTTAGGGATTGAAATTAAAAAACTCTTACTTTTTGTGTAGGGGTACTTGAAGAAAAAGAGGGTATTTAAAGAAATTCTGAGGTGCTTTTTATTTTTTTCAATTAATAGGTATAGGGTTATGTAACACTTGGTAAGTATGAAGTATACAATTTGGGGAGTGATTAATTTTAAAGAAAAAATATAACAACTTGTAAGTAAGGCTAAGAGAAAATGGTTAAGAGAAATTGATCTTTAAAGGTTAGATAAATTTGACAGATTAATTTCAGCGAGTACTGAAATTAAAGAAGTTTGAATCCAATAAAGATTATAATTGCTAGAGTTATGAATTAATACAAAAAATGCAGTAAATTCAATAATATGACAATTCAACTTATGTTAATTAATAATGAGAGTTTATAATTAATGAGAGATGCTGGCTATTGCCTCCGGGAATGCGTCAGGCAAAGGAACTGATCTCTTCCGGAACTTAAATTGGAACGAAAGGTCTCAATAGACAGGAACTACGACTGTTATCGGCTTATCGAACAGGTCACCACATGGTCAAGTACCACCTTTTTCGGTTGGACCTGGCAGAAGACCAGGAATGCAGACTATGTCTTGATAATGACGAATTCAATGGACATTTGCTGTGTGACTATTCAGCGCTGTCATGGGCCAGGCGTAAGCAATTAGGGCACGGCACAATTAGTACGTCTCTAGTCAGCAAAAGACCTTATTAAATTCCTATGGGAAGCAGAGGGTCTCTTGGCCAACTAAAGGGGAGTGGGTACAATAGACCTTAATTGGTCCCAGTGCCATCTCTGATGAGGTTAAAACTCCCTGCTCTCTCTCTTGAAAAAAATTAATATAAAACTTAATAGATATACAAATGTTTAGTAAATTGAGTGTACAATGTAAATTGTACAAAAACCGAAAATATCGTTTTCAGTACATTTTAAAATTGTAAAATTTGTAATGCATTTTATTCTTATTTCCTATCAATATTCTTTGAAATTGTATAATAGGTGTAAGCCCGTCCTCAACGTTTGGAGCCCGTGGAATCCTAATTTTACCGAAAACTGCTCCCGTACGCAAATTTTGGTAAACTGAGAGAGCTTTTAAGAAAAAAAATCTTCTTCTTCTTGCACACAGAAGCCCGTACTTTTTATTTGGGCTTATTGGGCTTGTTATTAAACAATCAGCTGTGACAAACAATAATCAGTAACAAACTACAAACAAGTATTACCAAAAGAATTAAAATAAAATATATGTATTAATAAAATTAACAATAGAAAATTTTAAAAAATTTTAAAACATGCTTGAATTTTACTTTAATACTTGTTAATGTGTCATTTATGTATTTATTTGAACATGTTTCATACTAACGAATTTTTTCGGGTAGAATTTTGGTTTTTAATGTTGTCTATTAGTGAGAGAAATGAGTTAATTCTCATTTTACCGAACTTTACCCAAAAAGTACGATAAAAAAAATTTAAGGGAAGGGAAGAGCCTAAGAAGAGGTTAAACAAGAGGAATGTGAGCATTTAAAACTTTTCTAGATTTTGCTAGAAGAAAGAAAATCTTGAGGCTGTAGAACACGTCTATCACGGCTCAAGACTACAAAGACATAAGCCTAAATAGAAAGCTCAATCAATATCTTTAGGATTAACTATGTAAGTATATGGGGGATTTCATGTCAAGTGACCCAACTTTTGAAATCGATGTCTTCCGATTTGGATGAAATTTGCACCAAGGTTAGTCTTATTGGATAGTAGTTTAGACACAAATTTTTAACAAGATCGGTCAAAAAGTTTCTGAGTTAGAGGGGGTCAAAATTTGACATTTTGGCCAAACCGGTGTTCTTTCTCGTCCATGTAACTTATTATCTATTGGTGTTAGCAAAATTTGTCCCAAACAAATTAGATAGCTATTTCTTCAAGCTATCGAAAAAATTTTTTTTTGTATTTTTTAAATTTTTTTTTTGAAATTAAAACTTATTTTTTATTTTTTTTTTTTGGAAACGGTATTTTTTTTTTTTTTTTTTTTTGCTCAAAAGAAAGCTTATGTATTTTTCTTTTAGGTCGTTTTGGTCGCTTAGTGGGATGAGAGTGGGATATGTATAAAAAAAAATAATTTCTAACTCAAGACGAGGGTTTTTCAATTTTTAGCATATGCACTATTTTGAATTTTTTCCTTTTTATGTGTAAGTGTTTCTAAAATCTTAAAAATAAAACTTATGCTGAGAAACTAGACAAATTAACCTTTTCGACGGTATATAACATACCGAACCAGCATTTCATTCCCTCGATACTGTAATACCCACAATATGTTAATCCCAGGAATAAAATCACTTTTTCTATAGAGATGTTGACAAATTAAATCTTTTTATTTATTTGTAATAATAATTAAATTAATATAAAATAATAATAATAAAAACAAAAAGAAAAATAATCTAAAAAAACTTAATCTCAATCACATAAGTCCTTTAATATTTTTTTTTATTTGTTTTTTTAAAATTTTTTTTTTTCTTAAATTTAAAATTATTTTTGTATTTTTTTTGAAAAGGGTATTTTTTTTTAATTTTTTTTTTGCTCAAAAGAAAGCTTAGGTCTTTTCCTTTAAGGTAGTTTTGGTCGCTTAGTGGGATGCGAGTGGGATATGTATCCAAATCGGAACACATCGATTTCAAAAGTTGGGTCACTTGACATGAAATCCCCCATATATAAAATTTGTTGCTGCGTGTAAATTTTCAAAATTTAAAAGAAATATGAAAATTTATATTCTTTAAATTATTCTTGGAGATATTTTAACCCATTAAACAAAATTTTTTCACCGTTTAAGTTCATTATAAAGAGTAGATGTATTAAATTAATCTTAAGTAGTTGTAAAACCATAAAAAATATTTTTTTTAAATACAAATATTAAAAAACAATATTATACCTATGGTATTTATAAAAATAATGATTCATTGAAAGTATCACATACCAATAACTAGTACTACAAAATCTATTTTTCTTTTTTTGTTTCCTCTTTATTTCTCCATACTCTCTTAAAGGAAAAGTAATATGGTTTTTTTTCAAGTAAAAGGCAAAAATAAAGTAAATAACCATAACCAACCACATCACAATACAGCAATCACGACAAGCCACTAAAACTCAACTCCATCCATATGGTTTGATGAAAAAGAAAAAATCACTGCACCAAAAAACACAACAACAATTGGATAAAGTAAAAAAAACAGTTTCGAATTATTTTGAAAATGATAGTGAATGGAGGAAATTCAAACAATGTGCGTTATTATCTAATACTACAAGTCGGTATATAATGAGTACGTTCAGTTTTGTACATACACACATACATACTTTTAGATATTCACCCCTATTGTGAATAACATGTGGCTTTTTTCGTTCACTTGAAATTTGTATTCCCCTCGAAGGGGAAAAGCTATCGCGAATCTGCAATGAAAAAATTTTTCCCGCAATCAATTCTTAAAAAACGTAAAAAAAAGAAAAAACATTTAAAAAAAATTTTAAATCAAAGAATTTTTTGTTCAAAAATATAAACGAAAGTTAAAAAAAAACAAAGCAAAATATTTTGTATTTGAGTGATAGGTTGATTGCACTATTAATTTTTTTGTAGTAAAATAATATCAGTTTGCGACTTATTAACGGATTTTGCCCTTAAAATAGATTTTGTAAACTTTAACATTCGAATTATAAAAAGAACAACTTAAGCTTCGTACAGACGGTGGTCAGATCTTGAAATAATGTTGAGTCAGGCAATATGGGGACAATAAACTGCCAAAGAAAAATTGCCACCAAAAGTAAATATTCAGTTCACGATTGTAAGAAAACCATACATTTTCCCCATTTTCCAGCCCTGAAACATAAGTATTTGCAGCATTGCCAATAGAAAAGGTCTCTGACAATGATGCCATTGTCAGATGCATAACCTTCGCACATCTGACAATAAAAAAAAAAAGCTTACAACGTCTAACAGCGATCTGAAAATGGCAACGAAGAGTGTTCATACGATTGTCAGATATCTTAACAATATTGTTGTCTTACAATGGATGGACAATGCTTTTTCTGACAACGATGTCAAACAAAAATAACAAGTTCGCACGGTTGTAAGACATTTTTAGCACATTTTATTATCAATATTGTTAGATCTGACCACCATCTGTACGAAGCTTTACATACTACATGTTCTGTTGCCCAACAAAAATAAACTGAGAACATCAAAGGATAAAGTTAAAAAATTACGAGGAAAAAAGTAATCACAATAAGGCGAATTTATTGCCCCGAACGTTTTTTCACGTTATTATTCTCCTTTGAATTACCACAAAAAAAATTTTCGATGGAGTTTTTCATGATCGTAAATACGAGAAAAAGGAAAAAATTACGAGGAAGAATTATTCTCGATAGGGGTGATTGTGTACAATTGTAGTTGGTTTAAAATAAATTTGCTCTTAAATGATGTTATTGGAGACCCTTCAGCTGGAGGTCCACTCCACGCTTTTTCGCCTCCACGCATTGCATGATTTTCATACCTTACTTACGTTCTACGTTTCAAGTTACATGCAACGCTTTTTATGCGGCATTACTACAAGTAAAAATAAGATTTAATTTGTCAACATCAGCTGATTTGTTTAAATGCTGCCTTTGACGCTTGAAAAAGTAGAAAGTAGCCCTACTTTTTGCATTCAACGCCTCAATGCATCCTACGCTTTTGTGCATGTAACTTGTTACATATAATTACACAGATTCTACTTTTTTGACAGCTGCGAAGGCTGCGAGAAGGCGTGTAACGCGTAGTGTGGACCTCCAGCTTTCTTCTTTTACACACACCGAAATATATAATTATTGTTAAACGCTTGTAAAATTCTATTACATAATCATTTTTCATCTACGCGATTTAAATAACCTTAATTGAGCTCTTTTTCTGATCTTTAAGATAATTTTGTTGGGAGGAAGTGGTTTTATACTACGAATCTTTTTTAACAGTCATATCGAGCCCTATTTGCGATTATGTCGTAAGCCACAATTTATCGCAAGTTTTTGTTTTTTTTCTTCTTGCAAATAGGATATAAGTACTCGTTACAATGACGAACAAATTCATAGACTTTGAAGTTGTACCGTTGCAGAGAAAATGCCTATCTAAATCCAAATTAAGTAGTGCAACAATGCTTAAGAAAAAAAGTAATAAAAACCATTTTCTTGTGAAAGTTGCCTTTGGTCGCTTACGATATAATCGCAAATAGGGCTCGATATATGAACGTGGGGGCAAATTATGGCATTCGATATCGAATACCCACAAGCCCAATTACTTGTTTCCATAAAATAGAAAAATTTACAGCAAATTTTAAGAATCTATGTTGCTTAAGCTTGGAAATTAACATTTTTGTACTTTTCTTCTGCCTATGTTATTGCCTATGTTCGAGACGTGCCGTTTAACATGTGCATCCATTTCTTTTTTACTTCCGCAATCTGCATACTTTGTCTTTTTTTTTTTTTTTTTGTAAGCATAACCACTAATTTGCAAACAAGGAAAAACAAAAAGGTTATGTAGGGCGAATTCATTTTATGAAAGGAGATTTTTTCGTTTAGTGTGTGTAATTTTTTTTAAGACACAGTCATGTGTAACTTCCGGATTCTTCATTGGCAACACTGTAACAACCTCTTTGTGTTGATGATATCAAACAAAATGTGTTCCCTAGTAGCATGAATAACATTTCAATATGTTTATGAATGGAATTGTTCATGCAGCCGTTTTATGCTGGCTTTCTTGAACTTAACTTAAATTTATATGTAGTTTAAATTCAACAGCTGTAAATCCGTGCACCATGTTTTATATGTAGTTTTAAAAATAATATTGTGGCAACACTACGATAAATTTTGTCAAATTCATATGGTCTGCATTGGTAGTTCAAGCGACAAATTTGATGAGTTTAGAGATGGTTTACATGTATACTGATAGATTTGCTGGTTTAAACACATTTTAAACCAAAAAGACAGTTAAACTTGCACTGATTTATTAGCTCTTACTCTGCTTTTCGAGGGAATAAGTTTCTTTATGACACATACGGGTTTCTGTTAACTTTACACAGAGAATAACATTTTTCAAATTAGTCGGTCGGTCACCTCCAACAAAACTATTTAACGAAAAGATATTAGGGCTAATTTAATCATATTATTGTCAGCGGCAAATATATTATGGTTAAATTAGCCGTCCAACAAGAAGCCACAGCCATATTATGGTTGCCTTCGAAAATGTTAAGGTTAGTAATAACGAAAATATGTTTAACACTTACAATAACATGGTTGTCTTTTAGGAAAATACTATTGTTAATTGAAAACAAACAATTATTAGTGGTAAACAGATTATTGTCATGTTTAACCATAACACGTTTAGAGGTAACCATAATATGGTTGTGGCTTCTTGATTGAGAACTAATTTAGCCATAATATGGTTGCCGGTGGCAATAATCGGACTCAATTGAACTGTTAAAAAATGGAAGACAGTATTGTGTTAATGAATCAAAATATAATTTCAAAGACTATAAAGACAAATAAGAAGGCCTAACGGCCAGAAATTCAATCCGAGCTATTGTAAAGCAACTACAAAATATGTATGCGGCAACATTATCGTCAGGGGTTATTTCTCTGGACAAGGAATCGGTGTTACCTTTTGCAGAAATATGCCGCTAGAATGGAGGTTTCAGCAGGATAACGATCCTAAGCATTTTTCAAAACACTGTAAATCTTGGATCCAGAAAATATGATTTTTTTTCTTTTTTTTTATATATATGGGGGATTTCATGTCAACAAGATCGGTCAAAAAGTTTCTGAGTTAGAGGGGGTCAAAATTTGACATTTTGGCCAAACCGGTGTTCTTTCTCGTCCATGTAACTTATTATCTATTGGTGTTAGCAAAATTTGTCCCAAACAAATTAGATAGCTATTTCTTCAAGCTCCTTCTTTTTTGAGGCGAGTCGGCAAAAAGTTATACACAAAAAAGAAGAAAAAATTTATTTCGAGTTATTAAATTCAATTAAATTTTACAAAAGAAGCCTTTCCAAATTTTCATTATTATTATTCGTTGTAGCTTCTCTTAAAAAGAGATATTTTTTCAATACTCTTAAAGTTACCAGGCAAATTATTGTATTCCAAACTACCCATGTGTTCTACAAGTTGGTTTGTTGTTTCCAACATTAAAGTTTTATATTGGCCCGTCCAATCTCCAAATCTTAACCCCATTGAGAACTTGTGGGAGATTGTTTATATGAAAATCAATAGGTAAAATTTTACAACAAAGGCTGATTTATTTAAGGCTGGATTTTTAAAATCTCACTTAAACTTGGTTTAACTTGGTGCCGCCATTACCGAGTTTGTATAGACAATTTTGACGAAACAGCTTATGGCTCGATTACGGTTGGCAACTGAACTGAAGTTGTGTTGCCAGCAGCGAAATTAGGCAACACCGCTGATATTAAAATATAAAATAAAATAAAAAAAAATGTTGAATATTTTATCATGAGTGGGTTGCCTGATTTCACTGCTGGCAACACAATTTCAGTTCAGTTGCCATCCGTAATCGACCCATTAGTTTTGCTTTAAATGTTGGTCTTTAGCCCGACAATTTCCAGTGTCACCTAAAGGTCACGAAGATTAGCGATAGCGATAATGGAAATACTAGAGGCTAGAGATGACCCTGTCGACAGTATACTGTTCCCTCTTGTGGATGGGGAGGTAGCCGATGGAGAGGTAGAGACAAAAATTATGCCCAGTGTCACCTGTTAGTGACACCCCTATAAAATCAGAATTAGCAATATTTTTTTTAATTTGATTTTTTACTTATATTATTTAAAAGAAAAATCAAAAAACAGTTTTGTTTTCATTACTGAGGGTATGGGAATTTTCGGGTTAATGAAATAATAAAAAAAAATTATATAAGCAGACCTGTCACAGAAATCAATTCGGATCGAAAGTGGAATTGATTTCGTATCTTGCTTCCCCAAAAACGAAATCACTTTCGATCGGAATTGATTTCTGTGACATGCCTGAAAAACTTAGTTTAAACGTAATCCACATCTCAAAAACCCTTACGGCAGTTAAAATTGCTTGGAATAGAACATATCAAGAAACAATCGAAAGCCCAATTACCCCTTAAGCTAATTTTTCCTTCATAAAAGGAGGTGATTTAGTTAAGTCTTATCCTTTCAAGTTTTCGTTGAGTCTAAAAATTATCTAAAATTTTCTTCTTAAGTGCAAAGGTCCAAAAAAACATTTTTTTTTATAAATTACATAATAGAAATATTACCTTAAGTGTTTTTTTAAATACTCGTTTTAATATTTATAATAGAAACATTACCGACTGAAGAAACACATACTAAGGGGGTGCTTTATTTTTGACCGCTACTGTATATTCATACGAGTACGTATTATGATAGTTTTTCTTTGTTATAAAAAGTTATCGTTAAATCTACATAAACGGCTTTATAAGCATTTCAGTCTTAAAAACTAGATCAAATTTAATATTTTATTTTTAATTTTTTTTTAATATTGTAATAAAACTAAACAAAACACGGGCCTATTTATTTTATGGATAAGTTTTCCTTACGTGCATGTATGTTCATAAGTATATATGTAGTATAATCAAATCGGAGACTTAAAAATTTTAAATGCCTATTTTTATAAAATTGTTTGCAACATTAAACGTGTAGCACTGTGTAATATTCGCAAAGATGTATTTTCCCATGTTTAAAGGGTTGTAGCCCGCAAGGTTTTTTTTTTCTTTTTTTGGACACTTCTTATGTACTTACACTTTTATACATGCTTTTATAATTTTTGTTTACTCCATAATTTTATTTTATTTCTTCGATTCCTTCTCCTTTTTCCTTGTGCAATCAGGCCAGACAATATTCGTAGATCAATTCAATTTATACTACGTTTTCTGGTCGCCAGAGCTCAAGACTTTAAATTAATACACACTTAATTGCCCGCATGTATAGTGCACACATACAGCTGTACAATTTATAACAAATGGGATTTTTTTTTACTCTGTCAGCCAAATAAAGTAGACATTATGACTGAATGAATGACTGTATGACTGTATGACAGGCAGGCAGCGAGCCAGCAATTCGCAAAACAGATTCAATGAACTAAACAAAATACTTCCATATGTATGTACATTAGGGTAGATCGTCACAATTTTTGTTTGTGAATTTCAATTACAAATAGCACTTAAACGTAAAACTTAATTCTCAGATACATGGAAAAAATAATGAAACAAGTTGGACCTACTTTTAGTCCTCTACCACAGCATAAATATTTTCAAAATAAGATAAAATCGGTTAATTCGTGAAACATCCTAATATGATGCATAATTAAGGATTTTTTTTTAAAGTTGTTATAAAGATTGGGGATGGAGTTATAAGGTAAATTTTTTAATTTCTAAGTTTTCGTCATATCTTTAATAAAACAACATTTCTTAAATTAATATGAGATCGCTAAACGCGAATATTAATTTCATTTATTTTTCTATTCTCACAAAATACCTTTTTATTGTTTTTGTTTTTTGGCCAAAATTTCGAGGACGTTTCATCTGAATAAAATAAGTTTCACACTATTTAATAGATATCAAGATATTTTTCCAGAAAATATAACAATTGTGATGGTCGGATAAAAAAGTTAGAGTACATAAAACTTCAATGAAATTTACTGTTAGTCGTTTTTTACATTAATATGAAAAAATATTCTGAACACATATATATTCTTTTGTGCTGCATTTAAAATAGTTTGGTGGCGATCACAAGATGTATAAAATTTGTAAACTTAGACCAACATTAAGAATGTTATAAGCCATTAATAGCCTTTTTACACTGATCAACATCTAACATTGCGAAGATGTTAACATCTTCCCATAAGAAATACATAAGACTAAAAATCAAAATTTTTCAACATCTTTGAAAGATGTTCCAATCTCATTTTATTTCATTCTACATATTTCGATTATTTTAGTATCATGACTAGAAAAGTGCCAAAAAAAAATCTATTATTACAGTGGCATCACTGACAACATTACAGAAAATTCTTCTTTTTTTGTATAATTTTATTGACTATGTTTTATTTTGTGTTTGTTAAATTTTATTTATTTATTACTTTTTTGTTTGCTAAATTTGATTTATGTTTAAATTTTTTGTGTGTGTTTTTTGAACATTGTATCATTTACAGTTTTGAATGATGGTAAATGTTAGATGTGAACAATGTAAATGCATGTTTCATATTTGCTACATCTTCCATACGTTTCCCCTAAATGTCGTCAGTGTAAAAACCTTATAAGTGGATAACCAAAATTTTTTCACAAAAAATTGCTTTAATTCAGTCTGCAGAATAAAAAAAAATTTTGGGAATTAAATTTTAAGTTTCTTATATTCAGCACAAAATCGTTTTTTACGTGTAGGCTTAAATTAATGAATTCCATATTAATAAAGCAAATTAAAATAAAATTTATAAAACTTCTCAAACTTCCAGCCCTGGTAGAGGGCTAAAAGATGTGTCGGAAAATTTTTAACTATTATTTTTTGTGTATAACTTGGGAAGATGCAACATTCGGGGGTTATTGAAATTTGTTATAAGATTTTTTTCATCTTCATTAGCAGACACCCACCCTAATGTACATGAATACAGTATAATCTCGTTAAACAGACACCTTCCATAAGCGCTGTTGCCTGGTCCCGGCAGTGTTCCAAATAGAAGCCATTGAGCCCTTTTAAGAGGACATCACCCTTGTATGAACACAAATCGGTGGTCTCTTCAATGTCCGGTTATGAGAGATTCCCCAGTATGTGAATATGCTCTATATGTACATAAATGCACATTTACTACTTACATGCAGAAAAATATCGTAATAATGGTGGTAAGCAAGCCAATAGGCAGGCATCTACTCAGACATTAAAACGTTTCGTCTTACAAGTGAAGTAAGTGAACAGAAGAGGCAACCAACTAAGCACAATTTGAAAGAACACAGCTGTACTAATACATTAACAGATTAACACAAATACATGCCGTATGAACGAGTATTTATACTAGAGAAATAATGCATATGCCATGGATGGAAAATTGTGTTTTGCGATAATCTTAATTATATTTATTTTACAAGTTAAGGCTGTTTATTACGACTTGTATTTTGCAGTGGCTTTGTCAGACGTTAAATACATGTGCAATTGCGCATGTCTGTCAAAATTAACCAATACAGAATATTTATAATTTTTGCTTTCACACGTTCGTTTATGGTTTTATCTGACATAACCTAAAATCGTTCACAACAGCAAATTATTTACTGATTTATATTTCTATCCACTTTTACCTGTATTTCAGTTTATTAAAATTTTTTTTTTTACGAAAATGTGTATATAACTATATATTTTAATGAATATTTGCCGCCACCATCAAAGACTTGCAAAACAGCTGATGACAAATGGTTCAAAATAGGAAACGCTCTAATCGAAAATGTTTTGTTTTGCAGTGTTTAGGTATTTTGAATGCCTTCTATCTTTCTTCTTCTTTATCTCAATAACTAAACTCACAAGAAGGAAACTACCCTGCAAATAGTATTGGACTACTTGATCCATTTTAGATAAAATGGACTTACAACATGGTCCGCTGTAATGCTATCATGGAACATGTCATTGTTAAAAAAGAGTTTGTAGTTAAACGGGATGTCTTCGTTTTTAAGCGACATATTTTCATTTTTAAACTATTTCAAAACTAGTCCTCTGGAGTATACCATGGAGTAGTTTCAAAACTAATCCACTGTGAGTATGTATGAACATGGAGTAGTTTTAAGACTACTCCGTTTTAATGCAAGTCTGGGTTATATGGTCCAGCCCTAGGACAACGTAATGTTAAATAGACCACGTTTTTTCAATACATTTGGGTTACCTTTGGGCTAGTCCTAATCCCTTATGGGCTATATTTTACATGCATGTATGGACTAGTCGTATTATTTGCAGGGTAGTATCCTTTCGTTTTCACGGAAACAACTTGAGCAGTAGGAACAATATACAATACATTTTTTTATAATAAATTTTAAATACACAATGGGATATAATAATTCTTCCATCCCTGACATACACTAGATTACAATAACCCACACATGTGTGTTTCACAGAGCAAACCAATAAAAAAAATTAAAATTAAATGCTGATTACAACACGAATATAATGCAAGAAACAACTACGACACAACAACAACGCGATTCTAACACGAAAATTTACTTAGGAGAGCAACAAATACTTGTTTTTTATTTTATAAAAATATTATTTATGATTGTTTTTATTAAAAAATAAAAAAAAAAACTTTATAAGAGAGAATAAAAAAAAACTATCTGAGCGATGCCAGAGTATTGTTATATTTGTATATTTTACTTAAAAATTTACTGTACTTAAACCCAAAAAAATATATTTTTACTGCCCGGCTAACATTTTGTATCATAATCGAATCTGATAGGAATCAACCTAACCCAGCTAGAATTTGGTTTATCAGTTTTGGTAAAAATCACCTAAATTAGTCTTTCCAAGCCCCCTTTGATAATTTATCTTTTAATCTTTGAGGTGATTAATCAGTCGGCTACCATTTTCTTAAAACGAAAGCATCATCTGTGATCGAAGTGTTACGGTTATTTTGCTGGTGAAGCTGTTTCCTAAAGATTCGATTTTGATACAAAAAGCTTGCTGGGCACGAGCAAAATAACCGAATATGAGCTCATTATTCGATCATAAATGATACTCTCGTTGTGAGGAAATGGTACCCTACCAATGATTAACCCCAAATAATCATTTGTATGAATGAATCATATGTTGTGAATCCTCAATCACTTAATAAATCAGTTCTTAATCATCAAAAGTGATCTGAGAAGCCTCATCCAAGAAATGTATTAAAATTCACTTGTACTGTATTTATATTTGAAATATAAATTTGGCAATTAACAAGAAGAAATATGAAGTAAATAATTGGGAGTTTAGACGAAGAGCAGTGTTTAAAAAACTGACAGCATAAGCGCAAAAATTTAATTAAATTTTTATGCTGTTGCTTTGCTTCCGCTCCGGCTGTAAAAATAATTATCAACTGTTGAAAAGTCTTTTATTATCTTTGCAGTCGTACAGTTTTGGTTTGATGTGACTTTGTACATTTAGTGGCGTAAAATCAAAGACAGTTGGTAAAAAAATTTAATAATTTTGCTCCTAAAGGCTAGTTTACACTATTATACTTTGTATTAATACATGTCAAAAACTCAAGTAATATGTAAAAGTGCGATAGTGTGAATGCAATGTGTAATAAAAATGACATTTGATCAGAGTTGTATTTAACAAAAGCATGTTCATGTGTGGTAGTGTGACTACAAACTGTTATGTAACATTGGAAAGTCGCAACAAAACTCATTAGATTTCTATCTCACAAAGTGTTATGAAATACGTGAGACTTGTGTATTAGTGTAAACCAGCCTTAAGGGGTCTGTACACGGTCAAGCATTTCTCGTCAAGCGCTATGGTAGTATAAGTGAAAATGTGTTTGTATGTGTGACACCGACAATGCTGGATGGAAAATCGAAAAATTTTGAGATGACAGCGAATATTGCGTCTAGCACAGTGAATTCGCCTGCATACCAAGCATTTTGACCGTGTGCATACCCCTTTAAGTAGCTCTGCGCATTCGTCAAAAGCAATAGTAAAAAGTTAAGTCGAAAGAACACAAACAGTTGATTTGCTTTCATATTTACGACATGTGAGACGATATTGTCGTGTTTCTACAACAAATGTCGTCACAATATTTTATTATATTTTTTGCGAACTGTTTTTTATTGTACTTTTTTATTGTGTATATACAAACGTAATTCAAAACTTACAAATAGCGGGTAAAGAAAGGAACATAAAGTATTTTTTTTAGGAGATTAAAGTTCGACTGATGTAGGAAATTAGTTTTGTGCCAAATTTCTACATAAGTTTTATGTTAATTTAAAACTGTAGCAACTGCATCTATTCGACTGTAGTAATTCATTTCTCTGAATTAAATTCGATATAGTATTTACGCAAAAGCGATTTCTTTGCTTTGTTTTTATCATATTTTGGTATGAAAAAATTCGTTTCAATGTTAAAGCGTTTGCAATTTGTAAATTGTACTAAGCATGTCATTGGAGTACTTCAGTACTTTTGAAATGCTAAGACCCATTTCAGACTCGGAAAGTTACTTGTGCAACTCTTGGTTTGTAGATGTCAGCGGTAAGGACCGGTTGTACTGCGCAAGTGACTTGCGCAACTTACTTGCCGAGTCTGTTATGTTATACTTTAATAAGCAACCCCCTTTAAATTCATGTTCCAGCCTGTGACGACCTTCATTAGCATTCATTCTATTTACTGGTAAATTTAGCTGTGGGAAAAATCGCCCAAAGAAAAATGGCCCAAAAAAAGAAATGAAAAATCGCCCAAAAAAATTCCATGTAAAATTGGGCCTAAATTCATATGAAAAGTGACCTAAAATTTTTGGGCTATTTTTCGTTATTGTTGGGTGATTTTTCGTTTTTTAAATTTTTCATAATGAAAAATCACCCAAAAATGTTGTATGAAAAATGGCCCATTTTTTTGATTTTCTCCTCTATGGTATAACAAACACCGGCTTCGCTTACTAAAGCTTCTCTGCACTGCCGGCCTTCGGCCGGGCGCAAGGATTTTCTCCTCTATGGTATAACAAATACCGGCTTCGCTAACTAAAGCTTCTCTGCACAGCCGGCCTTTGGCCGGGCGCAAGGATTTTCTCCTCTATGGTATAACAAACACCGGCTTCGCTAAGTAAAGCTTCTAAAATCTGCCTTGTTTCCAAATGAAAGCCGACTATGCAGAGAAGCTTTAGTTAGCGAAGCCGGTGTTTGTTATACCATAGAGGAGAAAATCCTTGCGCCCGGCCGAAGGCCGGCTGTGCAGAGAAGCTTAAGTTAGCGCAGTGTCCATGGACACTATCACACTTTTTGGAGTGTCATAACGTCCATGGACACTATGACACTGGACGTTATAACATGCCACCGGGAAAAAATTCGTTTTTGCTTTTTGGGTCATTTTTCATTTTTTTTTTTGGGCCCTTTTTCGTTTCTTTTGGGCAAAATTTCATATATAACTTTTTGGGTCATTTTTCATGTTCTGTTGGGCGATTTTTCATTTCTTTTTTTGGGCCATTTTTCTTTGGGCGATTTTTCCCACAGCCGGTAAATTTATGTATTTTAATCAGTAATTAAAATAACATGATAAGAAATTTTAAGCAAGCCAAGCTAGTATGAATTTGAAAAGCATTTAACTATTCGTCGGTTGATAATTTAAATGTCTTATGTGAATTTTTTGCGGTTTTGAGTTAAGATCGATTCCTGATCTTTCATTTGGCATAATCAGTTTTTCGATACCTCATACAGGTTTCGAGATATGGAGTGTTGAGTTTGTCGTATGTGGTATTTGCTGAAGCAATTTTCAAATTAAATGTCGTATGTAACTGCCACATACGACAAATTTCCATATAAAACGACTAAAAAATTAATTTATTATTTAAATGTCGTATGTGGATTTTATAAGAGTTGAAACTTCAAACTCAATTTACTCGAAACTATCGGAATCCACATACGACAAATAAATTATCAGCCGACGTATTGTAGAGAGCAAAACAACCATAATTTTGTTCCTTTAAAAATGTTATTTTAAATTTAAAATTAAACATAAATTGTTATAAAATATTATAATTTCAAACATATTATTGATATATTTATTAAACATAAAATGTTTGGTGACAAACATAATATAGTTATGGCTTTTGAATGGATGAATTTAACCAAGATATGATTGCGGCGACAATAATATGGTTAAAGTCACCACAATTAGCTTAAGTGTATAGTTGTAGCTTTATTTTATTCAAAAATTATACTGTTAAATTTAACCATATTTCAAGTTTCAAAGGGGGTTAACGCTTTTTTGTAAATAAAAAAAAGTACTATCAACCGTGAAAAAAAGTAATGTTAAAAACAACAACAGTTTGTTTGTTGCTATTGCGGAGACCATAAATATATACATAAATGTAGATGGAGAATGTAGAATGTAGAACTCAACCCAGCTAGCATTTTCAATCGCGTAAGAGTCTACTGGGAATCTCATGAAGAACGTTTTTGATCGTCGACGAGAGCATTTTTTTAATCGTAAAAGATTCTTCGCACGGGAGAAACTGTTACACAAGCTGATTCCTCTGTGAGATACTTCTACAACATAGCAAAAGATTCTTATAGTAATCGTAGAGGGAATCGTTTGCAATGTGTGTAAAGATTATCTAACGAGTCTTTCAGAAACCATTTTAGGAATCGTACGAAACTCATGGAGGGATTCTCTTACAACTTGTGAAATGCTCAGCCGTATGACTGAGCTACCAAAAAATAAAAAAATGTCAAGCGCCTTATTCATGTCAAGATGTCTAATTTTCATACAATTTATACGAATCAAATCCTAAGATCCATCCAGTTGGAAAATCTTATTTGGAAGATCCTTAAGTAAATTTGTTTTATTGAAATTGAATTGACAATAGCATTTTCATATTTAAAAACCCCTCTTCTTTAGGCAGCTCAGTAATTTTTTATGATTCATACAGAGAGTCGCAAAGGTTCATTCCAAAATAAGAATAAAAAAATTCAGTTATTTTTGTTATTGTAACTCGTCAGATAATCATCAGAAGATTCTTTTAATTGTATATTAAACATAATCGTCTAAGCCTTTGCTAGCTGGGAAGTACAAATAAAATAAGTATTTTTAATATTACACAAATGGATTTAATAAAATAAATATATGTATGCACATTTTTCTTTTGATAAAGGTGTAAAATAAAACTGGGAATACTGACTTAAAGTTGGTTGTATGTGGGTGTTTTTGTGTTAATATATAAAATATATGTAAAAAGGATTACAGGAAAGACAAGACGGCATAAAAATACAAAAGTACAAATGTAATTTCAAAGCAGAATTTTACAAAATTGCAGCAACAAAAATCACAAGTCTAGACGATGACTTACAATATCATTCAGATTAAAATTGTTTTTAAAAAATTAAAACCAAAATGGGATTTAATCGACAATCACATACATTAATTTAAAAAAAAGCCTCCCATATGATTATTAAAGAACTATTCTGGAAGGAGATTATTAAAAATCTGGCAACATTTTTTTCAAACTCAAACGATTGGAAAAAACCCCAAAGTGGTTGAACAACAAGTGATCGAACGACTTTAAATACAATACAAAATAAAAAAAAAAAACAGCAACAGCAAAAATACATCTACACAAACAAAACCATAACGGCGATAATAACAATTCTTGTTGTAGTATGTTTATTTTATTTTATATTGTTTTTTTTTTCTTCTTTTATTTCATTTTTAATTATTTTTTTTTTTTTTTTTTTTTTTTTTTTGTTATTTAACTTTGTATTTAATAGGAAAAAAGACAAAGTCAGCAAAATACGTATGAATAGTTTGTAGTTAGTTAATCATTCATTCCCTGAAGTTTTCTGGGTCTTTATTTTTTCCGCTCACGTTATTGTTGACAATGGAGACAGAAATCGAGAACGAGAGAATGAAGCCTGAGACGCCGCTTAATAACACTGTGCCTTGTGCTTAAAATTGCAACAACAAAAACTAATAAAGAAAGAAAAATGGTTTGAAAGAACAAAATAAATAAAAAAAATTAAATATGTACAATTTAAAATTAAATAAATAAAAAAAAAATTAGTGCAACAGCAGCAAAAAGAAGGCACTCACTCAATGTTTGTTTTAGTTTTGTTATCGCCATGGCAGGAAATGGAATTTATATTAAATTTTTTTCTCAAAACTAGAGAGTTTTAATGAAATGGCAATAAATGAATACAAAAACATCAAAGTTTACATAAATACTCGTTGAAACAAAGGCAAAAATCGCAACAACAAATGCAGAAGAATGGCAAATTTACAAAACAAAATACATGTGCAGTGTCGAACAAAATAATTTGCACAAAATTCATATTTAGATAAATCCGTTAATTTGACAAATTTAACATATAATATCAAATAAAAACTGTTTTTTTTTTTCAATTTTTTAAAACGTATTAATTGTGCTGGTATAGAGCGGCGATCAGCTGTTTAAACCTCCCCATGCCGGGTACATTGGTTATGCCAAAAATTAAACTTGTTGTTTGTTGTATGTAAATCTTAAATAATAATATAATATTTTTTAACTAAAAATAAGAGATCTCGATTGATTAAAGATCAAGATTTATCAAAACTAAGATTAATCAATTATTCGATTAATTAAAATCATGATTAATTAATAAACCAGAAATTTTAATTACATTTTGAAAATTTATTTTATTGCTTTACATTATTTTTTTTTATATTTTGCATTTAGTTTATAAATATTATTATTATTACAATGTGAATAGGATATGACAGGCTTACATCAAATTAACATCGCATAACATGTTGCTACTTCAACACAATCTTTAAAAATTGATTTCTGATAAATTTTTTCTCTTTCAAAATTACATGAAATTTATTACATTTTTTTAATTTTGTTTTTCCCTTTCTATCCTCTTACAACTACAATTCGTGTTGGAAAAAAACCAGCCAATTGTAGGGGAATGTAAGAAAGAAACATTGACTGTTTATTGTTGTGTCTTTGTTGAAGCTTTGATATTGTTACATGTAAGACCGGAGTGTTTTAAAATTCTTATTCACTTTATGGTCTTACTTGTATAATATTTTTAGCTTTTCTAAAGTATTTGGAAAAAGTTTCCTGACGAGCTGGCCTAAGCAACCAGCGAAATGCGCATAGAATCTAGCTTTCCCACAACATTAAATTTTAGTGTTTTCATTCAAAAATTGGGATTATTAGCACATCATTAATAAATGAATTAATTAATAACACCTCTTTCTGTTTTCGATGTTTATCAAATTGATAAAAATATTTAACTTTTTTTACAACTCTCTTGTTTTAACCAGCAGTGAAATATGTGCTAAAATATATGTCCTCCACTGTACGAGTGGAAAAATTATAATTAAATCATCAGTGAAAAATTTAAATTACAATATTTTAAAAACTAAATTTTTTACAAAATTGTTTAATTAAAACCATGTGAAATTATTTCATTAAATTGGAATTAACTGTACATATAAATAAAGTTTTTGTGCTAAATAAAAAAAATTAAACAATATACCTAATGCGTCACAGCAGATGTTGAAAATATTTAAACACGGGCCGGGCCACATTATTGTTTATTGAACTAATTTTACGTTTAAACCAAAAAAAAAATTAATTTTTTATCGTATGCTTTTCCTTCTAAATTAGTTAAATTATATCTGTAGTCATATGGAAGAGTAACTTAAGCCGATATAAGACAAAATTGAGTTACTACAAGTAGAAAAGGTGAAAAAGCTTTTATATTTACAAAAAAAAAAATTTTAAACAATAACTTTTAGCCTCTATACAACTTTAATAGAGGCTAAAAGTTACTAGTGCAGACTAAAAGCAAAAAAAAAACACCAACACCAAAAACAACTGTTGGTGTTTTCTTTTCTACACACAAAATATCACCTTCTTCCAACCCTGTAATAATGCTACATTTTTATATTTGACGAAAGCAAAACACAAGTTATGAAAAATAGGAATGCTATGGGTCCAAATTACGGCATTCGACATCGATCGAAATTACTATACAATTTAAATGGGAATTACGATCCATATCGAATGCATTAATTTGGCCCATGTTTGTAATACCTGGCAAAAAGTTTGTTACTCATCATTTTTGAACGCTTTGCATGTTATTTTCCGACGTTTTGTTTTTTTTTTAACCGATTTAACGATTTTAAATAAATTTTAGGGTTCGCGATAAAAATTATTTTTTACTTTAAGTTTTCTGATTCTTTTCAGCTTTAACGATTTTTAATAAATATTAGACTTTGCTTTCATGTCGCTGTTAGCAAATTTCCACTAATTTTGCAATTTTTAACGAATTTTTGCCATTCTTTATAGTTCTCGGGACTTTTAATCAATTTTATGACTTGTTTGAAATATTAAAAATTTTCGCGAATTTTTGATATTTTCGCAAACTTTTCCGGCTTTTAGCCCCATATAGGAATAAACCGAAGACACCTATTGCACAAGGCAATATCCACATTGTCGATTTATTTGGGGTAACAAATGCCATTAATTGCCTTATGCTAAGAGTAAATGTCTTAAGCCTCTAGTACACGGAATGTAAAAAGCCACAATAAGCAATGCAAAGCCACAATAAGCATTGCGTGTTGTGTGATGACGTCAAAACTACGTCAGAACCACATGCGCATGTGGCTTTTTACATGCCGTGTACTAGAGGCTTTAGAATAGAGCAAAATATTTTTAAGAAACAAACAACAAATTTTTAAACATTTGTAAATGAAACTGTCAATTTTTTTTGTACAAAGGAAGCCATAAGACTTCAACCAAACTGAGAATATCTAGCAACTACAATATTCGACATAAGCTACTTTTCCATATTGGCACACCTATAACATCGGGAGTTTTTAAAAAAATAATATAAAAATTATTTGCATATCGATGCCTTACTTTCTCAAACTCGTAACTTAAAAAAATACTGTTTTGACTTTTTTATATTAAACGATTGCTATTTTTGTGTTCTATTACTGCAACAACTTTTCAATTCAATACCTTGTCTCAATTCTGTAAATATTAATAAATTATTGAAATAATAAGTTGTTGCAGTAATAGAACACAAAAATAGCAATCGTTTAATATGAAAAAGTCAAAACCGTATTTTTTTAAGGAATCGATATGTATACGAAAATTTTATTTGGTTAAGAATTTTTTGTAGTTTTTAGTTATAAGTTGAGGAGGTTCTTTTCAAAACTGGACTATCCACTTTTTGTGTTTTTGCACAATTTGATAAAATAGTTTTTTAGAAATGCAACTATGTATTTAACCCGAACTTGTTGCATTATTATAGACGATAATATTAGTCATTACATTTGAAATGGAATAATCTAGTTTTGACGCGGCTAATTGGAATACTAAAGGAATAATCATGTTTTGATTCAAGCCACTGTAGATTAATCTTGTCTTGCCGAAACTAATTATTAATGACATTATTAATCATAATTTGTTCCAAAACTGTATATTTGAATGGATAATGTGATTTTGAAGTGGAATAATCTGCTTTTGACGCAATAAGGTCTTTTATTACTTTTTTTCGGGTGTAATTAGTTTTTTTTTCCCAATTTTATTTTCGCAGAATTTTCCTTCCAATTTGACCAAACAAACAAAAAAATTAAAAGCCATTTCTGCCGAAAGTGGAATAATCAAGTTTTGAAAAGACTGTTAAAGATACAAAACGCTGCTTGAGAAGAGTTTTAAATTGGTCTTCTTTGGGTAAGTTCAAAGCCAGATAAAACTAGACAAGCTTGTAAACTGTGTTTTTTTAACAATAAAGGTTGTTAAAGTTAATAAGTGTGTATGTATTTATTTATATATTTGCTATAAAAGAACTCAAAGTTTATTATAAAGGGAATTTACCAACCCGTATTTTTAAAGGGCAAAAACGTTAAAATATATAAAATATTAACAAAATCTGTTTAAACTAAAAAGAAATTTGAGCTACAACAAATCGGAGATTTGTGGTTTAATTTTGAAATGATGCCGCCTCATTTCTAAATTAAGATCATTTGATCTTGAACATTTAAATTTATGTCGTGTATTTTTAATTATCCTCTCATTAGATATCTTATATTTAGTGAAACATGATTTCTATTCGGAAAAAATTCTTTGAGAAAAATATTTTTCAAATTTTTCTTGAGTTTTGCGACGGGAAGTTTGTGGAATTTTTTTTTTTTTTATTTTGTTTTTTACAGTAAAGCCATCAAAGATAAATTATTTAGCCTTGAAATTTTTATACATCCTTTACAAATTACGACTTACTCCTGATGAGCCTTCTCTACAAGCTACCGAACGAACTACACCTCCTCCATGTAGGAAGCCGAAACTTCCTTAAAATTCGTTTTTAAATGAGCAAATTTTATCCAAACTAGTTAAATTGACTTAAATAAAAAAGTATAAAAAATTTTGTTTTATATTACATAAGTAATGAATACTAAAATTAACGTATTCGAATATCGCGCATACGAGCGTTAACTTTAAAAAACGGCTATCGCCATTGAATTAAGCGTACTTGAACTAGCTTTACCAGTAGGGTGCCCAGCTTGTTAAAATTTGCGACTAGCACAGTGTAGCACAGTGCAAAAGTGCTAAATTTTGCATATCTAAATTATTTTCATATAAAAAAAATATATTATCCCGGATATATAAAAAATACTACATAGTAACGGCGTTCAAATATTTTTCCTTACAAAAACATTATCTTTATTTTCTAATTAAGACGGATTGAAAAAGTTTATATTAAAAATTTGGCTTTTAATAGCTTGAAGTGCTATTAACACTGCTGCAAAGGTGGTTCACCCAAAATGCACGATGTTAATTGTATAAAACAACAAAAAGTTCTCAGAGAATTACCTTAGTATTTTTTATTATGATAGAAGGATCTGTGACAATAATTGTTGAAACAAAATATCGGCCAAATACTCGCCACGGCTTCGGTGGCATTCCTCTATCCGATGGTCCATATTTTTAATGACTCTCGAGACGTAATTGAGGTTCAATGTCGTTAATGTGCAGAATTATCTTGTTCTTTAGCTCTTGAATTGTTCTTGGCTTATTATCATAAACTTTTTCTAGTAAATATCCCCAAAGAAAGAAGTCTAATGGTGTCAAATCTCATGATTGTGCGGCCAATTAACATCGCCAGGTCGTGAGATAACACGACCATTGAATTTCTTGCGCAAAAGAGCCATTGTTTCGTTAGCTGTGTGGCAAGTGGCACCATTCGGTTGGAACCACATATCATCCAGGTTCATATTCTTAATTTCTGACCACAAGTCTGTTATCATCTCGCGATAGCGAACACCATTCACGGTAACTGCTTGGACGACATAATTTTCGAAGAAGTCGGCCTGATGACGCCACCAAACAGTCAATCTTTGTGGATGCATCGGCTTCTAAGAATCACTCGTGGATTCTCATTTGCCCAAATGCGGCAATTCTTCCTGTTAACGAATCCACTGAGGCGAAATTTAAAATTCTATGGGTACATTTTTTTAAAATATTTTTTTTTTTTAAATTTGGTGTTTTTCAAGACGCTGCACAGTGAGTTGAAATCTCAGAAAATGGAGATTAATTCAACTACTTATCCAATTTTAAAAATTCTTTCACTATTAGAAATCGCTCTAGCGGCCATAGTAATAGACCGATTGTCATGAAACTTTCCCAATGTTGTACTGTTGACCTGCTAATAGTCCTTGGATATACATGGTTATGATTGGATAAAGGGGCGTGGCATCGCCCATTTAACCTGAAACTTAGAATGGATATATCTCATGAACTATCAGAGGTATGAATATGAGATTTGGTATATATGTTGATCGTACAGTATGAATTACATCCAAGGTGGAATAGGGCGGTGCCACGCCCCGTTTTAAAAAATAGCTCTGGCTCAGTCGGATTTTTTTTTTTTTAAGTAATAAAATTTTTACATAGTAATCAATTTATTTTTAATATAATCACGTAGACGAAAGGGGGATTATTGTATCATATATGTATATAAATTCGGGACTTAAACCAGATATTAAAATTGTTCGATCGTGTACGAATGTGTCTGGTGAGCGTTTTGTTCAAAAATATAAATAGCTTGTATATATTTATTTATAAGACATTTGTTTCTGCCCTCCTATTTTAAAATTATGCCCGTCGTCATCTGTATCATGATTTGTGCCTTCTGGTGCCACGTTCGTCAAAGCTGAAGGCGAAACTAGTAGATCTACTACTCATTTTGGAAGTTGGTGGAATTTTTTTTTTGGACAATTTTGTTTTACCAGATAGGATTGGATCTGAAATTAGTAGGAACATATTTAATATCTATCGATTGCAATCCTCCCGACTACATTTGCGAGAAAAATGTTCTCTGTAGTTTTTAAAATCTTTGTTTCGGGCTTCCTGGGCTTCCTCAGACAGTTTACCGATCGGTAATAGCGCGTGCGAAATGATTTTTGGGCCATGTATTAAAAACTTATGCAAGGTTGGAGGCATGTTAAACCACTGATACTTCTTAACAAAAAGTCGAGCTGTATTCTGAGCAAATACTCTAAATTTTTCTACATTGATATCATAACCACAAGATACGGCAATTAATATTGTGTGCATGTCCTAACAACGAAAACGAAGACAAAGCAAACAAAAGACAAGAACTGGTGTTCTTTGCTTGAGTGACTATTTTCACAATTAATTTAATAAAAAAATTTCGCTCAAAAACGCGCAACATGTTATTACTGAATATGAAAGCCTAAGAACTGTAGTTTCTTAAAAAATTAATATTTTAACGCCAACCAACACCATTCATATTTAAATATCCACAAATATTTTGAAAATAGCTAAAATTGAGACACATTTTAAAAAAATTTTTAAAAATACTTCTACACAACTTTTGTTACACAATTATTTTTAGAACAACACTAAGATAGCTGAGGTTGAAGATTCCATAGTAAAAGTATTACTTTTGACTTGCGAAAAACTATATCCTAAGCGTCGAAATATAACGAATTTCAATAAACACTATTGTGCGCGAATAGCTCAACAATTACTTAACTTTAATACAATGCAGCTTGACATGTTTACTTGTACATATGACATTGAAATTTTCAGTAGTGATGTAAAATTTTATATACTGTAATCAGTTACTAAATATTTTTTAAAAAGACAAATTTTAATTTTTCAATTAATATCCATTTTTTGCGATTTCACCCCTCTGTGCGCTGTTCCAACAATTTTAGCATAACTCAGGAAGGGTTATCTAATTGTATTACATGAAACGCTACATAACTAAAACAAAAAATTGTCTTTAAGTCGTGCAAATTTAATTTTTTATCTACTCAACGGTTTCGGAATAATTCAAACCGCAATGATGATTTTTTTTTTCTTTTTGCAAAGTTGGAGAATTTTAATTTTTTAAAAACGGATAAAAAATTGAAAATGAACAAAAAAACTTACTGCCTGTAGTGTGACCAAACATAAAATAACTTACATATTGTCTCGAGAATTTTTTTAACTTACTGCCAATTTCACGATGTCGAAAGAACGTTTTCTTTCGCACAAATACATATGAAACAAAAACAAATTTTTGAGAATTTGTTTTTGTTTTACATGTAGTTGTGCGAAAGAAAGCGTTCGTTCGCATTTAGTGAAATAGGCAGTTAAATAAACAACAATCAAAAAAAATAACGGACCTTTAGGCTTGTAAGGCGACCACCTCAGGGTTACCACAGCATAAAAATAATTTCAACTGCGTTCACACAAAAAAAAAATATGAAGAGTAAATTTAACTGCTTCAAAAACGGAACATTAGGATGATACGGGTTAATGGCGACTTTTGCTACAGACCCGTGTCATTTATTTCACTTTGTAAAATTTATTTAATAAAAGCTGTTAAGAAAACAGGTTACATCTGTTAACAAAATCACCACATGTTTATCGGTTTTCGTGGAGTATAAAAAATTTAGTTCATTTAAGGTTGTTTCGTGATCCTGTTATAAAATGATTCATTTTTGCTATTTAAAATTTTTTATGAATTTTTAAAAATGGAAAACTGTAAAAAAAATTTTGATTTTGCACCAAAAAATTTTTTCTTTTTTTTTTATTTCGTCGAAAATAACTTGGACACCGCTAAGAATATATACAATGGCCCCTTATCATAGTTAAACAATAAAGTCGGTTCTTTTTAAAAACAACTTTAAATTATAAATCTGTTTTTAACTTGTAATCTACTATAGTCAAAATAAATATAGGTTTTAAGTTGAACCAGCTTTTAGTGGGTCAAATATAGAAATTATTTTCATTATACAATCTGTATCAAAAACAAACGAAACGAGGGATGCCACCCTAATCAGCTGCCTTTAAAAAAGCGAGATAATTTTTGTTGTAAATGTAAAAGAAAAGAGCAAGCGAAAAAGAATAAACATTTTTCTTTCTTAACTTAAAATTTGTTTCATTATTATTATCATATAAATACAAATATATGATAAATATTTTTGTGCTAAATATATGAATAATAGTGACACCTTTATTTCTTCACATTAACAGCAGATGTGGTGTTGTTAAATTAGTTTAAAACAACTTCAGCTAGTTTTAAAATTAAAATCGGTTTTTACGTATACAGTATGCCTTTGCTTGTCTTTAGTAGATTAAAAGCATATTTTTAATAAACTTTAGTACTCTTATGCCCGTAATTTCTACAAATAGAAATCAAGCTGTGTATAGAAATCTATGGTGTAAATACTGCCAGTTTTATGCCGGTAATTTTTACAAAAAGATATCTGGCCTCGGCTTGGTACCTCACAGTTATCTTTACCTTTTTCTATTTGGACTACGAGTTTTTAGCTTATGTTTTCTTCTAAAACTGGCAGTATTCACACCATAGATTTGTATACACAGCTTGATTTCTATTTGTAGAAAATACGGGCATTAGAAGAAAACATAAGGTGAAAACAGGTAGTCCAAATAGACGTTGAAAAAGGTAAAGATAACTGTTAGGTACGAAGACGAGACCAGATATATTTTTGTAAAAATTACGGGCATTAAGCCGGATTTATGAGATGTTGATTAGGTTCAGTTTTGCCAATTTAGCCATTTAGTGGCTAGATTTAGCCATTTGTCACCTTGTTTAGCCATTAAAAATCAGTTTAGCCATTAGCCATTTTCCAACTTGTTTAGCCATAAAAATTTTTTTCCGTTTGTTCTTTGAAATTTATAATTTTTATATTCTTATAAAAATTTAAAAAATTGCTAAAATTAAAATAATCATTTTTAACAGCTAAAACGCATTAAATTTAAATCACAACTTGTACAAATGTTAAACGAAAAGTTTTCAACAAAAAAAAAAAAAAAGCCATAAAGCAACATCTCTTAGCGTCGAAAATGCAACAGTGTTTTGTGTGCAGGTGGCAACATTTTTAGAAATTTCAGGATTTTCTTTAAAGTTGCTCTCACTTCCATGGTCTAATGCTGACGTCTGACGTAGAGAGAGTATTTAGCCAAGTTAACATCGTTAAAAGTAAAAATTTTAGAAATATATAGGTTACATTAAGCAACCGTTAAATTAGATTTTATCAATTAGGTAAATATTTTTAACATAACAATAAAATAGATATTGGGAACAATTTATTTTTATAAGCAACTTTTATTATATTCAACATTTTTTATTTTTCGAATTTATTCTATGAGTTAAATTTCAGTTATGTATTTTATAAAGATTTTTGTAATAGTTCTATTCCTTAATTTTTTAGGAATGACTTTATACACTACCAGACTATTATCTTGTATCTTCTTGTTACATTTTACCTTAGCTTTCCGTTGGATAGCAATGAAGTATATTGTATGTACAAAAAGCTTTAAAAAAAATACATAACTGAAATTTAACTCATAGAATAAATTCGAAAAATAAAAAATTTTAAATATAACAATAAAATATTTTTTCTCTTTTTTTTGGAAATTTGGACCCAAAAGGTTGGGTTAATGTTGTCATGATTATGATTTACCTTAAAAACATTTAAAACTAATAGGCACAAGTGATTCCTATGATATGAACAATAAGGACATCGAATTTATCGACGATTTAATTTTTCAAATGCAAAAAAATATTTAACTTTCGTTTATTTTTAAGTTACAACTTGATCTCAATTTACAATTTCATTCTAAAAAACTTTTAATGAATTATTTTTATTTTGTTATTGAATTTTAATGTTTTTATTAAAAAAAATTTTGCCATTTTTAGCCATTGTTTTCAGTTAATTTAGGCATTTTTGGTCACCAAGTTTTGGCAACACTGATTAGGTTTAAACTTAGTTTAACGTACTCTGAAACTCGGATTTTTCCACCGAAATATGATTTTTTTATAATATCATTAAAGACCAACATTTAAAGCAAAACTAAGCTGTTCCGTCAGAATGTTATATACAAACTTGGTAATAACGGCACAAATCTTAACTAAACCTAGTTTTACTGAGATCTCACAAACCCAGCCTTAAAGAATACTTTGTTTATGACTATGATAATGGGTCAATAATAATAAAATAATTTTTAACAAAATTGGACGAATAGCTCTCAAGTTATATAAAAATCTGTGGAGAACTGTCTCTTCAAAACTCAATTTTGCTTAAACCAGGATATTTTACTTTATTGGGAATAAAATTAACATTTATCGATCGATTTTCCTGAAATAAATTTTGTGTTGTTTGGAATATATCTAGTTTTAAGAAAACTTTATAAAATTAGTTGGCTTTTTCCATTTGCATTTTTAAAAAATTAAAATTTGTTTCATCATTGCGGTCTGAACTACTGTAATTTGTGGACAAGGTTCACATGGACAGTCAGCCAGCTGGACGGACGGACATCATAAGCTCGATTCAAAAATACTCTCTCTCTCCACTATTGTGATATGGGTATAAAAATAATACAAAAAAAAGTTGCAACTAAAAAATTTTATTCAATAAATTTATAAAAATTTATTTAAAATTTATATTAAATCAATACCTAAACATGATGAACAAAAGGCACAATACACATATCATTATTAGTATTCATGCATTTTTAATTTTAGTTAATAATTTTTAGCTGACCTTTCGTTAAATAAAAGTCGCATTTTTTTTTTTGCTCTTTCGTATTAATTCATACATAAAAAACGAAATGAGAAACCAACCAAGCAACAATCATGCAACAAACCAGCCAACCCAACCAACCAACCATCCATCCAACGAACAAACTAACAAAAGTGTAAAAAAACTCAACACAACTCAACTTATCTAACAAAACAAAATGCAACAAAAATATATGGAAACAATATACGAGTAGACAGATAAAAAGATGTCTTCATCATATCCGCATGTAAAGAAATACATACAGAAAAAAGTAGTTGAAGTTTACAAAAACTTTTGCCTGGTTATTGTTGTATGTATATTTACAAAAACAAAAAAAAACAGAAAAAATGTTGAAAGTAAAATGGTCCAATGGGTCAGCCAGCAACAGTCAGTCGTTTGTATTACGTAAAAAGAAATAAAATTAAATTAAATAAAAAAAACACAAAGTAATAGGAGTACGAGTTTATAGTTAAAACCACAAAAACAAATTATAAAAAATATTTACAAAACCAAAATAAAAGATTTTAAATAAAGTAAATAAATATGTACATTAGGGGTATAACTTTCGAACAATTTTTTAAATTATCAAAAAATACCCATCCATGCCATATAGACCATGAAAATCTATGATGAAAAGTGGAGTCACTTTTTCGCGGGCGTTAAAAAAGTTCCCCCCCCAAATCACTTTGAAGTTTAGTATTTGGTTTTTTTTTTGTTTATTAAAAATACAATCTCCTTATTGTAAAAACACAAACCATTCATTTATATTTTTATGCTATTTCGCAAATAAAACTTATACCACCAATTATACTACATCCAAACAGTTAAAAGTATGTTAAAATAACACGGAAACTCTTTTTTTGAACAAAATAGAACCAACCTCACATTCCCAATTGTTTACTTTTATTTTCATTTGTTTGCATTTGTTTTGTTTTTATTTTGTTTCTTTGTGCAAAATATTTTTCAACATTGCAGAGCAACACGCACTTTGAACAAAGTTAATTTTTAGTATCTGAAGTTAATATATAGTACATGACTGTAAGTAAAGTATTTAAAAAATAAAAATTCAAATATTATTATTTTTTGGAAGCTTTTAGAAAAAACGGTTTGGGGGGGAGGTTTTTTATCCAAATTGATCTCAAAAAACTGTTTATTTGATATATACATCAGTGGCAACCCCGTCGTGATAGGTATTTTTTTTTTGGTTATGCCCCTAATGTACATATTTATGTAAATAAAAAAAACTTGATTTCTGCACTCTTTTTTTCGATTAAAATATTTTTATAAACTTCCTATTGCCTTTACCACTCACTAACTTACCCCCAACAACCAACCCCCCTCCTACGCAACAGGTCTTAGTAATTTAAATATAAATAAATATATAAATTTTAAAATATTATTACTACAAGTGTTTTGAAATTAAAACCTGTTATGATTATCTCCATATTCATTGGTGAAAAAGTGCATTGATATTTGCTGTCTATAATTAGGGTTCTTTATTTTAAGGATTTCTTTCTAATCCCATAAATTTAATAATTTATTTTCAATATACAGTAGAATCCCGATAATTCGTCACCACAACGGACCAGCCATTTTTACGAATTAAAGATATTTTCAGTTCAACGGGATTTCTGTTTTAAGAGGTTTAAATAAGAAAAATACGATTTAAGGGAGTGCTTCTACTTTTTCATTAGAACCAACAAAAAAAATATAGTGTTTTGTTGCGTTGCATTAAGAATTTTAAAAGGTTGTCTATCATCAATAGCCAGTTACGTTTTATTAGAGATTCAACAGATTTTGTATTGAAAAATACGAATTAAAGAGGGGACCGAAATATTTGGAATTATTGCGATATAACGCGATTTTTCAAGAGACCAACAGTATGTTACGAATTATTGAGATTTTCGATTTGACGGGGTACGAATTATTGCCATTCTAGTGTATTATTTAATTAAACAAGCCTAATTCGGCCAATAAACAGCTGGATATGCTGCTATCGCGCAAAACCAATCCACAACAAAGGATATGTGACTGTGCTCATCATACCATCAGATATGATATCTGACACTGATAAAACATTAACAACTTTAAGAACAGCAAGTCACCAGGACTGGATAAAAGAGCGGGTCGGCCTCCATACAAAAAAAAAATTGTGCCAGTCACCCCCTAGAATGAAAGATATGTCAATAAAGTTTATAAAACAGGAAAAAAAAATTTTTGCCACGACCCCAAATACAGAACTTTTAATTTTTTATATATAGCGCTGCCATTTGAAGTCCGATCTCATCATATCGCATATCGTTGGTCATGGCTTTTCATTTGCTAGTAAGGGCTTCATAACTTATATTCAACATTATCGTTGACAACATGTTACAACGAGCCAGTTTTACCAAGTAAATTTTAACAAATAACCCCAAATCAAAAAAATACCCTCTAAATTTGCACTGAGAAAAAATAAAAAAACCCCAAAAAAAAAAAAAGAATAATTTTTTTAATATTTTTTAAGCCATTCGTTCGTAGTGTTTAGGGACAAGTGCTCTAAACCCCGTAGAGGTAAACAAGGAGCACCGCAGAGAGGAGTCTAAACCAACTTCATTTTAACTTCTACCTCCTTAAACTCCCTGCACATCCGCAAATAGTGGAAGTGAACACCTATGCGGACGACTGTGCTATAATGGTAACGGGCCAAAACGTTGATGAACTATGCGATCAGGTGAATGCTTATCTCAGAGATATGCACAACTGTTTAACTACGCGTAGTGAACATGGTAACAGAACGGGAACTTATCAATGGACCCACGTGAGCTGTGCTTAAGTACGGCTGCCAATGGCACCTAGCCTACCTTTCACTACGCGTAACCTAAAATGATCACCCAAATTCCGATTGTGAATCACCCAATAATTTTGGGAGTCATATTTGATAGCCTATTTACCCACTCAGCTCATGCCACTGAAATTACGCACAGATTGCGAAGTAGAAACAAGGCCCCTAAAGCGCTAGCCGGCAGTACTTGGGGCATGGACAAAGAAATATGGTTAGCTACCTACAAGACAACGCTGCTCTATCAATCGCTAAATGATACCCATTGGAGAAATATTCAAAGCTGTCAAAATGCTGCTCTTGGGACATGCAAATTACCGCTGTACACTACCTACACCCACAAACGAAGGTTCCCCCAGACAGGGAAAACAACACTATGCTGACTAAACAATTACTCCCGGGATGGCACCTGAGGAGCCATCCTAACAAGAGTGGATCTGTCATATCTGAGGTCGGAATAAAGCAACAGGCTAAACGCCAATGCCCTGTATATGGTCAAGGTTCTTATAATACCCCACATATTCAACTGTCCAGCCCACTCTACTCTACTCAGTCCAGTGGATTTATGCACTAATCCAACATAAGTAATACAATTTCTATGCTCGGACCTGTATTCAGAATTCCCAGATAAAAATTGCAGTTTTAGCTGTCACCATAAAAGGCGCAAAATAAATACAACGAGTTGTAAAACAAATTTAAGAATTTGCAGTTTTTTTAAGGAGGATTTCTTTCTTGAAATTTTCATTATTTAGGGCGAGGGCTTATATAACCCCAGGAGTTTTCACGCTTTTCTCATTTTAGCAATTGAATAGAAAAATTTGGAGAAGGAAAAAACACCCGAGAAATTTATATTCATAATTGGGTTGATAATAATAGCCCTTAACAAAAACCCTAACATCAATGTTCCAGCTTTATATAACAAATACAAACACTTAAATTTTTTGTTTATATTTGTGATAAAATAACAAACAATGAATTTGAAAAAAATTTGAATTTAAAAAAACAGAACTTGTTAAACATTCCTTATTCTTTGTTGTTTATAATCGTGTTTTAAAATAAATTTATTTTAGTTCACATGACATTTCAGTTAATAAATATTTATTTTAATAAATTTATTTTTTATTTCTTCTGTATTTTTATTTCTTCTGTATTTAAAAAAAAAATAATTATAAGTTTAAATTTCATGTTAATTTCTTAGTCATAATTAAATATTACTTTAATTTAGGATTGTGTAAAATTTCAACAGAATTGAAAACTTTGTTATTTTTAATAATTCAGCATTTGAAAAATTTCTATAAATTTTAATTTGGGAAATAATCTCAAGTTATTTCTAATTAAAAGCCGTTTTTTAATCTTTTGTATTACAATTTCTGTATACACCAGCAGAGTGCAAAGAAACAAATATTGACTTTAAAATAAAAACACTTTTAAAATTTATTTCTTAGAAATGTTTGTATTAGTGTAATGCATAAAGTACTGCGACATACTCTTAGTAGTTTAATTGCAATACCTCTTAGTACAATATTAATAAAATAAATTCAAAATCAACAACAGCTAGTAAACGTACAAATTATGCTAATTGGTTAACCCCTTATGAAACGTAATCAATTTTATTAAATTGCCACAGTATTATGCCCTAATTGTGAAAAACGCAACGCAACGCCAAATATTATATTGAAAGCAAAAACAAAGTCAAAAATATTTCATAATTTTGTTGTTGCTTTCTACAGAAATTCATATTGCGTTTTAAAATTTTAAACGCCACAAGAAATTTGAAATTTGAAAATTCAATGTGAATTTCTATAGAAAGCAACAACAAAATTATGAAATATTTTTAACTTTGTTTTTGCTTTTTACACAATTAGGGCCTTGATGAAATTTAAAATATTTAAAACATTTCAGGGTACACTCGACAGACATACATATATCGTCATCTGATCGTTAACTTTAAAATAAAAAAAAAATATTTTTCCGTCTGCAATTATGGGCTTTTAGAGGAAGGAAAGTCTGAATTAACACGTTCCATCTTTTGATGGTCAACTTCTTTTCAATTCTATTTTGAAGATGCCAATATGATCACACGCAGCAATCGGTTTCAACTTTTTTTGCTTCAAAACAATAACAATTTAATTCAAAGCGAACCAAAGAGAAGAAAAAAAAATTACATGCAGCCATTGTTGTTCATATCCCTACGAATGAAAACATAATGCGGTCTGACCGAGTACAGGCATCTTCGTGCCAACCCCCTTTCATCTTTTTTTCCCTCTCCTAAAAACACAAGACTTGAGCATCAAAAGATGAAACGTGTGAATGCAGACTTTGTAAAGTAATTTCTGAAGGAGATTTTTTTGTTTGAAGGGAAGAAACCGGGTTGTCACAAGCAGTACTGTACGCCGTTTCGAGGATTGAAATACTTATGAGAATTATCAGGTCTAATAGAAGGTGTCAGCTTATATTGCTCACAAGAAGATATAATGGAAAGAAACCGGTTTTCCACATTTAAAGAATTGAAAGTTCTTAGAAAATTAACATCTATTGTAAATACCGTACAATACTAAAAACAATTACGAAAAACAAGGTCAAATAGACAACACAAGCGGTTTGTTCAAATATATGAAAACCGTATGAAGCAAAAATTTTTTTATATTCACACAAACATATTGAAGTTTTGTTATAAAAAACAAATAATTTAAAGCATAACGTTTGTCCACCAACTAGCAAAGTGTTTTCTAGCGAAATTTGATGATATTGAAGTGGCTGTACACCACCTTCACGAAGAACGAAGGTTCTCCCAGCCAGGAAACACAACACAATGTGGACTAAATTATGTATCCTAGGATGTCACCTGAGTCATCCTTTCTTTAACATCATACAGTTGGAAGCTTCCCCGAGGCGTGTCAGTTATGTGCAAGATCCCTTTATACGACATTCAAAGTGACGCCATAAATACCGCAGATTCAGGTAACTGCATGAATGTCGTGCGGAGAAAACCCTGCTCTGGCTCAACTAAGGCTGGGATGCAGCAACGGATCCCGCATTACCCGTGCCGTCTCCAATACACAGTTTTTTCTAGCGAAAGGCCGTCATGTGGCCAAGTTTCTCATGATACCCCTCATATATTTAACTGTCCAGCACATCGTACTTTAGTCGGTGGTATTAAAATCGCATTGTAAATTTAATACAATCTGATGGACTAATAGGGTTCAGATAAAAATCTAATACAGTATTTATTACAAAATCTACAAAAATAATTCGTCAAAACTAAATTTATTTTAATTAAATTAAAAGTTTAACCCCAGTTTTCCCAACTTTCCGATAGCTAAAGGTAGGATTTTGTCGGTCGTATAAAAAAGTTTTCCATAACACAGTACAACAGCCAATCTGGGGGGTGAGAAATTCCAAGTCAGGGTGATGGTACTAGGTCAGTATAGTAAAACCCTCAAAGGGGTTGGCGTTCGTATGTGTCAGTTTTTTTTTATGACATTTTAAATTTTTTCCTTATCTTGATGTTTTTTCGCTTAGTTGTAACATTTTGGCAAAAACGTAGTTTAACATAACTCGAGAACCACTTGTCCGATTTTGCTAAAACAAACTCAAAAATCTTCTTCAATCCGTTCATATAACGTTTTTCTTTATAATCAACAGTTTTGCCGGTAAAAATAAATTTGTGGAGAAAAAAAAATATTTTTTTGCCTAAAAATTAAAATTTTTTTTTTAAATTCATAAAAAATCCAAAACGGAAAAAAGGATCAAGTGTTATTAATTTCATGTAAAGTCACATAACCTATAAACAAAATGCGACATAGATCATAGAAATCGATTAACGCGTTCTGCTTTTATTTACAATTAAGTGAAGGTATCCCATTTTGACAAGAATATTGATATTTGTTTTTATTCAAAAAAAGTGTCATTTATCTCCTTTTTTATAAATTTTCCCCAATAACTGCAGACTTCTGGCCATAAACTACTAAAAAAATTAAGTAAACATTTTTATAATTTTTTATTTTTATTTTATTTATTTATTTTAATAAATATTGCCTATACTTTTTCGATGGTGGTTGTTCGGGACTAGTGGCATCGCATTCAGCGCTATCATCAGTTTCTGAACCACACATGATGTCAATGTGTGACTCCACTGTTGGCCCTTCTGCATCTCCTGAAAATTCTTTATCATCAAGATCATCCTTGTCTTGCCACACAAGCTTACTCCACCAGCAAATTTCCGCAATTATTGCACTCGGCGACTTTTTGCCTCTATATCTGTAAGTTTTTGTTTTATTAAAATGAGTTTGAAAAAATAAAAAATCAGTATTACTTCATTTCAAATGGCATAGCAACTTGATGATAGCGTTCACCTTGTTCATCAGATTCGGTAGCCAATTGTTTGCTGAAGTAGTCCAGATGATGATGTAAATAATGGATTTTCAAGGACATGTGGACACCAATTTCCGAGAATGCTCTTAACATCCTTGCGACAGAAACATCGTACTTGTTAGAACGATGCTTTCCCAACAAGCCTTCTATTACTTCTTTGATTGCCTGCCATGCATTCAATTCAGCGTCAATCAAAATATTGTTGAATGCGTCACTTTTAATCAGCTTTCGTATATCTGGACCATTTAGTACGCCTGATTGGAAAAAATTAATTTGTTAAGATGGAAAATCATGGGAAATGAATGTGATATTATAACTTACCTTCTTTAATTTTACTTTCGCTGAGTCTCGGGTAAATTAGTTTCAAACACAAGAAAACTTCATCTCTTTTGGCGACAGTTTTGATAAAATTCTTAACAATTCCAAGTTTAATATGCAGTGGAGGCAGCAATATCTTCTCCTTCGGCACTAGAGGCTCACGAATAATATTGGCCGTTTGTAACCTGCTGTGCTCTCTGAGTTTCCATCCGTGGCATGCATATTGGTCACCGGAAAATCGTGTGTCCCAATCGCACAAAAAGCACATATATTTTATATAGCCGCTTTGAAGACCGCAAAGCATTGCTACAACTTTTAAATCGCAGCATATGCGCCACATATGTTTGGCGTAGTTAACCATTTTGAAAATATTTTCCAGTGCATCATATGTTTCTTTCGTTTCTGTACTATAGGCGATTGGAACTGAAGGTTTTTTATTGGTCTTATGCAGTAAAACCGCCTTCAAGCTGAGTTTTGAACTGTCAATAAATAATCTCCAGTCATCTGCTTCATATTTTATTTCCATTGCGTCCATCAATTTTCCTACATCCGGGCAATATGCAGAAGTTTTTTCATCATTCACAAGGAATAAACTTTGGAGTGTTGCCTGACGACTTCGATAAGCTGTGACTTTCACACCGGGTGCCAACAAATAGTTTGATTTAAAAACGGAAGCCAGCTCTTCCGATTTATGCTGTGTTAATTCCAACTTGGCAACAATTGAATCAAGCTTATTTTGATTTATTAAAATTGGCTCATTGGATACTGATGGCTCATATGGGGGATCATCACGTGCATGATATGTCGGAGCAGTCGTAGAAGAGAAAATATCTGGGCTAGAAGCTTTTGGCACAGGAATGTGGTCCGAATGAGGCAACCAACGTAATTATACGATTTTCTTATCCTTTTTGCGGCTCCTTTATTCGCACATGCATAGCAATTCAATGGATTGTGACCAGGATTAGTCCAAGTCATTGGGATACCGAATGGCATACTTTCACGTCTTCTATTTTTCCAATCCATTAGACGGTTGTAGCAGCTTTTACACACTATATTTGGTACCCAATTTTCGTTCACTATAACATTTTGGTTGAAGTACATCTCGTATGTTTGAACAAAATCAGTACTGAAATTTCCCCTTTTTTATGTGTTGAGACATATTGACCACAGCAGTAGCAAAAGCTATTTATATCTGGCTTGCACAGTTCCATATTCTGTTCTCTTTTGTTCACTTTTAAAAAACTGGAGAAAAATCACTTTTACTGTTCGCGGTCGTCGGCACTTGTTGAATGACAAAAATCACAGAACCAGTGTGAGAAAGAGAAGAAGTATAATGACAATGCATGTTTTATGTGATTATTACAGAACCAGTGTTGCCACATCAATATTTCTCTTTTAGTACAGTAGAAAAATATGAGAGAGTTCGGCTTGTGAGTGTCAATGTTTTCTCCAAATAATGTTGTGCATATCTGGAGCAAATTTTTGAAAATCATACATTTACCTAATTGTGAATAAATGAGAAACGCGTGCATCGATTTTCATGATCTATGCCTTTTTTTGCCCATGAGTTATGTGACTTTACGCGAAAGTAATTAGTTTTGGCACTTTTTTCCATTTTGGATTTTTTATGAATTTTAAAAAAAAAATATTTAAATTTTTAGGCAAAAAATACTTTTTTCCCTTCATACATTCATTTTTAAATTCGAAAGTGTTGCACATATAGGAAAACGGTATAGAAACAGATTAGAGAAATTGTAATTCTTAATTTTTCTAAATTTGTTTCATCAAAATCGGACAAGTGGTTCTCGAGTTATGTTAAACTACGTTTTTGCCAAAATGTTACAACTAAGCGAAAAAACATCAAGATAAGGAAAAAATTTAAAATGTCATAAAAAAAAACTGACACATACGAACGCCAAACCCTTTGAGGGTTTTACTATACTGACCTAGTACCATCACCCTGACTTGGAATTTCTCACCCCCCAGACAATAATCCCAAAAATGTTCCATAGTGTAATTAAAACTTTACTTTAACCTGCCAGGTGGAATAAAACCTCCTTTAACTTATCGCTCACTTTAGGTTAAAGTAAAATTGTAATAATAGAACACTTTTTATATGGCCGATAAAGTTCTACCTTTAGCTATTGGTAAGTTGTGAAAACGGGCCTAAATGTAGAATATGCACAGTGGAATTTTTTTGAAAACTACACTCGAAACCCAAAAATGTCGAACAAAAAACTAAAATTTTTGTACACCTTTTCGCTTTTTGACTTGGTTTGACAGCAACTGTTTACATTTTATAAATCAGAAGTAAAAGCAACAATTTTTTTTTTTTTTTTGCCAATGACAAATGAAGTGGAGTTTTTTAACTTGGACTGCAGTTTTTTAAACGCTGGCAGGGACCACTGAAATGTTCCCTTACAAGGGGCATGTCCTCTCAATAGAACTGTACGCTTTCGTTATAGAATGCTGTCGAGACCAGACAACAGTGTCCATCGAAAGGAGGTGTTCGCTTAAGGGATATTACATTGTAAATGAAAGTATAATAGTTTTTTTAGTCATAATGCTGATGGAAGCCGCGAGTTTTCTTGCACCGAAAGTCGTGCAAATTTTAAATTGCGTTTAAACGACGAATGTGTTTAAATCAATAAATCTATAAATCAGTAAACATATAAACCATATTAAAACGCATAAAACTGGGTGTTTAAACTACCAATACAGACCATATGAATTTGACAACATTTATCGTAGTGCTGCCACATGATACTTTTTAAACTACATATAATACATGGAACACCTGAGTTTAAACTACATATAAATTTAAGTTTAGTTCAACTAAACCAGCGTTTAAGCACTCACTGATTTATTAGCCATTTAAGTAACAAGAAATTTCAATTTAACTCCTTAAACTGTACATTTGCGTATCCTACTTTAATTCTTACTGCCTCTTCAACAGTTTCGAACGCTTAGAACATTTTTTTTGAAAAAAGCTGTTTTTAAAATATTTTCCATTTAAAATTGTATGCAAACGTTTACGTTCGAAATTGTTGAACAGGCAGTAGTACATCATCATTTCTATTTTGTTTATTTTTTATTGTTCTTTTTATTAAATTTTAAATCACAATTTATGAAATTCTGAAAACTAACCCGGAACTAAAACAAAATTGATTAAGAAAGAAATACACCAATACAGTCACATCCATCCATACATTTTTACTATAAATAAAAATAAAAATACATACATATAACAATAAAAACAACAACAAATAATAATAACCTGCTTCGACAAGAGATTAACACATAAATTGTGCTAATTCTGATAAGCTTAAAAACAAATTTTATAAAGATTCCCACCAACAACACAAATCTATTCATCAAGACAAGTGTTGCCAATGCAGAATTCGGAAATTCATATGACTGTGTCACAAATTACACATTTGAAACAAAAGTAAACGCACAAAACTAAAAAGTAGTTTTAATAGAATGAATTCGTCTGGTATAAAAAATCTTATTTATATTCCTTGTTTGCAATATAATGTTTGATGAAGTAAGAAATGAGGTCAAATGAATTAATTTCCGAACATAAGCAATTTTTGTCAGCAAAAGAACAGCACAGAAATAAATAAAAATTGTCTCTAATCAACAACTTCATACCAAATTCATAGAATCAAGCAAACAATTAGTTCATTTTACACCTATTACCAAAATGATTATATTGATTACTAAAAATTTTCAAAATTTAAACTTATGAATATATATATATATTTTTTAATAAATGATATTTTTATTTTAATTTAAAAAAATTATTAAAAAAAAACTTTGCTGTGTTAATTGATTTAATTAAATATAGCTCAGGTTTTGGCAATAATACTCAACAACAATTCAACAGTTTAAATTATTTTATTTTATGTTATTTATTTATTTTAATTAAAAATTTATTTCAAAACAACTAAAATGTTAATTAAATCAAAATTATATTTTTAATTTACTTTCAACTAAAAAAATAATTGTTTCAATTATTACATAAGTTAAATTGGAATACTTTTTAAACTATTTTTTTAATCGATAAAAAACTACTGATGATTTTTTCTGTGAGTACAAAAATGTTGATGTACAAGCTAAAGCAACATAAATATTTAAAATCTCATGTGTATGGTTCTGTTTTTAAGTAAACAAAATTAAATTTATTTACTTATAGGTATCCTGTATTGCACACTCTATACCCTTTAATTAAAACATTAGGAACTTGCCACTTAAATTCTAAACTCTATAGAATGAATACACTTTTTCATTAAAACGCGCAAATAAAAAATGTCAAAGAAATTACAATAAAATTTGACAGTTCATGTTCAACACTATTTCCTTTAAAAAAAGTTTCAGCAATTATTTCGCAATACATGGCGCATAAATGTTTTTGCGGTCTACACATGACAATATTTCAAAGTTTGTTGCATGTTATATTTCTTTATACGCTTGTGTTGGAAGATAAAAAAAAAAACAAAAACAAGTGTGACTGTCATGGAGATAGAAACAAATTACAGAACATCAATACATATTCGAAAAGACAAACTTGACTGTCCAAAATTAAAGAAAAAATAGAACCCAAAGTAAAATTACACATGAAGCTAATTAAACATGGGCTACACATGGCAGCAAAAATTACACACAATATGTGTAATTACTTGAGTTTTTTCCGGGATTTTCCGTTGTTTTTAATTCCCGGGAAATTTTGAGGAAAAACATTTTCAAAACTTAAGTAAATCTATGTGGGACTCGCTTCTTTAGTTGCTTTATTCTTTAAATAGGGCCTATGATAAATTATAGACATATCTTCACGAAATTTTATTTCTTGTCTGAGCAAACTAAAGTGGGCTAAATTTTACAACAATATCATAAAGGTTTGCAGCTAATGGCGTAGTAAAGTATTTTCCGAGATTGTATGTTATATGATTATTATTCTAAATTGCGCCACAAAAGCATTATTCGTTACCCCATACTTACATGACCTTCGAGAGTGGTCTTAACATGGGGCCGTAGGTAAATTATGGAATTTGGTGAATAGCACTTAAATATTGATGGACGGGATGTGGTCTCTCATATCGTTTTTTCATTTTTTTTAGGCAAAATGCCTTTTTTCCAACAAATGAAAAAATCTTGCTTTAGTAATTTACCTCAAACTCAAGCAGTTCGGAACGGATTTGAACATCATTACATGCATTAGAAAGCTTATTAAATTTCCTATATGTTTCTTAAAGCAACATTGCCATTTTGTTCGATGGTTTTTTATTCATAGCATTACAAATTCAGATTTTTAAATACGAACTTAACATTTTTTTTAATCTTTGCTTATTTTTTCATATATAAAATTTGAACGAGGAAAAACTTTTATATTTTGTAAATGCAGTTTGGTAGGAAATTTTAAAATTAAGATTTTGGTGTAAATAACAGCAGCATTCTGTTAAGAAAACTGCAGTTTTAGTTGAAATGAGTAAAGTTGTTTATTTCTAAATTTGCTTCCATTATTATAAAGTAAGAAGAGACTGGTTTTTTATTTTTTCAAATTTGCTAAAATTGTGCTTTTGTTGGAGTTTGGATGCGTTTTGTGAAAAAGCTCGATGACCTGAATTAAATAATTTTGCTAACTGTTTTTCATCACTAGTGTGATGATGACGGTTTTTAGAAGGTCGTTAACTACTATTAAGTTTATTGCAAACTGTTAAATTTTTTGGACTTTGAATAAAGTCATAATTTATTCCAGTTATATCGAAATACATTTTTGTGTTCTCTGACACCAAGTCAACGATTTTGAGGTTAGCTTCTTTGAAAAAACACTTATAACGAATCAAATTTTGCTGTCCCCTTGGACTATTTAAAGCAGATGCCATTTCGTCCAACGTATTAAGTGAATGTCTTGGATCAAAAAAAAAAAGATATGCCTATCGCCCTTTCACACCAAATAGCATAAGTGGCTTGACATTATTTCCAAAGCAGCCTCTGCGACAGAAAAATTTATTTGGCTATGTTGCTGGATTTGTTGTAATAAAAAAATTATGGTTTGAAGCGGCATGTGTTGCTAACGTGCACTTATACCAATGCTCAACGTTAATTTTGACCAGAAAAATATTGAACTCAGTGAGACCACGCAACTCATCATCTAAATTTAAAAAAATAAAAACTTTAATTTTATTTTCGATGCTTGTAAAATATTTTTAATGTACCCGCCAGTTTAAGTGGGTTTCGAAATACAAAAATTTTTAGGCTGTAAACACCGCGGGACATAAATCTAGCACGGTGCAATGCTCCAGGAAGGCGAACTTTGATTGGTTCATTTTTGAAAGTTGTTTCACCTAAAAATATTAGACTCAGCTCCAAAGGCTCTGTATAATCTTTCCTTGGTGACTTTTTAATAGAAAGTTGGTCTTCTATCATACTTTTGAGCTTTGATCGACTTTCTTTATCGATGCAAGAGGCTATTCTTGAATTGCTATTGGCAGCCTCAATTTTTGAAAGATCTAGGGAGTTCGATTGTAATTTAAATTTCACGAAAAGGCTTATGTCTGGTGATGTGCTTTTCTCTTTCATTGCCGAGCAATGTACGCCTGACAATAATACTTCTAGAACGTGATGTCTGCATGCAAGGGTTATTATTTTTCCCGCGAACATATCACGCCATTTTTTGCACGTTCCAGACTTTTATAAAAGGTTCAATTTCCCAATCAGCAATGGTTTTTGTAATTGGCTGAAATTGCTCTTCTGCAGTGCCCTTTTTAATTTCAGCATCGCCTAATATTTTTGTATTTAGACCATTTGTAAGCACCATTGCAAGCTTATCAATTTTACCATCGACGCCATGCCATTTTGGTAGAATTTTTGGTCTTGCATACGACAAAATTAGAATCTAAACGCTTTATAAAATCCAGTTTACGTTTCGACTCCTTATCATTTTTTTCCCGATTTATGTTGGCTTTCACTTTTTGTAAGCTGTTTTTAACTTTCTTGAAACATAATTTTTATTATGCAAATTTGAATATTTACGAATACTTCGCCAGATGTCAAAAATTTTCACCCGCATCACTCTTAAATTTCTTTTCTTTTACTATTAAATAAAGCAGTCTACCAGGCGCATCCCTTCCTGTGGGAATGTTATGTCTTGCCAAAAAACTGTTTGGAACTAACAGAAAAATTTCCGGGAATAAAATAACTCAGTACATTGACTTAAAAATACAAACCCACTATCCAAGGCTGACATTTATTGTATTTGATAGCAGACACCTCTAAATCAAAATGCAATTTATAATAAAAATTTTAAAACTAACAGTTGCAAGCTTTATGCCTATGACTGCGCAATTTTTTGTTTCAAATAAATAAATTAAAAATGTAAATTGTTTAGATTTAATGTTTGGGTTAGGCCGAACTCTGCAAAATTTACCAAAGTTCGGGTTCGGTCTGAAAAAGTGCTTTCGGTCGGACAATAATGTTATTAATTAGTAGAAAATTGACCAAGACAGTTGTTTTAAATACGTTAATATTACAATTATTTTATTGTCAATACATCTTCTTAATGGACTTAATAATAACAAGCAACACGAAACTCATTGTAATTAGTTTTACAATAGTTTCTAACAATAAAAACACAAATGGATGTGTGTGTATGTGAATATGTGTTGTATGCCATGAACTGTGTTCAAAGGTTTGTTTTTTTTTTCAACTAAAGTGGTGGTGTTGTTTTTCGCATATTTGCTGATTCATTAAATGGCTGTTTTAATATACCCTTCTCAAAATTAATAGTTTGTTTTTTAACTTGTCTTCCTGCAATATTAATACAGTTTTAGAATGATGTGAATATGATCGGTTAGTTAGTTAAGAAGACTATAAAACTTTTATACAAATAGTACTTGTACCTATACCCATAAAATTTTAAAATATTGTTGCAAAAGTAAATTTAGTTAAGAATTAGTAGAATTTATCAATTATCGTGTATTTATTAGGTATTTTCCATTTATACATAATCTTATTAGTTCAAATTTTTATCACAAGGTACAGAATATTCTAGATAAAAATGTAATGTGATGTTAAAATATTCGTACAGAATATTCATGATAAAAATTAAATGTTAAAATATCCGTTAACCCTGCCTTTACACATGCAAGTAGAGCATACGCATTAACATCGAAAATGTCGAATAAATAGTCGAACATCATACAAGTTGCATGAGTGTTTACACAGTTAAGTGAAAGTGCCTTAAAAATCAGAGTTACCAAGTGCGAATCAGAGCTTAATTTCTGAATAAACAGTTGACATTATAATTACACTGTGCTAGAATTTGACACTTATTTTTTGAGACAAGTGGGTGACCTGGCGTTTTAACCTAATTCGGGTACGCTGATTCCAGTGGTGCTAACCCTTTTCTTTAGGTTAGCTCTTGTTTTCGAGATATACCGTTATTTCGAAAATTGAGAATGTTGCACAACCTATACTCGCGTAACTGTTTTGTTCAAAATTATATACAAAATAAATAAAGGAAATTATATTTTAGTTTGAATGTTGGTTACGTCGTTTTTGTAAAATTTTTACCAAGTGTGACCGTAGCTTAAGACTTGAAATGTGTGAACCAGCACTCAGATATGTCTTGCAAGTTGTCTGCAAGTGCGAAAAATGTGATGGTGTTAGTAAAAGCGTGAGATTATTGAGTTTTTAAAACTTGCACTTGCATGTGTAAAGGCCAGGTAAAGTAAAATATAGCGTCAATATTAGCGATGCCAAAGTTGTGAACGGAATAAGTATTTTTCATTGTGATTACATTATTTGTATTTGCCATTAAAAGAATTCAAGAGATTTATTCTAAAGTAAATAAACAAAAAACGTCATTGAAAAGGCAGTAACGTAAAAATATGTATAAATAAATAAGCAAAATTTAAGACTTTTTTAACAATTCTGAAAAACTAAAAAACTTTGCACTTTGCATGTTAAGATGAAGGGTATAAAATAGTCAATACTATATTATCTATCTGGCACTTTAGTTGTATTTATGATATGCTTGAGTAAACTCGCATTTTGGAAATTACTTAAAGCCAGGAAAATTTCATGTTGAATTATAAAAACAAACTTGTATCTTAAATTACAAATTATCTTATTACAGGTATTTTTAAAAAAAAAAAAAAAAAAAAAAAAAAAAAAAGGAATTAATATTTATTTATTATCGAGATTAGTTTTGCTTCCTTTTAAAACAATAAATAATCATACATATTTCTTAAGTCCAACTAATATTTTGGGAGGTTTTGTATTGGAAACACTTCTGCAGCAATATAGTAGTTATTGCTTATATTTATGTATACACACCGAATTTAAGCACTTAACGTTTTTATGAATCTCAACCCGTGCAATTATAGTTTAGTATTTAACCCTCTGCGACTGACGTGGTTGTCTAACAGACACCAATGATAGATAAAATGGATTTTCTCCGTTATTTTTCCAACATCGGCTCTCACGCATTCAGTAACTTCTTACTACGCTTTCATGTGTACGTTGGTGTGACGTACGCGATAAAAGAGTACTCAATCGCCGCGCTGACCGGAGAAGTGTCTTCAAGACAACCACATCAATATTAAAATAGGTGTCTGAGAAACAACCATGTAAATAATTTTTTTATGTTTTTGTAGTGTCTCCTAAACGACACGTCAATAAAATTGTTTCGGTATTTTATATCTATCTCTTATTAATATTGTTTTGATGGGTCGCTCTAATACAAACAAGTTCTTCACTGTTCTAAGAGGTCATCATGCGGACCCGCTAACAATTTGACATATCCATGTTAGAATGTCTGGTTCAATCTACAATATATATATAAAATTGTAACGTTACTGACTCTCTCACTCACTGATTCATCATCGCAGTCTAAACGCCTAAAGGTAAAAACTTGAAATTTGGATCAGGGCTCGGTCTCTCCCCAAATCGATCCACTAAGACGAGATTTTTGGAAATTCGAATGTTTAGGGGGTAAAAACGGGTAAATTCGGTAACCTTATATATCTAAAACTAAAAGAGATACAAAAAAAATTTTATACTTATCGTTGTTCTTTAGAAAAATAAGCGGACAGGTGTCTGGTACTTTTTGGAAATTCAGCCCTTTAACGGAGTAAACGGGTAAAACCTGTATTTTGGTACTTTTTTGTCACTCCATCTATCTTTTAAACCCATAAACATAGAAATAAGAGTTATATCACATTTGAAACTTATCTAAAAAATCCACGGATTTGGTACTTTTTCGAAATTCGGACATTTAAGGGGTAAAACCCGTAACTATTTTTGGTACTTTTTTACAAAACATTTTTTTTTATTCAAAAATTTAGTACTTGTTGTTGTTCAATAAAAAAAAAAATAAGCGGACTGGTGCCTGGTACTTTTTGGAAATTCAGCCCTTTAACGGAGTAAACGGGTAAAACCTGTATTTTGGTACTTTTTTGTCACTCCATCTATCTTTTAAACCCATAAACATAGAAATAAGAGTTATATCACATTTGAAACTTATCTAAAAAATCCACGGATTTGGTACTTTTTCGAAATTCGGACATTTAAGGGGTAAAACCCGTAACTATTTTTGGTACTTTTTTACAAAACATTTTTTTTTATTCAAAAATTTAGAACTTTTTGTTGTTCAATAAAAAAAAAATAAGCGGACTGGTGCCTGGTACTTTTTTGAAATTCGGCCTTTTTGGGGAGGAAACGGGTACAACCTGTATTTTAAAACTATTTTGCTATACCATCTATCTTTTAAACCAATAAACATTAAAATAAAAAATATATCACATTCATAACTTATCTAAAAAATACAAATTTGATGCGTTTCGAAATTCGAACGTTTAAGGGGTGAATTCGTACCTAATTATGTTATTTTTGTTTCAAACCATTTTTCTTCATCTACATACATAATATAAAAATGTAAAGTTACTGACTGATTCATCATCGCACGTCCTAAACGCCTGAAGCTAAAATGTTGAAATTTGAGGTTGGCCTCTCGCTAAATCGATCCACTAGGAATGGAGTTTTGAAAATGTTTATGGTTAGAGGTTGAAAAAGCTAAAAATGGATAAATTCCCTAACCTCATGTTCATCAAAAAAATAAGCGGATAGGTGTAGGGTACTTTTTTGAAATTCGACCCTTTTAGGGAGAAAACGGGTAAAACCTGTATTTTAAAACTTTTTTGCCACGCAATAAACATTGAAATAAAAAAATATCACATTCGTAACGTATATAAAAAATACAAATAAAAATTTGGTACATCTTCGAAATTAGAAAGTTTAAGAGGTGAAAATCGTACCTATTTCAAAGTAGCGGGTTAAAACCTAGAAACATAAACTTTGGAGTAAAAATATGTCCACGAAAGAAAAGGAGACGCTAAGGAGACTAACGAAGTAGCGGGTTAAATGCTAGTCCATATAAAATAAGTTGTATATTGTAGTTGTAAACCATTTAAATGTGATCTAATATTTTTCTATACTGGTTAAGTCTGGTTTACACTATTATACTTTGTATTAATACATGTCAAAAACTCAATTAATATGAAAAAGTGTGATAGTGTGAATGCAATGTGTTATGGAAATGACAAGTATTACGAAAAATAATTTGACATCCCATACGACTTCATTGTTTTTTTCAAATATTTCTAAACGCTAATACATACTTTTCATTGGATCAGGGTTGCATTTTAACAAAATCATGTTCATGTGTGATAGTGTGACTACAAACTGTTATGTTTCATTAGATTTTTTGACAGTCACAACACAACTTATTGGATTTCTATCTCACAAAGTATTATGGAATACGTAAGAAATGTGTGATAGTGTATAGTTTACACTTTCACACATTTAGCAGGTGTTAACCAAAACTCCGTAAAAATAAAGCCCATATTACGGTTCACAACTCAACTCAGTTGAGTTTTAATTAAAACAACTGGTTGTGCTGATGATTGATGTTATTGTTCACCGCAATATAGCAAAGTTGGAAACCATAATACAAAAATTAAGAAATAACAACTCAACTGAGTTGAGTTGTAAACCGTAATAGGGGCCAAAATCTTTGCCCTACCCAAGTGTACCGGGGTATATACCTAACAATTTTTATTTTCTTTCTTTAAGGGGTTTTAAAGAAGTCCCTGAAGAGCAAGCAAATCTAAATTTGTTTGCGATTTTGTTGAAAACAATTTTTTTTATATAAAACTGGAGATTTTAACACCCCAAAAAGTGCGTCCGTTTTTGACATCACCTGTGGACAGGCCATCCAATATAAAACCTTTTTCTATTGAAAAATTCAGCAAAAGCTGTAGTAAATACGTGTATTGAATTTACCAGAATAAAACAGTTAACGAAACTCTATCTGTCTCTATCTCTCACTCAGAAAATTCATTAATTTACAATACATACAAAAAAGACACTGACGCAAGGCGAATTCAATTTTCAGGTGGCGTTGGAAGCACAGCTGTGCTACTTTTTTTCTTACTTAGAGAGAGAAATGTCAAAAGCAGCTTGTGTTTTTGGCATATCGATCAACGAAAGCAACAAAAAAATACATTGTTGTGTTTTTGGTGTTGTTACTTGTTGTAGTATCGACACTAGAGATGAGCGATATTTCTGTACCTGTGATTTAATCACTGTTACTGAAAAATCACGAATCACAGTTGTGACCAAATTTGTCAAGTAACAGGTACTTTCTAAGTCGTTCTTTTTGTATTTTGTTACATATACAAATTTATGATATTTCACTGTTTGTGTGGGTAATAGCGTTTTTTTAATGAAATGTCGAATGATATTGCTGTTCCTTTCATTCTCTCTTCTATCTTATTAGAATTTTTTTATGCCAAAATTTATTTGTTCAAGTATTTATGTATATGAAAGTAAACAGAGTTGAAAGCTCTACAATTTGTTGTTGTTTCTTGGTAAAGTGCTTACAAAAGCTCTTGCAAAAGCTCGCGCATTGTACATATAGCTTGGCCGCAATTGCTTTAAAAGAACAGAAAACTGATAAACCGTGATCACAATCACAGTTTAAAGGAGCAGTGATTTTTAAATCACATTCACTAATCACGATGATATTTAAAAATCACGGGATCGCTCATCTCTAATCGACACCACCGTATACATGAATTCGCCTTGCACTGACGCTTTGTATTATAAAATTGTATTAAATAATTAAAATTAATTAAATATTGTAGACTTAATACAAGGGTGAAATCCGCTAAAATTTTATCTTCATTTCGGTTGATATGTCATCTAAAATAAAACTTTTCAGCAATTAAAAAATTTGACAAAATCTAAAAAAAAAAAATTATTTTACGTCTTGTATTCACTATTATCCTCTTAATCTTTTTTTATTCGCCTAAAATTTTGTTTTTCTTAGTTTTTTGGGTATTCGCAAATTTTATTTGAACACTTTTTTGCCAGTAAAATGGTTTTATACTTGATGATAAAGTCAAGCAAAGTTTTTATAGATGCAGTGCTCGTTTAAAAGCACTTAAATACATGCAAATAATAAAATGAACGAAAGCGATAAATAATAAATAATTGGATTGGAGACAGATATTGGATTGGTAGATATAAAGTTCCGTCATTTATTGGGAAATGTATTATTTTCAATTGAAAATCACATATATTTTTATTTGTAAACGAATTTTGGCCGTTTTAAATTAATTATTATATCGGGGTAAATTAAATCTCGATTAATGAAAAATGTTTAAAATAATTTTTTTGCCGTTATTTTTAATAAAAAAAATAGTACATATTTTATTACCTTTTGTTGTTTTCTTAAAATGAGATCTTTTGTGGAAAAACAGTTTTAACAGACCCAGTTGGACCGACTTATTGACAATTAACTCTTTGCAATCCTCTGGGGAATGAGAGCAGATTTCTGGAAAAAGAGTCAGCGGGGGCGAACAAAAATGAATAGGATTCATGAACAATAAGTTTCTTTATCGTTTGCCATTACCAGAAGTTTTAACAGAGCGACTTATTGACAATTTACACTTTAAAATTCTGTGAAGGATGAGTCCATATTCTCCAGTCTGTTATGTTAAAAGAATAATGTTAACCACTAACCAGAACTTATGTTAACGCTTTTGAGGGATGAGTCCAGATTTCTGGAAGAGTCAACGTGGGCGAACAAAAATGATTTGGATTTGTTGGACGTTGACTTCTTTTTTTTGTAGAAATCTTGACTAGAGTTTTTTCCCGGGAGTACCCAGGACGGATTATCAATTCCCGGAAATTTGGAAAACTTTTTTTTTTAAACTTTAGTAAATTTATGTGGGTCATGTCTTTAGTTGTTTTATCAAACTAAATGTTAACCCATTACTAAAATTTTCTGCAGTTTAACGCTTATTAAGCTGATTTTTGTGGGTTAAATTTTAAAATATAATTAAGGTTTGCAGTTAATGGCGTAGTAAAGTATATTATTGGATACGCTTTTAGCCATACTTACATGACTTCCGAGATTGGTCTCAACATGGGGCCGTAGGTAAATTATGGATGGACCAACCTTCACGAAATTTGATGACATATAAAAGGAATTTGTTGAAATTTAGGCTGACTTCCAAAACGTACTAATACAAAGTTTGTATACAGTTTTACTACTGTATTTTAACCATGTACATGTACAAAGTGCCGAAACAATGCAACTATGTGTTTTGTATATTTAAACGTTTGAAATGTAAGTGATGCAATGGGTAATATTAAAAATAAACATGTAGTGTTTATAAATGAAATGTTAAATGTCACAAAGCATTAATTTTAAAACCGATGCCCGATTGCTGTTTTTCTGCGTTACTAATTCTTAACAGGGATGTTTTGGAAAGGTTTGCATTGTATATATTTTTTACTGCGGCGTTATGAAACATTATACTCTGATCTAATACAAAGCAATTGACGTTTTGGAAGTCAGCCTTAATGACAATCGGTGCATTCCGCCACAAATTAAGTTAGTTTTTGTCAAGTTTCCACATTTGGGTGCCTAACTCTTTTCCTACTTAAGCGATTCTGCTGGAATTCAATCCCAAAGATCCCTGAAGAACTAGAAACAGTTTAAAACGCAAATGGTCAAATCGACTTATTATCTTTTAACATACTAATTTTCTAAAGGTCTCACATCAACCCTGGCGAGTTTCGTAACAGGTCTTGTAAAAACTCCATCTTTTGTCTTCACTGACGCACTTCGTATATTACCATCTCTACCTGTATGTACTGCAACTATTAAACCCAATGGCCAATTGTTACGAGGAAGGTTTGGATCTACAATAATAACAACATCATTTAAATATAGCCCTTTTTGGTTTTTAAGCCACTTTGTAATTTTTGTAAGAGTTGGAAGGTATTCTTGTACCCAACGTTTCCAAAATAAATTGGAAAAAAACAAGCATACAATCTGCTTCGACGAATTCTCCTAATGGCTTATGTCCATTGGACGAACCAAGAAGAAAATGGTTCGGAGTCAAAGCCTCATCGTAGGATGATTCCAGTTCAACATGAGTTAGAGACCTGGAATTTATTACTCGTTCGCATTCAATTAAAGCACTTGCTAATGTATGTTCACGAAACGAAAACTGGGGTGATATTTTGTAGATTACTTTTTTTACAGATCTTATTAATCTTTCCCAGCAACCACCCATGTGTGGTGAAGCAGGTGGATTAAATTTCCATGTTGTTTTGGCTGTTGAAAATTTCAATTCTATTTGTTTGAAATCAATTTCCTGAAAGGCTCTTTTTAGTTCTGTTTCTGCTCCTCTAAAATTTGACACATTATCACAATAAACTTCAAGAGGTGTTCCGCGTCTTGCTATGAAGTTTTGAATAACAATAATACAAGAATCTGTGGTTAAGTCCCTTGCTAATAAAATGTGTATGGCCCTAATGGTCATGCATGTAAATAAAACACCCCAACGTTTTTCTTTATGACATATAATGGGCCAAAGTAATCAACGCCAACATAAGAGAATGGTCTCTGGTTAAACGAGAGACGAGCCTTTGGTAGACTAGCCATTTCAGGGATTGCTGGTAAGGCGTTAAAATTCTTGCAATGTTTACATTTATAACGTATTTTTTTAACTTATAATCTAAGACGAGGAATGTAAAATTTCTGCACAATTTCATTAAAACAAGTTTCATGTTAAACGTGATGGTACTGCTCATGGTAATGTTGAATAATCAATTGAGTGCCAATATGGTTACGAGGTAATATTATTGGTCGCTTAGTTTCTTCGCTTATGTTAGCTTAATCAATTCGTCCACGTAAACGTATCACAGAATTGTTATTAAGGTATGGAGAACATTTATAAAGAGGACTTGTTTTATTATCACTATGACCTGCTCGTAATAAACTAATTTCGTCCTCGAATATATCATTTTGTATAAATCTATAAATTACAATTTCCGATCTTAAAAGTATTTCCGAGCAAGACACATCTTGCTGTTTTAATTTGTAATAAAACATGAACACATTATAAACAGTTTGTAATAGTTCTTTCAAACATGAAAATCTCGACATTTCTATACATCGTGTATTTTGTATATTCAGCTCACCTGTATGTAAAAGTACTATATGTGGTCATAATTCTTCCTTTGACTTTTTAAAATATTGCCTTTCTGGCCAAAACTGTTCTCCTTTTTTTAAAAATTATGGTCCCTCAACCATCTATTTTGCAAATCAAATACTACATCACCTTTCCACTTCGTGGCATAATCGGCAACATTTTCCTTAGAGGGAATATATCTCCATTCAAAGGCTTGAGTTTTCTCGAGAATCTCACCGATGCGAAATATAACAAACTGCTTATAATTTCGTGCTTCAGAATTTATCCAGGAAAGAACGATATTTAAATCGCTCCAAAAGCAACGTTTTTCTAATTGTATTTCATGGTTATTACATATAGAAATTGCTAAACGTACACCTTGTACTGCTGCTAATAACTCCATTCTTGGGATTGAAATAGGTTGTTTCGGGGCTACCTTTGTCTTTGAGCTAATAAGCTTAATACAAATATTACCGTTGGATTCAATCCGAAAATAGGCAACTGCTGCATATGCTTGTTCACTAGCATCAACGAATATATGAAGTTGTACGTTAGTGTATGATGTAAGATTATACCATTTGGGTATTTAAATTTTTTCTATTTTAGGCAAAAGTTTTATCCAAATAAACCATTTTTTAAACTGATGATCATTTATGGTGTTATGCCATCCCTCAGCTGTTCTCCATACCTCCTGAAGAAGAATTTTAATATATACCACAAATGGTGAAATGTAAATTCATTAGTATCTGTTAACCACCACATACCGAGCACCTTTTCAGTTGATAACTGAATGTTGTGATTTTTACTCACGGTATTATCTTCTTCTAAATCTTTAAGGTTTTTGAGTACTTCAGAAGAGTTTGACTTAAAGTTTCTTATAAAAAAAATCCGCCCTCTTTATGAATTCTGGCCACATCTCTAGCAAGTTGAATTGCATCTTCGGGAGAATCTGCACAATCTAAAAAGTCATCAACATAATGATGATGAGTAATAGAGTTAACTGCTCTTGGATGACTTTCTTCAAACTGCAATGCATTTTTATTTTTTACAAATTGTGCTGAACTTGGAGAACAAGCAGCTCCAAAGGTCATCACCTCCATTATAAATATTTCACGTTTAATAGTCACTATTTCTCCACAAAAACCATTGTGCATTTTGATCTTCCTTGCGTATTCTCACCTGATGACACATTTCTTTAATATCAGCTGATATTGCTACTCTTCTCATTCAAAAACCATAGAGTACACAAAGTAAAGGAGACATGAGATCAGGGCCTTTTAACAGCATTGAATTAAGAGAGGTGCCATTGACTTTAGCGGCTGCATCCCATACTAACCGTATACCATATTCTATGTTGTGACTTTGAGGTTTCATCTGCAGTTAACTTCCTTGCATTTCCCTTATTAATAAGATTTAAAACTTGTAGGTTTACAAATTCTCTTTCGTCGGATTTCAATCTTCGTTCTAAACAGCTTAATCTTTTCAAAGCCATTTTATAACTATCTGGAAAATGAAATATATCGTCTTTCCATAGAAGGCCAGTTTCATACCTTTTCCCGACACGTTTGGTTGTAGATTCCAGTATAAAATTGGCTCTTTCCTCTTCAGCAGATTTTAAATTATATAGCTTTCCAGCAGATTCCAGTGAAGTATACTCAGACATTAGCTGGTTTAGTTTTACTAATTCATGACTGCAGCCGCATGTATTTATACGAAACACATTCTGATTAATTTTTAAAGGCAGTCCGCCACCGTGAACAACCCATCCCAATCGAGTTTTGGAAGCACAAGGTTCATTATAGTCACCTTCAGCCATTTTCAGGGTATTTGTGAGATGCCCATTACTAAGACCAATTAGAACTTTTGGAATAGCATTAGCGTAAATGTTAATAGGAATATTCTTTAAATGTTTATAATACTTAGCTTGTTTGTTGTCTAGAGTTTGAGTTGGTAGCAACAGTTGTTTTACGGTTCGAACGTTGGATAAATCATATTTTTTAGCGTTTTGACCATGTCCCGAAATCATCATATTAACGTTCATTGAATTTTCCTCTTGACGTGTTGTATTAGATGTCCATCTTAAACACAATGTATCTGCTTCACCTTCAAGTCCTAAGTAATCACATATATCTTTGTCAATTAAGGTAACGTTAGACCCATCATCGAGCATAGCAAAGATGTCAATGAAACGATTATTGTGATATAATACAACCGGAAGGATTTTAAAATAAGTTTTATTCCCAAAGTTAGAGTCGTTGGAATGAGCTGATACTGTAGCAGATCTTTGCACGAATATGTGCAATAACTTATGATGTCTAAATTCGCAACCTTCAATTGAACATTTAGTATCAGAGCACCGGAAGTTTTCCATGTTTTTTTAAACAAATGCGACATAATTTCTTGTCCTTAACTATATCCCACCTTTGATTCAATTTCAGTATCTTGAACTTGTCACAATCTTCTAATATATGACTTTCATCACAAGCATAACACCTAAGTTTATTATCACCTGCCCTTTTTTCTTCTTGGGTATGAATATTTGTAATTCCCTTACTAGTAGAGCACGTATTGCTTATTCTTGTTACAGCTTCTGCTAAACCGAATAGCCAATTTAAAAATATGGATATATCGGACTCACTTTCGCCAATGTGTAATGACCAATTTAACTTTATTTGCGCTGGTAACTTGCTTATAAGTTCTTGAATCAAAAGTGGATTCTTAATATGACTTGCCATCCCAGAAGCTTCTAAGGAAGAGCATAAATTTCTTACGGATATTGCATACGAAATAAGAGTTTCTAGCTTTTCTGCTTTAATTGGGGGTTCCATACGTATTTTTTCGATGAGACTGTTGATTATAATTTCAGGACGACCAAACATCATTTTTAAAGTTCTTATAATTTCATGTACATTCTTTGGAACTAGAAGTTGACTACATACTACATCATAAGCCTTTCCTTTTAAAGCTTTCCGTAGTCTTAAGAGATTTTCTGAATCCGAAAATCCACATATCTGAGTACTTTTTTCATAGCAGCTGAAAAATACTGGCCATTCTTCCGGCTTACCTGTGAATGTTGGTAATTCTCTCGTCAAAACTTGTCGTGCAGCAATTTTTGAACGCGTCAAATGCTTTTCATCTTCAGCTTCTTCGCAAAACTCTTGATACGAATTTTTAGGTTGGATCATATCAGGCAATTTTGAGACCCACTGTCGAGTTCTTACACTACGATGACTTGCTCGCTATATACACTTTGGGAATCATGTTCAGATTTTCCCATAATTTCAAATTTCTTTCTCAAATATTTTTGTTCTAGTGTCTTTTCTTCGTTTAATCGCATAAGCTCGAGATTGATTTTTGAATGATGAGAAGACTTAATCGATATTTTTGCTGAATCTTTTACAATTTCTGAGATGTTATCACATCGTGGAGAAATTACAGATGCTTTCATTGAAACGGTCCTTGTATGCTTTGACTTTTGACTTTCTTTTCCTTCCCTTTTTTGGCGTTTGCATTTGAAACATATCCAATCATGGTCTTCAATGGATTGATTTACTCCTACACATGTGAAATGATACCATGTTTCACAATTATCGCATTGGACCATTTCCATTGTATCCACAAAATCTCATTTGCCACAGCTTCTGGTCTTTTTATTAACTGGTGGTGTTTTAAACATTTTAATAAAATTTTGAAGCTTTGTTAAAGAAAAGTCGTTGTTGCAATATTGAAAGTAAATTTATTTAATTTAAATTATATGTATAAATTCTACTTCAAAATTTTAGTGTTTTCCAGTTGACTTCTTTAACAATATTTAAAAATTATATTCATATAAGTAAAACAAATTTAATTAAAATATTTGTTTTTAAAATCAATGAAACATTGAAAGCTTGGGTTTTTTTTAATACAAATTTTTTTAATAAAATTTTAGTCTAATACATTTTGTTGTTGCAGTGTTGTAAATGTTAGTATTTTTACTAAAATTATAAGATTAACAAGGTCTACAAGGGACTTTACTATCAAGGGTGAATTCCGCTAGTATTTTACAGTGTTGTATCCGTTTTTAAAATAAGACCACCTTGTATGAATTCGCCTTGGTAGGTTGGTACTACCTACACACATATATTTCGAAAATGAAAAAAATTTTCAGATAGTTTTTTTCATTTAAAGATTTGTATCCATCACTTTTTTCGCAGTTTGTAAAATAAATAAAATTGGAAACTAGTAAACTTTTAAGGTCCAAATGCACTTGTCAAATGCATGTCATGCAAACGAATTCACTCGTGTACGTGTGGTAGACGTACATATGTATCATATCTAATGGTGTTTTCTTTATGTGTAATTTATAACCCTAGACACATTCTGTTATGTTAACGGAATAATGTTAACCACTTAACAGAACTTATGTTAACGCTTTTATGCGGGGTAAATCCAGATTTCTGGAAAAGGAGTCAACGTGGGCGAACAAAAATAATTAGGAATTGTGGACAATAAGTTTCTCCATCGTTTGCTATAATTCCTAATCATTTTTGTTCGCCCACGTTGACTACTTTTCCAGAAATCTGGACTCATCCCCCAGAGAATTCTAAAGGGTAAATTGTCAATAAGTCGCTTCAACTCACTCTATTAAAAATCCTAATTATAGCAAACGATGGAGAAACTTATTGTCCACAGTTCCTAATCATTTTTGTCCGCCCACGTTGACTCCTTTTCCAGAAATCTGGACTCATCCCCCAGAGAATTCTAAAGGTTAAATTGTCAATAAGTCGCTTCAACTCACTCTGTTAAAAATCCTAATTATAGCAAACGATGAAGAAACCTATTGTCCACAAATACTTATCATTTTTGTTTGCCCATGTTGACTCCTTTTCCAGAAATCTGCATTTTTCCCTCATAAAAGCGTTAACATAAGTTCTGTTAAGTGGTTAACATTATTCTGTTAACATAACAGAATGTGTCTAGGGTTATAAATTTTAAAATTTAACTTCACACACATGAATTTGCTTTCGGTTACTACATATTGTACAATGTACATGACACCAAGGCGAATTCATTCCAGGTAATCTCGGTAGTACAACAAGTACAACTCGTACAAAAACCACAAGCAATTTGTTTTTGTAAAATCATTGTACAATGTCAAAAACCGAAACAAATCAAAACAGAAACAAAGATAATAAACAAAATTTTGACATCCAACAATTATAAAGCTAAAGAAAAAAAGTTACCAGCAGGGCTTTTAGGATCACCTGTAATAAATTCGCCTTGCATGACACAGAACTGCTGGCAGAGATATTTTATTTGAATTTTTATAAAAATAAAAACAGTTTAATTTTTTACATTCATTTGTTTGTCAAATAATAAAATTTCATTAAAAGAATTTAAAAAATAGATATTTAATTTTTTCCAAACATTTTAATATCTAAATAAATAAGCTCACATTACACCATACGTGTGAGGTTTTATTACTGTCGCTTTTTAAAAAGCCCGAGTTTGAAGAGCCAATTCGACGGTAAAAATGCGGCTTTAAAGTTAATTATAATAAAAAAAAAATAAAAAGTGCAATAACTGTGGAGAATCTCTCAGAAGAAAATACAAAAGAAATGGTAGGTCAGGTCAATTTTAACATATTGTGCTGTATATTTATTTTTCCCATTTGTTTTTTAATTATTTGCTGCTTTCTTCCAGATAGCTGTTATAAAACGAATTTTGAATCCTGGAGGATTACGATGAATTTTCATCGGCTCCTTGACAAAAAGATTATATTTTCGTACAATTACGATGTCGTACAAATATTTGTCTATGCGGTTGTTTTTAAGTTTTTGATATTTTGCTTTTTCGTGCGATTAACGAGAATACCTTTATTGTACAAGATTTTTCAATACAAACAATGTGTTAGTTTTTGCAAAATAATTTGTTTTTCTTTGTAATTAAAGATTTAAGTTTTTTAATTTATGTAAAATTAAATTGTTTTAGTATTAATTACAATAAATAATTAAAAATAAAGTTTTAATAAATAATTATAAATAAAGAAAAAAACAATAAAATACAAAAAAAAATATATTTTTTAATTTTTCTAACATTTTCGGTGGGGTGTTTATGTTGCACAACTCCATATACTTTGTATATGAACAAGTACATTATGTTAATTACTGCACCGTATACTAGGTATGTGAGAAATATCTTATTTTGATTACAAAACGATAATACAAAGTAGGTACATGGAATTGTATGAAAGATGGATACTTTCTCGAAAAGTAAACCTGAAACATATATAGAGTTCCGAGTGCCCCGTACACACAAAGTATGCCACATGTATTTCAGTACGTGTTACACGCGTTCGTCACTGGGATGCATCAATCATTTTTTACTATTTGGTAGTCTACTTTGTTTATTTTATATTTACTTAAAAGCAAGGCGAATTCATTACAGGTGATCCTAAAAGCCCTGCTGGTAACTTTTTTTCTTTAGCTTTATAATTGTTGGATGTCAAAATTTTGTTTATTATCTTTGTTTTTGTTTTGATTTGTTTCGGTTTTTGACATTGTACAATGATTTTACAAAAACAAATTGCTTGTGGTTTTTGTACGAGTTAAACTTGTTGTACTACCGAGATTACCTGGAATGAATTCGCCTTGCTTAAAAGAATATTAATTTGAAACAAGACATATTAGAAAATAATAGCCTTTTTACAGTTGAGCACATCTTAAAGGAATGGAAGATGTTGAAAATGAAAAAAACTTGTTTACATTCGCAACATCTTTGGCCCCTATTATAGTTACATTCGATAAACGATTTTCGCTGGCTATCGAACATCGACTGTCGAATGTTAATTTGGTATTATGAGTTGGCAGCACTGTCGAAAATTTCGTTGTGCATCGAATTTTTCAACGAAAACAAATTTGCTTTCGACGGTGTAAATAATTAAAAAAAAATTGTTCAAAATGTAAGTTTTTTTTAATTTATTAGTTTTGGTGTGCAAATTCCACATTCTTAATTATTTTTGGTTATTTTATGCAAGTCTAAAGTCGACAGTAGTAAGCAGCAGTTGGAAATGCTTATTTCCCTTATGGAACAAAATCCTTTCTTTGCAAAAGGAATTCTTACAAAAGTTCAGGCTATAGGTACATGCCAGTTCCATTAAGCGTTCATCTGCATCAGATGAATCATCGTACCATATATCCGTCGTAGTCATGATTTGTATTAGTTTTATTTTTAAATTTTTTAAATTTGTTGCTGATAGAAAATGTACTACTGTGAATAAACTAAATCGCAATAGTACTTTTTTTATCGAATGTTTGCCATAATACCAAATGAAAATTCGTTCGATCAACTAACTCGACTGCTGTCGAAAATCGAATTAAGTTCATAATAGGCACATTTATTCGTAATAATATTTATTTTATATAAAATATAAAATTTAATTGACATTGCTGTCCTGTTCTTTTGTATTTTTTCTTAGTGATGATATATACTTTTTAATAGGTTAGTGCTGGTTCGCACTGTTCAAGTTTTAGCCGTCAAGTCTTGAGATTTTAGGAGAGAAGGTAAAAGAGAATGCCATTCTAAAAACTCAAGACTTTACGGCTAATACTTGAACAGTATGAACCAGCACTTATTTGCTTTTTCTAATGATGACACTAAAATAATCGAAAGATGTTGAATGAAACAACATGAAACATCGTTCAAAGATAAAGAAAGATGTTGATTTTTAGCCCTGTACAAGTCTTATGGAAGATGCTATCATCTTTGCGATAAGATGAAAGATGTGAGAAAGTGTAAAAAGCCTATAAAAGTAAGGAGTTCTAACATTATAGCCTTTTAACACTAATCATCATCTATCATCCAATTGCGAAGATGTTAACATCTTCCCATAAGAAATAAATAGCGTTAACAAATAATGTCTTGCAACATCTGTAAAAGATGTACCAATCTGATTTTATTTCATTCTACATTTTTCTATTATTTTAGTGTCATTATTTCTATTATTACAGTGGCATCACTGACAAAGTTAAAGAAAATGCTTTTTTTTTTGTATTATTTTATTACGGTTTTATTTTGGTTTGTTAAATTTTATTTTTTTATTACGTTTTTGTTTGTATTTTTGTTTGCAAAATTTTATTTACGTACAAATTACTTTTTGTTTGTTAAATTTTATTTCTGTACTACTTTTGAACATTGCATCATTTAACGGCAGGATTCACTATCCTACGTAATCGTACGATTCATTCAGACAAAAATCTGACGGAATTCCATCCGACATAAATGTCTGCAAAATCTGCAGTTAATGCCACACAATCCCACAAAAAAAGATGCAAACTCAAATGACTCAGCTACATTACAAGACAATGCAAATCTGATCGCATAGAATCTATTAAGTTATGAAAATTTTCATAAACATTTGAAATTTTTTTTTATTCCTACGCTAATCACGCGAAGCTCTTCGCTTGTCTGCAGGAGACCAAAGTCTCTGGCGGGAATTGAACCCGCAACCCCGGAACTGATAGACAAGCTCTCTACCAGCTAGCCTACCGGGGCGACCAAAGTCGGACAGACTTGTCAAAATATATCTGTCACTTATTTACAAGGCGGATTCAACTACAGGTGGTGTCGAAACTACAACAACCCAAAAATAACAGAAACAACATAGGGTTTTTTGCATTGCATTGTTAGTGTTTACGGTCCGAAATGTCAACCATTTCAAACAAAGCACTAACAAATAAAAACAAATTGGCTCGAACTGTCAAAATCAGATGTCGTTTCGACACCACCTGTAGTTGAATTCGCCTTGCTTTTTTCGACAAATCGTGCGACTGAATAGGATAGTGTATCGCCGGCTTTACAATTTTGATTGATGGTAGATGTGAACAATGTAAACGCATATGTATTTCATATTTTCTACTTCTTCCATGCCTATTAAAGGGCCAAATACGCTACACCATGGCCCAATTAGTAGGTCTGCTCGAAACTCGTTCCGATTTTTTGTAGAGTTGTGTTTTTAAAGTGCATTTGTTTTTGACATGTCCATTTTTTAAACAAACAAATACATAGGGGTTTGACATCTCTAACATTATTTAAACAAACAAAATGCGTATTTTTTCTAATTTTCCATTTTGGTTTGTTTACATAATAAATCAAACCGCTTGTGTGGTTTATTTAGCCCTAAAGAAATAAAACAAGTCGTAAAAAAGTAGTGTTCGAAACAGTAAGAAAATAACAATCAAAAATGTATTAAACGGTTTATAACTAGTTAGTTGAACTTTGACCTGAAAGGGCCAAACCAGCTTTCCTCGGGACCATCATACATTCTAAGAGTCACAAATGGCCCAATTGCGCCACATTTTGCATCACTGTTATGAAGCCAATCATAACTAATTGAATATGCATGTACATATACATATATTTATGTAAATAATACCGTTATTACTTTTTTTTAAGTTAACACTAAATGTCCTTTTTGCCCTTGAGACTATATAGGTATACAATTGGCAAAAAGCGAAAAAAAGAAACCAGCTTGAATGAAACGTAGAAAACTTACCCTTGTAAAAATGTCACCGCAATCAAAATACATGGTTCTGGAAGAATTTTTAGTGGAGGTGGTGTTGTTTTGCACAATTGTTGCAGACATTGTTTCAATTATTTGTGGTTTTTTTATTAAAAATAAGTAACATGCAACAGAGTATTTTTAATATACCGAATCCTTTTATTGTATTTAGTCGAATATTTAGTTGTTGTTTTAACTCACTTGGCACTTGTTGATTTATGTATATTTGGTTGTGTAAAACTTTTTGTAACAATATTTTAGTTGTTTAATAGTAATATTTTTTTAAATTAGAAAATTACATGCATCCATTCATCATTTATCTAGGTATGTATGTATGTATGTTATTGAATGTGTGTTTCTTTAAAAAACTATTGCCCTTAATTGTTAATATTTTACTATTTGCATTTATTGTTATCGTTTATTTATTTATTGATTTGGAGGTAATGGACAAGTAACTCAAGATGACGATTGATGCAATTTTTAGTTGTCCATTGATTTGTGTACGAGGTGGACATTAAAAAATGTTCAATTTGTTTTTTTCTTCTTTTTTTATTAACCAAATGATCGATGTTCACCACATTACGCGTTTTATTTATTTTTGTATTTAGTTTCAGCACAAGTAAAAAACGAAACTTCTCCAGTCGACACCACAACGATCGGCAATCACTATTTTGTATTTATTGGAAGACAAGGCGCGCACACATTCACTTACATTTAAAAGCATATATGTACAATAAAAGAAGAGGGGCAGCAGTTATTCTGAAGAAGCGAAGTCGATTCGATGTTTTTTTTTTATAAATTATAAAAAAAGACGACAAAAGCAGCAAAAGCAAAGAAAAAAGAATCAACAGCGAAAAAGATTATTGGATAATAAAAATGTATTTACACATATAAAAAATACTTGTATTTTTGTTTTGCTGATTGTTATTTTGATTCTTAAAAAGAATTAAAAAAAACTTGGTTGCTTTATTTTTATTATTTTTTTTTTTGGTTTGTTATATGTATGTTGTTTTTCAACAGTTTTATTTTTAATGTAATACAGTATTTCCTGAATTTGCTTCGTTCTATATGCACATTTATTAAATCACATTCACACACAAATCCAAGTCGTTTGTATATTTATGCATGTCTGTCTATTTCTTATTTGTTGTTCTCGTCGTTTTTTTAACGTGTTTTTCTTTACTTTTGGTTTCTTCTCTTGTTTTCACGATTTTTGTTATTCCTCACTTTCTGTTTCTTCTTCGTTAACTCAGATCTGTTTCATATCCCAACGAGTGAATAAAATGACTAAATCATAATTGAACGCAATACAATAATAAGAGTATGAGCAATTGTAATCACTTCATATGTGTTTTCGACCGATCGGAGCACTGTGACTTAGATCGTAACTTGGCGACTGTTAATGTGAGACTAGTACAGCATTGAAGTTTGTTTCTTTACTTAACATTATTTAAATTTTTTTTATTTACTCCATCGACAGACACGATTTGATTTTTGTAGTTTTTTCTTGGTTATATTTAATATATTTTTACGTTGCGGTGGTTATTTTTTATTATTTACTCTTTAGTTTGTTAGTGGGGTTTTTGTGCATGTACAAGCCGCTGCTGGTGTTAGTATCAGTGATGCCAGTAGAAATTTGAAGAAATCCCTACGTGTCTAGAAAAAAATTCCCTTTTCCCCTTAAAACCAAAATATGTTTCCCAACACTTCCCTCCGATAAACATTAATTCTTTTTTCCAAGTCAATTGCAATTTTTGCTATGCAATTTTTTAAAATTCTGCTTTGAAATTGCATTTAAGTCCAGATTATGAAATTATACAGCCATGTTCTAGAAATCGAAATCACGTGAAATTGAAATCTAACAAATTTTTAAAACTACCGTGGTCAAAGTTAATAAAAAAAATGTATTTTTATATACATACCTACCTCATACGTTGAGGACTACTTTCATCTATGTACCTAAACTACTCTTGAAATCAGGAAAAGCTAAGTTCATTTTTACAAAAATTCAATAGAAAATCTTTTTCGATTTCAATTTCACGTGATTTCGATTTCTAGAACATGGCCGATAGTTTTGCAATTTTTTGACTTTTATCTTGTCTTTCCTTTTTATATTTTGTGTATACATAAATACGAATATACTACAGCCAAATACAGGTTAAAAACTATGAGAACAACAAAACAGAATTTCAGAGTACATGAAACTGAGTACCACTTCCAATCTTTTCACCCCTCTCACCAATAAACTAAAGAATTGCTGCAACAAAAATTGTAGGTCTGGAAGATCACCAACAGGCAACTAAATACATATATCGTTAGTTTGCAAGTAACTCGCTTTTTAAATGCATTCTACAATGAAATTGAGTAGAATATTTCAATGTTATATGTCCCAAAGTGCACCAAAAAGTTTATCCATGTGTACACAATAAGCAAAATGTGCATCGTAAAATCTGATGATACATTTTTTACTGCAAAGTATTATAACGTTGTGGAACTCAGCGTTAATATGGGCATTAGGGTGTAACCGAACTTTCGGTTCTCGCAAATGCCCAAGTGGAATATTGTGCCTATTGGTCTAAAATATAACTGGTAATTTAAAATTTCAGCAATATCGGACAACTTAAAGGGCTGCCCCAAAGAGGTCAAAGGTCAAATTTAAGTAAATTCCATATGTTTATTAGGAATTTTCTTGGTTGTTCTTGGATTGGCATGCAAATTGTTCATTATTTTCATGAAGGGTGCCCTAAAAACAAAGTGGAGTAAGGCCGACAAAGAAATTTCTTACCTCGAGAGTTGCTACTGTTTTAGACAAACTTAAAGTGAGTTCAAGAGATGCGGTTCATTTATTGGTAGCAGTTCTAGATGCAGCTAGGCTTAATTCTTCAGAGTTCATTATTAATCAAAATGCTATACGTAAACAAAGATATTTTAAGAAAAGCTTAAAGCAAACATATTAAATTTAAATTAACAGAAACACCTCAACAACTGACAATTCACAGGGATACAAAGCTTATATCCTGTCTTACAGGAAAACCTGAAGAACGCCTTGCCAACTGCTCCTGAACATATAATTAATATGCCTGATATACTGGCAAGAACTGGTTTGGAAATATCTACTGCTATTTATGATTCTTTTGAAGAAAAACATATTCTAGATAAGGTACAGGCATTCGTGTTCGATACAACCGCGTCGAACACTGGAAAGTTTAACGGAGCGTGTAACCTTTAAAAAAAAAAGACTTGGAAGAAATATATTATTTCTTGGATGCAGACATCATATTTTTGAAATTGTCTTATCTGCTGTATTCAAGGAAGCACACGTTGAAGCATCTACTGGTCCGGAAATAGTAATTTTTAAAAAATTTAAGACCATTGACCAAACTGGATTGTCATATGACTGGATTGACTGGATTGTCATATTCAAGATTCAATAAAATTTTAGATGGTACCGGAGATAACATTTTAAGATTTGAAAACGAGGAAATATTAGAAGACTTTCCACGCAATGACTATAAAGAATTTTTAGAACTGATAATAATATTCTTAGGAGGAAGTCCGCCTAGAGGCATTAAATTTACGAAATCTAAAGTTATGCCACAGATTGCTAATAAATATTGTAATAGTATTCCATATAGTTGAGAGTTTAAATTCGAACAATCGAGTTTATACTGATTAAAGAATAAGTAAATAAAAAATTTTTAAGAAATTCTAAATTTGCTCGATTAATGGATCATTCGGAAAGCCGAATGTTTGTTACAGCTAAAACAAAACTATTATTTTTGTAAATTTTTAATATTTATTTAAAAATGTTACCGATTATTTAAAAGGTTTTCATTATTCGGTTTCACGGGTAATCGACAAATTTGTCGATTAATCGGTTATTTGGAGTTTTAAAAATACATTTATAATTTAATAGAAATCATTTTTTTGCGAATATTCGTATAATTTTTTTTCCGGATTTACGAACTCCCGGGGAAACCTTATGCGAATACATCTTAAGTCAATTCGTTGCCAATTGTAATAACCCAGTCGAAACATAATTTGTAAATTTTTTGTTTTGAATTTTTATTGGAAGTAACTTAAGTGAAACATACCTCTAAGATGTTGTAACCGTAGAATGGTATATCCCTTTGATTAACCTTTTTTTATTACATTGTATTTTTAAAACTTGTTTTTACCCGGTTCGTTAGGAACCTAAATTAAACGTCGGTAAGAGTGACAATTCAGGCAGAACGAATTACTATATTCCATCAGTATTACCGCTAATATAGGTGTTTGAATGTTTATACCCTCTGTAGAGGCTACTTTAGTATTTTAAGTTACCTTGAGCATAAAATCTGTGAATTAACCACTACTTAAGCTATTTTAAGATTTGTATAATAAATTTTTTTGGAAATTGATATTGAAATTTTAAATGCAAAACAGTTTTATTTGGAAAATGGAAGTGTGAAGGAGTTACGGTAGGTATTTGGTGGTAACCAGCACCGTGGATGGATGCTGAGGGAGGGCCAGCCCGGGGTTTAATTACATCTTAACCCCCTTTAAGAAAAGGTATTGTATCCCGCGTTTGGTTTTTGTGCGTTTCGGTTTCTTTTCATTTACGCCCCGTTTTTCTACTTTCGGTAATTTAGGCAAAACACTGGTACATAAAATAATGTTTTATGCATGTCCATTTGCAACGAACACCCGCCCATGCCCGACGAGTCATAGCCCGGCTGAAAAATTAGTTAGTTACCAGTGTGACAGATGGACATTGCACGCGAACCGTGTGTGTGGCAACGGCCACTAACGCTTGAATCGTGACATGTCTTCAACAAGAGTGAAGGGTTGATGCTTTTTTCACAAAAAGTTTATTAACATATTTTAAATTATTTTAAAAATACTGTCTAAAATATTAAGTTTGCAACACATATAAAACAGAGGTCTGTTTGATCCACATGGCATGGGAGGGTTAATTTTTTCAAAAGTTTTACTGAATATACCTATCACGCGAAGGAATAAACAGACAAAATTCTTTATAAATACTTAATAAAAATATGGAATTAACTGAAATTTGAGCTTTGACCTCTTTGGGGCAGCACTTAAAGGTCTCCGATTTCGCTCAAAGTTTTTATGTTTATTGTCTAGGCGAATTAGCACAATATCCCGCCTGGGCTTCTTTAAAATTCAGCAACAAAATTTGTTCATACACTTCAGTGCCACCCTAATAGGCATGTTATATACACATACAGTGTTGAAAGAACTTTAAGAGGTATATTCATCAAAAAGCAAGAATTTTTTTAAAAAAATCTGCATCTAGATTATAAAATCTTCAAATAACATTAAGTATATTTTTTTGTAGTTTGTTAAGAAAGAGATATAACAATTCATTTCACAATATATAGCTATACGTTATTATGTATTACTTAAGCCTATAGTACACGGCATGTAAAAATACACATGCGCATGTGGTTCTGACGTAATTTTGACGTCAATGCAAAGCCACAATAAACATTGCGTGTTGTGTGATGACGTCAAAACCACATGCGCATGCGAACCACATGCGCATGTGTCTTTTTACATGCCGTGTACTATAGGCTTTACACAACACGAAAACACATTTCACATTATAGTCGTTCAAGAAGTTCCTCAAAATTTAATCCTTAAAACGTACGTACTTTAGTTTTTTTAAGGAAAATAATAACATATAATAAGCCCAAATTAGTTTTTCGATAATTTTAGAATAAGATAACGTAATTTACATGTACAAGTAAATTTTATAACTAGATGCAAGTTGGTTAAACACATCAAATCAATAATAAAAAAATCCGATTTAATTTTTCTTTCTCCCTGATTTTAATTATTATTTTTGCTACATTCAATTAAATGATTTTACAAATCCCAAGACCCAACTTTAATATGCTTAAGTTGGCTTAATTAGCGACTTTCATGTACGAATACATTGAAGTCATGTGTGTCAAATCATATTGAACTTAAGGAAACTTTTTGTTAATGAATCTGTCATTTACTTTAGCAAAGTGCGAAATTGGTCCCATTTTCCGTACGAAATCACATGTTCTTTGATTTTCTTTTTGTTCTTTTAATGTATTTGAGAAGCTTTTTGTTAGTTTTCGACAGAAGCTTAAGCAAGTTTATGCATATTATAGTTGGGCCTTAAGTTGTAAGATATTGATTTTTAAGCGTATAAATTACTAAAAAGAAATTTACTAGAACTAGGCTAAATATAGAAAATCTAAATAAAGGTAAAATTACTTTTGCTTACTTGTTGCATTTAAAACTTCCATTTGGTGAATCTCGGCGATTTTTTTTCTCCAAAAACCTACATAAATATAATTTTGGCGATTTTCGAGATACTTTTTGACGACGAAGGTGAAGAAAAATCTGACAGCCCTGGTTGCAAGTATTTTTCATGTTAACACGACGCGTGTGAACAAATCAATACCGAAATCAACCGCAAGCCTAAACATTTTTTTTTGTTTTGACCACGTGCTATTATTATTGTTTTGAAAACAACAGCACGTGCGTGACAAACAATAACAAAACATGCAAAATTATATCAGAAAACATTACGAACACCATATTATTCATAAAAAATTAGATAAAATATGAAAAAATCTTTAAATTTAGCAGTTTAAAATGTTTGAAAAATTATGCAAAAATGTTGTTATATGAATAAAATCTACGGTTTATAAAATCCGATAACTGATTTTGAAAGCACGTTACTATGGCTATTAAGGCCGCCAGTTGTCACTTTCGACAAATCAAAACTTTAGGGGGTATTCCATATTAAAGAAAAAAAATTCTAAAATTTACCAAAAAGTTGTTACATGAATAAAATCTACAAATTTGCCGGTATATAAAATCCGATAACTGATTTTTAAAGCACGTTACCAGGGCTATTAAGGCCGCCACTTGTCACTTTCGACAAATCAAAACTTTACGTGGTATTTCATATTAAAGAAAAAAAATTCAAAAATTTACCAAAAAGTTGTTACATAAATAAAATCTACAAATTTGCCGGTTTATAAAATCCGATAACTGATTTTGAAAGCACGTTACTAGGGCTATTAAGGCCGCCAGTTGTCACTTTCGACAAATCAAAACTTTAGGGGGTATTCCATATTAAAGAAAAAAATTTACTAAAAAGTTGTTACATGAATAAAATCTACAAATTTGCCGGTTTATAAAATCCGATAACTGATTTTGAAAGCACGTTACTAGGGCTATTAAGGCCGCCAGTTATCACTTTCGACAAATCAAACCTTTAGGGGTTATTCCATATTAAAGAAAAAAAAATCAAAAATTTACCAAAAAGTTGTTACATGAATAAAATCTACAAATTTGCCGGTTTATAAAATCCGATAACTGATTTTGAAAGCACGTTACTAGGGATATTAAGGCCGCCAGTTGTCACTTTCGACAAATCAAAACTTTAGGGGGTATTCCATATTAAAGAAAAAAAATTCAAAAATTTACCAAAAAGTTGTTACATGAATAAAATCTACAAATTTGCCGGTTTATAAAATCCGATAACTGATTTTGAAAGCACGTTACTAGGGATATTATTCATAAAAAATATTTTTTTTATAAGAGAAACCCCGTCAAATTTCCATACAAAATTCAGTTTATGAAAAGCTTATAAATTGAAATTGTTTTGAACATGGCTCTTACAATAAACGAAATATGTACTTCACAGTAAGAAAAAAACATTATATGTCAGTTTTATGTCAGAGGGATATTAAAAGTTTCCATTTCTCGACAAACATGGCGTTGTAATTTACGTTTGGCGATGTGACGATTATTTTTTTTTTTTTTTTTTGTTAAATTAGAAATGGTAAGCGGTATGTAATATACATTTTTGTAAATATTTTCTAATTAACATACATTAAAATTTTATAAAAACAGGTTTAATTTTTTTCTCTTGTTTGTAAATTTTATTTTAAATTTATAATTGTTATATCTTCTGTTTCAAAATTGATATTTTCGAACAATAGTATGAAAGTAATGCGAACATAAATAAATTTACATATTGAAACGTGCACACTTTATCGGGCAATAATTATATGAAGTATTATAAATAATATTGCCAAATAAATATCTAAAAAAAAACATTACAAAATAGGCATACCTACAAGTTATAAAAAGTAGAATATATTGTGATATATTTTATATATATAAATTTTTGAAAATCTTTAAAATTCCTATGTGCATTTCCAAATATTAACTATACTACTAGAAATAATCTTAATTTAGAATATTATAATATTTTGCTTTTGAACACTTTTTTTTTAGTAATTTTCTGAAATTAATTCGGAGTGATATTGAAATCAAACGCTTTTATACATTTCATACTACTCTTAAAATCAGGAAAAACTAAGATCATTGACAAAAAAGAATTAAAAGAAAATCTCCATTGGTTTTCACTTTACCTGATTTCGATTTCGAGGACATGGCCGTTTCTAACATAAAAATCACATTTGGCTATTTTTTCTTAACTAAATTCTTAAGAAAATTTAATTTGGCGAATTTCAAGGATTTTAGGAGTGCATACAATTTGTGTTATGCTACAAACGTAATGAAAACAGGTTAATAAATTTGTAAAAAATGAAAAAAAAAACTGATTTAAAAGTTTATCAAGAAAATTAAAAAAAATATTTATACGTATTATTGTTTTAAGACAAAAAAAAAAAAAAGTAACCAAAATAAAATAAATAGTCGCATCTCCACATTAAAAAAAAATTACGAATTTTCGTTAGAAAAAACAAAAGACGGCAACACTGGTAACTAAACAAAAGCATTACATAGGAAGTGTGGCAATACCATCTTTGTATGTTTACGTAAAATTGTGTAGTGAAAATCAGAAAACTCATGTTAAATTTATAATATTTTTTTACCTTAAATACTCCGAATTAAGCAGAATTTGTTTTTAAATTAAACAGTCTTTAAGAAATATTAGTGTAAAAGTCATAGTGCAAACAATTAGACGGCAAATTTGTAGATTTTATTCATGTAACAACATTTGGGTAAATTTTTTAATTTTTTTCTTTAAAAATGGAATACCCCCTAAAGTTTTAATTTGTCGAAAGTGACAACTGGCGGCCTTTATATCCCTAGTAACGTGCTTTCAAAATCAGTTATCGGATTTTATAAACCAGCAAATTTGTAGATTTTATTCATGTAACAACTTTTTGGTAAATTTTTAAATTTTTTTTCTTTAATATGGAATACCCCCTAAAGTTGTGATTTGGCGAAAGTGATAACTGGCGGCCTTAATAGCCCTAGTAACGTGCATTCAAAATCAGTTATCGGATTTTATATACCGGCAAATTTGTAGATTTTATTCATATAACAACATTTTTGCATAATTTTTCAAACATTTTAAACTGCTAAATTTAAAGATTTTTTTCATATTTTATCTAATTTTTTAATTTTTTATGAATAATATGGTGTTCGTAATGTTTTCTGATATAATTTTGCATGTTTTGTTATTGTTTGTCACGCACGTGCTGTTGTTTTCTAAACAATAATAATAGCACGTGGTCAAAACAAAAAAATGTTGTTCCTGCGGTTGATTTCGGTATTGATTTGTTCACACTCGTGTTAACACGGATGGTATCATGGTACAAGTACACAAGGTAGACTCGTTGGCCCAGATGTTTGTCAGCTGTTTACCCCAATTTGAACCTTAAAGTCAAAACTTGCTTATGTTTTTTTTCATATTCAGTTGAATTAACAAAATTGTAAAAAACATTTGATTTTTGAAAAATTGTAATTAAATTTAAAATTATTGTGATTTTTAATCAAATTTGTGAAAAAATTTAAGTTTCAAGTGATTGAAGTGATAACTGAAATATAAAAACTATTTTTAAAATGCCAAGCTATGCAGTGTGCAAAAATAAATTTTATAAGGGAAGTGTAACTTTGTTCCGTGCTCCCAGGGATGAAATAAATAGAAATAAGTGGAGCGAAATTTGCGGTGTAAAACTGGCAGCAAGCGCTCGCATTTGTACCGACCACTTTTTGTCTTCCAGCATCGTTAATGTTGGAAACAGAATTACACTTTTGCCAAATGCTGAAACTTTTGTGGGTCAACGTCAACAGTGAGTAATTTCCTTAATAAATGCATATGATATTTCTATGTATTTATGTAATTTTCCTATACATACCTAGATTGTAAATATACAAACAAATTTACGATTATATTTGTCTTTGTTAGATTTCTGCCCTAGAAAATATAGGGGAATCAAATTTTAAACTCATATTTCCTATCATATATTATTTTCAACCTTTCATAGAATGGACGCCAGAGAAATGTTTGCAAGAATTCGCGCTTTGGAAGCCGAAAATAAAGAATTAAAATGCGAGCTAATGAAGGCAAATTTAGCAGTGAACGCAATGAAAAATATATTTACAGAAGGCCAAATAAGAAAAATAATGTCACCTGGAGGAGTTCAGTGGAGATGGAAAGACATATCAAGTGCGATATGTCTGCATGCTTCAGGCCCTAGAGCGTACAATCACCTGTACAAGAAAGGTTTTCCGCTACCTCATAAATCCACATTGCAGCCTTGGTGCGCTAAAATTCACATCAGTGAGGGTGTACTGTCGTCTTCACTGGAGTTCATGCGACAAACCCATGATTTAAAACCCGAAGATAAAATCTGCGTGTTTGCATTTGATGAAATAAAGGTAGCGGAAACTTTCGAGTACGACCCTGTTGATGATGTGGTCAGAAAGCCTTCAAATTACGTTCAGGTAATAATGGCTCGAGGTCTTAAAAAGTCATGGAAGCAGCCAGCTTTTACGACTTTGATCGAAAAGTGACGAAAAAACTCTTGGCCGAAATTATAATACAACTTCACAATGTTGGTTTTCCGGTTGTTGCTACTGTCTGCGACATGGGGCCAACTAATCGTAAGTTGTGGAAAGATTTAGGTGTAACCACAGGTAAGTAAATGAAATATTAAAAAGCAATTACCAAGTTCTAACCCTATATAACATATACATTCATATGGCACAACACAACTTTACACACAACACTACTTCGGGGACGAATTATATTGACATTAATTGGAATGTCAATAATTGTTTATGCCTAGCTTCAACCATGGTACAACTAAACAGTAGTTGCACCATGGCTTCAGCAAAAGGAATTCTAAAAAATGGTAATTAAAATATTAGACATAATTTTCGTTTTAAGATTTAACAATAAGATTTTTTTAAAAATAAGATTTTTTCAATTAAATTCGGTAATGGGATTTATAGTCGTAACGTATTTTTTAATGTTGAGGTTTTTTTAATTAACTTTACGTTAGAAAAATTCGTTATTTATTTTGTACACAAATAAGTATAAAAACTATATAATTTTAACATTTAATAATATTTTCCTAATATTTATTAGATAACCCTTGGTTTCCAAGCCCTGTATGTGCAAGCGATAAGGTGTTTGTATTTGCGGATGCACCTCATTTGTTGAAACTCACACGGAATCATTTCCTCGACAGTTGTTTAGTTTTTGAAAACACCGTAGTGTGTTCGCGAACCATCAGAGATTTGTTGGCCCTAACATCAACGTGTGATTTGTCCATTGCCTTCAAGGTTTCTGACGAACATCTGTCAGTAAAAGGTCGTAAATGATTGGTTCGACATGCATTGGAATGCCAAAACAAAATTTTACTTAAAATGGTTAATCTAATGTCGTCACCAATTGTACCTGGCAGAAAAAGTTTAGAGCCTTTTCAAAAAGGCATAATAATAACAAACAATGCCTTGATGATGCTACAAAAATATGTTGAGAGGTACAATATGACTTATCTCGTGTCGAACCGGCTTAACCAAGATGTTTTAGAGAATTTCTTTGGTGCAATAAGAAGTAAAGGTGGTTTGAACGACCATCCGTCGCCTCGAGATTTTAAATACAGGTTGCGGAAGTACATCTTGGGTAAGTTTTAAAAACAATTATTTCTTTCGTCAAATAATTACAGTTTTATATTTTAAGCGAAAAACACAGAACATTTGAATGGCCTAGGGAACGTCGAAGATGACTGTACTGAGTGGCTAAACGATTCCCTTAACTTAACTTAAGGTACCACAAAACAGAGAGGAAGGCCAAGCGGACACATTTGATAACCCTGAAGACTCTTTTGCTGATCCAAGCAAAGAAGAACTTTACGACATAGGGGAAACGAATTTTGATGACATTGGTATTCTTCAAGAGGATGCTCTAGAATACATATCAGGATATGTAATCAAAAAGCTTCATCTTGAGGAATACGAGTGTCATAACAATTCATTTTCATGGGTCGATGAAGTATCGAAGGGTTATCTAAAAAAGGCAACTCAACACTTCCTTGAGGATTTTAAAAAAATGGAGGTGATATTTGAAAATGTGAATGGCAATCAAATATCCCATCGTCGAAACCTCCAAAACCATCTTTTGGAGCGAAGTTCCTGTATCAATGTGCCAGAGAAAGTAAAGAGATTATTTTATAAATGTCGCATATACTTCCGCGTACGATTTTTGAACAAGAGGCTGAGAATTCAAAAGGCCAGGCAAAAAATATTGGGGTCAAAAAAAAATGATTAAAATAAATCTTTAAAAATCCCGCCTATTAGAAATGTAAGTATTAAAAAAATAGTCTGCAAACTTACTCAACTAAGCTGTTATTTATAACTAGTTATACCCCCTTTTTCTTAGATTTCAACATATCTCATTTCACCACATCACGTATTTCCACTGAAAAGACTTCTTAAGACTACAAAACCAATTTGTCTTAGGATGGGATGGGTAAAGGGGCAGTGAAGCGTAACGATTATAGCTTATCCTACCCAATGGCAACCTCACCTGCACGTGGCGCATCCTGCCGATAACAAACGAGGCTCTGCCGACTACTTCTAGAGTATTAAGTATTTTAGAACACGTATTATGTATTTAAGACTTATATAATTTCTTTTTCTTTACTTTCAGCTTTGTATGTCGCAGTGAAATGAAGAAACAAAAAAAGGTTTTTAATTTATTAGAATTTACATATGTATATGTATCTACTAAATTTTATGCATCTGCTTAGAGCCTGTTTACATGAAGGGACATGCCCCTGCGACATGCCCCATGCGACACGAGTTTTATGGTGAGGGCTGTGGTGGAGAGTACGGGGTAATAAGTGTCGCACGTAATGCGAATTGATGCGACAATTTTGACATTTCTTTTTTACATCTTTCGTTTTCTTGTATTCTTGTCATGTTATTTATGAACGGTGCTGCCAGATTGATAATTTATGAGATTTAGAAATAATTTATGGCAACATTGCATGAAATAAATAACTGTTAATTATAAATTATAAACAAAAAAGGTGTAAAGACAAATGAAAGATTGTGTTTTGGTTACAAATTAAAACTAAATAAGTATGTGGGATAAAGATTTAACGCTTGGAAAATTCAAACAGTTCTGCGCGAAGCCGCAAAAAAAAATTCAAAAACTACATCGTCTGCATCGTCTGAACAGCCAAGCACATCGAGAAAAACTTCAAAAGCATCTTCTCCCGATATTTTGCAAAAAGCATTGGAAGATATATTAGATGAAGAAGACTTCTAATTCTTGTTCTGTAATTCTTTATTTAAAAAAAAACAAATAGTGAAATAAAAAAGACTGAAATATAAAGTACAAAAATGTAACAAATTTATCCTAACAATGTGCAAATATTTATATATTTTGAAATAAAAAAATTAAACTTTCTTTCGCCTTTATTCTTTAAAGTTTATAGTTTTTTACGCCATAGTAAAAATAATAATTATTGTAAAAGTTGATGTTTCGATTAAATTTTGATATTTTGATATAATTATTATTATGTAAGTTCCAAATAACAAACCTTCAAATATTCGTCTTTCAAATTTTTCCATATAGCCTCACAAACTGCTGGAATGGCAGCACAAAGAAGCGAACTTGACAATCGTGTTTGGTAATTAATAGATCTATAGGATTCTCCAGTAGCTAGGTAACGAAGTGTGGCAGCTAATTTTTCTGCTGGCGATATCGAATTCCTACATATTGTGTCTTTTTTTTTTATGTCCTTTTCTATTTTTCCTAGAATGAATTTAAAGGTTTCTTCAGTCATTCTAATATAATTAAAAAATGATGAAACATCCAATGAAAGCTCATTCATTAGAAATAAAAATGAGCCCCGTATCTGTCGCTCTATCCTCCATGGTTTTACCCACTCCTTTCGCCTTTTTTATTCGGTAAATTATTTGCATTTTCATAGCAATCTAGTAAATTTAAAATTATTTTTATATTTTCCGCATCATCTAGATCTAACACTTCAACAGCCATTTCAGTTAAGTCAACAATCTCTTCAATAATTTCTTCTTTAGAAAGATCAGCCATTATGTTTTTAAAATTTGTTGCCATGTTGCCACTGCTTCTTTTGACAAATGAGCAATTAGTTAGCATATGGCAACTTTTTATACGAATGAAGGGATAAAAAGAATTAGTCAATTGAACGTCAAAAAGTCGCTTTGTTGCTGCAACAAAATCCCTTCATGTAAACGCAAGCAGATTTAAGAAGGGACACCAAAAGAAAACGCAGGCAGTGTCGCAGCGACATGCCCCTCCATGTAAACTGGCTCTTACCGTTTACAAGAGTTTTAATGAGAATTTTGTGATATCAAATAAAAAATAAAAACAAATAAAGAAAAAATTTTGAAAACGTCCTCATTTTTTTATTTTAATGGAATTGATCAGTTAGCAAAGGTATACATGTAGTTTAAACTATTTGATAAAATTATAATAATTAATAACACAGTACAACACATGATTTGCCAACTCAATTCTGTGAACAGTATGTGAAATTAGACCCAAAAAGAAGAATTTCTGCATCATTCGTTTTGTCTTCTTACCTGCGATTTGAAGTTAGTATCGATTTGAAGTTAGTACTATCGTATAGGGGAATTTATCACGTTTTAGGCCCTGTTGTTTGACATAGCTCGACAACCCCTAGCCCAATTTAGTTGAAATAAATTTTAAAAAATTAAGAATTACAATTCCCTTAATCTGTTCATATATTGTTTTCCTATACAAGTAACACTTTCGAAGTTAAAAATGAATGTATGAAGGGAAAAAATTATTTTTTGCCTAAAAATTTTAATTTTTTTTTTTAAAAATACATAAAAAATCCAAAATGGAAAAAAGTTTCAAGTCTAGTTATTTTTTCGCAAAGTCACATAACCTATGAGCAAAATGAGACAAAGATCATAAAAATCGATGCACGCGTTTCGCTTTTATTCGCAATTGAGTAAAGGTATGAATTTCAAAAATCAGTTATAGCCACCACCCTTAAAATAAAAATAAAAATATAAATTAAAAAATTATCATGCAAAAAAAAACTTTATTTATAAAAACTTAATGAAAATAAAATAATATGCAATTAATACGCAATTATAATATGCATAAAAACAAAATTTAGAACATTTTTTCAATTATTGGCAATATCCATCCTTGTAGAAGTTGACGCTTGTGGTTCTGATGATCTTGTTTTCTTCGTAGGTTGTTCATATTCATGGTCTGAGTCTGTATCGTCATCCGAGATACACATACTATTCAAGGGCGTGTTTCTTTCACTGTGTCCACCAATTTCAATGTCTTCATCTTCGGTGCTTTCTTCAAACTGCATAATTGTGGAACACCACCAACAAACCTCCGCAAGCAATGCATCCAATTTTTTGCTTTTGAACCGCTTTTCAAATGGCATGGTCACCTGGTGGAACCTCTCTCCTTGTTCGTCTGATTCCTGAGGTGATTGTGCCAAAAAAGTATCGAGGTGGTGGTGCAAGAAATGCAATTTCAGCGTCATGGATGCACCGATTTTTCGAAATAAAACAGCAACCTGTCCACTCGTTGCTGTATCTCTTCTCGCTGGACACGGTTCTTTCCTAGAACGCCTTCTATTACTTCTTTCAATGCGTTCCATGCATGTTGGTGGTCGTGATGCTCTGAAAGCAAATGTGTGAAAGAATAACTTTTGATCAATTTCCGAATATCAGGTCCATTGAGAATACCTGTTTTAAATACATAAGAAAAACGAAAAAATTATTGGTAATGCGAATGTATAGAAATTAACAAATTTAGATATGACAATATTGAAATACAGAGTACGATACGTACCGTTTTTAATTTTCTCATCACTGAGTTTCGGAAAGATGGATTTCAAACAGTCAAAGGCGCCGTTAACTTTTTTGACCACCACTTCAACGAATTTCCCAGCTATTCCCAGTTTCATGTGGAGCGGTGGCAACAAAATATCATCCAGGTCCTTTATCATAGGTTCATTGCGTAATTTTAATTGTTTGTTGAGCTCGGGAGTTCTTCCTTTCCAATCTTTACATTGATATTGATTTCCTTTGTATCGTGAATCTCAATTACAAAGGAAGCAGAAGTATTTTGGATATCCGCCCTTTTCTATAATCCCTTGTAGTATGTTGACCACCTTCAGATCGCAACAAATGTTCCATTTGTGTTCATCGTATTTGATTTTCTTCAAAATTTCGCCCAATGCTTCATACGTTTCCTTCATAGTTGTGCTGAATCCCAATGGAATGCATGGTTTTTTATTTTTTTTGTGCAGCAGCACAGCCTTCAAACTAGTAACTGAACCATCGATGAATAAACGCCAGTCGCCAGCGATATAATCCATTCCCAATTTTTTCACTAAACCTGGGATATCATGGCAGTACGTGAACGTATTTGCTTCGTCAACGGAATAAAATTTCTGAAAATCAGCTTGGCGTTGTCGGTATGATGTTGCGCTGACATTTTGCTGTGTGAGTTTTCTTCTCTTCAAAAATGATGTCAGCCATTCGGAGTCGTGTTGTGATAGTCCCAGCTTGGCCACAATGTAATCCATTTCGATTTGTGGTAGCGGTTGTGGTGCACTATTTTCAATATCGGGTATCCAATCAGCATCATCCAAATCGGTCGGATTGGTGAAAACGGTTTCGGCTAGCAGGGACACAGTATCCGCACTCGGAGGTTTAGGTGCATCGGTATCAGCAGGGCGTTGCACTGGAAGTGTGGCAGTAAATGCAGCAGTGTATACTTTTGTTTTCAATTGTTGTCTGTTTAATCCAGGACGAAAATTTATGCATGCATAGCACCTGGATTCATCATGTCCAGTTGTGTCTTCCACCCAAATTACTGGCTTCATAAAAGATAACTTTCTACTTTTTCCGTGAATCCATTTTAGAAGGGTAGTATAACAACTGTTGCACACTGTGTTCGGCGTAAAATTTGCACCACTTAAATCTGCTTCATCGAAATAATTACAATACGCGGTTTTGAATTGCTCAGTAAACAAATTTTTTCGATCTTTTTCGGACGATATGACCACAAACGTAACAATATTCATCCAAATATGGGCACTTGTTGTTTTCCATATTGATATATTTTATGTTTTGTTGTTATTCACTTTTAAAAAACTGGAGAAAAATCACTTTTACTGTTCGCGTTCGTCGGCACTGGCTGAATGCCAAAAATCGATCAATGCACACCTATAAATACTACGTATTTTTGAATATTTTACTGCCAGGTACTTATAAATGGGCGCATATTTTAAGGGCGGCTGGCTATATACCTGATTCAGCACTTGTACGTTTCAAACTGTGCAAAACTTTCCAAATAATGACCACCCTTAAATGTGGGTGCAATTTCTGTAAAAAAATCATATAGGTAGCCACCGGAAAAACCCAAATAATAAAAAGGTCCACTTTCCGTTTAATTGTCCACGTACATTTATTACCGCAATCATAAAAATCAAATAACCTTTTGTTTATTCCTTTTTTTTTTAATTCTCAGAATCATGAAAAAGGTGTCAATGTTTTCTCCAAATAATGTTGTGCATATCTCGAGCAAATTTTTGAAATTCATACATTTACTCAATTGCGAATAAAAGCGAAACGCGTGCATCGATTTTTATGATCTTTGTCTCATTTTGCTCACAGGTTATGTGACTTTGCGAAAAAATAACTAGACTTGAAAGTTTTTTCCATTTTGGATTTTTTATGTATTTAAAAAAAAAAAAATTTAAATTTTTAGGCAAAAAATAATTTCTTCCCTTCATACATTCATTTTTAACTTCGAAAGTGTTACTTGTATAGGAAAACAATATATGAACAGATTAAGGGAATTGTAATTCTTAATTTTTTAAAATTTATTTCAACTAAATTGGGCTAGGGGTTGTCGAGCTATGTCAAACAACAGGGCCTAAAACGTGATAAATTCCCCTATACGATAGTACTAACTTCAAATCGATACTAACTTCAAATCGCAGGTAAGAAGACAAAACGAATGATGCAGAAATTCTTCTTTTTGGGTCTAATTTCACATACAGTTCACAGAATTGAGTTGGCAATCAAGTAACTGAAAAATGTTGTACTGTGTAATGGAATAACGCTTCTTCATATAAACTTTTAAAAATTTTAGATTTGGATTTTGGAGAATATTTTTCTTCTTCTTTTTCTTTTTATTCATATTCGCATTTGTATCAGCCGAAATATTACTATTAGATATTTCATTTGCTGTTTCTGTTTGTGCTTTCTTGGCAACATGTTGTCCAACACTTTCCTCATTTTCTACTTTATTATTTTCTTTTGGTTGAATTTCTCCCATTTCATTAGCTTGCAAGGTTTTTTGGGCATTCTGAGCTTTACGTTTTCTCCTTTTCTTTGGTTTTTTAGATTCTCCTGGCGCAGCGCTTCCTGCAGGATTTTCAGTTATCGTTTTGCTTTCTTGATTACCAACACGACTATCTGCCTCTAAATCTTCATTTTCATGATAAAATCTTTAAGAAAGGATATTACATAGTTTAAACTATTTGATAAAATTATAATAATTAATAATGGAATTACCCTTCTTCATATAAACTTTTAAAAATTTTCGTTTTAGTTCTTCATTTTTATTTTTAGCTTTAAGTTTATATAATCTCTGATCTTTTTTCTCCAATTGTTCTGGGCGAATTTGAATGGCTTTTTCAATAAGTTCTTTTTGTAAATCTTCTTTTGCTTTAGCCGGATCATAGTCACAATCCATATTAAAATCTTCATCATCGCAATGAGGTTCATAATAAACATAATTATAAAATTCTTCTTCTTGTTGTGGATCATAGTTATCCCAATCTTCTTGTGATTATACATTATGCTGTAAAAAAATTATATATGTATTTGATGATACGTCATTTTTAATTTTGTAAATAACTTAAAATTATATAAAAATACATATGTATGTAACGTGAATCCTCATCAACAAAAATTTAAAATTTTCAAATAATATCTACATTGTTTTGCATTTAAGCTAACGATATGTATTTTGTTTGTGAAAAAAATTCTTTGATGCCTGTAAAAGGGTCCCTTTTTCTTTCGTTAAAAAGACGTACCTAAATGCAGAAATTATTAAGAAAAAAAATTGCTACAATTTGTTGGTATTTTGTGCTTGTAAAAATATTTTTGTTTCTGTACCAATCGCGTCGGTGGGTTTTTTTCTTTGAAAACACTTTTCTTAAGTAAGTAAAAATATTTAAAAAACAAGTTAAAAAAGTCTTGTTTTCCTACAATTTATGTGTAAACCTATACACATAAAAGCAAATGTGACAGCAGGTAAAATTTTTGGGTAAGAAGATGTGTTTTATTGATGTATTAATGAAACTTTATTGTTTCGCACTATTTTTATTGCATACTTTTTTATGCTACAATTATATGACCGAGTCCAAAGAGTTAACCTTACTAATTTATGGTATTTATTTAACGTAACTTTGACCTGTTATAATGACTTTATACATTTTTGCAGGCAAACTCAGGTGCGCATTTGGTGTTTTGTAAAAAGTTATGATATACCATTAGCTAGAATAAAAATGTATGCACAGATGTTTGAAGTATGAGTAACCCAACAACGTGAATAACCTTTCTATTTTACTTACCACTATGAATACCCTAACTTTTTACTAAAATAACTTTTTCACGTTATAATTCTCATGTAATTTATTTTATTTTTGAATAAATAGTTCATATTTTTGTTTCAGGTTAATAGAAAAAACTTCATGATGGCACAAAATATTGTGCGGTCAAAAACACTTTTGGTAACATCCAATGTAGGCTTGGGCTTTAAAGTTCATTTTGGTGACCGGTCATTTTAGTTCATTTAAAAAAAAGAACTAGTTCGTTCTTTTAGTTCACCGGTCACTTTGTCTTTTGTGTCTTTTTCGTTCAGTAGTACACTTGTCTTGTCATCTTGGTCTTTACAATAGATGATAAATGTGTTTAAAGAAACAAATAAAGCATACTCGTGAGAAATACACTCAAAATATTATGTAGGTAAATTCAAAATAATATTAAGTTTAAAAACTGAAAATGTAATTAGAAAACGGATCATTTCATTTTAAATAAAGGAATTTTAAGGTTAATTTTATTAATGTTCATTTTATAACGTAGAAACTCTTTATTTTAAATTAAAAAAATTTAAACTACAAAAACATATTCAAAGGTGTTTTCAGTTAATTTTTACTAAATTTAAATTACGTACTAAGACAGCTAAATCAGTATTTTAACCTGTCATTATTACCTACCAATATTTTTTGTTTTTTATTTTCTTTTATTTATGTACACATGTTTGTACACATGTGTTTCAGTTTTATTTTATGCATAAAACTGAACATATTAATAGAAATAAAAATTAATTAGGGTTTTCATTATATCTCTTAAAAGTCTCGCAATCTGTGCAAACTGTGCATTTTTAAACCATCCAAAATGAACTGTCAAAAATTGTATGAGAATTCATTTACACAAACTTCGTAAATTTGCCCAACAATTCTGACCCGTAAGCTGGTGCTGTTCAATTGTGCATTTATACAAACGAATTTTTTTAATTGCTTAAGTTGCATGTACACGACATGTTTTTTACACCTGACTTGTCAAATTTCCCACTGCAAAATACATACATGTCGTGTGTTAACTTTAAAACATTGCATCTGACAAAATTTCAATTAGAGCGTGCTCTATTTTTTTCTGACAAACCATCTGACATCAGCTGTGTCAAAAATCTATGCCGGGAAGAAACCCGCAGCGGCGGTGCACTGTTCACGGAATCATTAGCCGGCTAAAGTTAATATTTAACAATACCGATATATGTATAATAATTTCACCATTGAATAGAAATTAAGTACATATACAAATAAAAACTCATCATTATAAATAATATCCTAAATTGGTATATTCGAATTTAAAGAAAAAAAAAAAATGTTTAGATGGCTGAACTTTTTTACGGCGCAAATAAAAATTTTTGTGCCGGCAGCACGCTATTTTGAAACCAAGAACTACTTTGTTTTATTCTATAGCTACAGAGAAAAAACATAGACAATGTCAGAAGCAAATTACATGTACATACGTTTGTGACCAAATGTTATTAACCTTCTGTAAATTTGTAAAATAAAAAAACAGCAATTTTGACAGACATTCACAATTACATATGACTTGAAAAGTTGACAAGTCAGATGTAAAAATCATGTCGTCTACGGGCACCTTTGCCACCGTTTTCAATGAATAATTCAAATGTTAATAAAATCACCAACAATAAATTCTTACAATAAGTTAAGCAAATTATTCTATTTTGCTTTCTTTATGCATGTTTAAAAAACAATTTTCACCTTTTATTCACAAATTTCAACTTTTATTTTTATAATTTATTTTTGTATTGACATTTCAGTTTGAACTGACATTAGTGCTTAAAATTACACAAAAATTAAAAAGGATATTTAAAAAAAAGGTAATTTTAAGCGATATCCTGAAAACCCGTATTATTTTTTGTAGTTTGTTTTTGGAAAAATATGTTAAATTAGTTTAATTATATTGAATATAACAAAATTTTCATTAATTTTTTAACTTTACGGAAAACGATTTTAATAAATTACATTTAGTAACTGTAAAACTATTTTGAGTGTACCCAAGAATAGAAAACAATAAGCACATACCAAATTCGCAATTGTTTTTTTGTTCGGTTTCATATAATATACCAGGGATGTTAAAGTTGGTACAATTGTACTTTTTTTTTTGGTATATTTTGACCTTCCCCTTTTTGCTTTTTTTGTATAACAAGCAAATTAATGAGTCCTTTTCATTGCATTTATGTTGTACAACAAATCGTTAATGTAATGGGTGCTTAAATATGCGACTAGTATTTTGGTATATAGAGCACTTAGTCCCCTTTTATCGCCTACAAACTTCGCCTGTCTGCCTTTTACTTGCCACATCGTAAAAGGGAACTTATGGTACCCACAGACGAGGCAACATTAGTCAAATCCTGTGTTACTACTTTTGTTTCTTTTTTACCACAGACGATGGCACTATAAGCAAAACATCAGTATTTTTTTGGAATATAGAAGTACTACTTAACTTAACAAGTATATGCGAAAGACATTATCTTATCCTGCTTTTTTTGTTTTATTTTTATAACTCTTTGTCTGTCGCGGTCGTTGAAGATAGACGTGTTTTCTAAGCTCGGCATACGGTTTATTTTTTTTTGAACAAATAAAGTATAAAAAAAGTAAATACAAGAAAAAGAAAAAAAAATTACATGTATGTACATACATACATAAACACACATTTTTTCATTCTCGGTGTTGATAAACAATAACAAATAAGAAGAGCACAACTGTAAACAGTAAAGGCTGAGTTAGGCGAACGTTGCTGTTCCCGTAACTTACTGTAACGGACTGCTTGCACGTTGGTGCACTTATAGAACATCTAAAAACGTGTCATATGTTTTTCACATACATGAATAAAAAAGCAATAGTATACATAAAACAACACACACAGTGATGGGAAATCAAAGGGTTTAAATGTTGACCGTTGTGCAGAAAAAGTACCAAGTGATTAAAATGGCATTTGAACAGTATTTAGTGTAAGTAAAAAAACATTAATAATTTAATATCTGATATTTATATTATAGATTTACAATAAACAAATATGTATTTTAGCATATACATACACATTTACATATATTATTTTGTAAATGTGCATAGACAAAACAATATTTTGTAACCATTTAAAGCCTTTTATATATTTCTCATTTCTATTGTATGTGCATATGCATTTGTTTATTTTGTACATCTAAGCATATGTATATTTATATATATGGAAATATGTTGTATTGTAAGTCGTTTAGTCGAAAGTCCATAGATATACTGGAAAAAAGTACCAAAAAAAAAGAGCGAAAATACCCGCATTCAATTTAATATACAAGCAGGCCATCACTGCTTTACAACTGTCACGTAACGACGGCAAGAAATTCTAATTTATACAGATTGAGACGTTCCGTTACGTGACATTTAAATTCGGTAAGCATTTACATTGTAAGCAAATAACAAAACGGACCAGACGTTTCGTGAGGGGACGTGGACGTTCGGCTAACTCTACCTTAAAAGAAAAAAAAAAAACTCTTATGAGTGCAAACAGTAGAAATGCATATATCACAGTGAGTGTTAGCGAAACAAATACAGAAATAAAAAAAAGAATCGATGATAGCAAATACCTAACGGCTAAACCTATTACTCGTACGCGATCCCTCTCGCCGTCTGTATTTAATAACACGGTTGATACAATAACAAATACAAAACCTGCTAGCGTTGCCTCAACAGCAAAAACAATTTTAATAAGTGATGTAAATATTAACCCCCAATCAGGCATAATAGAAAACTCAGTATCACCTTCGGTGTCTAATAATACGGTTGATATTAATACAATAAAAAATATAAAACCTGCAAGCGGTGCCTCAGCGGCAAAAACGATTTTAATAAGTGATGAAAATATTACCCTCAAATCAGGCATGATGGAAAACTCAGCTCCACAAGTAAAAAGTGGTCAAAAGCCTCAAGTACAAGTTGGTATGGACAGGTACATAACAGTGCTTAAACGGGGTCGCAGCCCTACCTCTGCAGCAGTTGCTTCGGCCTCAAAAGTACCATCTTTTGATAAAATAAATTCTCAAAATCGATTTGCAATTCTGGAGGATGAATCCTCTGAAGCACCAAACGTCATAAAATCGTCCAAGCCTCCCCCGATATATCTTAGGGAGCAAAACTCAAATGAGCTCATAAAGAGTTTGATATCGGTGATAGGTGAAAATTCGTTTTACGTAGCTGCTATCAAGCGTGGTAGTATAAACGAGACAAAAATACAAGTCAATAATGAGAATGATTTTCGCAAAATTATAAACAAATTTGAAGTACTTAAAAAAAACTTTTATACATACCAACTGAAAAGCAGTAAAGGTCTCCAGGTAGTGATTAAGGGAATTGACTCATGTGTGGACCCAGAAGAGGTAAAAACATTCCTCGAAGAAAAAGGCTTCAAAATAAAACATGTAGTAAATATAAAAAATAGAGAAAAAAACCCCCAACCACTTTTTCGAGTGGAGTTTGAACCCGGCGACGTAAAGCTTAAAAAAAATGAAACGCACCCTATTTACAATTTGAAATATATTCTCTATAGAAGAGTAACTATAGAAGAGCCACACAAAAGAAATGGTCCCGTTCAGTGTTTAAACTGTCAAGAATATGGTCATACTAAGGCATATTGCTATTTACCCCCTGTTTGCGTAGTATGTGGTGAATTACATGGTACAGATCTTTGCGATAAGTCTAAAACCGACCCCAACGTAAAAAAATGTAGCAACTGTGGCGGTAATCACACTGCCAATTATAGAGGATGCCCTGTGTATACCATCGTCAAGCAGTCAGTTGGACCGAAAACTAATCCCCCTCAAATGCAGGTAACAAATCAAGTAAGCACTGGTGACATTCAGGCCCCGCAGCCTAGTAATAACAGAACCTCTTATGCTAACGTCGTAAAATCAAACCATGCGCCAACGCAAGGTGCTGCGCCAAGTAATGATGAAACTCCAGTTTCAAATTTAAGTCGTCTAGAAAAAACCATGGAAACATTAGTGCAAACAGTAACTAATTTTACGAACACAATGGGTAATATGATGCAGGAAATTCTTAGAAAGCAATCGATGTTATTGCAATCTGTACTTAACAAGCCATGAACTGTTTAAAAATCTGTTTTTGGAACGCGAACGGCATCCGCCAACATAAAAATGAATTAGAATACTTTCTTAAAAATAAACAAATTGATGTCATGATGGTTTCTGAAACTCATTTGACCTCAAGAAATACGTTTAACATCAATGGTTATATACTATATGATACCAAGGACCCTCGAGATAGAGCTTGTGGTGGTTCTGCCATTTTGATAAAAAATCGAGTCAAACACTACCTAATGTGTGATCATCGTGAGGATTATCTCCAAGCAACGAACATTTGTGTTGAAGAGCTGAATCGTAGCATTGTAATCTCATCTTTATACTCTCCACCTAGATTTTCAATATCAGAAAGCCAATATTGTGAATATTATAAATCACTAGGACCCTGTTTCCTGGCCGCTGGCGATTATAACGCTAAACATACCTTCTGGGGGTCACGACTAATAACACCAAAGGGTCGTGTTTTGTTTAATACAATCTCTAAAATGAATTTAAATGTTGTCGCGAGCGGCCAACCAACATATTGGCCTGCTGACCCGCAAAAAATTCCAGATGTCATCGATTTTGGCGTGGTTAAAAACATCCCCACAGAAACGATTCACGTTGAAGCTTCCCTAGAATTATCTTCCGACCACACACCTACAATTGTTACTATAATGAACCCCAATAGAATTGTATCTCCGACTGGTTACCTAGCGACGTCAGCCACACAAATAAATTGGTTAAAATATAAAAAATATCTCAGTGCCCATTGCACAGAAAATAGTCCGCTCAGTACACCGGAGTATGTAGATCGCTCTATTGATAATTTTGACAGTTTTCTGAAACTAGCTGTTCAACATTCCAATATTGCCCCCAAAAAAACAAAAACTATTAAAATATATTCCACAGATGTCGAGCGTCTCTTGTCTGAAAAAAGGAGGGCACGAAGAGAGTGGCAATTGCACAGATCTCCTCAACTTAAGAACTTGCTAAAAGAGTGTACAAAAAGATTAAGAAAGTTATTGCAGACTCAGAAAACGGCTTCTCTGGAAAAATATCTTAAGGAACTTGATGCAACTCCACAATCGGACTACTCATTATGGCGTGCAGCTAGAAACCTCAAAAGGCCAGTTGTCTCTAAACCACCATTAAGAAACTTGAATGGAAGTTGGGCAAGAAATGATGTTGAAAAAAGAAATCTGTTTGTAAGTCACTTGAAAAACGTATTTACACCTAATATATCTCACAATATTGCGGTCGATTTACCACCTGTTGCTGCTAGAGCAGCTATTCCCCTAAGATTTGAGATGAGAGAAATCGAAAAGGTTATATGTGTCTTAAACACTAAGAAGGCACCTGGCATTGATAAGATCAGCAATAAAATGCTATTAGAGCTACCTCGCGTAGCAAAGAAAATTATTCTTTTTATTTTTAATGCTATTTTACGCCTTGAATACTTTCCTCAAAAATGGAAGGTTTCCTTAGTTACCATGATACCAAAGCCAGGTAAAGATCATACGAAAGTTGAGTCTTATAGGCCTATTAGCTTATTATCAAATATGTCAAAGCTATTTGAGAAATTATTAGTTTCAAAATTAACACCGATTTTAAGTGAAAATAGATGTATTCCAAACCATCAATTCGGATTTAGAAGAAAACACAGCACAATTGAACAAACTCATCGAATAGTAATTGTCATAAGAAAAACATTTGAAGAAAAAAAATATTGCTCAGCACTCTTCATCGATGTTTCGCAAGCTTTTGACAAAGTCTGGCATGAAGGCTTATTACACAAATTGAAGCAAAATTTACCAGCAAACACACACAAACTGTTAGAAAGCTACTTAGTCGGTCGTCAATTTATTATTAAAGAAGGAAATTTCTTAAGTTCACCTCAGCCGATCGGCGCTGGAGTCCCACAGGGCAGCATCCTGGGCCCTCTATTATACTTAATTTATACTTCGGACATGCCAACAAACAACTACACCCAAACTTCAACATTTGCAGACGACACAGCTTTTCTAAGCGTCCACGAAAACCGTTATGACGCATCTCGTTACCTACAGCATCATATATTTCAACTAGAAATATGGCTAAGACAATGGAGGATAATGGTCAATGAGCAAAAATGCGTACATATAACATTCACCCTGCGCCGGGAATCTTGCCCCCCTATTACAATCAATAATCAAATTATTCCTCAACATTCGCATGTAAAATATCTCGGTATACATCTGGATCGGCGATTAACGTGGAAATGCCATATAGAGGCAAAATTAACTCAAATGAAACTAAAAGCCATCCAAATTCATTGGCTTATTGGAAGAAATTCTGTTCTTAGACTCGATTGCAAGCTTCTACTTTACAACTCTATCTTAAAGCCTATCTGGTGCTACGGTATTCAACTATGGGGCACTGCCTCGGCCTCTAATATCGAAAAAATTCAAAGGCGCCAAAATAAACTTCTTCGTATAATCACAGCCGCCCCCTGGTATGTTAAAAACTCAAACATTCATAAGGATCTCAACGTGCCATTAGTAAAAACTATGATTACAAAATATGCAGTAAAATATTTAAAAAGACTTGAACAACACCCAAATCCTTTAGCTCGAAATATTTTAAATCATGGCGGCCACACTCGCTTAAGGAGAAGAGACACTGCAGCACTTACCCAACTAGATGAGAGATAAACACCTACATATATAAGTGAACAGAACCCGTGATGAAGAAAATTTTTGTCTGGCACTGGCAGGACATAAATAAAGTATTAGGATAAGATTTGATAAATTATTGTTAGTTCATATTAAATATATGAAGATTCAATAAATAAATAACGAAAAAAAAAAAAAAAAAAAAAAATTTTTATAACTTTCACTCTTTTTGTTATTTTAATAAATTAAAAAAAAAATGGTTCCATAAAGGTCCAAAAAGTACATTTTTTTGGAAGTTTGTACAAAATTTAAACCCCTATTTAACATCCCTGTTGTATACCAAATAAATGATTGACAAGAAACAACAATACTATTACAGTGCTTATACTATTTTCTTTAACACTGCAGCCACACGATCAAGTTGTTCTTGATAGTCTTTTACATATACAGTTTGTCAAAATTTCCAAAAATTGGAAGCTGTGACGTAGGCTGCACGCAATTTTGAGGCAATTTACTTTCAAGATGTCATCAAGAGAACAATTTATGAAGACACGATTTATTTTCTCACCAAACTTGTAATCAGCTGTTTTCTTGAACGTAAATTGATACACTCACTTGTAAGAGAATTTTAAAGGCAAGTTCGCTTCAATTTTTAAAAGTATGAGTGTATTGGTAAAAAAGTGTGAGTGTATTAAAACTTGATAGACAAAACTTGATCGTGTAACCCTCAAGTAACACATTGCCAGTAGCGGTTTGCCACACTGTTTTAAAAAATTCATAGTACAATCTGGGCTGCCACATGTAGTGATTTCTCGCCAAACGTGGCGATTTTAAAACTTGTTTGGTGTTCTCATTTTCCATTTGTTTAAATAACCTTATTTTAATAGAAAGAAAAAAAATTTGTTGTGAGGCTTATTCAAAGTAAGAGCGCAATTCTTCAAAAATTAATTTAAACAAAAATAATGTAAGAAAAAATTTCGAATTTATGTCGTATTTTAAGAACAAAATGCGTTTAAATTTAAACAAAAATTAAATAAAAATAGCAGCGATTGCACCAACTCTAAATATTAAAACAATGAACAAATAGCTAGTAATTATTATTATTCATTATTATGTTATTATCATATTATTATGTTATGGGTTTTATGTTTGTATTTTATAAAAATTAAAAAACCTTTTTAAAATGCGCTAAAAAGAAAAAAATTAATAAGCCTTTACTATCGACTTATAACGTCATTAATCTATTTATATGTATTTACTTTGTTTGAAAATTTGTATAGTTAAAATCAATCACATCATGTTATATAATTTACTTGTTTGTCTACACAAGTTAATCTCGTGACAAGTTTGTATACCATACAAATTGTTTAATGACGTTATAAGTTGATAGTAAAAGTTCTAAACTCAAATTTTCTTTTTAGAGCATTTAAATAAAAGCGTTTTTTTAAAGGTTTCTTATTTTTAAAATATTTTTTTCTTTTCAGCGCATTTAAATAAAAGCTTGTTTTTTTAAAAAAAACATTTTTTACTTTTAATTTATTTGATTCAAAACTTAGTCCGCCGCATTGGATCTAGAGTAACGTCACTTTATTTGTCGACCTTTTCTCAGCAAGCCCCTCCTTTTATACTCATATTGTAGGAATGCATTAAAAATAATTAGTCCGACATCTTGGGTGTCTTACCAAGCTGGATTTAGAATAACTTTACAAAGTTAACCGTGCATTATCAGCCAAACTGAACGTATTCACAAAATGTCATCTTAATCGGTTCAAGGTATCTGCTTCAAAATTAGGTTGCATGATTTCACCCGAACAAATAAAAATTCCTTTGAAAGAGAGGAAAACTCATATATTTTATGCTTTTTTTTATTTTTTAATAAAATGCTTAACTGAAAAGTTTGTTGTTGATTTTTTACTTTAAAAATCGTTCCGCTAGAATTTTTTTTTAAAAGTTCGTCGATTCGAAGAAGAGTAACTTTATTTTACTTAAATAAAGAGTTACGTTTCATAAACGAATGCTTAAGTAATGTATACATTAAAAGCGGTTTTTCCATACTAATTTCGTGCTCTAAAACTCGACTAAGCTTTTAAAAATAATGTCGAATATCGAATTTGGTTAATTATTTAAAGGTCTTATTTTAAAAAAATAAATTAAATAAATATGCACAAAATTTTTTGCACAAATGAAAAAATTTGCATTTGGCGGGTTTTATATTAATAACAACTGGCAGCGCCCATGTTAATTGTAGGAAAGTTGGGAACGGCAGCCAGAGTTGTCAGATTTTTTTTTTTGCCAAATTTAATGTCAGAATCGCCAAAGCCTTTTTTTTATTAGTTTTTGACAATAAAACATATATTTTTATTAAAAAAATTTTTTATAAATCCTCAAAAATACGAAATCCGAATACCTTTATTTCGACAAAAATATAAAAAAGTCGCCATGATATGAACAAAATAAAAATGAAAAATTCTCGTCTTGACCTAGAAATTATTTTTTTTTTCTACATAACCCACTCGCATCCCAAATAGCGACCACAACTAACTTAAAGAAAAAGACCTAAGCTTTATTTTGAGCAAAAAAAAAAAAAAAAAAATACCCTTTTCAAAAAAAATAAAAAATAAGTTTTAAATTTAAAAAAAAATTTTAAGAAATTTAAAAAAAACAAAAAAAATATTTTTTGAAAGCTTGAAAGCTATCTAATCTAATTGAAAGCTATCTAATTTGTTTTGGATAAATTTTGCTACCACCAATAGATTATAAGTTACATGGATGAGAAAGAACACCGGTTTGGCCAAAATGTCAAATTTTGACCCCCTCTAACTCAGAAACTTTTTGTCCGATCTTGTTGAAAATTTGTGTCTAAACTACAATCCAATAAGACTAACCTTGGTGCAAATTTCATCCAAATCGGAAGACATCGATTTCAAAAGTTGGGTCACTTGACATGAAATCCCCCATATATCTATAACGGTATACATTTCAGCTGCAAGACAATTCTTATTGTTTTTTCAATACATTGTATAGGATTTTTTTGATTAATTATATTGCATATAATTCATAACTCGTAATAACTTTCAATATATAATGCAATAGGAACTTCGTATTATATATTGAAAGTGAGTTTTTGTGGAGTTCATTATTAATAAAACTCTTTCAACACAGGCATTAGCAGCTGAAATTATATGCATATAAAGACAGTCAAAGCAAGTTCTTTGAAATGGTACGTACCGGACGTAAAGCTATAACATTTTAGTCAAAACTGATTTAAATTAGATGGAATACCATCATTGAAATAATCTTCCAAATAAAAAACGGAAAATTTTTCCAAGAGTCTCAAAACAAATTTATGGCTTATCAAATAGGAAACAAAATCGACACATATCTTATAAGCCGCAAAAAATCGTCATGTCGGCAAAAAGCTTGATAATCGCCGTTTGTCGAGAAATTATTATACTCGACAACCCTGATTGTATTATGAAAATGTGTAAATCAATGTGGCAATGAGTAACAGAAACAGCTCACAAGAATAAAAATACACAAGAATAGTATTGTTGTTTCTTTTCAATCAGTTATTCTATCGAGTAAGCAACAAAAACAGACAAAAAGTGAACTGACAAAAAAGACCTAAATTGAACTAACTGACAAAAAAAGACCGAAAGTGAACGGACAAAAAAAGACATACTGACCCAAAACGAACTAGTGAACTAAAACGAACGGTGATCCAAAAAGACCGGTCATCGTTCATCTGACTGAATAGTTCAATTGAACTAGTTCGTTCATGAACTACACAACTCTAATCCAATGCCTTATATGCTATGCAACATAAAACAATTTTTTTTAGAAAAATTGAAAAAATGGTTATTAGAAGAGGAAATTTATGAACCAAAATCAGTTCCCAAATTGAAAAAAGGAGATTTCAAGTTTAGTAATATTGGAAATTGTTAAGAAAGGAAGACCATTGTGGGATGGTGTTTTTATCAAGCAATTGCTGAAAAAATTTGGGAAAGGCTTAATTAGAATACTATATTTATAGAGTCTCTACTGTTCAATTAGTAACATGTGTATAATCTGCAATTAGGGAAAAAAATTTTTCAATTTGTTTAGACGAAAGCACTGACATAAATGATCTGTGTGAACCTGTAATTTGTATTCGATGCGTAGACAGCGAATACACTATTTTTGAGTCAATGTTTACTTTAGAAACATTTTATGGAAATGTAACTGGTACGTTGTTGTATGATGTTGTCACAGAAAAGCTTCTTTCCATTGTAGACATAAACAAATTTGCTGGAGTCTGCACAGATGGAGCCAATGTAATGTTGGGCAAATATAATGGGCTTATAGGCCAATTAAAAAAACACGAATTTGCAGTTCATAATAAATAAAATTCGAGGCGGGCATCAAGCGCTTACCCACCGAAAATTTGTAACCTTTTTAAAAACAAAAATGCTGTGAATTGTGACCTGAAAATGTTTACAGAAGTTCGGTGGCTAAGTCGCGGTGATTGCCTGAATAGACTTTATGATTTAAGAGAAGAAGTTCTTCGGTTCCTAGAAACTGATAAAAATAGAAAAAGTTTTATTACAGTGTTTAAAAGACAATAATTTTATTTTAGACTTAGCTTATTTGGCAGATACGACAAGTATGTTAAATGAACTTAATTTGGAATTGCAAGGAAAGGAACGCAATATATGCGAATTGTCAAAAATCATTCGCAATTTTAAAACAAAACTTTATCTAATTTTTTCCCAAATTAAGACTGGTGATTTTTCCAATTTTCCAAAAACTTCACTTGTTTATAGAAATCTTGAAATCGACAAAAGATATGAATATGCCGAAATATTTGAAACACATTTCAATAATTTTCAAGACAGGTTTCAAGATTTTGTAATTTTACAACCGCTATTAGATCTTTTCGAAAACCCATTTCGTTGCGATGTAAGCAACTACGAATTTGATATTCAATCAGAACTTATAATACTACGAAGCGAAGTAAATGCTCCAGACGAAAATAATATTGTAGAGTTCTGGAAAGATTTGGATGGCGAGTTCTATCCTGAACTAAAAAAAAATTAATTTAAGTGCCTCTTTATTCGGCACAACTTACCTATGCGAACAAATTTTTTCGGATTTAAAATTTATTTGTTCCAAGCAACGTAATAAATTAAGTTCATCCCATTTGAAAAGCATTCTACTATTACGAAACTGCCATAAAAGTATAAATTTAGAAGATTTTATTTTATAAGTTGTATAACACAAGGGAACAAATTTAAACATTTTTTGTGTTGATAGAAAATTTGTAGCAGTTCTTTACCAATTCAATGTCGCTGATTTTAAAACTGCACTTTTTCTATCAGCTGTGATTTGCGTGCAATATTTATTTTTTATGAATTTTCAAAACATAAAAATCTTTAATTTTTTTACAATTGCTTAATAAGATATTTGAAACTGATTTAGGCCCTAATCATGTACAACGCAGCGCAACGCCACAGAACTAAAGGCTCAGTTAGGCGAACGTTGCTGTACCCGTAACTTACTGTAACGGACTGCTAGCACGTTGGTGCACTTATAGAACATCTAAAAACGTGTCATATGTTTTTCACATACATACACAAAAAAGCAATAGTATACATAAAACAACACACACAGTGATGGGAAATCAAAAGGTATAAATGGTGACCGCTGTGCAGAAAAAGTACCAGGCGATTAAAATGGTATTAAAACAGTATTAAGTGTATTAATAATTTAATATCTGATATTTAAATTATAGATTTACAATAAACAAATATGTATTTTATAAATGTGCATAGACAAAACAATGTTTAAAGCCTTTTATATAATCTCATTTCTATTGTATGTGTATATGCATTTGTTTATTTTGTTCATCTAAGCATATGTATATTATATATATTTATTGTTAGTAGTTTGGTTGAAAGTCCATAGATATACTGAAAAAAGTACCAAAACAAAGAGCGAAAATACCCCCATTCAATTTAACATAGCAGCAACCCATCACTGTTTTACAAATGTCACGTAACAACGGTATGAAATTCTGTTTTATACAGAATGAAACGTTACAGCTACGGTACATTACATTTCGGTAAGCTTTTGCATTGCTTTTCATATACCAAAAAGCGAACAGCTGATTGATACAGTACAGATACGGTACAGCAACGTTCGCATAACTGAGCCTTAATGCAACGCCAAAGAATAACATTAAGGCTCTAATCATGTACAACGCAGCGCAACGCCACAGAACTAACGCAACGCCAAAGAATAACATTGAAAGCACAAACAATGTCATAAATATTTTGTAATTTTGTTGTTGCTTTCTACAGAAATTCACATTGCGTCTTAAAATTTCAAACGCTCCATTGCTTGTGTCGTTGAAAATTTTAAAACGGTGCATGAATTTCTGTTGAAAGCAACAACAAAATTACAAAATATTTATGACATTGTTTGTGCTTTCAATGTAATTGTTTGGCGTTGCGCTGCGTTGTACATGATTAGGGCCTTAGAGTCAAAAAGCTTCCGAATAAAAAAAGTGCAGTTTTAAAATCAGCGACATTGAATTGGTAAAAAATTGCTACAAATTTTTTATCAACACAAAAAATTTTTAATTTTGTACCTTTGTGTTATACAACTTATAAAATATATTACTAACATTTTATTTCGGCATTCTCTCAATTTTTTTACTCTCTGGTACTCACTACTACACAACCAAAAAATTTTTGGAAATCCCTGTTATAAAAGAAGTATTTTTTATGCCATTTATGTGCAAGAAACCTATGTAAAAGCAAATGTGACAGATTTTTAAATGTAGGGCAATGATATGTGTTTTATTGTTGTACAGATGAAATTATATCGATTCGCAACGAAGTTCAAATGCTGTTATTGTCTAAATTTATACAATTGTAGGAATATAAGAAATAATTTTTCTAAAAAAATTAACTTCTTTGTTTATAAAAGATATTTTACGTTTACTAAAGCGACATGGCGACATAATCAAAATACTTTTGATTTTCATAACAATTTGCAGCCAGTTTGATGTGTGTGCACGTTAGTTATTTCTTGAAATTTTATTTATTTTTTGTTTAAAAATGTATTAAAAAATTAATTTTCAATGTTTTTTATAAAAATTGTGTTATTTGACCAATTATTAAATTGCTTCCGAAGAAAAATCCAATTTTATTTATTATTACAACAAATAATTATAACAGATTATGATAAATAATCAGGCTTTGGAGGTCTTACTTTTAGAAGTTTGTAAAATTCCTCTAAAGGTCTGCAAAAATATTATTACAAAATAAAGCAATGAAAATAAAAAATTTATTGTTGAGCAATGCGTAAATTGAACCAAAATTTAAATTTATTTTTTTGGTTTACGAAGAATAGCGTATTTTATAAACACAGAATGGAGATGTTAAATTTACTATTCCTTATATTATGACAGAAGGAATACACATGGGAAACATTTAAATACCTTCAAATCATCGATTACATACATGAAAAGTTAAAATTTACAACCATTAAACTTGTGAAATGCCTATTAGTAAAATTATTTCCCAAATACTCGTAGTAAATAGTTCGGGCCTGTGTAAAACCGTAACAAAGTATTTCCGTGTGGGGAAAAATTCATGTGTCTGCTGTGTAAAATGATATATTTTAACGAAATAAAGAATGCTTTTTCATCGTATACCTAGATAAACAAGGATATATTCAAAATATGGGACTACGGAAGTATACCACATTTATAGACGAGTCAACGAAATAAACAGCAATCAAATTACAGATGTTAATCCCTCTAGGGATAACAACATGTTGCCAAATTTATATATTAAACAAAATAATGGTGGTTACACCGATATGGTGGCTAAAACTTTTGTTTTGTCCCTAAACTGTTTCCCATTTTAATTATACTAATATATAGCTATGTATGTATTGTAGTACTTGTAAGTCAATTTATCAATATTCCTAAAAACACCTTAAATTTTATAATTGTAAATATACCAATGCTCGAACACGGGACAGTCTATGTTATATTAACTACTATTTGTTTGTTTATGGTTTACATTATAAGAAATTTTTTGTAAAATAACGTTGAAAAAATTATATATTTTTTGACGATATAAAATTCTGACGTTTGTGAAAAAATAGTATGTACAGTACTTTTTGCTTATAGTAACAAATCGTGGACTATATCGCTAGTATGACTATACTCCTAGTTCACATATATGTGTGCCACTATGAGCAGGGCTGTCAGATGTGGCGATTTATAAACCTATTTGGCGACGAAATTTTGTGTTTGCCGAAATGTCGATTTTTTTTGGCAAAATTTAAAAAAGTTAGCGATTTATGAAACGACTATAGTTTTTTCTTTAAATTTCTAACAAATTTAAAAATCACAATACGAATGCGATTGTTTTAGATGACAAATTGATAATATTGCCAGATAATTACATTGAACACATTTAAAAATTGTTGCTTAAGAAACTTGGAATAAAGCTTAAGCTTTATTCGATTGTCAGACATTTCCCTTGCCAAAAGTTATTAAACATCGGATCTCCACAAGAAAATAAGTAAATTTTTAATTTATTTTGGAAAATAAATTCTAAAAACTGAATCACTTTTGATTGCATATTGTTACGAAAGTAACTTTAGTTAAGAATAAGTTTAGATTATTAGTAATTTTATTAGTTTAAAATGTTATTGTATAAGTTTCGCATATTTTTAATGTAAACCCACTGTACAGAATTTTCTAGTACAAATGTAATGTTATGATTGTTATAGATAAATGTATAACATAATAGTGTTGAGATTATCTTTAACCCATAAAGTATGCTTTAGTTTATTGATGTATAAATCAATTTAAATTCAGCCACAGTGTTAATGCATAATAAAATATCGATTCGCCCAGAAATGTCGAAAATGTTACAGACATTTCGCAGAGTAGAATGATCTAGAGACATCTAGATGTCAGCGAACAGAGTATAAATACTCGCGAAGGTTGGCATCGATAATCAGTATTAGTGCGATTATTTAAGTTGTACATCGTAATTATAAGTGGTATAATTAACTAAGTTCTTAATAAAGTGACGTGAATAGTTTATAGTACAGCTATAAAGTAAAGTGTTTAAAGTGTTTTATTTATTTTATTAAAGTTGCAATAAAAGAACTCAAGAGGTTTATTATAAAGGAAATAAACCAAAAACGTTATTGAAGAGGCAGTAACGTAACAATTGGTGTCAGAAGTGAAATTGCAAAAATAAAATAAATTAGAAAAAAAAAATAAATAAAAAAAAACAGACAGCAATGAAATTTGAAGAACTTAAAGTGGATCAGCTCAAGAAAGAGTTGAGCAAGTTAGATCTACCAACTGCAGGAAATAAAGCAGAGTTGCAGAAGAGGTTAATAGATGAATTCGAACGACGCAATATTGACATTGGTAGCCACGAATTCGAGGATAAAGAAGAAATAGAGGTATGTACACGTGCAGTTACCAGCAGTATGGATTTAAACACAATGTTTGCTGCTATGATGGCAAAAATGGAAAAAATGTCGGAAGAAAATTCTAGAAAAATTGATGAAACTTCTAGAAAAATGGATGAAAACTCTAGAGCTATTCTTGATGAAACTTCTAGAAAAATGGAAAAATTCCAGAAGCATGTTGATGATGATAAAAGAAAATTCGAGCGATATTCTAGCTGAAATACAAGAGAATTCTAGAATTACCAATGATAAGCTTCAGGCTACTAATGAAAAACTTGAGAAGCTGCAAGAGATTTCAACTACTATTAATGAAAGAGTTGACGATCTGGAAATAGAATTCAACAAAAAGTTGTCTGATGTAAAAAATAGAAGTTGATGAAAAACTACACCATCTGGAGGCAAAAGTAAATAACATTCAATGCCAGGAGGCAGCTGTACGAATTTTGCCAGAAGTCTCGAGTAGAATAAAGGCCCCTTGTTTTGATGGTAGTGTGTCATTTAATGTTTTTAAGTTCCAGTTTGATACAGTTGCTAACAGAAATGCATGGAACAGTGATGAAAAGGCCATAGAGCTAATTCTTGCACTAAAGGGGACTGCAGGTGAAATTCTAGAAAGTGTACCAGTAAGTTGCAGAAACAATTATGATGACGTGATGATGGCAGCGTAAATATGGTGGCGACCACAAAAAGGAAATCTACAAAATGGAATTACGTGGTAGAATGCAAAAGGCTAATGAGACATTACAGGCCTTTGCACTGGAGATTGAGCGGTTGGTGCAGCTTACCTATCCTGGTGAGAGTCATTCATTCTTGGATCACTTCAAAACTGAGGCATTTGTAAACGGTATTCGGGATGCAGATATAAAAATTGCGTTATGTACGTCTCAAAAGTCTACCTTTGCAGAGACTGTTTCATTTGCCCTAGCCCAGGAAACCGCTAGAATTATTTCAAGACCACAAGTAGGCAAGGTGCGAAGGCTCGATGTGACCACCAAAGGTGAAAGGGATATTGTGCAGGATCTAAAAGAGGCAGTTATGGAAGCTTTAAGCGAGAAGCAAAATAAAACTAAAGTAAAATGCTATATCTGCGGAAAGATTGGTCACATGCAGAGAAACTGTAAAGCACAAAAGAAACGTTCAAGATCTGCTTCACCGCCCAGAAACAACCAGCGGGCCAACCCCCACTCATCGCAGGAGTCACCGTTAAACTAAAAAGAGCTAGCACTGCGGGGCATGAACTAGCTCCCACATCTAAGGGCCCCACAATCTACATCTCAGTAATGCAACAGAATAACAGAAATCTTACTGCTTGTGGCTATATAAACGGTCAAAAACGGATTCTGACTGTGGACACTGGGGCATCTCATTCAATAATTAGGCCTGATTTAATACAACAGTCCATCGAACCACTATGTGGTGTAAGTCTGCGAACAGCTACGGGGAAGCCTGCCACTGTCTATGGGAAAGTAAGAGCTAAATTATGTATAGCCAATATAAGCGCCCACCATGTGTTTATTGTGGCTGATATTGTAGATGAAGTAATCCTTGGCTCAGATTTTATGATTGGACAAGGTATTCAACTGGATATGGGTCAACCAATTATGACTTGGCGTTATGTTGAAATTCCCCTTGATGTTGGATACGATATCAAGGCACATGTAAGACAGTTACTCGCCCTTGAACGTGAAAAATTGCCACCTAAGTCAGAAACCATTGTATGGGCGCGAATGGAGGGAGATTGTGAGGACAACAACAGATTATGGGTGGTAGAGCCAACAGCAATTACAGGTGATATAGTAACAGCGAATGCCCTCGTTAAAACCAGCAACAGCTTAGTTCCTGTAAGAGTTTTAAATTTGTCCAACAGCGAAAAGGTCCTTACGCAGAATTTTAAGATTGGAAAATGTGCTTCAACGGAGGCAATAATAAGTTGCGAGAATCATCCAGACGCAGCTAAAAAGAGTACCAAGGACCAGGAACTACTAGAGGAACATGTGCGGAAATGGACGGGATATCTAAGGCCGCCCGAGAGAAATAAGGCAAGACAGTTGCTAAAGAAATATGCCTTTATATTTGCGTCAAAAGGTAAAAACCAGGGCAGAACGTCAATCGTGAAACACGAAATTAACACCGGCGACGCTAAGCCAATTAAACAGGCCCCAAGAAGCATTCCTCTAGCAAAACGAAATGAAGTTAGAGACCTGGTAAATGAAATGGAACAGGATGGCATAATAAAACCATCATCAAGTCCCTGGAGTTCACCGGTGGTTTTGGTAAAAAAGAAAGATGGAAGTACTAGATTTTGCGTAGACTACAGGAAACTTAATGACGTCACCAAGAAGGACAGTTATCCATTGCCTAGGATTGATGACACCTTGGACACGTTAGCTGGAACAGAATGGTTCTCCACATTGGACTTGCAGAGCGGTTATTGGCAAGTAGAAATCGCAGACAAGGATAAAGAGAAAACTGCTTTTAGTGCAAGTGATGGCTTATGGCAGTTTAATGTAATGCCATTTGGGCTCTGTAATGCTCCAGCTACATTCGAGCGTTTGATGGAACAGGTGTTGAAAGGTCTCCACCGAAAGACATGTTTGGTGTACCTTGATGACATAATTGTCATGGGAAAAACATTTGATGAGCACCTGAAAAACCTCGAAGAGGTGCTAAAACGTATATCAACAGCCGGACTCAAGTTAAGTGTTAAGAAATGTTCACTGTTCCAGAAGGAAGTAAAATACCTAGGGAATCGTGTAACATCTGATGGCATTTCAACAGACGAAGAGAAAATACGAGAAGTCATGGAGTGGCCTCGCCCTGAAAATCTACATGAGTTACGCAGTTTTCTGGGCTTATGTACATACTACAGGCGTTTTGTACCGAATTTTGCCAATATTGCTGCCAGTTTGCATGAATTGACCAAAAAGGTACAGGTATACAACTGGGGTGAAGCACAGGAACAATCATTTCAGAAGCTTAAAGAATTATTGTGCACAGCACCAATTTTGGCTTATCCAATCGCGGGTAAGAAATTTGTACTGGATACCGATGCAAGCAGATTTGGAACCAGAGGTGTGCTGTCCCAAGTGGTCAATGGTGTAGAGAAAGTTGTAGGCTATTACATTCGAATACTTTCGAAGCCTGAAAGAAATTACTGCGTAACTCGGCGAGAGCTTCTGGCAGTACTAGAGTGCATAAAGCATTTCCACAAATACTTGTATGGTCAGCATTTTGATTTAAGAACAGACCATTCTGCACTCAGGTGGTTGCTACAATTCAAAAATCCGGACGGCCAGATAGTGCGTTGGATTGAGCGCCTTCAGAGCTACGATTTTAGCATTGAACATAGAAAAGGTGGAAAACATGGCAATGCGGATGCTCTGTCTAGGCGACCCTGTAAGCTGGAATGCAAGCATTGTGTAAGGGCTGAAGGAAAAGAAAACTTCTGTGATGTTCGTCTATTGCAGATAGAGTCCCAAGAAAGTGGTCAATGGCGCAGAAAAATGACCCAATTTTAGCAAAAATTCTGAAAGCCAAGGAAGAGGGCAGAAGACCCACTAAAAACGAAATTACGCCAGAAAGTCCATTAATGAAAGCATACTGGGCTCTGTGTAACAGCCTTCAAGTAGTAAATGGCTGCTTATACCGTACGTGGGAAACCACTGATGGAAAATCAGTTAAAAACCTTATAGTAGTGCCGTGAGTGAAAGTAAAAGAAGTTCTGAGGGAATTTCATAACGGTCCAAGTGGTGGTCATCTTGGTGTGACAAAGACCTTAGAAAAATTAAAACAACGGTTCTATTGGGTTGGCTGTCAACAAGCCGTAACTGAATGGATAACCAATTGCGCACAATGCATGGCCGCCAAAGGTCAGGTAAGGAGAAGTCGCGGGCCGCTACAACAGTACCGTTCTGGTGCCCCGTTTGAAAGAATAGCAATGGATATAGCTGGGCCTTTTCCTGCTAGTAATGCCGGCAACAAATATGTGCTAGTAGTCATTGATTACTTTAGTAAATGGCCGGAGGTATATGCCATCCCAAACCAAGAAGCTAGGACGGTTGTGGACGTCTTTGTGAACAATTGGGTGTGCCGCTATGGCGTTCCATTGGAATTGCATTCTGACCAGGGCAGAAATTTTGAATCTGCTATATTTAGAGAAATGTCTGAATTGTACGGAATAAAGAAAACAAGAACAACCCCATTGCATCCGCAATCTGACGGCATGGTTGAAAGATTTAATCGTACATTAGAGGAACATTTGCGAAAAGTAGTTAGCACACAACAAAAAGACTGGGATGAGCACATTTCAAAATTCCTGTTGGCGTATAGATCAGCGGTTCACGACTCCACCTCTCGTACACCCGCCAAAATTGTATTTGGAACAGAGCTCAGACTACCAGGAGATCTATAGTTTGGCGTTAAGCCTATACCAACGGGTGAAAACAATGAAGGCTTCACCTCACAAGAACAAGAAACTCTTAATGAGCTTCATGAATTTGTACGAAACCGTATTAAGCTGTCCAGTGACAAGATGAAAGCCAGATACGATCGAGCGGCAAATTCGGAAGGATTTAAGGAGGGCCAGTTGGTTTTGCTTTTTAATCCCCAACGAAAGAAAGGATTATCTCCCAAACTACAGACACATTGGGATGGGCCACACAAGGTGATAAAGAAATTAAATGACGTTGTATATCGAATACAGAAACTCAAAAGTCCAAGGGCAAAAATGAAAGTTGTTCATTTGGAACGATTAGCCCCTTATGGAAGAGGTGATTCTGGGCCTATTCGGGACGAACAGGCTTAAGTGGGGGGCAGTGTTACGAAAGTAACTTTAGTTAAGAATAAGTTTAGTTTATTAGTAATTTTATTAGTTTAAAATGTTATTGTATAAGTTTCGCATATTTTTAATGTAAACCCACTGTACAGAATTTTCTAGTACAAATGTAATGTTATGATTGTTATAGATAAATGTATAACATAATAGTGTTGAGATTATCTTTAACCCATAAAGTATGCTTGAGTTTATTGTTGTATAAATCAATTTAAATTCAGCCACAGTGTTAATGCATAATGATATTCGCCGTAAAATAATAAAATCTCGATTCGCCCAGAAATGTCGAAAATGTTACAGACATTTCGCCGAGTAGAATGATCTAGAGCAGGGATTTCCAAAAATTTTTTGGTTGTGTATTAGTGAGTACCAGAGAGTAAAAAAATTGAGAGAATGCATTCATTTACAGCCGAAATAAAATGTTAGTAATATATTTTATAAGTTGTATAACACAAAGGTACAAAATTAAAAATTTTTTGTGTTGATAAAAATTTTTTAGCAATTCTTTACCAATTCAATGTCGTTGATTTTAAAACTGCACTTTTTTTTATTCGGAAGCTTTTTGACTCTAAATCAGTTTCAAATATCTTATCAAACAATTGTAAAAAAATTAAAGATTTTTCTGTTTTCATAAAAAATAAATATTGCACGCAAATCACACGTTTAATAACATATTCCGTTCCTTCCTTAAATGTTGCATAGCATATAAGGCATTGGATGTTACCAAAAGCGTTTTTGACCGCACAATATTTTTTAAGTGCCATCATAAAGTTTTTTCTGTTAACCTGAAACAAAAATATGTATTAGTAGTTGTATACACAATTGCGCATAGAAATGGATTTCCCTGGTCTATTTATCCAAAAATAAAATAAATTACTTAAGAATTATAACGCGAAAAAGTTAATTTAGTAAAAAGTTAGGGCATGCATAGTGGTAAGTAAAATAGAAAGGGTATTCACGTTGTTGGGTTACTCAAACTTCAAACATCTGTGCATACATATTAATTCTAGCTAATGGTATATCATAACTTTTTACAAAATACCAAATGCGCACCTGAGTTTGCCTGCAAAAATGTATAGTCATTATAACAGGTCAAAGTTACGTTAAATAAATACCATAAATTAGTATGGTTAACTCTTTGGACTCGGTCATATAATTGTAGCATAAAAAAGTAAGCAATAAAAATAGTGCGAAACAATAAAGTTTCATTAATACATCAATAAAACACATCTTCATACCCAAAAATTTTACCTGCTGTCACATTTGCTTTTATGTGTATAGGTTTACACATAAATTGTAGGAAAAAAAGACTTTTTTAACTTGTTTTTTAAATATTTTTACTTACTTAAGAAAAGTGTTTTCAAAAAAAAAAAAAAAAAATTAACCGACGCGATTGGTACAGAAACAAAAAATTTTTACAAGCAAAAATACCAACAGGTACGTTAGGTACGTCTTTTTAACGAAAAAAAAGGGACCCTTTTACAGGCATCAAAGAATTTTTTTTACAAACAAAACACATATCGTTAGCTTAAATGCAAAACAATGTAGATATTATTTGAAAATTTTAAATTTTTGTTGATTAGGATTCACGTTACATATGTATTTTTATATAATTTTAAGTTATTTACAAAATTAAAAATGACGTATCATCAAATACATATATAATTTTTTTTAACAGCATAATGTATAATCACACTCAAGAAAAAAATTAGCAGAGTTTTTAATTCTTTTTATAAAAACACAGTAATATTTTTAAACACCAACACTGGGTAATCTGTTTTATAACTATTAACACGGTGTTAGTGGAATTAGTGATCAGATAATAATTTATAACAATAATTTTTAGTATTGCATAAGAAAAAATAAAAAAGTGCTGTAAAATTATAAGAACCCAATCCATACACGTATGTAAAATAAAACCTATAATAAATGTGACTATCAGCTTCTTCCACATAGGACTGTTAGACATTTTGAAATTTTTTATCTGAAATATTAAAAATTGCTTTTAAATCTCAAATAATTACCATTTTACAAAGTTCTTTGCTTTGCATGTAAACTTATGAAATGTTACATTATTCTACATTTAACTCTTAAAATTTAAACTCTAAATAAAAATTGCACGCAAGGCATTGGATGTTACCAAAACCATTTTTGACCGCACAATATTTTTTGAGTGTAAGCTGAAACAAAATAATATAGCATCCGCTAGACATGTACACTTGTCGAAGTCACATCGACGACTGAATTGAAGAGTATAAAAATATGTGTTAGTAGTGGTGTGCACAATTGTGCAAAGAAATGGAAACCCCTGATCTAGAGACATCTAGAAGTCAGCGAACAGAGTATAAATACTCGCGAAGGTTGGCATCGATAATCAGTATTAGTGCGATTATTTAAGTGTGTAAATCGTAATTATAAGTGGTATAATTGACTTAGTTCTAAATAAAGTGGCGTGAATAGTTTATAGTACAGCTATAAAGTAAAGTGTTTTATTTATTTTATTAAAGTTGCAATAAAAGAACTCAAGAGGTTTATTATAAAGGAAATAAACCAAAAACGTTATTGAAAAGGCAGTAACGTAACAATATTAAATGGAATTTTAAAAATTTCTTAAAATTAATATTTTTTGCAAACTTCAATTAACTGATATCCCAAGTTTTAGGTTTTAAGATATTCAGCCTTGTTATGATATTCGCACGATTTAAAAAAGCAAAACGCCAGATTTATTTTAGTGTTCTGAAACTGGTGCGCTATGCTTGCGATCTGCCATTGTTTCTTACAAAAATTCTAGTTTCCTTCAGCATACTTTTGTAATTTATATTCGCCAAACTTCTTGCCATTGTGATTTACAGAACACATATTATACGATTTTAAGTCAGAATCGCAAATGTTAAGCGTTTTACGATTGTCAGAGCATGCCCGATTTATTTCAAATCGTTCAAAATACTATAATATAAACACACTCCTGGAATAATGTTAAATATTGAACATATTATTAAAGGTAAAATACACTTGTAGTCCTCTTTGCCGATTTTTGGCAAATTTCATATGAATTTAAAAAAATAAAAAATCATATTAACAACACTGACAGCGGGCTTATAACTTTGCAACAGAGTTGAAAACTGTTTTTAAAAAGTTAAAACAATAATAAGATATTTCATCACTGTTAGAGCAGGTGGCTCTATGCACTTAATTTTATATTTTTTTTTTTTTTTTGAATTCACAAAATTTTTTAAACGTTTTTATTAGCGGCACGAACGAAGGCCCCAATGAACTAAGACCCCAAAACGAAAATGAACTAAGGCCCCAAATATTTGTACAGGGAACAACAACAACGGTTTTTGGGGAAATAGTTCATTATTTTGTGGTTTTATTTCATTTTTTGAATTGGGGGCTTAATTCATAATGAAATAAAACCCCAGTTTGTAAAAAAGAACTAAGGTCCCACAAATAAAGTTGGGGCATTAGTTCATTTTCTGAAAAATGTAATAAATTGCAATATTTCCAAATTGCTAACCGTTATACCGTTAAAAAAAAGAATTTATTTTCTGAAAAATGTAATAAATTGCAATATTTCCAAATTGCTAACCGTTATACCGTTAAAAAAAAGAATTTATTTTCTGAAAAATGTAATAAATTGCAATGTTTCCAAATTGCTAACCGTTATACCGTTAAAAAAAAGAATTTCGTTTTGTTTATTTATCCATTCTGTAACAAGATTAATTAGTTTCTGATCTAACGTGGACGTCTAAAGACAAAAAAAAAATGAATTTTGAATTCATTTGTGGGAGTAGAAGAAATAGTGAATTGTTATATATAACCGAACAAAAAATGCTTTATCGGAAAAAATCGGAATATAAAGGTGTGACAAGATATCAATGTAGGCAGAAAACCTGCAAATCCAGAGTGAACTTGCTTTCTGATGGAAGCTGTGTTTTATCAAAAGGCTATGTTGATCATAACCATGGTGACGAGGAGACAACATACAGTTAACTAAAGGCTTTAAATTTAATAAAACAAGATTGTCAAGATATGGCAGAAACTCTTGGTGGTACTAAGACTAATATTAGTACCATAAGAAAAGCTTTTCGAAGAACGTGTGAAAGGTAAGTAAACATTTTTTTAAGTAGCGCAAGTGCTTACACAAAAATCTAAATTTTAAAAACAGCTATCAAACCGATACAAAAGACATAAACTTTTTAAAAATACAAAGAGGCTTGCAGAAAATTGTAAGTAAAAATTTAGTGACATCTCTCAAAAACGCTGTTCAAGTTGTGGAAGCATTCAATTTGGAGAATGTGTGGAACGATTTTGGATTGTCAAAAGATGAGTCGAATCCTAGAACCTTCTTCACTGCTGCAATTACCGAAGAAACATACTCGTTCTGCCTATTTTCATCGCTAAAAACCGTTGATGTTATAAAAGAAAATATTTCTCCTCAAAAGCGGACATATCTCGTGGATGGAACTTTCAAAATAGTTCCTTATGGCTGTTTTAAGCAGCTGCTTGTTATATATGTAGAATATTTTGAAGAGGTAAAGAAGTAATAAGTAGAAATTTTTTAAAATAATAACATATTTCTTTTAGATATTTCCAATATTTTTCGTATTAATGACGAAGAAAACAAGCGAATCATACAAAGCACTTCTTCAGTATATTAAAGACAATATATTTGATTTAGACCCCTCAACGTTTATAAGCGACTACGAAGAGGCGTTGAGAAGTGCTGTAGTCGGTTTATCCAAAAGCAAATCTTATAGGATGCTGGTTAGTAATGCCTTATACATAATAACTTTATGTGAGGACTTACAGTTTTTAGCATTTAGTTTTTAACTATGTAATGTTTTTGAAATTATGTGTTTCATAAGTGAATATTTAAAATGTTTGGAACAAATTTTGAGTGGAAATATGTAGGTTGAAAATGAAAAAATTACATAGTTAAAAACTAAATGCTTTGTTTTCAAAAATATAAGTATACATTAAAAATTGATATTTTGTTCATGCATTTTCCAGGTTCCATTTTTGTCAGGCCGTAAGGCGAAACATGACGAAGCAGAAAGCCTTATTGGAATATATACGATCTTCAAGAAGTGCATCATCCCTTTATCACCAAATCTTAGCATTGCCTTTATTACCGCAGGAGTTAATAAAGTGCTCATTCAACGATATAAAGTCAAAAATATTTCTGATGGACAGCAACAGCTTATTTCTACCGTTTTTAAAATATTTTGAAAACCAGTGGATCAATAAGGTAACAGCTTATCTACTTCAATATTTTTTACCAGATATAAATATTTTATTTATATAAATAGGTTGGATGTAAAAACTTCTCCGTACATAATCGGGACACGCGCACAACTTCTGCCGTTGAAGCATACAACGGATTCCTTGGTCGATGTGCCGAAAAAAATGGACACTTTTTTAAATTCGTCCAAATAATTCGAAACGAGGAGTTTTTTAAAAGTCGTCAATTCGAAATGTTGTGCGAAAGTGGAGGATCTGTTGCTAAAAGAAAAAGGAAGAGTAGTGTTGAAAAAAATAAAAAAATTCAGGAAGCATCGCTCTTACTAAAAGATGGCAAAATAACAGCCGCTACATTCCTCTCCCGAATGGTGTACGGCAAAAATGGTATATGTGTGAACATGGTAGAGGAGTAAAATATTTTTCAAGAAGAACCTGATAACGTTTTATCTGAAGACCTTGACGATCCACCCTCGTATAGTCAGAATATTGAGTGCTTAGCTTGTCGGGATAAAAGCTCAAACATTGTTCTACTTCCCTGCAAACATATGAAAGTTTGCGACGAGTGCAACCTCAAATTACAGGCTGATGCAATTTCCAAAGGCATGCAAAATTATATCTGCCCGTACTGCCGAACAATTGTGGAAGACACCATGCAGGTATATACCTGACTTCTTATTCATTAAGTATTTATACAAATTTATCTAATTATTATATAAACAATGAAAAATTTTTGTTTTTTGTTATTTTTTTTTTTTTTATGTATAAAATTTGAATACTTTGATATTTTTTTTCGTATTATATAACTATAATGTTTGTTTTGAATATTTAAAACAAAACAAGTCACTTTATTTTTGAATTTTTTTATTGGGGACTTTGTTCATTCTTACTTTGGGACTTCATAATAACATTAGGGTTTTGATTCATAATGAATTAAGTCCCCATTAATGGGGGCTTAGTTCATTCCCATTTTGGGGGCTTAATTCATACCATCGTTGGGGTTTTAATTCATTATGAACTAATTCCCCCTTTTTCGGGCCTTAGTTCATTTTCGTTTTGGGGTCTTAGTTCATTGGGGCCTTCGTTCGTGCCGCCGTTTTTATTTGACTTTTTCAATTAAAATTTTTAATTTGCTGCTTGTCAGAAATTTTGTTGGTTGCTTCATAAATTCTATTAGCCCCCAGAGCTATTGAAATGTAATTAATTTTAGAAGTGTAAACATTTTTCTTACATTAGCACTTTTCTATCGCCTCACACACGCCCTAAGAAAAAAACACTTGTTTTATAATAAATTGCTTTGATACAAACATACACATATTATAAGTACATACATAGTTGAATTGTCTAAAAAATTTAATTATAATTCGGTTCGAATCGTTATAATTTCATTTGTACAACAAAAAAACACATATTCTTACCCTACCAATTAAACAATCGGTCGCATTTGTTCCTACGTAGGTTATTTGCACATAAATTGCTTGAAAACAAAAACAAAATCACATGAAAAAAACCGAAAACCGGTTTTAACGAAAAAAAACATAGACACACACGTTGGTTGACAAAAGCAGCAAACATGTGTATGTTTCAGTGATGCCGTTAGGATACGAAAGATACATTTTTCGTATCTTTTGATGACTTTACACAGGGTCTCCACCTGAGATAAGATATAAGATTTTTATATCAGCAAACGTCAAATTCAATCGCAGAGTGCATTATCTTACGTGTGGACTCTTAAATAGTGTTAGTATTAATATTATAATAAATGTAATGAGACAGTTGTTAAAAGAAATCTTATAACAACTATCTTATAAGATGAGCTGTCAAAAATACACATGAATACACACATATAAAACAATAATAAGCCACCATTATTAAAATGTGTAATTTATTAACGCAAATAGTGCCAATATTGTAAAAATTGTGAAAAATAACAATATTTTAAACTAACAAACTAAAAATTTAATAAAAAAAGAATAAAAAAGATTCAAGTTGACTGTACGAGAATCAGTCGATTATGAAATCTTATAAGATACGTGTACCCCTTGTTTGATATTAAGATTAACATGAAGAAATGTATTCTCTCATTCTGCCGACGTTCTCTCAGATATTATATCAGATATCATCTCAGGTGGAGACCCTGTGTTATGTATCGTGTATAATCCTGATATTTTTCGTATCTTTTGAATCTGTACGCAAAATGTACAGAAATAAAATATTAAACTTTCCTTACACCCAATTTTCACGATGATTTTTTCCCCTATTTTAAAATCATGTCTTTATTTGTTTGATAGTGAGCGGGGTAGAGAAGTAAGCAGGGTAGAAAAAAAGACATGAATCGTATTTCTGTGTTTCTTTTTTGACATTCCTCTTTGCACTTATTTGTGTTTTTTAATTTCTGTTTTATTCTTATTTCAAAATGACATGTGCTTATTAAAATATAGAAAAATAAAAAATTTTAATTAAAAAAAATTCAAAATATATCAAAATTATGTGGAATAACAAAATTTTAAATATTGTTACGAATAAGAAACTAAGGAAATCAGAAAAAATCAACCCTGACTGCAAAAAAAACGAAACATGGTGAAAATTTAAAAAGTTTTTGGAAGTTTCTTTAAAAAAGAAATACAAAAAAGACATGTCTTTTAAATCATCGTGAAAATTGGGTGTTAGTCTTAATTTACATTATACGATTTTTGTCGTTGCGATTCTTACATTATAGGTGAGTGGGGAGAGAGGCATTAAAAGGGGTACAAGCGAGTGTACTCTTCGATTCGTTTTGTTCATTCATTCTCTGTGTAAAAATATATGTATACACAAGAAGTTGTAACGACAAAAATCGTACAATGTAAACACTAGACCGACTTCAAAGAAGAAACGACAATAATCGCAACGACAAAAATCGTATAATGTAAATTGGGACTTATCTGACAAAGTTTTTTAAAGTTATCATTTCGTTATGAATACGAAAAAAAAAACAGTTACAACTAAATAAGCTTCGTACAAACGGTGGTCAGGCCTTACAATATTGGTAAACAGCGTTGGTTAAATTGCATTAAAATTGACTAAAAATGTCTTGCTACTGTGTGAACATTGTAAGCTCATTTGTATTTGGCAGACGTGTAACATTAATGCATCTGACAATGACCTATTGTCAGGAAAATTTTTCTACTGACAACGCCTGCTTACAATATTGTATGATCTGACCACCGTCTGTACGAAACTAAACAAAAATAACATGTATTTTGATGTTAGGTTTTCTAAGTTTTTCTGTCGTCTGCTTATTCTTGTGTATGTGTGTTAAGATGAAATTTTAGAAGAAACATTTATGTGAACTTTTTCATATAATCGCCTTAAGGTGCCCGTAGACGACATGTTTTTTACATCTGACTTGTCAAGTTTTCAAGTCACATGTAATTGTGAATGTCTGTCAAAATTGCTGTTTTACATAAGTTTTATAATATTTGGTCACACACGTACATGTAATTTGCTTCTGACATTGTCTATGTTTTTTCTCTGTAATTATGGAGTAAACCAAAGTAATTCTTGGTTTCAAAATAGCGTGCTACCGCCACAAAAATTTTTATTTGCGCCGTAAAAAAGTTCAGCCATTTAAACATTTTTTTTTTTCTTTAAATTCCAATATACCAGTTTAGGATATTATAATGATACGTTTTTATTTATATATGTACATAATTTCTATTCAATGGTGAAATGATTATACATATATCGGTATTGGAATATATATTAACTTAAGCCGGCTAATGATTCCGTCAACAATGCACCGCCGCTGCGGTTTTCTTCCTGGCATAGATTTCTGACACAGCTGATGTCAGATGATTTGTCAGAAGAAAATAGAGCACGCTCTAATTGAAATTTTGTCAGATGACTTTGCGTCTGACTTGTACAGATGCAATGTTTTAACCCTGTGGCCACACGATCAACTTTTTGTTGATAGTCTTCTACATATACTGTTTGTCAAAATTTACATAAATTGAAAACTGTGACGTAGCCTGCACGCAATTTTTAAGCAATTTACTTTCAAGATGTCATCAAGAAAACAATTTATACTGACAAACGAAAAATTTGCTCACTAAACTTCTAATCAGCTGTTAAATTGACCGTAAAATTGCCAAACAAATGGATAGTTAAAATTAAGAGCAATCTCGTGATCAATTTAAAAAGTGTGAGTGTGTTAGTAAAAAAAATGAGAGTGAGAGTAAATTGAAAGGAATTGAAAGACAAAAATTGATCGTGTGGCCTCCAAGTAAAGGTAACACACGACATGTATGTATTTTGCAGTGGGAAATTTGACATGTCAGATGTAAAAAACATGTCGTGTACATGCAACTTTAGTATTAACGCCTTAATTCGTATATTATTTTTTTACAAAAATGAATTTGTTTTGATAACATCCAAAGATAGTTACATATAATTAATTTTAAAGTTTGCTTACTGTATTTTTAAAAAATATTTATGACTTAAATAAATATAAAAATGAATTTATAGGATATAATTTTGTTTGCAATATTTATAAAATATGAAATAAAAATGTTATGTTAACAAATGTTAAACGTTAAAAATGGATTTTAAATTTTTTTTCAAAATGTATCTTTTTGGGAAAAAGTGTATCTTTCTGGATACTAAAATGTATCTTTCTCGAAATTTCACTGGCAACACTGGTATGTATGCATTAATGCAAGGCCTATCCAATAGGTCTGCTTACCGCTACAACAATACAACAGTACAAAAAACAACAGGCATTTTGCTTGTGTAATTTTCCCCACGGATGTCAAAATCTTACTACCACATAGGGAAAACAAAAGGAAAAACGTGTTTTGTATGCATGTATGTGTGGCAAAAAACAAAAAACGTAAACAAAAATATTCATGTATAAGCAAAATGTAAACAACTTTTGACATGGTTGAGGAATAAACCAAATAAACATCTGGCTACTTAAGCCGACCTAATGGATAGACCTTAAAGTGCACCAACGTGCAAGCAGTCCGTTACAGTAAGTTACGGGTACAGCAACGTTCGCCTAACTCCGTCTTAAGAAACAGCGTTTGATTTTTATATATATACCTAGATTTAAGCAATTTTGTAAAGAAAATGATATCATATAAATTTATTTTTATATATATTTAAGTCATAAATATTATCGGCCTAAGTTATAAAAAATAAAGCATGTCAATAAACGGATAACGATAAACGGATTTATGAAACGGATTTTGTATGAAAACCCATTTAATCATCCTATTTAAATTAATTAAGCTTATAAAAAATGAATCATAAACAATATGTTTATGATTCTTTTATTTTTATCCATTTTATTCATTCATATAAATTAAGATACATCTATTTAAATCAAACAAAAAACGATTTTCATTTATTAACCAAAGAAAACTCCAACGCACAAAGTGCGGCCAATATTGCCTGTTTCAATGATTTGGAGTTGTAGGGATGATTGGAATACATAACAGCTTAGGAAGAAATATAATAAAATCAATGTTAGGTGGAACGAAGTTCACCAGGTACAGCTAGTATGATATAAAAATCTTATGTTAATAAATGTTAAACGCTAAAAATGGATTTTAAATTTTTTTTCAAAATGTATCATTTGGGAAAAGTGTATCTTTTTGGAAACTAAAATGTATCTTTCTCGAAATTTTACTGCAGCCAGTGCTGCCAGTGCTGCCACGACTAATACAATTTTTACAACCAAATTTTTTCAATAAGTTACCAAATGTGAAAAATATAACCAAATTAGAAATGCCTTATAGTATGTTTCCACTATGAGGAAAACAACTTGTTTTGGGCAAAACGTGTTTAAGTGTTTCCATTATGTTTAAGTGGTTTTGGTTTTCGAATTTTCGAAATCAATTTGACGTTTATGTTGTAAACAAACATGGATGCAAAACAAAATTTGTGTGACCAAAAAAAAGTTATAAGTCTTACAAAAAAATTTATTAAAATGGAAAATAAAATTAAGTTATTAACAAATTATATTGTATATAACAACAACATGTTAACAAAAGTGTTTAGTGCTATTTCAAATGCAACAATTTTGTGCGAACACCAAAGAAAATTGTGCCTACAACGAATTAAAAAAAATCGAACCAAAAAGCACTTATTAATTTTGCTTGCAAAATTAATAAGTGCATATGTTGATATCATTAAAGCGTTAAATTCTTCTAACCAGTGTGCATAAAAGCGATTAATACTATATACATATAATAATAATAATAATATAGTTACTAAGAAATCAATAAACAATTGTTAATTTATTTATTTTATTTATTTATTTAATAAAAACAATATATTAATTTATTTTATTTATTTATTTAATAAAAACAATATAATTATGTATAAGAATCTGAGAATAATTTTTTTTTTGTATATTCAACATATTAATTTTTGGAATGTATTCTATGAGGTGAATTTCAATTTTATAAGGCTTTTTTAATAAGCCACATCTTTTTATATTTCACTGTAACATTTTTAGTGGCCTTTTTTAAAAAAATTAATTAGTTCTTTTTTAATTTCTTCGCTGTCATTCGATATCTTTTCCAAAATTTTTTTCTTTTCGACTTCTAAATTATATATTTTTTCTTCTCATTTAAAATGTTCTGTTCTTTCCTTCTCTTCACTTTCTTCTATAAATTCTATTTTTTTTAATATTTTTTGTATCAAATCATCTCGGTTTTTGTTCTTGCTTGCAGTATTACGTGATGAAGATGAATTTAAAGGTGTTTGGAGCTGCGTTGCTAAACTGCACTATATTTGAATAGAAAAACTTTTATCTTTTAAATTATTTTATTTAATGCACTTCTAACTAAATTTAGTTCACACACGCGAGTATACATACATACTATCAATCATTTATTAATATACATATATACATATGGGCATTTCCATGAGAATGTCAACCACGACTCAAAAAATAAATAGCCTTGAAACTATTTTTCGAATATGGTAGAAAGTAAAAAAACACTCAAACTTTACTATGCAAAGGGGTTTACAGCTTATTACAATTTTTAAACAGCAAAAAATAGAAGTTAAAACTGACTATCTCTTTGATTCATTTTTAGTAACTGCAATCAACAATTTTCACTTTTCTGCCGATTAAATACAGATACTGGTAACATTAGAATTATACCTTAAAATTAATGTTACAACAACAATGAACAAAATTCACGAGGAGAGACCAAATATATAGTTTGATTAGCGGTATATTTTTTGGTTTGCTTTGGGTGCTATTTAAATGTCACGTACGTGGTGCGAAAACATCATTTGTCTATGTCATTGGTATTTGATCAGTCGTACGTGTTTCAAAATAAAAGTTCAAAGCAAGATATTTGTTGCAAAAAAATATTGATCGGAATTTTTTTTTAAATAGGTATAATAAAAATTTTATAAGCTGTTAAACGTCGTCACGTACGATATTGTATTACTATAAATTCAACTAAATGTATCATCTTTTTATGTTGGTATTAGGTTGAAATTTGATCAAAAATTATTTTTTTGCAGTCTTAATGATCTAAACAAATATAATTGGTATCGGTCCATATTTGACCATAGCACTCATTCAAATACTACTCCAGAAAATAGCCTTTAATGTTGTAACTTTCTAATAAATGCTGGTATCGACATAAAAATTGGCGACAATAACTTTTACGACAAGTACTATGTCGTGATAAAATGTTGTGCTGGTAGGTCCAAAATTAACTATAGATCCCATATAAACCCCCTTCCTAAAATCGCTGAAATGCAAGAAAATCTCATATAGATGAAGATATCTGAATAATATTCGGCACAAATCACTTTTATATAACTCTTTACGTCATAGCATAATTCTGTTCCGGCGACCATGATTGGCGATGGGTCAAAAATAGGGACACTCAAAAATTAGTTTTTAAAATATTATGGTGTAGGGTATTATATGGTCGGGCTTGGCCGACTATACTTTCTGACTTGTTTGTTTTAAGTTTTTGTATGCATATATTTCCCAAAAATATATTTCATATGTTGTAAATACTATAAGAGAAAAATCTGTCACGTACGGTATGTCACGTACGATATTTCATTTGGTTCATTATAAAACCATCCAGAAAAATGTTTTTCTTTCCAATTACGGATTATAACGGAAAAATATATGGTTTAATGCAAAAAATTTAAAAAAGGAAAAATACATCCCACAATTCGCAGATTTTCGGATTTTTTTACATTCACCCCAAAATCACTTCCGTTTTATGTCACGTACGATATACACCTATTTTGCTAGGTATTTTGGACAACAAGGTTTCGAATGTAATAATTTTTTTTTTCATATATAGTACCCTCTAAAGGAAACATAATGATTAATAAGTTTTCCAGTTACTACTATTTGCGCAAAAACTCCATCGCTCCGAAGGCGTACAAATGTCACGTACGATGACATGGAAATGCCCATATGTATGTATAAGTAACTTTATTATCCACAAAATGTATCACTTACGGAAAATTTTATAAATTTTTAAGCACAAATTTTTTATTTTTTGTAAACTTTCTTTTTTTAAATGTTTAGTTTTTTCAGCGCGTTTTTATTATTGCAAATGATAATCAAATATGTCACTTTTTCGAATTTTTCAATCACTATTAATGGATATCCCAGAGTTGCATTTATAATCATAGAAGAAATGCAGTGTTGCACAGACAATTTTCGACATGTTTTTGAGCAAAACCTGTTTTTGTTTGAGTTTTTCGAACATACAAAATGTATGGGAAAACAAGTAGCAAAACACTTGTTTTGCTGCAAAACTGGTTTTGTGGCCCAAAACACGTAAGTGGAAACGCACTATTACGTTAATTGAAAAAAAAAACAAAAATTAATAGGAAACTATTCATTACAAATTAAGAAAACTTATCAAGAAATTTAGTTTTTGTACATATTAAAAACATAACGAAAAACTTAAATCAAAGTGCTTATTTATCTTTTTCATAAAAAATATTTTTATTTTATAAGAGTTAAACCCTTAATATTTTCATACAAAATGCAGTTTATTGAAAGGTAATAAATTGAATTTTTTTACAATAAACGAAATTTGTACTTCACAGTTATAAATAACGAAAAAGGAAAAATTAATTTGTTTTCCGCTTTTTAACTGTCAGTGCTAGGGCTGTCATATGTTGCGATTTTTTAATCCTCTTGTTGATGAAAACATACCAACAGGTTATAAAAAGTAAAATTTTAAATTTTTTAAGTTCACGCCAGTAAATTCCATAAATTCTAAAATTATAGATTATATACGAATCTAGTTTTGAGAAATTTTTAAAATTTTTATGTGTATTTCAATATATTAAAATATGCTACTGAAAACAGTGTAAATTTCGAACATTTTACTTCAATTCATGTTTTTAGAAACACTAAAACTGCTTTTGTGTACTTTTTCAATTATGTTCTGAAATCGATTCCGCGTGATATTATGCACTTTCTATTTTAAGTACCACTTATCTTTATAACTCTTAAAATTAGGAAAAACTACGCTTCTTTCAAAAAAAAATAATTAAAATTCTCCATCGATTAAAACTTCATTTGATATCAATATCAGAACATGGTCTTTTCTAATATAAAAATCACATTTGTTAATTTTTTTCTCAACAAAAATCATAAATTTTTTTTTATAGCTGTTGAAAGGGATTTTTTGATTTCGATAAAGTATAAAAAACTTCCATTCATTTGAAACAAATAGTGAATGAGAAAATCGTAGGGCAAAGTACACATTATTCGAAGTCGTAAATAAGTTCCTTCGAAACGTTGAATTGTTTAAAAAACGTAATTACACGCGGTTAAGACGGTGATTTTTTTCCATGTTTTTTGATTTATGTGTCTCTTTTTATATTATTCTTAGCACCCATTCGTATTTTTGTTATGTTGCTTCATTTAATTTTTTATTTCAATGTGGCGACATCTCTTTACAATACAAAACATGGAGCGCATTAAAATTGTTTGTTTTTATAAATAAGCAAGTAAAGAAGAATTACCGATAATGGGAAAAAAATCAACCCTAAAATCATGGGGAAAAAATCTTCGTTTGAATCTGTTGTGATTTTGGAAGCAACTTTCAAAAGGAATTAAAAAAAAGACATTTTTTAAGACATGATTTTTGGTGTTTATTGGCGAACGATATAGAAAAGCAAACGGGGTAGAGAAAAAAACACGTTCTCTGTTCTCTGTGTCTTTTTTTATATTTTTCTTTGCACACATTCGTATTTTTGTTATGTTGCTTCATTTTATTTTTTATTTCAATGTGGCAACATCTCTTTACAATACAAAACATTGAGCGCATTTAAATTGTTTGTTTTTATAAATACGCAAGTAGAGAAAAATTAGCGATAATGGGGAAAAAATCAACCCTAAAATCATGGGGAAAAAATCTTCGTTTGAATCTGTTGTCTGAATCTAGTGTTACAAGTGTATCAAGGAAAACATATTCATACGTATTATTCTTTTAGAAAAAAAGTAGCCAAAATGAAAAAAATATTACGCGTGTGAACAAATCAATACCGAAATCAACCGCAAACATCAACATTTTTTTGTTATGACCAAGTGCTATTATTATTGTTTTGAAAGCAACAGCATTTGCGTGACAAACAATAACAAAACATGCAAAATTATATCAGAAAACATTACGAACACCATATTATTCATAAAAAATTATAAAATTAATTAAAATATGAAAAAATATTTAACTTTAGCAGTTAAAAATGTTTTAAAAATTATGCAAAAATGTTGTTATATGAATAAAATCTACAAATTTGCCGGTTTATAAAATATGATAACTGATTTTGATAGTACTATTAAGGCCGCTAGTTGTCACTTTCGGCAAATCAAGACTTTAGGTATTCCATATTAAAGAAAAAAATTCAAAAATTTACCCAAATGTTGTTACATGAATAAAATCTACAAATTTGCCGTCTAATTGTTTGCACTATGACTTATTCGCTAATATTTCTTAAAGGCTGTTTAAATAAAAAACTAATTCTGTTTAATTCGGAATTTTTAAGTTAAAAAAGATATTAAAATATTATAAACATGAGTTTTATGGCTTTCACTACACAATTTTTCGTAAACAAACAAAGATGGTATTGCCACACTTTCTATGTAATGCTTTTGTTTAGTAACCAGAGCTGCCGTATTTTGTTATTTCTAACGAAAATTGGTAATTTTTTTCAATGTGGAGATGCGACTATTTATTTTATTTTGGTTACTTTTTTCTTTAAATAATAATACGTATAAATATATATTTTTCTTGATAAACCTTCAAATCAGGTTTTTTTAATTTTTAACAAATTTATTAACCTGTTTTCATTAAGTTTGTTGATTAACACAAATTGTATGCACTCCTAAAATCCTTGAAATTCGCCAAATTAAATTTTCTTAAGAAATTTCCTTCCTTCCACTTTCGATCGGAATTGATTTCTGCGACAGGCCTGTATAATTGTTATTATTGCTGCTTCAAAATTGTTTTATTTTAAACATTTTGTGAACCATTGTTTAATATTATATTCGTATTTCAGAACGTACATTCAATGGGCAAAAAGTACATGACTGCAAGCAGTCCGTTACAGTAAGTTACGGGTACAGCAACGTTCGCCTAACTCCGCCTTAAGAAACAGCGTTTGATTTATATATATATACCTAGATTTAAGCAATTTTGTAAAGAAAATGATATCATATAAATTTATTTTTATATATATTTAAGTCATAAATATTATCGGCCTAAGTTATAAAAAATAAAGCATGTTAATAAAGGGTTTATGAAACGGATTTTCATACAAAATTCGTTTCATAAACCCTTTATTGACATGCTTTATTTTTTATAACTTAGGCCGTATGTATGTAATTTTTAAAAATACAGTAAGCAAACTTTAAAATTAATTATATGTAAGTAACTATCTTTGGATGTTATCAAAACAAATTATTTAAATTAAAAATTAATAAACGAGCAAAAGCTGGGATCACACGATTGCCGCAATGCACCAATCGTGTGACTGCACAACACCCCAATCGTGTGACTGCACATGTACCAATCGAGGATAATATTGTGCTTACTTTTACTAATAAAATGCAACCCTGGTGCGGCAATCGTGTGACTACTTGATATGCAACCGCGCGTCAATAAAAATAACAAAAATGTACCAATATTTGCGGCCGAGAAGATAACAAAGTAAGTGCGGCCGAGAAGATAACAAAGTAAATTATCAAAGTACTCAATTTTAAGAGAGTAATATAAAAGTCCTCTCTTTTTAAGTATATTGACTCAAAAAAATTGTCTATTTAAAAATGAGTGCTTCCTAAAGAAGTGCTACCAAGTTAAACTATTTTTATATGCTTGCCATCTATAGCACCGACACAGTTGGGCATGTTCCATAAATCATTGAAATCTTTTTCAATGTCTACATATTGAGAGGTAATGATCTCCTTGACAGTTCGCCCTGGAGCGCACGAGTGCCGGACAGTAGCAGAGTATATGCTCCACTGTCTCCTTTTCCCCTGGTACCCCACAGAATCTGCAATTGTCACTATTCAGCCGCCCCGCCCTCTGGGCGTATACCGCAGTCCAACAGTGACCCGTTATAAAACCTACCAGAAGTCTACAGTCACTTCTCGATAGCGACAGAAGAATTTTCGTCAACTCCGGATCATAGGATCCCCACATTACCTTGGAAACCCTGCATGTTCCGGTGTTTTCCCCAACTGATTCTGATCTCCTCCGTATACCAGAGTCCGTATCTCTCCTAATATTCCGAATTGGAGCCGGGATGGCCATCACCCTATCGTATGATAAATGGACCCCCCGTTTCGTGTTAGTGAATTGGCCAATTTAGTGAATTGGCTAGAAAGTTTTTTGAAAACTTTGTTCCACAAAAAACTAACGCCCAAAATGAAATGTATATTAAATAGTAGCTAAGGTGGACCGCTATAACATCCAATTCACCGAACTTAGTCAGAAGTCATAAATTTAGCCTCAGGGTCAAATAAGAAAATTTAGTGAATTGGCTAGAAATAGTTTTTTGAAAACTTTGTTCCAAAAAAAAACTAGCGCCAAAAATGAAATTTATATTAAACTAGCGGGCCCGTTGCCTGCTTCGCACGGCAAAACAAAATAAGAAAAGAAACACACTTGTTTTTAATAAAGGTGGTTTTGTTCCCTATACACAAACGACCAAAATGTATTCAATACTAATGAATGCTGTATGCGGTACAAAAAATGCCTGCGGCAAAGACACACTCACTTCACATACGCACCGCACACACATGCGTTATCGGATTTCAACCAAACTTCATACAAACCATATATGGGCCACTGCCTACGTAGTGTATAAGTTTGGTTGAAATCGCACGACGCGTTTATGATTAGTTCGGCGACGTACATATACGGACTTATTTTTATATATATAGATTGTAGCTAAGGTGGACCGCTATAGCACCCAATTCACCGAACTTAGTCAGAAGTCCTTAATTTGGCCAAGGGTCAAATGAGTAAATTTAGTGAATTGGCTAGAAATAGTTTTTTGAAAACTTTGTTCCACAAAAAACTATCGCTCAAAATTAAATGTATATTAAATTATAGCTAAGGTGGACCGCTATAACACCCAATTCACCGAAATTAGTCAGAAGTCCTAAATTTGTAAAAACAGTTTTTTGAAAACTTTGTTTTTTCCAAAAACTAGCGCCAAAAATGAAATGTATATTAAAATTTTAAAAACACAGTTTATACATATTATTATATTTTTTTATTATTATTCCTACACTAAATCCCGCGAAGCTTTTCGCTTGTCTGCAGGAGACCAGAGTCTCTGGCAGGAATCGAACCCGCAACCGGTACTGATAGACTAGCACACTACCAGCTAGCCTACCGGGGAACCCAATATGTATATTCTTTAAAAATTTAAATGTGTTGGTTTTAAGTTTTGTTTATAAAATAAATTTAGATTGATAAATATACTTTGTTATCTTCACGGTGTTCTAAAAATCGCCATTTCCAGTTGTTCTAAAAACATGGAAACTTGGTAGCATCCGAGTTAAATGATAAACACTCATTTAATTTACTTTGTTTTTATGGGTGAGAGAGGATTTTTTTTTACTCTCTTCAAATTGAGTGAAAAAAATAGTTTGTTATCTACTTTGGCAAAAATTCTTTAGCCCATAATTAAAAAGTCGACCGTAACTGCAAATTTTCTCTCATTTCTTTCGTTTTCTTTTGTTCTTTTCTTTGTTTGTTTACAAAATGTATGAAGCTGACCGAAGGTATGGTAGCATTGTTGGGAGAATAATTGTCTCTATGTGAGAGCATGACCAAAAACGTTTTCAAAATAAAATCAATTTTCATCATTAAATGATGAAACAGAACTGGGGCTGAACAATGTTTTTCATACAGTTTGACATAAAATTATGCCAGAGAATGCGGTCAATTTTATTTTGAAAACGTTTTTGGTCATGCTCTCACATAGAGACAATTATTCTCCCAAGAATGCTACCATTTTTTCAGTCAATTTCATACATTTTGTAAACAAAGAAAAAATATCATTATTAATTTCACATCAAGCTTGACTTTTTGCTGGGAATATTTCACCAATTTAATGATATTTACCTAATTATAAAAAACAAGTGAGAAAGCACGACTACATAATACCCTACACCAAACACAAATTTTCGAGTGTACCCTATTTGGGACTAATGTGCAATCACGGACGCACGAAGACAAAATTATGTTATTAGTTTAAGATTCATGTACCTACTTATACGAGTTCTTTGTGCCAAATATTATCTAGATATCGGTGTTTTTATGGTAGCTGTGGTCAAATATAGTCCGATTCAAATAAAATTTGGTTAAATGATTAAGGTAGGAATAAAATATTTCTAGACCAAGTTCAATCGCAATACCAGCATAATAAGAAGGTTTATATAACAGAAGACTATATTCTGGAAAGAAGTTTATATGGGGGCTTTATGAAGGTATGGGCCGATTCCTCCTATTCGTCCTTATAAAAATTTAACAATTTGTACCAAATTTCATCAACTTTTCTCTAAAATTGTGAACTGTAATTTGCGTACAAAGATTATACAGCCAGCCGGAAAGACGGACATCGTTAGGTCGATTCAGGAGGTAATTCTAAGTCGATCAGTATGCTAATATAAGGGTTACTCATAACAGCACAAGTCCCATAATAACCTTTCCACGTATGGGGAAGTAGGTATACTTACTGGTTACCATAATTCTAGATGAGACTGTTTATTAAACGTGTAAATTTAATGCTGTATAAGCTTGAGATATAGACTGCTGTTTACACAGAGCGCCACGCCTAAAGAACAAGCTCCTCAGCACGCATACGAACAACTCACGGAAACACTCAAAAACGCGAATGTGGCTTGTTTTTCTTTAAGGTTTTCTACGTTTTTATGCGCCAAGGATAGTACGGAATAAAACTATAGGCATTGTTTTAAATGTTTCTTTTTTAATTGTTTATTGTTTACAAAATTTTTGTCAAAAATTTAAGGTGATGTGTTGAATTCACACAGTTCTTATATGTGTGAAAAGGTAAATATATTTTTTTTTCTAATTTTAAGGCAGTTTCATATCAATGTAATCTATGGGATGAACACCTTACCTTGCAGCCACACGATCCAGATTTTCTTGATAGCCATACATTGTTTGTCTAAATTTATAAAAATCGAAAGCTGTGACGAAGGCTGCACGCAATTTGTAAGCAATTTACTTTCAAGATGTCATCAAGAGAACAATTTATAAAGACAAACGAAAAATTTGCTCACTTAAATTCTAATCAGCAGTTAAAGCAATCTCGTGGTCAATTTAAAATGTGTGAGTGTGTTAGTAAAAAGTGAGATAGAGTGCAAATTGAAAGGAATTAAAAGACAAAACTTGATTTTTCTTTGGTTTTTATAAATTGTTTTCTAGATGACATCTTGAAAGTGAATTGCTTACAATTGCGTGCAGCCTACGTCACAACGTTCAATTTATTAAAAGAAGAAGAAGAGCCATTTTTGATAGAAGTTTGCCCTTTGACGACATTTTGAAAATGAAATTTTTTTGTGATATTTGTGGTGATAATACGTATACAGAAATTTAATGAAAGTACTTTCATGTGTAAATGCAACGTAAAGTACTTAAAATGCAGTTCGAAGCGAAAAGTTAGGAAACTTCAAGGGAAACTCCAATAGGGTCTGCGCAAGGAGCCAGATGTTTATTTGGCTTTTTCCCCTCGGTTGTCAAAAGTTGATTACATTTTGCTTATACATGTATATTTTTGTTTACATTTTTTGTTGTTTGCCACACGTACATGCACACAAAACACGTTTTTCCTTTTGTTTTCCCTATGTAGTAATACGATTTTGACAACCGCGAGGAAATTTACACAAAAAAATTCCTGTTGTATTGTTGTAGCGGTAAGCAGACCTATTGGATAGGCATTGAGTTGGTGTATGTTCCTTGAAGGCCATACAATAAATTTTTGTCTTTCAATTCCTTTCAATTTGCTCTTACTCTCATTTTTTACTAACACACTCACACTTTTTAAATTTACAACGAGATTGCTCACAATTTTAACTATCCATTTGTTTGGCAATTTTACGTTAAATTTAACAGCGGTTTAGAAGTTTAGTGAGCAAATTTTTTGTTTGTCAGTATAAATTGTTTTCTTGATGACATCTTGAAAGTAAATTTCTTAAAAAATGTGTGCAGACTACGTCACAGCTTTCAATTTATGTAAATTTCGACAAACAGTATATGTAAAAGACTATCAAGAAAAGCTTGATAGTGTGGCCGCAGGGCTAAGAATTATTTCTCCCTTGTAAATGTTTTTCAGCAAGGCGCGTTCACTAGAAGGTGGGGTCAAGTCAACATGTGGTTCCTTTTTTCGATTTGTCAAAGTTTGTATACAAACTAGTTTTTTATGTAAACAAACATTTTTTACTAGCAATATTTTTGACAATCCGACCACAAAAGCAGTCTTGCTGTAGAGTTGACCTCATTTTCTAGTGAATTCGCCTTGGTTTTTCAGAAAAAAAATTAGTTTTTTCGTAATATAAGGTAAAAAAACATGTGATGCAATTCTTAAAAAAACAATAAGCAGCTAAAAATCGGTTTAAATTTTAATTTTATTATAAAGATATCTTTAAAATAGCGTATTCGATAGTCGTGAATAAATATATGTATACGGATATATCGATATATAAGTATTTTAAATATCGGCGATATATATCGAATATTTTTCTTTTAAATATCGATATTTATTGCCCATCCCTAAGATATTTTCTATTCTGCAAAAGTTTAATTTTTTTTACGCATATGTAAATACAAAATTAAAAAAGATTTAATAAATAAATGTTGAGCACTTGATAAATAACATACGAAAAGAAAGAATGTTAAGCGATAATGCTATAAAACTCTTGATAATTGGCGAGAGTGGTGTTGGGAAGTCCAGGTAATATATTCTTAAGGCACTGCTACACTGTCAATATATATTGCGATGTTTGGTTACGATCCATTTAAATGGATTTATGGATCACATAAAATTAGACTATTCTGCGATATGGATTTTTCAATACTGCATGGTCAATATATATTGAACGTGTAGAGGTGCCCTAAAAAGGGCATAAATATGAAGAAAATAAATACCGATGCGAAATAAACTAAGTGCCCGTTTACATTGTCAACAAAATTTGAACTTGGTGTAACAGGAAAAGGAAAAAAATCTAGTATACCGACGCAGCTCCAAATACCTAGGGTGATAGAAAATGGAAAAATAAGTAGAAAAATAAAATAAAAAATTGGCGCAAACGCTTAGTTTTCGAGTTATGGAAGTTTAAAGTTTTCATATAAAAATGCGATTTTCCACTACAATTCTAAACGTATATGACCAATATTGGTATCACTTTAAAGCTCTTGAACAGATTTTTAAAATATAAAAAATTTATTTCAAAATTTTAAACTCTTTCTTTTACGTCGAAATGTTACGGAAGTGCACTAGGAAAGAATGTAGTTTATTTAAACAAAAGTGTAATACAAATTTTATAAAATAACAAACACTAGCATCTCTAAAAAAAACTTCTTTGCATACATAGCCAGCATAGAAGGTTTTACTTTTATTTTAATTAAAATTCTTAAATAAATTGTATGTACCTAGTTTGAATAAATTTGTTTTTATGGTTACTTAAAAATTTTGTATTTTTGCAAACTCGTCCCACTTCTTAATAAACTAAAAATAATCAAATAAATTCTGTATATCCAGAAAGATCTAGTGAAATGCTTTGAAATGATACCAATATTAGCCATATACGTTTGGAAAAGTAGTGGAAAATCGCATATTTTTATGAAAACTTTAAACGTCCGTTACTCGAAAAGCGTTCGCGGCAGTTTTTTTATTTGGTTTTTTCTTCTTATTATTCAGGGGTAAGTGATTTTAATTATCAGGGTTTAGTTTAGATTAGGTTTATTAGAAGTATTTACAATACTTTTTCATTACATTTTCTTTTAATTATTTAACAAAATAACATAAGCTTTAATTTATTTATTATTATTTCTTATAAAGGCTACAATCTTTCTTCTGAATATACTATTGTTCATTTCATTCTTAATATCACTTGGCATCATGTTGCAAATCTTTAATCCTTTGTAGAATAATGATTTTTGCATAGCACTCGTTTCTGAACGTTGTAGTCTAAAGTCTTGTCTGTTTCTTAAATTATAAGGTTGAACATCCCCTACATATCTTATTTGTTCTAACAGGTAATCTGGTGCATCTCCCACTTTAATTTTTTTTATGAAATTTATTGTGTTGTACTCTAGTCGTTGTTGTATGTTCATCCATTTTAGGGTATCCAGCATAAGTTTTATTGCGGTAAATCTATTGCATTTTAATATTGATCGCATCGCCTTATTTTGTAATTTTTGTAGTCTAGCTATTTGCACATCCGAACAGCATGTAAAATATTTCTGAACAAAAAGCGCCGCACAGAGCCCATATAGTTAATCGGGAAAATTATTGTTCTTATCGCAGTACGACAAAATTAAGTATACTGATACTTAATGTTTAAGCTAAGAAAAATTTGAAGTTTGAGAAAAATCGTTGCACGGATATGCCTACCTCCCTCCCATACATCCTAAACTAAAAATATGATTTTTATCCACAATTTATACAAGGTTGTAGCAAATATTTTAGCGTTGTTGCAAATTTTGTTGTATTCGGTGCAAGGACATGCCAACCTCCCATATCTTTTTTTTAAAAACTATGTTTTAGCTGCACTTTTATTAGAATTAACTAAAAATTAATAAGTTATTTTAAAATAATGCGTTATAGATCTGTTGTAGATTTGGTTTCATTCGATGCTGAAGGTGGTACTTAGTAAAATTTAAGTTCAATGCTATTTCTTTTGTTTTCTTATAGAATTTTTAGCTCTCATCCGATTTCACTCCAATATGGCTTAAAATTTTTGTAAAAAAAAAAAAATCTACCGAAGTGACAATAATTTTTGATAAATAATAAAGTTTTCATAAAATCTTAGCTTTGATCTATAACTCAGTTATTTTTTATACAATTAGACATTATTCGACGCGCAATTTTTAGCATCCTTTAAAACAAGATTAAATTAATTTTAATTAAATCAGCATTTGACTCTGGTTGGTGGATGAAAGAGAAGTATAAATCGAAAAACACAAATGTACCGTTATGTAATATATGTGATGGGGTATATTTAAAAGAAGTTTATATTTGCAACATATTGACCAACATCCACATATTTTATAAGAAATTATGTAAATAACTTTAACATCGCAGTCCTGTGTAATTAATCTGTTTTCTGAACATGTTAAAAATAGAAAATTTCCTTTTTCCTTCAGAAAATCTTAAATTTTTTCTTAACGGTCGATAGCCCTCCTAACATTGTACCTAAATCAAAATTAAAAAATCACTTTTTTTTATTTATGCATATATATTTTCAGTATCGTCAAACATGGTTAAATATTAGGGGGCCCAAAAAAAAAATTGATTACTTTAAGTTTTTTTCCTTGTTTTTTTATAATAATATACTCAGTACATACAAATTGAGTTACTTTTTTATAGTAACAGTGGGAGTTAGAGGAACATATATATATTATAACTTAATATATTTTGGCTGCACCATAAATTTACCTCTGTAATTTTTTTTAGGAAATATGACTCAAGAAATGAACACAATTTTTATATTTCCGGCAGAAAATTCTAGGACTTCATTGCAGATTCTGCTAAAGCACTCCAAAAAGTACTAAAATCTTAAATAAAAATTTACTTACTTTGAAAAAATAGTTAATTATACTCTATTAAACTTAAGCAATTTAGGGGATTTAAAATTAAAATCTCAAGGTTTACCATAATACAAAAATTTTTCTCAGCAATATTGTTTCTTAGCAATATTGTGTGGTAAACATAGTAGTTATGTTAGTTAAGTTTGAAAAGAAAATATTAAGAAATGAATTGTTGGCAATTTTTTTTTTTTAGTAAAACAGGTAAAAGTTGTTTTTTATTTAACAGTTTAGCTCAAAAATTAAAAGTGAAAGTTAATTAAAATTTAAATAAAAAACTTAATGAAATGGTTGGAAAAAAAAATTGTTTTAAATAAAAATATATGAAATAAGAAGCTTTTAAAGCGTTGAGTTCAAATCCGGTTTTAGTCTTTCCTATCATGTCTAGTTTTTTATATGGGCTGGACTAATATTTCGCCCGAAATAAAGCGGTTCTGATAATACATTTTATCATAAATTGATTGTGATCATTTACAAAATTATTAGGAAAAAAATTTCCTTTCAGTCATCTAAGTGATATTTTTTCTTATTTTCAAAATTGACGCCACTAATTCAGAAATTTGTTCTCAAAAACTCACTAAAAAATTATAAGGACAATTTAAAAAAGAAAAGCGCTAACTAAGCGCAAAGTGAAAAATATGACCCTTTTTGACAGTTAAAAATCGCTAAATATAGCGCCTAAAGCGCTAAATTGGCAACTCTGATAATTATTCTAACACGGTGTTTACATTTGCCAGTACTGGCAAGACAATTGCAATACATGCAAACTTTTCCAATAATCCACGTACACTTTTCCAGCTATCTTCTCTACTCCCAACAAACACGGAGGTTTGATATCAAATTGAAAATGATTTGAAATCAAACCTTTTCTCAAACGACAAACGTTTGATATTGATCTGAAAATTATAGCATTCTCAACAAAAAAGGGACGTTATTTTCAAATTGAGAAATGCATTTATTTTTAACTTGCTTTCAAACGTTATTCTCAAATGTTTATCAAACGTGGATTTTAATACAATGTGGAACATAAATGAAAAATATTTTTTTTTAATTTAAATTCATTATTTATTTAAATAAACTGTGAGCTTTACATTCGGCACCATAGCTAAAAGATGAAATAGTGTTCTTTCCTTCCTCTAATTCTTGTAAAGACGAAATACTTTGCTCCTTTTTGTTTTGAGGATTGTCATGGCGTAACACCGCGAGTGTACAGCAAATTATTAATTTCTGCACTTTTTTTACTCACAAATATATTTTATACTTTTTAGCGACAAATTAAGGTTTTTTAAGGCGAATGCAATTTACGTAATATGTAACTATTCTTTAGTTGTGTAACACGTTGTTACACAAGTGTTTTTTTTTTGGTTTGAGAATAACTTTTGATAACAATTTGATATCATATTGATAAAACATTGTATGTCAAATGTTTACATTCAAATCATTATTAATTTAAATTCAAATGTTTAAATCAAACAGTTGAAAAAGTTTGAAAATTGTGTTTGATGTCAAATGATCAAGTCATTTCATATCAAAGGTTTGACTTCTTGTTTGTTGGGCTGTCTTGCAAATTTTGCAGACAGTAATATTGAACAGTGATTTGACATTTGCTGACAGCAATTTGAAGTTTTGTTTGAAAAAGTAAAAAAAAAATCAATAATTAAAAGAAAATTAATAAATTATGCTTTGGTTTTGTATGTTTTACTTCAGTGTTATCTATGCTCACGTCATGTTTGTCACAATGGACCATATTGGTCTCTGGGTGAAGGAGTGAAGTTTGCTTCACACCAGCCTTTCTAACCTATTTATGTTCACACGAAATAGTTGTAAAATTATATTTTAAATTTGGTAAGTTCATATAAAACACGTTTAGCTGAAACTTGCACTGCGACATTCACGTTAAACATTTTTTGAACTTTCTTAACTAATGTCTGGAAGCCTCGTCACGAAGACAGTAAAGGGCTCATTAGTTGTTACTTTCCGTTGCCGTTCTGTTTCGTTCCTTTCTGTAGCAAATATTTTGTAATTACTTTTTCTGTGAGAGGAATCAGCTGCTTTTAAAAATAAAAGCATTTAAATTGTAAAAAAAACTTTTCGTAAAAAATAAAATATGTATATTTATATGTATATTATGTGTAAAAAATACGTAATTTTTTGAAAAATCATTAATTAAAACCAATTTTTCTAGCTTTAACCAAAAAATTACAGATTTTTCATATCACAACAAACTTATACATACACACTTTGGCCGTAACTTAACGTTGAATTCTATTTTCAACAGATCTGTCCGCAACAGAACAGAACGTAAAAGTAAAAACAAACCACACGTACAGACTTTCTATTGAACAGAAACAAAACAGCTGATTCGTAACAGAACAGAACGTTCAAACTAATTCTGCCTTAAGTTGTGTTTTTGGCAACTAATATGTATTTTAATACTGTCTTGCCAGTACTGTAAATGTAAACGCTATGTAAAATAAATACGAGTACATACACTAAAACATTGATTAAGGAAAAAAAAAATAATGAGGGGAATTGTCTAAAGGCCCAACTGTAATGGGCCTAAGCTGTCAAAAAATAATAATAACAGTAAAATGCATCAAAAAAACAAAATCCCAAAACATTTAATTCCGCACATAAAGTGCTATAAGTTTCGCACTTTGCTTAATCAAATGACAGATTCAGAACACTTAACAAAAAGTTTCCTAAAGTTCAATATGGTTTGACACAATGTGTAAGCCAACTTAAACATATTATAGTTGGGCCTTAATTTAGTTTTGCTTTTATGAAACAAAATCTAGTTTACAGAGCGCAGCTCCAAATAAAAAAAAAAAAAAAAAATACCTAGGGTGATAGAAAATACATATTAAGTGAAAAAGTGGCGCAAACGCATAGTTTTCAAGTTATGGAACTTTAAAGTTTTCATATAATATTTGTGTTATTTTAAAGCTTTGAATATATATTTCAAAATATACAAAATATTGTAAATATCAAAATTTTTAACTCTTAAACTCCCAATACAATTATTACAAATTATGAAAGTTGTTTTTGGGAATACATAATTTTTCATTAAAAGATTTTGTTTGTTGTGCTTAATTCCCTATTTTTATTCTTGATAAAAACACTGAAATTTAGTGTTGGAGGTTAAGCTGTTACTAAATACTAGCCACTTTGCCTTAATTATTATTTAATAGTGTATTTATTTATTTTAAAATAATTCTAAGTAGTTACTTACCCCCTGGAACCAGAGGAGAGAGATAGAATATTATATTATTTTTTTCCTGATGCACCATGTTTCAATTTTGTTGGATTCCCCTTTGTTTACAGAATTATAAGAAACTAGCAGAATGCCCCGATATGGGTTTCCTCATCATTCTACATTGTAGAATTCGATGTATTTCACGAAATAATTTTTGGAAAGTACTTTATACACTACCACACTATTATCTAAATAATTTTTTTTATTTTCTAAACATGAAAATATTTTTTCAACTCTTAAAACAACCAAAAATGTACATACGTTTTTGTTCTTGAAGTGTTGTCGATGTTGTTTCTACAACAGAGAAGTAAATTTTTTCGATCTAAATTTGTAACGTTGTTGTTGTTTCTTTAACGAACAAGTAGTAAATAGATTTTTACTATCTTTTGTAGTGTTGTTCTTGTTTCTACAACAAACGGCGACAGGTATAAATCTGCGCAACCGAAATTTTAACATCATTCTCATTTTTCGACGCATAGCAACTAGTAATGAACTAGTTCAAAACCTTACTAGTAACGATTTTAACTGCAGCGTAATTTGTTTTTTTAAATACATGCAGTATTGGTTTTGTGCTACTTCTGCGGTGTCGAAGCCGGTTAAAACGTTACGCCAACTAACTTATACACAAATTGCGTATTTGGAACTAAAACACAATTATTAACTGTGTTTTTTATATAATGTAATATTTTATATGAATATCTATTGAACACACCCGCAAACTTTAAGAGTACATGACATCAAATATGTCACAGAATCTATACGAAATGAAAATTTACACATTTTGCAATAAATCTTTTTTGTATCACGCCCACTTCTCCAATACCGCACATATTTTGTCGGATGTTGTGTATTGATAACCAAGATACTTGTACCTGATTTAGAAACTTTTCCTCTTTCCGTTCTCCAGATAACAGACGTACATCGTTTCTGGGATCTTCGGAAATCTAATTTCAACATACACACGGAAAGACGGGCATAGTTAAATCAACTTGACTAGTCATAAGAACCAGTAATATATATCGTCGTGCCGAAGTTAGCTCGTCGTACATCACAAAATAAAAAAAATGAGAAGACCGTTTCCTGTGGTAAACTTAACCAGTCTATCGATCTGCGAAATATCGAAATACTCAGGTCTCTATTTCTTAAGGGTTTTGAAGTAAATTTTTGAAGTATTACGAAGCCATTTTGTTGTTTATACACTTTTGAGAAGAATTGGATGCGTAATGCTGGTACATTTAATGAAAATGAGTGAAAATTAATAAAATTTGCCAGACTGCGGAAATTCATTGCATAGTGTGTACCCAACATAATGTTGTATGTAACATAATTGCGGATATGCAACATAAAGCGTATGCATTAGGATTTAGCAATCGATATTGTGCCATCGATTTTTCGATAGCTTTTGACACCAGGAAAAAAAATTTTACTACGATATATCAAAAAATAGTTTTCGAGGCACCCAAACTTCAATTTTTTGATTTTTTTCTCAACTTTTACATTTAAGGTTTTTAATAGGTAATAAAAAATCGGCTGATTTAATTTTTTTTTTAATAATATCCAAAGTGAAATGTACACTAAAAACGACGGTGATAACAGTTTCCAATAAAAAATATTTTATTGAGTTTTTTGGTCGAAAAATTTTTTTAAGCGTTAATTCTTAAGACTTTTTTGGTAGGTAGGTAGTAAAGGGCTGCGCAAAATATTCTTAATGTTCTGTGTTCTACTTCACACAACTATCAATCATATTATTTCACTGTAAACATACATTGCAAAACAAACATAACAACACATTACTCTCACCAAAACAAAACAAGCATAACTTGAAAAGTTTTTCTCTTCTGCTTTGTTAGTGCTTGTATTATCAAAACAAACAGAATATCAACACAAAAACAGACAATGAAATAAAGAAACGGTAAATTATAGTAAAAGCATCGAGTGCACGTAATTAGGAATTTAAAAAATTTAAAGTTATCTTAGCTTATAACAGAAATGGATGCATTAAATGTAAGCAAAATTGATTTTTTTGAATTACTTCCTAAATGTATATTTTATTTTAGTCGACCTTTATTATTATATTAGGTAGGTATAACTAAATTATCAAGCTTGATGTCTTTTTTTATTTTTATATAAAACTTTAAACGTTTATTTAACCAATATTTCTAATTAAAAAATTTTTTAATTTGTCAGTTATTGTTAAATTTGTTAAAAATTGTTGAAAATTTATAAAATAAGGAAGAAAAAACCCTGAAGAAGGCACTCAAAGGAGTGCCGAAATATTGGTTACATAAACGTTTAAAGTTTTATATAAAAATAAAAAAAAGACTTTAAGCTTAATAATTTAGTTACCTATATTATTACCTAAATTTTTAATAATATTTTAAAGGAACCTACAACTGAACCCATTGAAAACCACTCAAAAGGTTTCTGCCTTTGCAATTTTCTCTTTGGTTTATGTTTACAATCACAACATTCAAACATGCTTGGAATGTTCTATTTCTGTTTTAATGTTCTACTTCATCTCTGTTCTAATTCAGCTTTATTTTAGTTCAGCATTGTTCTTGTGCAGTTTTGTTCTATTCTTCTATATTTTGATCGTAAAGCAAAACAATTGTTTTTGGAAGTATGAGTTTTGTAATGAGAGAGTAATATACACATACTATCTACATTTAATGAAATTGCTTGTAAGCAATTTTTCTTGTGCTTGTGCAGCTCTTTAGTAGGTAGGTTAAAAAAATCGCCGCTTAAAACGATGGCGATATCATTTTTTTTGTCGTTCAAAATTATTATTTTATTTCGAAAAACTGATATAACCACAAAGGCTTTAGCTGCAAATTTCTTTAGAAATTAGCTATTGGGTACGGGAGAAAATACATAAAAATTGGGTTGGAGCATTAAAAATAACAAAAAAAAAAAAGAGTAAAAAATTAATAAAAAATAAAATTTTTCGACAAAAACTCGTATAAAAACCCAAAAAACCTGTTTTTTTTTTTTCGAAAAAATTATATCGCCATCGTGTTAAGCTACATTTGTAGCTTGGATATGGCATATTTAAATCTGCGAATTATTTTTTTTAACATACCTACTAAAAAACCTGAAATTTGGTCGCAACATCAGCGAAAAAGTGGGCGCGATTAGATAAGTAAGCGTGGCACAAAATATAATCCCGTATATTAAAAGAACGATAAATGTAAAATTGTCCCAATTTGGTTCAATTAGAATGGATTGATAGCCAGCATCTGTAAGTAATGTGCGGCATTGGAGAAGTGGGCGTGGATCAAACTAGATTTTTGTATATCTAGAGAACGACCACCATTACAATTTACAAATTTGGAAAAAATAGCTTGATGTATACATCTGTAAAAGGCCCACTGCCTTATTGTAGACATAGACGGGATAAATACAATACAAAAATCATATAGATTTCTGTGCAACTGGTGACTAGTAACAGTAAGAGTATTCAAACTTGTTACAAATAACTTCATAAGCAATGCACGAGATCTGTATTGAAAAAATTACATATTTTATTTTAATGAGGGTAGCGAAGCGCACATTGTTAAGCGAGCTTAGCTTTATGTACAGATATTAGGGTATTCTGTAGAAAGCAACAACAAAATTACAAAATATTTATGACATTGTTTGTGTTTTTAATGTTATTCGTTGGCGTTGCGTTTTACAACTTAAGTAACAACAGTAATTTCATTCATTTGAAATATTTTTGACCGTTTCTTTTTTAATTACACCTCACTATTTTAAAACGAATAAAAAACGAAAAATATTTGCTTACGTAGGAATTTGGGTTTTCTGACACACCTGGATATTTACCACATACATTTTCATTTATCGCACACTGAATCATTAACAGGCACAACTCAAAATTCCACAATGTTTAGTAGAGGCAGAAAACTGGCTTTAAAAACATGGTTGCAATTTTTAATCAAATTGAATTTCACAAATTTTCGTGGTCGCTATAGATCATTTGGTTTGTGAACTGGTTTATGAAAAAAAGGATTTGATAAATTTTGAGTTGTCTGTTTACGTTTTAGTGTGCGATATGTATACTTTATTTTAACTTTCAATGTTATTTTTCAAATTTTAGTCTTATACGTCGTTTTGTTGAAAACAAATTTGATGAAAATCATGATGTAACAATTGGTATGGACTTCAAAACTAAAGTCGTTAAGATCGATGGTGTTGACTACAAATTAGCTTTGTGGGACACAGCGGGCGCTGAAAGATTTCGTAGCCTTACTCCGAACTTTTATCGAAAATCTTTGGGTGCAATTTTGGTATATGACATTACAAACCGGGAATCGTTAGCAAAATTGGAAACCTGGTTTACGGAACTGGAGAATTACAGTGATAATCCAAATATAGCAACAATTGTTGTTGGTAATAAAATCGACAATGAACGAGTAATCAGCCGTGATGAAGGCTCAAAATTTGCTCGCAAACATCGCTCGCTGTTTATTGAAACATCTGCTAAACATGATAAATTCGTTGCAGATGTTTTCAAGGATATTGTGGAAAAGGTAAATTTATGTGTGATTTTCAAAAATTGGTGTTTTTAAAAATATTTCTATCAAAATCGGTCCTTAAAATTTAAAACAAAAAGTTTCCGTATGTCATACTTATGCCTCGATAATTCAATTTTAAAACAACTTTAAGATTTTCGGTCATATTTTGAAATTCTTTTTCTTTTTCTTTTGTTAATTCAGCAATTTTTGAACATAAGTTTTTGAAGATATTTTAGGAAAAAAACACTTCATTTGATCGTATATAAAATACGGCAGTTATTTATATATACTTGGCATTTGTAAGAGAACCATTTAAATAGTAGTAATTCTAAGCTCATTAAAAAAACCACTGCATGTACATTAGGGTAATGGATAGGGAAACTGGAAATATGCTCTAAAAAGTGTTGTATGCGCATAAAATATGCAGTAAAAACGACAATATTTACAGACACAAATCCGGGTATTTCTTTTTTGGGACCCATTTGCAATAATCGACACAACATAACAAAATTATATTATGAGGTTATTTGCGCCGAATATTATCTAGCAGCCGTATTCATTACAAAAAAATTAGCCACTGCTTGTACACTACGTTCAACGAACTGCTAACTAGAATGGCGATTAAGATTAGCAGCTTGTTAGCACAGAGTTATTCATAACAAATTTAATCCCCTATGCTAACATTTATAAATGAACGAAATGCCACATTATATTGCTCAAAAATCAACACGTTTTGCATTAATCATCGCTGTTTTTGTCATTTCATTTAATCATTTTTTTTTTTTTGTTATTCCCTCCCCATATAAAAATTTTAAATGTTTTTGAATTTAAACAATTTAAAAAAGGTCTCTAAATTAAAAAAAGAAAGTGAATTAAAAAACAAACAAAATTATTCAACATTAAACGGCTGTTTTTCAGAAGTTGGCAAACGTTTGGCAGCTCGTTAACAAGAGTTTAGCAAATGGTTAGCCAGAGTTTGGTAAGTTTATTATTATTTTTTTTTTTTTTTGATTATTTATTTATTGAATCTTCATATATTAAATATGAACTAACAATAATTATTCAAATCTTATACTAATACTTTATTTTTGTCCTGCCAATGCCAGACTAAAATTGTTCTCCTCTTGGTTTCTGTTCACATATGTAGATGTTTAGCGCTCTCGAGTGGCCGCTGTCATTTAAAATATTTCGAGCCAATGGATTTGGGTGCAGTTCCAGGTTTTTTAAATATTTTACTGCATATTTCGTTATCATAGTTTTTACTAATGGCACATTGAGATCCTTGTGAATATTAGAGTTTTTAACATACCAGGGAGCGGCTGTGATTATTCGAAGAAGTTTATTTTGGCGCCTTTGAATTTTTTCGATATTTGAGGCCCAGGCAGTGCCTAATAGCTGAATACCGTAGCACCAGATTGGCTTTAATATAGAGTTGTAAAGTAGAAGTTTGCAATCGAGGCTAAGAACTGAATTTCTTCTAATAAGCCAATAAATATTAATTGCTTTAAGTTTCATTTGTGTTAGTTTTGCTTCTATATGGCATTTCCATGTTAAACGCCGATCTAGATGAATACTGAGATATTTTACATGCGATTGCTGGGGCACTAATTGATTATTGATTTTAATAGGGGGACATGACTCCCGACGCAAGGTGAATGCTATATGTACGCATTTTTCCTCATTGATCTTTATTTTCCATTGTTTTAACCATAGTTCTAGTTGAAATATATGTTCCTGTAAGTATAAGAGATGCCTCTTGACTATTTTCATGTACGCTTAGAAAAGCTGTATCATCAGCAAATGTTGAAGTTAGGGTGTGGTTATTTGTTGGCATGTCTGAGGTATATATTAAGTATAACAGTGGGCCCATGATGCTTCCCTGAGAACTTAAAAAAGCCCCTTCTTTAATAATTAACGTTTGAACAACTAAGTAGATTTCTAACTGCTTGTGTGTGTTAACTGGTAAGTTTAGCTTCAATTTATGTAATAAGCCTTCATGCCAGACTTTATCAAAAGCTTGAGAAACATCGATGAAGAGTGCGGAGCAATATTTTCTTTCTTCGAAGGCTTTTCTTATGCGTTTACTATACGATGGGTTGTTCAATTGTGCTATGTTCTCTTCTAAAGCCGAATTGATGGTTAGGAATACATCTATTTTCCTTTAAGATTGGGGTTAGTTTTGACACTAACAGCTTCTCAAACAGCTTTGATATATTAGACAATAAGCTTATAGGTCTATATGACTCAACTTTTGTGGGATCCTTTCTTGGTTTAGGTATCATGGTAACTATAGAATAATTTTCTTTGCTATGCTGGGTAACTCCAAAAGCATTTTGTTACTGATTCGATTTCTCTTATCTCAAATCTTAGTGGAACAGCTGCTCTAACAGCAACAGGTGGTAACTCGACCGCAACATCGAAAGATGTATGAGGGGTAAATACGGTTTTCAAATGATTAACAAAAAGATTTCCTTTTTCAATATAATTTCTTGCCCAACTTCCATTCAAGTTTCTTAATGGTGGTTTAGTGATACTTGGTCTTTTAAGATTTCTAGCTGCACGCCATATTGAGTAGTCAGATTGAGGAGTTGCATCAAGTTCCTTAAGATATTTTTCCAGGGAAGCTGTTTTCTGAGACTGCAGTAACTTTCTTAGCCTTTTTTTGCACTCTTTTAGTAAGTGTTTAAGTTGAGGGGGATCTGTGCAATTGCCGCTCTCTTCGAGCTCTCCTGTTTTCAGTCAAGAGACGTTCGACATCTGTAGAATATATTTTACTATTTTTGAGGGGTATGCTAGAATGTTGAACAGCTAGTTTAAGATAATTGTCAAAATTTACAAAAGAAAGATTCACATCCTACGGTGTACTAAGCGGAATATTTTCAGTGCAGTGGGTACTGAGATATTTTTTATATTTTAACTATTAAATTTGTGTGGCTGACGTCACTAAGTAACCAGACGGAGATATAATTCTATTAGAGTTTGTTATAGTAAGAATTGTAGGTGTGTGATCAGAAGATAATTTTAAGGAAGCTGCAGCATAAATCGTTTCTGCGGGGATGTTTTTAACCACTCCAAAATCGATAACATCTGGAACTTTTTGCTGATCAGTAGGCCAATATGTTGGTTGTCCGCTCGCGACCACATTTAGATCCATTTTACAAATTGCGTTAAACAAAACACGACCCTTAGTTGTTATAAGTCGTGACCCCTAGAAAGTGTGTTTAGCGTTATAATTACCAGCATCTAGGAAGCAGGGTCCTAATGATTTGAAATATTTGTTATACTGGCTTTCTGATATTGAAAATCTAGGTGGGGAGTATAATGATGAAATTACTAGGTTTCGATTTAATTCCTCAAAGCAAATGTTCGTTGCTTGGAGATAATCTTCTCGATGAGCAAACATTAAGTTGTGTTTTACTCGGTTTTATTTAAAAATGGCAGAACCTCCACAAGCTCTACCTCGAGGGTCCTTGGTATAATATAATATATAACCATTGATTTTAAACGTATTTCTTGAGGTCAGATGAATTTCAGAAACCATCAAAACATCAATTTGTTTATTTTTAAGAAAGTATTCTAGTTAATTTTTATGTTGGCTGGTGCCGTTTGCGTTCCAAAAGCAAATTTTTAAACAGTTCATGGCTTGTTTAGTATAGCTAGCTACATTTTTTTTTACCACCACAGTCGAATGCATTCTTAACATTTCTTGCGTCATGTTACCCATTTTGTTAGTAAAATTGTTAACGGTTTGCGCTAATGTTCCCATGGTTTTTTTCTAGCCGAGTTAAATTAGAAATGGGAATTTCGTCATTTTTTGGTAAATCACCTTGCAGTGGCATATTTTTAGATTTTAAGACATTAGCGTACGAGGTTCTGTTATTATTTGGCTGCTATATCTGAACACCGTACGTGTTTTCTTGATTAGTTACCTGCGTTTGAGGGATTAAGTTTCTGTCCAACAGGACGCTTGACAATCAAATATACCGGGCATCTTCTATAGTTGGCAGTGTGATTACCACCACAGTTGCTACATTTTTTTACATTGGGGTCATTTTTTGACTTATCGCACAGGACGGTACCATGTTATTCTCCACATACGACGCAAACAGGGGGTAAATAGCAGTATGGCCTAGTATGACCAAAATCTTGGCAGTTTAAACACTGAATGGGCCCCTTTCTTTTGTGTGGCTAACTATGTACCAAATGTACCGTGTGTACCAAATTTTTAAATTATTTTCAAAATTCCTACCTGTAGATTACATGACATAGTTAGACGGACAGACATCGTTAGATTGATTCAGAAAGTGAAAGTGAAAAAAAAAAAAAAAAGCACTGCAGCCATCACTGCAAAATATAATCGGCGTGGTAAGATAAACTTCAGTTTTTAGGAAATCAATCAAGCAGGACGCAAAAACGTTTCCATCCATGCCAGACATAGCACAATACATCCCCATTAGCTACGTTGTATATTGTGAACTGATGACATTAAAGCTTTTGCGTAAAATAAAGAGCACTTGCTGGTAAATGTGGTATCATCTGCACGGCTTGGACATCAACCGTGAAAACTTTTATTTCGCCAGCAATAGCCTTCATTTTATCAATATATTTTTCGTCCCTAGCGTGATATTTTTCCTTAACATGAATATCGTATTCTTTTTCAGATATATTTTTACACTTAAAAGCGAAGTCACAAAAATCTTTCCGAGGTTAAAAATGTCTATATTCATACTCTGCATTGTTTGACTAAAAATCGAAAATCTTTCGTTGGCTGAAATCTTGAAATCATAAATACTTTTACAAATAGACTTCGAGCTTATATTGTCATATTTAACATCAAGAGGTTATGTACAGCATATTTCCATCAGCTGAGATACACATAAGCATATTGAATAAAAAAGCTAACTAAATGAAATGTTTATGCACTGATTACTTTTCCGGTTTTTTTTATTTCTTTTATTCAATATAATAAATATATATTATCGGCCTTAGTCATAAAAAATAAAATGAAACGAATTTTCTATGAAAATTTTCTTAATAAACCTTTTATGAATAAGGGGGTATTTATTTATTTATAGTATTTTATTTGTAGTATAATTAAGCTCGATAATTTTATTATACTATTCAATATAACTTTTATACAATAATAATTTTAACGCCTCAGCGTTAAAAGAGGCTAACGGTCTTATTTGTAAAAAATAAAATAGGTTAATAAAAGGTTTATTAAACCAATTTTCATACAAAATCCGTTTTATAAACTCTTTATTAACCGGTTTTATTTTTTTATAAATAAGGCCGTAAACGGTTAAAGTACGAAATCGTAAAAAATCGATTTACGAGGTTGCGTTATTAGATCATCGATATATTTCAGAGTATCAGGGATATTGCGAGGAATATATTCTAATAATATGTACCTGCCGTATTGTATTAAATGGAAACTGGTTTATGCCTTACTGATGCCGCATATTTTGTATGGACTCGAGATTGTGTCTGGTATTATAGCTCTCTAAACTATTATATTTCACCGAATTCTGAATACTATTGTTAGATATGTTTATAATGTTAGAAGAAAAATGCATATTTTTGTCCAGTGGCCATCCTACACAATTTTGTTTTTTGATTTGCAACTGGCCAAATAAGTACTACAATTTTTGCTCAACGTTTTTTTTTTAGTGCAAACGAAGTAAAATGAAGCAAATTCCAAATACGTACATTTTGTTGTTGTGTTGTGCTAATGTGTGTATTTTTGCACACATTTGCATCGTTTGCACACTTTTTGTATTACACATCGTGATTACCCTTATTAAATATTTAAATTACTACTTTGGATATACATATATCTGTTTTTATTTTTTACAAACATATTAAAAATAATTATGTTGATAATTGGAAACTCGTGACTAGGGGGACCCCACAAGGTGGAGTTCTCTCTACCTTATTTTGGCTCTTGGTTGTCAATGTTGTTCTGTGACGTTTTGACAGGATAGGTCAGAAGGTCGTCGCCTACGCGGATGATGTAGTTATATTGGTATCGGGCAAGTTTCTGCCGACAATTAGCGATGTCATGCAAGGGGCACTGGGCGAACTGTCAGCATGGGCGACTGATAAGGGTTTGGGAGTTAATCCGGAGAAGACAGAATTAGTTCTTTTTACTAGGAGGTACAATGTAGAGAATTTTAGGCTGCCGGTACTAGGGGGAGTAGAGCTTAGGCTATCTGATAGTGCTAAGTATCTAGGAGTTTTTCTGGACAGTAAGCTGTCCTGGAGGAGGAATACTCAGGAGAGACTAAAGAGGGGTCTCAATGCCTTCTATGCTTGCAGATCGTCGATATGTAGGAGTTGGGGACTCCGGCCGTCAGTTGTGGGATGGCTATACACTTTGGTGGTTAGACCCATTCTTACGTATGGGTGCTGTGTTTGGTGGGAGGCATTAAAACTAGCTAGTCGGAGGAACCTTCTGTCTAAGGCTCAGAGGTGTGCTTCGATCGGCATACAAGTGCCTTTAGGAGTACCCCTCAGGCGGCTCTGGATGTTATTCTTCATCTTCTGCCTATAGAGCAGCATGTGATGGGAATGGCAGCAAGAAGCATTCTTAGGCTGAGGGAGCTAGGACTGTTGGGAAATTTCACGGAGGGTCACTCGCGGATCTTAAGTGAAATTAGTACTAGTGGTTATCACCTAGGCTCGCACAGCTCGACGGATTATTTGGGCACTATGGTCGATGTTGGGCGTTTGCCAGAGGTGATATGCCTTTTAGGGAGAGCTGGTCAGGGCAGAGCAGATTGTAAAGGGGATTTGCTATTTTCACTGATGGCTCGAAGATGAAGGGCACGGGTGCGGATCTGGACTTCAGAAGGTCATATAGACTTCCCGACGACTGCAGAGGTTCTGGGGGTTCTCAGGGCCGTGGAAATGGTAAGGGCTAACACTGCCAAGGGCTCGGAGGTCACTGGCTCTTAGGGCCTTGATGGGCTGTTATGTGAACTCCAGGCTAGTGGACGATTGCAGGAGGGCTCTTGGAGTAATCTTAGGGAATTATGTTGTGAGGCTCTGCTGGGTACCGGGTCACTGCAACATCACCGGCAACGAGATAGCTGATGAGTTGGCAAGACTTTGGAAGAATTAGAGAATGGATTCTGAGCGGGACTAATCGGGCTTGGCGGGGCCGAACGGACTGCCAAGTATCGCGCATGCTGTGGCCGATGCTTAGAAGGTCAAATTCGGACGCGCTGCTGGGTAAGAGTAGGGCCTGCGTTAGTACCATGATAGGTATTATCACGGGCCACTGTATGATAGGCAGAATGGCGGTGAGAATGGGGTCTGGCTTGTCGTTGAGGCTACAGAACAGCAGGCTGAGGTGGCTAGGTAGCAGATTCCTGCACGAATTGGGAGATGTTTCGGGCTGCGGGCTCGAGAACCTGACGGGATTCGTAATGGGAATGACCTGGTTGCGCGGCAGGAGGCTGGGGACTGGAAACATGTAGGGCAGCTTTCCTGTTTGCTAGGGTTGTTTTTGCTTGTGCTGCCCGATTTCTTCCACTGTCTTCCTTTCCTGTGCTTTCACCATTTACTTCTCCTACTCTTCTTTCTTTCACTAATTAAGGCGTCACAATGGACTATATTGGTCTCTGGGTGAGGGTGTGAAGTTTGCTTCACACCAGCCTTTCTAACCTTACCTAACCTAACCTAAATCCACTTCATTTCGATTTGTAGAACATGCCCAAATGTTTATGTTTAGTTAATTTAATTTAATTAAATTTAATTTAAATCTTCCTAAGCTATCCACTTTGGGTCCCGGCTATAATTGTTATTTTATTATTAATAATTTGGGAATCCAAGTTTTTTTGTGCATATAATTTTATTTTAATTAAAGTGTGCATCCAATTTAGAATTTACATTTACATTTGTAATATATAATTTTTTGCCTATAGCCTTTTTTATATTACTTGGATTGAAATAAATAAATAAGAGTGTATTAGAAATCTACGACATTTTCGTTTTGTTTTAAAAATCGATTTCTGTCACATACCTGATTATGTATGTGCATGTTGAATTTTGACATTTTAATAAAAAACCATGAGTATTTATGCAAAAAACTTTTTTAAAAGCTTGGTATTTTGTTCAGTAAGTTAATGAAGGAAAAATAAAAAAATATATTTTTTTTAAAATTTTAAATTAAAATTATTTAACAGAATATGTAAACGTTAGTAAAAATGTAATGTAGGCAAATATTTGCAATTTTATTTTGAACACAGATATTGAATCCAAGATCCTAATAAATTCGTTAATACAAAAAAAATTATTTCTTTTGAGAAATTAATTGATAAATTGCAAGATACATTTTTACTTGCGAGATGGGCAAAAACAAAATTTAATTAGGCTAGAAAAACTTACCCTGATAATAAAATAACTTTTAAATTTCTCTTTTTTAGATTGTATCATCGGATCACTATAAAAGTCTAGACAATGATAATACTGTCAACGTTAATGAAGATGCAAATGTTGCAGATAAATCTAGTTGTTTCCCCAATTGGCTTCTTTCGTGGTTTTAATTTAAATACTAAAGAAATATTTTTACAATTATTTTTATTTAAATTTTGATTTTTTTTCTTAAATCATTACGATTAGTAAATATATAAAGTATTTGTGTACCAGCAATTTGTTAAGATAAATATTTAAAAATTAATAAAAAAAAAGTAGGTTTACAAACCTAATATTAAAAAAAAAATACAACAATTGTTTAACAAATTTTACAGCGGAACACATCTTCCATTTCTCTTACCGTAGATGATGGTAAAGAAAACAATAAATTTTTAGATGTTCAATTTAATAGTGGAAATCTTAAGAGATTTATTGAAGTAAAAGGTTTATTTAAATATTTATTATTCGGCTCCATGAAATAAGTCCCCATTAAAGTAGTCCCCAAAAACAAAATGAAATAAGTCCCCAAAAAAGTTCAGGAAACAACAACATTGTTTGGAGAGTTATTTCTCGTTTTTTTGGGACTTATTTCGTTTTTTTGGTTTTGGGGACTTATTTCGTATGAGAGAACTCCTCAAAAATATCTTATGAAATAAATCCCCAAAAAAAATAATTGGGGACTTATTTCATTTTTAAATTACATATTTTAAAAGGCATAATAAATGCAAATTATATTCCGTTGTATTTACTGCATAAGTTTACCATACATTAAAAGGGGATAGAATCAAATTCTGTAATTTCAGAATCCCAAAAAATCAGGATTATTTTTAAATCCCGAAATTAGAATCTCTAAGTCCCGAACTTTATAATTTCAAAATTCGAAAATCCCGAATATAAGAATCACGAATAGTAAATTAAAGCTTTTCTGCATAGCCGGTTTTTGGCCGGGCGCAAGGATTTTCTCCTCTATAGTATTGTCCCCGTCCGAAGACCGGCTGCGCAGAAACGCTTTAGCGAAGCCGGTGTTTGGTATACCATACAGGAGGAAATCCTTGCGCCCGGCCAAAGACCGGCTATGCAGAAAAGCTTTAATTAGCGATTCGAGATTCTTATATTCGAGATTTTCGAATTCGATATTATAAAGATCGGGACTTAGAGATTCCGATTTCTGAAATTCTGGAATTTTGTGAACCAAAAGTGAACAGTAAGTATTATATTGGGGTCTTATTTCATTTTTAAAATTGGGGTTTTATTTCATATGAAATTAGCCCCTACAAATTGTGGACTTATTTCATTTTGTTTTTGGGGAATTATTTCCTGGGGCTTATTTCATGCCGCCTATTATTCTATGCAGCTACTGTAATATCTACTGCAGCCATGGCTACCAGATTTGACGATTTATCGTCATTTTGACCATTTCTGGGTACAAAAATGGACTATTGACGATTTATAACCTAAATTTTACGATTTTTCAAAAGACAAATTTTGTTTAAATTTACAAATGTTTTTAATATAATTTCACATTTTATTTAAGCTCCTTAGATAACAATGTTTCCTGACTTAAGTCCATTGTTTTTAGTTAAATTGAGGGTGCTGATTACGATTTACATAATTTACACCATTTTTTGTATCATTTTCTTAATATTTCACGCTGAATTAATCTACCCCAAAATCTCTTTCTTTTGAATAGAATCACATTGATGAGTATATCAGGATTCTAAATTTGAAATAAAAACCAAATTATTTTGAATGGGGTTAAGAAGAAAAATTCAAAGTATTTTTTTAAAATTAATGCACAATATGAATCAAGAGGTGGTAGACAAAAACTAATGGTATGTTCGTAATGAGCAGGCAAAAAAAAAAAAAAAAAAGTGAACTGCTATTTTTATTTCAGAATATTTACATCAAAAATTTATAAGGATATGAACACAAAAAATTTAATATCCTTGCAATAACAGTAAGATATCCTTATATATTTAATGATGTGACCCTACTCAACTAAGGCCAGGTTTTTGAGAAATGGATTAAGTTTAAACTTAGCTTAACGTACTCTGAAACTCGGATTTTTCCGGCGAAATGTGTTTTTTTAATTTATTTTTTCATTACAGAACAACGGCCTAAGTTATAAAAAAAAAAATAAAAAGGGTTTATGAAACAGATTTTCATACAAAATCCGTTATACAAAACCTTTATTAATCTGTTTTATTTTCGTCAAAATTATGTATACAAACTTGGTAATGGCGGCATAAATATGTTTTCATATTAACTAAACCAAGTTTAACTGAGATCTCGAAACCCAGCCTCAGAGAGAATTTTGTGAAGATTATTAATTCAGAAAGTATTTAAAGGTTTGAAGGACCGTTCGCAAAAAACTGACGGAATAAAAAAGAAAGTGGTGTAATTGGTTTAAATTATATATTTCACCAGTGATGCAAAACGGGGCCATTTTTGGCACTTTTGAATGTTTGATGGCTCTGTAAAAATCAATTTTGGCCCTTTCAGGTTCAGGTTAACTAACTACTTTAAATCGTTTAATACATTTCTCAACGTTATTTTCTCAATATTTTGATCACAACTTTTATTTAAGAAATTGTTTTGGTTGTTCAGGGCCAAATAAAGCGCTCAAGCGGTTTGATCTATGATATGAAGGAAAAAACATATGAAGCTTGTTTGTACGAAATTCAAAAAAGGTAAAATATTCAGAACAACATCCTGCAGTCGTTGTCAAACCGCTTGTGTAGTTCACTTGACCCTTTAAAGTGTGAACTCCTTACTTTTATTTGCAAATCAGTCTTAAAAGGAAATATAAAAAAAAAACAAAGTAGACTGTCAAATTATAAAAGTGGTTCATACATAAATTAAATATTGTGTTGAAAAATGAATTTTCGTGTTGCTCTTGAGCATGAAACATAAAGTGTGTAATATTAAAATGAAACAAAAATAAACAAAAATATATTTAATCAATGTGAATTTTTGTTCTTAATAAAATTAAAACACATGTTCTACTATGTATTATTGTATCACTATTAAAAAAATAGTGTGGCCCTATCAAAGGTATTTTGGCCCTTTTAGATCGTAAGTTTGGCCCAAAGCAAAAAAACTCAAAATGCATCACTGTAATCTTTAAAACTAGAGCTGTTATGGAAAAACTAATGACACTATCGTTATCAGCAGATGAAAATACATAAGGATCGGCAATTTTTGTTTAAGAAACTTTTAAAAAGCTCTATTTTGTTGTGCAGTGTAATTTGATTTATTTGATTGACAGTAATTTTATTTTTATTTATTTATTCATTTATTTACGTAATATTAAGCCATTAAGGCCAAAAATCAATATTACAAGTAATTAATGCTTAAGCTACATGTATAAAATATTCATTAATCTATAGTTATAATTCATAATTAAAACTAACAAAATGAAAAATAAAAATAATAATATACCATCACTTTAGATTAAGGCTCCCCAGCCAAATTAAAATATAAATATCATAATTATCATCCATAATTTTCATGTCTTAGCTGTTCATTAAAAAAAATACGATTTTTTTTTACCACGATGCACATTTTTAAGAGTTCTATTTGATCAGTAAGTACTGTTTTATTATAGCCATTTTCTTCACACTATTAAACTTTTCTTCAGAAAGTCTGAGTTTATTGCTGTTTACCAGACTTAAGCAGGATTTTCTACGTGTAAAATAGTTGTTTAATATTTCTTGGTTTTAGTTTATTTTCTTACTTTTCTTATGAATGACAATACTTTTGAATATTTATGGTTGTGTTACTTCAATAAGTTTCTGAACGAAAATTTTTATTTTACTTTTAAAAACAGGCAGAATATATTAAAATTTTATTAGCAACGGAAACTAAAAATAACAATTAATTTTCAAAACTTATTAAAAGTTAGTGGTTTTTTACAATGACGATTTAGCTTAGTTAATTTGACGATTTCTTCCTCAAAATTCGACGATTTTCGACCAATTTTATCTGGCAGCTATGACTGCAGCTAGAAACAATTTTAAAAATGTCTGTCTGTATGTCGATCGTTTGGTTAGTGGTTCGAATTAACTGAAAGATAGATTTAGTTTTTTTATTGGACTGTTATCGTAATGTGGTTATTAATTAATATTTATTTTTTTGTTTATTTATTCTGATCATTTTATGTTGTCACTATAATTATTATTTGCAAATATGTAATTTTGTTAATACACACAAAAAATTAATTGCATTAAAATTATAATTTTAAATTATTTACCTAAACCAATCTTTTTTGCATCCACTTCGTAGATGAGCAGTCTCCACATTTTTACAACAAACACTTCGGCTTCTTCGTCAAGTACCTGAGAAACGATATTGAACGAGTACTTAATTATTCGAGTTTTTCCGAGTATAAAGAAATTATTCTTACCATCTGAACATCGTCCAGTATACTCTGAGGTGAACTGCCAGCTAAAACTTTAGAACATATAAAATCGACCAGTGTTGGTTCGGGTTCCCCGATATATTCAATAATCTTCTTATTTATCCAAGGACGAATTTTACGTTCCATAAGATTGTTGTCAATTTCATTGCGATCTAGTTTGTAGTTGAAAAGATCCTCCTTTTGGGTGGGTATCCTGTCAATAATGCTTTTTATGTGGCGTCGTTTTTCATCGTGTACCTTTGTACCACTATTATCATCCTTTTTGCTATTTGCTACATCTGTATTACCAGCAGCTGCAGCAGAAGTATCATTCTTACCATGTTTTTTGTTTATTGTTGCATTTCCTCCCTTTCCAGCGCTGCCACCAGCTGTTGAAGATCCATTGCCGGTACCAATGCCACCACCTCCATCGTGTCGATCATTTGTGTGCGCACTAGACGAATGTAGGCCCTGTTTTGCCTGATTGTCTTCATAGTCTGAAACGTGTTCAAAAAATCAAAAAATCTCTTAAAATGTTTCACAATCAAACTTACCTAAAGGTACAAGTTTTCTTTTTTTAGGATTTGAAAGGTCATCGTTATCATCATCATTACTAAATACACCAGCGGTCGTTTCAATTTTCTTTTTCTTGGCATTGGCGCCCAAATTCATACTTATTCCCACTGTAGGCATCATAGGCGGTGTTGATGCGGATTCATTATTTTGAGAATGTGCAAAAGCTTGTGGTGTTGCAGGTGACATGGATTCTATATCGGGAGCACTTGTAAAATCATGTGACTCAGAGTTTTGGCGACTATATCTACTGCTTGCATTAGACATTGTCTCATGTCTAGAGGTAACATCATCATTTGAGGATGATTCAACTGAATCGGCTTTAGAAAGTGATCTCTTAGGTGCAGCACCTACGCTGCCACCCACCAACACACTGTCTTCCGTTCTATGGTAGATTTCATTTGGTTTTGCACGCTTTTCCGAAGTCAAAATAGTACTGCGTTTATCCCTGCTGCGTTCTTGTTCTCTTTCTTTTCGTTGTATATTCTCTAAATTAACATCAATGATTATTTGAGGCCGATATAACTTTTCATGCTCCTTTTTGGCTCTTTCATATTCTTGTGAGGGATTCTCGAACTCTCCGTTAAATATTTTATTTTTAAGTTCTTCAAGCTCTTCCTGTTCCTTGTTGCGATCCTTCGCGTCTAAATCTGCCTCTCGAACTCGTTCAGCGAGACGTCTTTGCAATTCACGACCTCTAAACAGTTATTAAATTTTGTACAAACGCTTTCAAATAAAATTTTTGTGTTAAAAGAAACAAAACTTACTTGTAATATTTGACATCGTCTCTTTCGTCATCGTAGTCTTCTAGGAACTCTTTAAGACGTTTCGCCTCCTTTTCTCTTTCATCTTGTTTCACCTTTTCCTTTAAACGTATCTGATTAAAAAAAAGTCAAATGTTAGATGTAGTTATAAAAAGTTCATGAAAATTAAACCAACCTTTTCGTATTCCTTAATTTTGCGTTTTTCTCTTTGCTCCCAGTTGAGTAAACGTTCTTGATAAGCTTCTTCCTTCTCACGTGCTTTCTTTTCCGCCTTTTTACGTTCACGGAGTTCCTCCTCTATTTCTTTTTCCCTTTGAACATCTCTGACATTTTTCACAACCTTTTCTTCGCGTTCCCTAAAAGTTGATCAAATTTACACTTATTGTGTCTGATATAACAAAAACTTTCATATGAAACATTTGTTGATTTTTGGGGCTTTGTATTGGCAAACATTAATTTAATGATACATACAAACATAAGTTTTTACAATCTTTAAAGCATTTCTGTGGTCTAAAAATAAAATATACCTTTCTCGTTCTCGGTCACGTTCTCTTTCCCTTTCTCTTTCTCGCTCCCTTTCACGTTCTCTTTCCCGTTCACGCTCCCTTTCTCTTTCCCTTTCGCGTTCCTTTTCACGTTGCTCTTTTTCACGTTCTCTTTCACGTTCGCGTTCGCGTTCTCTTTCGCGCTCACGTTCCCGTTCTCTGTACTCACGATCTCTATCTTTGGAACGTGAACGACTGCGTTTACGCCGTGAATCTTTAGAGTCGCGATCTTTTTCCTTTTTAATTGGAGATGAAATATCTATACGCTCCGTTTTATTTGTAGTCGTTATTGAAACTCCATCAACGCCATGTTCCTCCGCATCCCAGTCTAGCTCACTTATACTCTCGCTTCTCTTCTTCTTTTCTTTTTCTCTTTCGCGAGTTCTTTCTTTCTTTTGCTCTTTGTCGCGTTCTTTTTCTTTTTCGCGTTCTTTTTCCTTTTCCTTGCGATGCTCGTCAGCTTCTGCTCTTTTTCGGAATTTGCCAATTTCGCTACTAATAAGATTACGTTTCTCCTCCTCCAGATTAGTTTCATGAAGTACTTTGGGAACTTTAATTTCATCACTGCGGGTAGGCTTAGTTTTAACACCACGAACTCCATACAAATCCGTCCGTGCATTGGGATCAAATTCGTCCATTTCATGCTTGTGCTCATCGATAATTCGACGCATTGAACGCAGCGCATCTTCGTCGTCAATTTTCTCATCTGGCATATCAGCAGCTCCATTTTTACGTTCCTCTTCTTTATAGTTGTCCAACAAAAGTTTATTTTTAGCATCAACTTTTGCCACCAGAGTTTTACCATCCAACTCAATTTCGCTAAGTAATCGAACGGCTCGCATACCGGCAGTGGGTCCACTAAAATTTTTATTACAAAAATGAAATGCAAGCGTTAACAAAATTATTAAGGGCTTACTCGTATTCGCAGAAACCAAACGTTGAAACTCGTTTCCAATTAACAACTTGCCCACACGTAGATAATATACGTGTTATTAAAATCTCTGGAACTCGTTCACTAATATTTCCTACAATAATGAACATCTTCTCGGTTAAAAAATATAATAGGTATAATAAATAAATAGTAGAAAATATTGAATTTACCGACAAAAACAGTTATAATTGGTCCTTTAAATTGTGGTACTGGATCTGGTGGCCTTTGATAAACTGTAGGTTGAGAACTGATAGTTGCTGAATTTCTATAGCCTCTTGGATGTGGAGGTGGATTACTCATCGGTCCCATCATCTATCGAGTAAATGTAAAAAATCAAGGACTATCAACCTGTATAGGTACAATACTTTTTCGTTTTTGTAAATAATACATACATGAGGTGGTGGTATGGAGGGATTCATGTATGGTGGCATAGGTGGGCGTGGTGGATATGACATTTTGTTGCTTAAAATCTTTAAGTACAAACTGAAATTACAAGAACTTTTAAATATTTTAGTTTGTATGCAGATACTATTTAATTCTTTGCTTTGATTTTTTGCTAAAAGTAAATGGTTGGCATGCCAAGTGTCAACCGTTCTTATTTTACGGGCGCCGTATGCACCTATTTGTTTGTTTGCTTTCTATTTTATATACGTAGGCAGGCAAGTTTTGTGATTTATTTTTTATTAACATCTATTTGTCGTTAATAGTATTCTAAATAGAAAAATTACGTGTAAAATACTTAAAAACTCAATGAACAAAAAATTAAACTTTTATTTTCTTTTTCCATACAGCTATACAACGTTTGAGAAAATCAGACTATATTTTAGAAATACCAATTACTTAGTTGAAAAAGCGGTTACTACATGCGGCATGGTACAATGTGGCCATACTTGAATGAGAATTTAGTGCTGCTAAACGTAAAATATTTAGTATTGGGTTCAGTGTGACCATATCTAAAAAAAATTTACAGCTAAATCTGGCATTAGACAGGTCAAAAATGCTAAAAAATAATATAAAAAAAAATGCTTAAATAATGCTAAATTTTTTTTAAAAGATTTTTGTTACTAAATTTATTACCAGTATGAAATGTTTTTCGAAACTAAATACATTTTAGTTACTTATTTTTAAACGAAATTGAAATATGTATATGGTTACAATTAAGCAAGTGGGTAGATTATGGTAAAGCAGAGCTCAGAAAAATTCATATATGATCGCTCATATTTAACCATTCATGAATTTTTTCATGAATGAGGAATTTAAAACGTGTAACTTTTTTCACAGCTATTAATTAATTGTGAATTTTTGCCAATTCATTTATGAGGGTGAGAAAAAATAAATTTTTGCCTTTCTTCACTCATGAAGAATGAGGAAACAAAAAATTTTTGTGGCTGCTCTTGAACAATAAATTTAAATATGAAAATCACAAAATTTATATGTAGCATCCTTAGGTTTGCGTTGACGTGAAACATGTTTGCTTTTCTGATGCAGCGCAGGCAGTACTGCATTTGAGAACGTAAGGAAATTATATTATTATATATCTGTGGTTTTAGTGGGTAACCGCGTATGTCTTAAAATCAAATTTTTCAGGAAAGCGGAAAAAACATTCTAGATCGAATTGTGGGCTAGGTATTGAACTTTTTGAAATTGGTCATTGCGAAAAAAAAATCGGAATTGGTAAATATATTTCAGAAATTTTAAGAACCATGTAAAGAGCGTTTAAAATTAAGCAATAGGGTATCAACATCTCAAAATCGAAAAATGGACATACGCGGTTACATATGAAAACCACAGATAAATTATGACATATTATGTATAATTTTAGGTAGTATTTCATCTAAAAAATATCAGTATTTAATAAAGCTGAACACAAAATAAAGCTAAACATTTTATATTCCAGACCTTCAGACCACCTTGGATAACGATCTTGCAGCGATGTGGTGGATGAGTCTAGGCTGTAGTTTGTATTTCAAGTACAGGTAACGTCATAAGCGGCGCCTGGGATTGAGATACTGAACCTGAAAGCCTTGACGACAAAAGGTTATCCACCCCTAAACCGAGGTGTCATGCGACCCGTGCATATCGGTATGGTTTGCAGTCAGGGGTTACCGACTGTATTATCATGGAGCTTTGCTGATACCTGGGCACCTCAGCAAATAGACCATGCCCTTACCACGTTATTGGGGGCTATGACGTGGCGGACCTTTCAACTCCCCTACACTCGTGGGACCAAAATTTATAAATGAACAATCTTAAAGACAAAAAACAACAACAAAAACAAGCAACGGTAACTGATGACGGACAGGCGATAACAAGGACAACGATAGACAGTAACACGAAAAAGCCAGGGACTGTAACAGTCCCGGCGACCAAAGAAGATCGGCCTAGGCTGATCGGAAGAGCTAAAAACTGCGGCGGGATGCCTCTGTGCTTCAATCCAAGCACCTCCAAAGCCGCTTCAGCCCTTTCCGTCATTGGAACGGATAAAACCCCTGCGTGCCGCCTTGCGTTTTATTGAGCTTCTAGGCTCCAAAAAAGCTGAAGAGCTTACCAGTGAACAAAAAGCTTCACTGGCATGGGCAAGAGCCCACATAGCTGGGCTGCCAAGTGCTTCTCCTTCATTCCCTGCGAAGGTGACAATGCCTAAACGGCAACGTTCGGAGGAGGAAGCTGCAGCCGCGAAACAGCAACCAGGGACGAAACGTTCCAAGATTGCACCGAAATCGATGAATAAGTCCTTCAGCGAGGTGGCCAAAGGTCACCTTGTGCGGGCTGTAATCGATAGAGGGGTTGATAATGGTGCCATCTCCCATACCAAGTGGGACCTGGTAAAACAAAAATTAATGAGAGTGTTCTGGACGATCCTCAGGGAGAATCCAGGGCCACCTCCTCAATGCGATGATGCTGGCTGGTTCCAGGGTCACGTGAAGCTGATGGCTTGCGCAGATGAGCGTTCAGCGCTGCTTCTGAAGCGGGCCATCCAAATGTAAGGAGAGGTCTGGGAAGGTGCTAGGCTCGATGTGGTATTAGTTGATGAGATACCACGGAGGCCTAGATCGATTCCTACCATCGCTGCCGAACCATCGGAACCTGAGGAGATCTTGAAGATCATTCAGTGCTGCAACCCTCAACTGCCCACACAGGACTGGAAAGTTGTGAAGGTTTCGGCTGCTGAAGGGTCCTCAAGGACGGCGATTGTGGTGTTAAGCCAGCAATCCTTGGAACCACTGAGGGAGAGGCAGGGCAAGATCTACTATGGTTTTAGTACGATCTTGCTCCGTGGCTACCGAATTGATAACAAGGGCAATCCGGCTCCTTCGGTTAGTGAGGCCAAGCAGCCTGTGACAAAGAGGACACCCAGTCTGTCTCCGGATTGGTGGGTGACTTCTTTGATCACTTGGGTGATATGGTTGATGAGGACGTACTTCTGGAATCAGACCAGGAGGACGTCAACATTACAGTGGTCGCCAATATGGAGCATGGTGAAGGTTCTACAGATTAACCTCCACCACTCTAAAGCAGCATCTGCTGCACTGCTCCTCCGTGTGGTAGGAAGAGGGGAGGAGCTCGTGATGGTCCAAGAACCCTGGATTCATAAGGGTCGGGTCTGCGGACTTAATCTCAAAGGATACAAGCTACTGTTTGCGAAAGGTACAGGTAACATAAGATCTTGTGTCTTAGCTAAAAATTCGTTTAAAATCTTCATTATTTCTGATTACAGTGATGAAGACACCACAACAGTTGCTCTCGAGACACGGGACGGTATAGTCTGGATGGTCTCGGGATATATGGCGCATGACCACGGACAGGACCCACCCAATCGGCTCATCCGTGATGCAGTAATGAGGGCAGCAGCCACTGGAACTCCGGTCATAATCTGTGCCGATGCCAATGCGCACCACACTATATGGGGTAGCACGAATACGAATGTTAGAGGTGAGTCACTATTCTCCTTTATTATGAATTATTATTTAGGAATAGTAAATAGGGGCCGTGAGCCAACGTTTGTTGTTGTAAATAGGTGTGAAGTTCTTGATGTCACGCTGGTTAGCATTGACCACATTGACATGATCGAAAACTGGATGGTTTCTAATGATTGTCCACTTTCTGATCATAGATATGTGGATTTTAGTCTGGTACTTAGGTCTGTAAGATCGAGTGCTATGTTGAATAGGAAACGAACGAATTGGGAGATTCATTCCTCCTCTCTGGTTCGGACTCTATCTGATCCTCTCCGGGTCGACGATATAGGGGGGATCGATGCGGCAGTGGGTCTGCTTACAGACTTACTGCAGTTGGCGACTTCCTTGGCGTGCAAGCCAATGGTGCATAGGGGCAGGGATCGTCTACCGTGGTGGGATGCTGATATTGCGCAGGCAAGAAGAGACTGTCGTAGGTTGTTCAATATGGCTAAGCTCCATGGTAATTGGGCGGAGTACAAGTCTTCACTGAATAGATTCAGAAACTTGGTGAGATCGGCGAAAAGGAGTGCTTGGAGGAACTTCTGTACCGGAGTGGAAGGATCCTCTGAGACAAACCGTTTACGTAGGATAATGGCTTCGAGCCCGGTTGTCCCGTCCTATATCCGAAAATCGGATGATTGCTGGACTACGACTTAGGAAGGTTTTTGTGTAACACATACTTACATATAAAGAAATAGGCATTTAAAAATTTGCATTACATTTTCTTTATAATCAACTTCATTTATTTTATCAATATTATTTGTCATTTGCATTTCTTTTACTATTTTACAAAATTTTTGAATTTTTTTAAACAATTTTAACAAACAGCTATTATTGTTTTTGTTTTTTGTTAAATTGTCATTTTTTTCTTGTACAGGGAAGTAGTTTTTAGTGCTTTATGGGGAAAAGCATAGTTGCATCAATAAGTACTACTAGATTTCGTCAAAATCTAGGTACGGAGTAGATTTTGTTTTGTACGGGAAATCTAGCCAAAAACAACTTGATTTGGCTCGAAATCTCGAAAGTACTAGATTTCGTTGTAGTGAAAATTGGCTATTAAGAAATTTATATACTTGATGATTGGTCATTTTCAATTATGTTAATAACTTGGCTATTTTTTAATATGTAACGTGATGTATTGAATCGAAATCAATAACAAAATACACGTGGAACAGTGTATTCAGGGAATGGAAAACGTAGACAAAGAAAAAGAGGTAGCTAGAATAAAATTGGCGAACATGGTAACCAACTTCAAACGTAAATTGATAAATACGCCAAAAGAAAAATTTATTATCAGAGTTTTCGAAAAAACGAGGAAATTTATTAACAAACAAAAGAACATCATAATTATACAAGCAGACAAAGGCAATAAAACTGTGGTAATGTACAGGGACGAATATAGGGAAAAAATGAACAAACTTTTAGAAGACAAAAATACATATCGCTCTATAAGGACAGATCCGACAACAAAGCTACAGCGAGAGAATAACAATATTATTGCAGAACTACATAGGGGGAACTACATTGACTCTTGGGAAAAACGTAAACTAATTTGTTCTGCGGCAACATCCCCTAGGATATATGGATTACCAAAAATCCACAAACCTGGAACACCTCTTCGACCTATCGTGTCCTCAATACAAGTACCATGCTACAACCTTTCAAAATACGTTGGACAAATACTTAAGCATATAATTTCAGATAAATATAATGTTAAGAATTCCACGCAGGTAAAAACACAATTAGAGACCATGCGACTCAACGAAAATGAAATCTTAGTATCTTTTGATGTTATTTCGCTCTTTACAAATATTCCAGTCTATACGGCAATTAAAAATATAATGAAAAAATGCGACAAAATTAAAGAATTTACAAAGATCCCTAGCTCTAAATTTCTAAAAATCCTCCAATTCTGCTTAACGGACAATAACTACTTTGTGTATGAGGAAAAGGTCTATAACCAGATTTTCGGCATGGCAATGGGCAACCCTCTTTCGCCTTCTATAGCAGATAATGTACTTGACACCTTACTTGACGATGCAATCACGGAACTTAGAAATAAAAATATTCACATTAAATACATAATCAAATATGTAGACGATATATTAGCCATAATTAACATCAAGGACAAGGATATTATTCTGAACACTTTTAATAGTCACCACCCCAAAATTAAATTTACAGTAGAACTTGAGAAAAATGGTGAAATTGCGTACCTTGATACCAGGCTACGTAGAGAACAAGGTTTTATTACATTTGACTGGTTCGCTAAGGAAACTTCATCTGGCAGAATAATGAATTACAACGCGACACAACCCAAAAACCAGATAATTAATACAGCAAAAAATTTTATATCAAGAGTATTAAATATAAGCGACCCGCAATATCATAACAAAAATATCGACAAAATCTCAGAAATATTAGTTAGCAATAGTTTTCCTAAAAAATTAATAAATACACTTATCAACGATACACAAAAATATGTACAATACAAAAACATCAATAATGATAGAAACCCTGAAAAAGACAAAAAATTTTACAGTGTAAAATACATACCTGGCTTGACGGATAATAGACACATAAGGACAACAATAAAATCAGAACAAATAAACTTTGCATACAAACCGAATTCAACTTTAAGTGCAATATTTTTAAGAGTGAAGGCGCCAATAGAAAAACTACAACAAAGTAATGTTGTTTACGAAGTAAAGTGTAACGGAAGGGACGATCAGAATTGTGACTTAATTTATATAGGAACAACAAAACGCTCACTTGAAAAGAGAATAGGAGAACATCAAAATGACATATTGAAGAGGAGAGAGACAAGTGCATTATCACAACACATGATTTCAAAATCTCATTCCTTTGAAACAGAACAAGTGAGAGTGTTGGATTTTGAACGAGGGGAGAGGAAGAGATATACAATAGAAAGCTTAAGAATACAACAAAACATAATGAAAACAATGAACCACAATGAAGATATTGACAACATTAGCGCTAGTTACAGAACCGCAATATAATTAATTCTGTAATAATAATTTTAAGTTGTGCTTTACTGTTTTTTGTTAAATGTTTTTGTGCAATTCAATTTTATTGAAAATCTAATGTTTTTAATGTAAAATAATATATAAATTTTGTAAGTTGTGTTTGCTTGTTAGGAAAAATATTTTGTATTAATGTTGTCCTTTTATTATTTTTATTTAAATAGACGACTCTTGAAAAAGTCACAAAAAAAGTGACGAAACGTCGGGTGAAATGTAATAAATTTGTTTTATTTACATCAATATCATTAGGTCTTATTAGCTTAAAAAGAAAAATAAACTGAAAATAAATAATTAATTGGCCAAAGAAATATATATGAATTAATTTAAAATTGTTCAATGATACATGGTTTTTGCATATAAGCTAACGATATGTATTTTGTTCTTGTAAAAAATTCTTTGGTGCCAGAATGCACTACCCTGAAAATAATACGGCTAGTCCATACACGCATGTAAAATATAGCCCATAAGGGACTTGGACTAGTCTAAAGGTAAACCAAATGTGTTGAAAAAACAAAGTATATTTAACATTACGATGTCCTAGGGCTGGACCATATAACCCAGGTTTGCATTACAACGTAGTAGTCTTAAAACTACTCCATGTTCATACATTCTCCCAGTAGACTAGTTTCGAAACTATTCCATGGTATATTCCAGAGGATTAGTTTTGAAATAATTTAAAAAAGAAAACATGTCATTTAAAAACGAAGACATGTCGTTTAACTAAAAACGCTTTTTTAACAATTTCATGGTCCGTGATTGCATTACATAGGACCATGTTGTAAGTAGTCCATTTTATCTAAAATTTATCAAGTAGTCCAATATTATTTGCAGGGTCGTAATACATTGTAAATACATTTTGCTTTGATGCTTTAAAAAGGGTGAGTTTCTTTCCTGAAAAATGATTGAAAAAATTTATTACAAGAACAGAGAACGTTTGTTTTTTTTATTTCAAAAAATTTTAGACTACCAACCAAAACGTTGGGTGTTTTTGTTGAGCAAACTTTTCTTAAATAGGAAAATTTGCAAGACAGTAGACAAGAGAGTTGGAAAGTGTACATAGATTAGTGAAAAAGTTCTCCACTATCCAGCAACTTGGTAAGAACATCATGTCGCACATGAATTCTACTCGTGTAGACTGTTCATGTTTCGTCCTTGTGCTGTCATCGTTGGCTAAACATATGTCTTAGAAACCATGTTCGCCATGATGGTCGCCTTACAATGTCATTTTCTATCTACAACCAATCGCACAACAACAAAAATTGTGGTAAACCAGAACATGAACATCAACACGTATTCGCCACATACAAGAACATGAACAAATAAGTACCGTTGCTCTTCCGGCGTGTTGTTCATGCCTTGTTCAAATCGATAGCGCATGGAGGCGTTGAGTGAAAATAAGGAAATATGACACAAATTAGACCATACAAAAACTTAACAAATAGGTGCAATGTGCAGTCGTAATATAAAGGGTCAAAGCGCTTGAAATAGTGTATACATTGCACATATTTTAGACAGCACAAAAAATAACTCAATCCAAATTGTATTGAATGAAATTTAAATGTAAATTTTGACCAATAGAATTACAATGAATGTTTCGGTTTTGTCATGCTATGTGTTAGATAAGGTAGAAAGTAAGATTAGAACAAGATAAATTTATAGCAGGTTGTCTCGGAAAGCCAGCTGATTATTTTTTATTCGCTTGTCTCGTGATACGAACTGTCAAATGTTGTTTATGTTTTTTAAACACATGTTGAATTTCTAGCTTAAAAAGTAAACAACTTTTTTTAATTAAAGTAAAAAGTGATAATATTTTCATATTTTCTTACAAAATTAACACAAATCACAAATTTTTCTTACTTTTTCTTTAAAAGTATGTTTAATAAATGATAACAAACAAAATGAATCTATTTTTGTTTAATGGCGTTTTTTCTTGTTTGTTTTTCATTTGTTTTTTATTAACCCCTTTGCTGTTTGACAGTTCGTATCACATAACAACAATAAAAAGCCCTGTTGTTTGTTTTATTGTACAATTGCTGTAATCTCGCGGCTACCTGCTATAAATATACCTTCGATTAGAATAAGACAGCTTATTTATCAAAATTAGTATATAAGCTAGGAATGTAAAATAATAAAGTCAGAATCACTGATTACACATCACTGAAAGCTGCCCTTTTTTTCATTTCTCTTTGCACCATCTTTTATGCCGAAATACAATGAACACAAATTTCTTTAGTTAAGTTACCGCAACACTAGTAAATAATATTTAAGTAAGTAAATAACATTATAAAACAAAACAATATTACTAAATACAATTTTTTGCAAAAAACATACGTTTGTTGATCCAATGCTTTTGTTAAACGTGGTTTGTGTTTTGTTATTTTTGTTTTGATCAAGCAATTTGTGTTGATTTTACCGGCCTGTTTTTACACATTAGCTCTGTTTCTTTACTCTACTTTGGGATCCCTCGGGATCCCAATTTGCACGAAAAGCGTTCCCGTACTTTAAATTTGTGTAAAAGAGAGCTAGTTTGAGAGAATAAAATTCTTCTTCTTCTTGCACGAAACAGCCCAAACTTTTTCTTCGTGTAAATTGTTAAACAGCTGTAAAACATAAACAAAACAAAAAAAGGTATGGAAAAAATGCTAATGAACAAAATTTTAGAAAGTGATTTGGAATAAAATAGTGTTATTAAATAAAAAAGTTTTATATTAAAATATCAAGAAAAATAATGTAAGTTATTGTAAAAGTGTTTGCATTGTTCTATTTTTGGTAATATATAGTTTATTTCTACACATAATATACAATTTTTCAAAAGTGTCACAAACTTTTATTGGTTTGTTAAGACTGTAAAAACACTTTGACTTTTTATTTTGTGTTAAAAATGGTTTTTTCTGTTCCCGTACTTTTGTGTAATTTTGTATCTTTGTGAGAGAAATGTATGCTAGCTCTCATTTTCACGAACTGTACCCAAAAAGTAAAGAAACAAAGCTATTGTCACTTCACTACCAAAAAAAAACGCTTTTTGTCTCTTTCTTCCAAAGCTGCCCTCGCAACTGATTTGGGCCTTTTTTACACGTGACTTTATGCATATTTGTGTGTAATCTGTGCTCAGAAACTTTTGTAACTAAAACAATCTTGTTCTTAATTGTTCTCACTGAGCACCTTAAACAGTGCACAGAAGAAGTTAAACTGCTGTGGCAAGGCATAGAATTCAAAACAACCTTGCACAAAACTTCATAAATCTCAACATTTTTTCATACACTTAATACTGTAGTGTACCTTAAAAGTGTCCACTGCTTACCCAATAACCACTATAAAATGCATACATGCCACTTCAATTACTGTAGGGTAAATGCCATACATAAAATATCAGATAACGGAATTTACCCAGCTACTCAATATGTTTGAATGAGTCAATACGAATAGGGCAATAGTAAAGCAGATCAATCAGAATGTGAGTGACACAATTTTGGAGTGTCAAATGTAAATGAGTGCATTCTAGTCATACATTCTGATTGCTTGGAACATTATGCATGGAGAAAACCTCGATAATTACATGGTACTGACAGAGAGAACTAGACTTTAATATATATTACAATAAGTAAGAGTAAGTAAAGAATATTGTTAGATTAAGACTTTAATTCTGAAAACATAAAGTGTCACTTGTTGCCTAGTTGAATTTATTTTAGTCTCTAATTTGGCAGTTGGAAAGAACGACTGACCATCAAGCTGGTACCCTACAGCTGTATAAAACTATATTGGGCTATAGGGAAAAATAACATTTAACATGACATCTACAACAACGCTACATTTCATACATTACATGGCGATCTTGCCATTTTTAGGCAACAACACTTCATACACTACATGGCGATCCTGCCCACTCGGACCACGAAAATGGAAACCTTCTAAACTAGGACCAATAGTAATCAAATCCAATAATAAAGATGCTTAATACGGATTCTGACTAGTTCCCGCCAACCATTAAATGGCACGAGGATAATAGACGATCGTCAAAAATAAATTTAATTACCGATGATCTATGGACTTTCATACAAATCTATGGACATTTTCAAAAGCATTTGAATAATTTAATCCAGAAGATGCTGAATCTGGAATATATATGTCAAGAATACTTTAATAATTAATAATACTTTAATAGTTAATAAAATGTGGGATCTAACGTTTTGACATAAAGAGATAGATTAATTACAAATAAATTTAAGAAAGAAAAAAAAAAATTTTATATGTATGTCTACATATAAAAACAGTAGAAGAATTGTCAAAGTATAAAAAAAAAAAAACTTAATTTCAAATAGTATTTTTTGTCTATAAGAAGAATTGTACTTATTTAATTTCTTGGAAAATTAATATATATATATATATATATGTTGCCAAAACTATTTGTAAATACATTATTAGACTTAAAAAAGTTGTGACAATAAAAATGTGTAGCAAATATTAAAGGTTAATTTTTAAACTTTAAAAATGCATACGATTTTATCCTGACGAAAAGTTTTATTGACTTATATTTCAATGCGAAGCAAATTTTCAAGGTTAATCTTTAAACTTTAAAAATGTATACGAATGCATTTTTTACCCTTTTGAACGGAAGGTTCTAAAAAGTTCAATAAATACAGATCATTTTTCAAAATATGCTTTGATTAACATTAAATATATAGAAAAAAAGAATATATATTTTTACAATTTCCGTTCATTCATTTTTCTTTTTTCACAAAAAATATAAATTGAAAATAATATCTAATTATTATTCAAAATGAATACATCAATGTTAAAGTGTGAATTTAGTCAATATATAACGTTCAAAACGAAATTCAATAAGAAAAGGCATTTTATGCGAGTGCATAATTTCAGCCCTTCTAAATCGAAATTCTATAAAACTCCAAGAGCCGTTAATGATGAAAAGCGGGAGAAGAAGGAGCAATATCCTGCAAATGTTAGTGAGGAGATGCCTGACTACGTTAAGGAATTTATGAAGGAAGATGATTCCTTTTTATCAGAAATCAACGTTAAGGACTTTATGGAGAAAGATGATAACTTTCTATTAGAAATCAAATTTTTAAATGTAAATTATTTTTTTAATAAAAATTAATAAAAATTTTGAAAATATCTTGTTTTTGTTTTATTATAATTATCTTTATTGTAAGGATTTCTTTTTCAGAGTTTAGATATAATTTAAATAGAATATTGCAGGTCCATTTGGTAATTGACGCCCCTTGTAAATAATTGTCCAACCTTTATCATTCATCTGAGTTAAGTATGGATCCTCCTTATTTAAAAATTTCATCATTCTATGGGGAAGATAAAACCATTTATTATCATCTAAATTGGCAATGACTTTTAGACCATATTGTGTTTCTTTCCATTCAAAATTCACAATTTTCAAAGATTGGTTTATAGGTATATCATCTATTCTAATATACTCGGGCAATATTTACAATATACCTTGGGCAATATTTACAATTTTTTTTATACATCCAAAACAAACAAGAAAAAAATAATAAAAATAAATAATTAAATATAAAATTATTACATAGGAATTACCTAACATTTTTATTAAGTTTCCTTTAAAGTGTCAATTAGGATAATGATGTGGAATATACTCCCTTAGCCTTTTTATATTAATGGCATACTTGCTTAGGTTAGAGTACAAATTGAGTTTATTTATATACTTACATATGTTGAATAATTAAACTATATTACATATTACTCTCTCTTATTTTAAAATACTCAAATAATACATTTTAACATATTACAGAATTTCTTAAATTTCTCTTCATTGAAGAAAATATATATATGATCAACTTAATATTACTCTATTTTATATTTTAAACTTCTCAAAAAATTCTTTATTTTATTTATATCCAAAACTCCTCCTTATGGAAAAATACATTGGGGGAAAAAACTAATGGGTAGGCAGAATTTTTGCTGCTTTAAATAAAAAGCAAAAAACAAAATGCTCCCTCTATGGTATATGGGAAAAAAACTAAAAGGGAGGCAGAATTTTTGCTGCCTCCCCATTTCCCTACTACTGCAAATAAATATCAATTAAATAAATTTGTATTCATTGTATTTCGGCATACAATATGGTGCAAAGAGAAATGCAAAAAGGGCAGCTTTCTAAGAAAGAGACAAAAAAACGGAAAATCTTCCGTCTCGTGACATAACTGTTTAGTAATCTGTGATTTTTATTTAGTTAAGTTAAGAAAAGTGTTAACAATAAGTTTAAAGAAACACATTATAATAAATACATATGACCAATTTCACCAATTCATTAAAATATCAATTCATATTTAAATATAATTTTTCATATCATTTTATTTTTATTTGACATCAAAAACTAGTTTTAAACAAATATATATTTAAATAGAATTGGTGAAATTGACCTTTAATATTAATTTTGTAGAATAGAAATTGTAACTTTATTGTGAACACCAAGTGTAACTGACTGTTTGTAGAACGCGAGCGCAAAAGTGACTCGTTTAACTTACATTTAAAACAAACAGGCAGTAAATGTTGTCGTCATTGTGAATTTAGCCATAAGATTGAGCAAGAGAATTTGAGTCAACAGTTTCAGAGATAGTATAAGAAAATATTTATTGAATTGTTCGTAGATCTAACTTGGAAGGAAAAGGTTTTGGAGCCGTAAAGAAGAACGGAGAAGAAATTCTCTAAAATTGGTCCCTGGTCTTACAGAGTGAAAAAAGTTTAAAATTCTTATTCACTTTATGGTCTTACTTGTATAATATTTTTAGCTTTTCTAAAGTATTTGGAAAAAGTTTCCTGACGAGCTGGCCTAAGCAACCAGCGAAATGCGCATAGGAACTAGCTTTCCCACAACAATAAATTTCAGTGTTTTCATTTAAAAAATTGGGATTATTAGCACATCATTAATAAATGAACTAATTAATGAAAAAAGTTAAAGTTAAGGTAACAAAAATTTTATTAAAATTCCTATAATTAACAAAAGAAAAAAAGGAAATAAAAGTGGGGTTATTAATATACGAAATTCATAAGCGGGGTTAAGAACCAAAGAAAAAACCAAGTGTGGTGGAAATAGCCTAGTCTCATACCCACACACAATTTTAATATCGCACTTGAAACTTGTACGAAATTTCCATGTTTGGTAATATTTGTTCAACTGGTATTTTTACGCTGATGATTCGCTACTTTACGCTCATGGAACTTCAGCAAAGAATACATTGAGTTCTATTTCATCATATTAAAATTCGATAAATAATTGTTATAAATTATGGGGTATAAAGATAAATGCATCTAACAGTGAAGCCATTTGTTTAAGGAATGCTTCTGGAAAATGCAAATATTTTGTTGTTCTGAGAGCAGCAGCTTAGTTTGTGCCTTGATGGACAGGATATTCCTTTTGTAGACAATATTAAATATTTAGGTGTTCATTTTAATAAGCTTTTTAAATTTAACCGTCATGCTAGAATTTGTCTTAACACAGCCCGAAGAATTAAAATTTCTTTTGGAAACTTAATTAATAGCAGATATTTACCAGAAAAGACAAAATTGTTTATGCATAAATTAAGTATAAGGCCGGTTCTTATGTATGCATTCTTCATTTGGTTTTCATTTTCACCTTCGATAATGAAGGAATTGGAAATTTTTGAACGTAAAATTCTTAGCCTTTGCGTTAACAAACACTTTGAGCGGGTTTATACACAGAAAAAAGTGTTTTATCAATTAAAAAAATGGTTTAAAATGTATTTCAATTTAATTAATGTGATAATTAAATCAATAATTTTTTTAGCTGAAAAAATTTAAAAATATAATTTTGATTTAATTAATTTAGTTGTTTTGAAATAAATTTTCAATTAAAATTTTTATTAAATAACAAAAAATCTTAATTGAATTTTTTCGTTTAAAATAAAATAATTTAAACATGTAGAATATTTATTTAAATAAATTAACACATTGCTTAAAATTTCAAAGTTTTTTGATCACTTTTTTAATTAAAATTAAAAATATCATTTATTGAAAATATTTTTTCAAAATTTTAAAAATTTTAGTAATCAATATAATCATTTTGGTAATAGGAGCAAAATCAACAACTTGTTTCCTTGATATAATGAATTTAGAACAAATTTGGTAATAGGAGAAATTTAATAATTTTTTCTGTATAGGAAATTTTCTAATGAATATATATATGATTTAGCTAAGGTTAAACCGTTAGCCTCGTATGGTATTGATTTAATGAAACGCTTTATTGACTCTACATAATTTGGATAATGTTTTGATTTCTTAAATGATCCAGTAGGATTCAATTGGCTCAATACTAATAGGTTATGTGGAACATGAAACTATACATATGTGTAAATAGCTTATTACCGAAATTTTACGTTTCAAAAATTACAGGTGCCCACAGGGGATAATTTTCTTTATTTTATTATTTTTAGCTTAAAGTTTAGTTTTTAAGCACAATAAATTTTTACTTCCCCAAAATGTTGTGCCGGGAGCAAGCACTTTAAACCCCAACCTCTGTAAAACAATAATATTATAATACAAAACATTAAAACAATAATATCTTAATACAAAACATTAAAGTTTTAATATGCTTTGTAATTTGACTTATATATTTTTTTTCTTATGTACGATTGTTTTAAAGTCTCAAGAACACTTAACTTAACTTATAACTTGATGTACCAAGAGAAAAAGTCATTTCCGAAAGTAAACTCAATAATGTTTATTTATGTTTAGTATTGTTTAGTGACAAGTGGGAAAAAGTATTTTGGTAAATTAGATTAAAGTTTTATTAATTTATCTTCGATTAGTGTTAAGCCATGTAAGTTTTGTAATTTTTGTGAAGATCTAAAATTAAGAACCATACATTTTTTTTTATAGGAATTAACTATTTATAGGGTAATACAGTAAAGCCGCGAACTCAGAAAAAAAAATTCTGAACTTAGAAGTTAAATAAAACAGTACAACATTTCTCAGGTGATTAATTTGGGACTCAAGTCTGATAATTGTTTATGAAAGTAGACCCAAAAAGAAGAACTTCTGCATCATTAGTTTGGTCAAGGTATATCAAATAATAATTTAAAAATTCATTTGAAGTTAGTAAGTATCGTATAGGGGAATTTGTCACGTTTAAGGCTCTTTTCTTTTTCATAACTCGAGAATTACTAGTCTAAGCTAAAACAAATTTAAAAAAATTAAGAATTACAATTGAAGCAAAGCCGCGAATAACGTTGTAAAAGCCACTTTTTGCAAAAACTGTTTTTTTTTGCAGATTAGCGTTAACAATACTTTAAACATCAAATCACCCAAAATTATGCACCTTAACGCCGTCAAAATGCGATACAAAGAGTCAGCCAGTGGAAGAACGTTGTAAGTTACTTACAAAATGATACAAACTAACTGGTTTTGCAAAGTGGAATAACGTTTTAAAAGCCGCTTGTGCAGTGGAAAAAACGTTTTAAATTACATCACGACTGTGGATATGAAACGTTTTTCCACCAAAAAAAAAAAATTATAAACTGTAAATTTGCATGTAATTTAAAATTAAAATTTGTTGATATTTTGCATACAAGTTTTTATTATCATTATTTTTGATAATCTAAAAAAAAAATTAAAAAAAAAAACAATTCTGCCTGTTAGAAACGTTTTTTTACTCTCCTGAAAAATAATAATTTTGTAACTTACAACGTTATTCGCGGCTGGGCTTCAATTCCTTTAATCTGTCCATACAATGTTTCGCTACATAAGCAACAGTTTCGCAGTTATAAATAAATGTATGAAGAAAAAAAATATTTTTTGCCCAAAAAATTTAAATTTGATATTTTTAATTCATAAAAAATTACTTTCACGTAAAGTCGCATAACTTATGAGATATCCACAAAATTCTTCGGAAAAAACATTTAGTCAATTCACAAGGTATCCTAACATGTCATATTGTCAAAATGTCCTAATATTTCACAATGGTTTAAAAATATTGTTGTACGGCTCAGCCGCTCAGCGCTGGACTTTTCTGATTTATTACGACAGCACAATAAACACAGCAAGCAACGTTCTATTTATTTAAGACACTTTTTGTTAACAAACCAACAACAATATTTTTAAACCATTGTGAAATATTAGGACATTTTGACAATATGACATGTTAGGATACCTTGTGAATTGAATAGTTGATGACTTTTTTTATGATTCTCAGAATTAAAAAAAAAAAAAAAAAGGAATAAACAAAAGGTTATTTGATTTTTATGATTGCGGTAGCAAAGTAATAAGCGTTAATAAATGTGAGTGGACAATTAAAGGGAAAAAAGGAAAGTGCACTTTTTTAATTATTTGGGGTTTTCCGTTAGTTACCTGCATGATTTTTTTTCAGAAATTGCACCCACATTTATGAGTGCTCATGTTTTGGAACGTTTCGAAAACATATTTCATAAGTACCTGCCAGTAAAATATTAAAATATTTGTAGTATTTATAGGTGCTCTTTGATCGATTTTTGTCATTTAACAAGAGTCGACGAACGCGAGAAGTACAAGTGAATTTTTCTCCGGTTTTTAAAAGTGAATAACAACAAAACATATAATATATGGAAAATAACAAGTGCCCACAATTGGCTAATTTTTGTTACGTTTGTGGTCATATCGTCCCAAAAAGAGGCCAACTGGATCGAAAAAAATTGATTACTTAGGAATTCAAAAGAGCGTATTGTTATTTTTAAGTGGTGCAAATTTTACGCCGAACACAGTGTGCAAAAATTGTTATAATACCCTTATAATGTGGATACATGGAAAAGGTGTCCACCAGTTTTCTTTTATGAATCCAGTAATTTGGGTGGAAGACCTAACTGGACATGATGAATCCAGGTGCTACGCATGCATAAATTCTCGTCATGGATTAAACAGAAAACAATTGAAAACAAAAGTATACATTGCTGCTTTTACTGCCACACTTCCAGTTAAACGCGCTGCTGGTACCGATACACCTAAACCTCCGAGTCTGGATACTGTGTCCCTGCAAGCCGAAACCGTTTTCACCAATCCGACCAATTTGAATGATGCTGATTGGACACCCGATATTGAAAATAATGGACCACAACCGCTAACACAAATCGAAATGGATTACATTGTGGCTAAGATGGGACTATCACAACAAAACTCCGAAATGTTGACATCATTTTTGAAAAGCAGAAAACTGACACAGCAAAATGTCAGCGCAACATCATACCGACAACGCCAAGCTGATTTTCAGGAATTTTATTCCGTTGACGAAGCAAAACGTTTGCCTACTCCCATGATATCCCAGGTTTAGTGAAAAAATTGGGAATGGATTATATCGCTGGCGACTGGCGTTTATTCATCGATGGTTCAGTTTCAAGTTTGAAGGCTGTGCTATTGCAGAAAACGAACAAAAAACCGTCCATTCCATTGGGATTCAGCACAACTATGATGGAAACGTATGAAACATTGGGCGAAATTTTGGAGAAAATCAACTACAATGTACACAAATGGAAGATTTGTTGCGATCTAAAGTTTGTCAACATAATACAAGGCATTGTATTAAAGGGCGGTTTTCCAAAATACTTCTGCTTCCTTTTTTTTTTTTTTTTTTTTTTAATAAAGTTTATTTAAGTTAAATTCATCTACTTAAACTACAAATAAACAAATAGTACTTATTCCTTACTGTTATACACAGTCCCATAGTCGAGCCCTCTAGTATATTTAAGATATTCAAATTTTTTTTTTTTTTGGAAATTTTATATACATATATAGTTTGTTGCTTCTATGCAATCAATTGAATTTTTATGTAACGAAAAAAATATCTTCTAAAAAAACATCACTTTCATATTGTATCTATAAGGGTCTAAGTAAAAAGTCAATCGATAAAAAGCGAAAAAGGGGAGGTTTTTAGGTTAGCCACCAATATTTATTTTTATTTATATTTGGAAGTATGTTTTGCTCATCGAAATATATACTTTTGTCAAATCTAGTATTATCAATTGTCAGTTCTTTGCAATGAATTGCTTTCATATTGGCTCTTCTATATATATGGTAAAATATAGGTATGCCTATTTCGTTTTGGATATAACCTTTGCTATCGAGGTAAACAAATGCCTCAGGTGGTACAAATCCACTTTGCATGGTTTTATGAATATATTCTTCGTTTGCATAAAAAGGTGCCATAATTAGATTATTCACGGTGCATTCTGAACTCTTGGCAATATTGTTTCTAATTAAGTGGATAATAAAATTATCAATTCTGCCAATTTTAGCCGTATTATATAGTTTTTTGTTTGATATATATTTCATATAACCGCTATTCGATGTTCTATAGAGCGATGTGCATGCTCTTAGACATTTCCTTTCAAAAACTCTAATTTTCTCCATGTATGCGGGGGAAATGTTAAACCATATTTGGCAACCGTATGTTAGAATAGGTCTAACTAATGATTGGTATAAGGTAATTTTAACACTAGTTTTGATGTGTTGTGAATAAAATAGTTTTTTATACATGAAAAAGGCATTTCTTGCTTTTACTAACTGCGCATTAATATAGTTATTAAAGTACAAATCTATCTAAATTAATTCCCAAATATCTAACGACTTGTTTATTGGGTATACCTATATTTGAATTTGATTTTATGCCAAATTCTTTCCATTTTGTCTTAATGTTATAGTTACATTTTCCCACAGGAGGGCGAAAAAGGATTGTTTCGCATTTGTTAAGATTGATTTTCATTTTCCAGTCTAAAGCGTCAAAATGTGATTGTATCTGATAGTTAATTTGTTCTACTGTATTATCGGCATGGTAAATTATAACATCATCAGCGAATGCAATAATATTATCGATTTTGGTTAACAGGTCATACAAATATATGTTGAAAAGAATTGGGGAGTTCACAGTGCCTTGTTGAAGACCGTTGACTATAACGAATTTTTTTGAGCTTGCTTGTTCTCTATTATAAACTGAGAATGTTTTATTACTTAACATGTTATAAATAAGTATAATTAAGCATATAGGAAATTCATATTTTAAAAGTTTATATATTAAAGCCGGTATCCATGTACTATCAAAAGCTTTTTCAAAATCAATCAAACAAGCTCCGGTATACCAAGATTTATTGAGGTTCCAATGAATCTCTGATACAAGAAAATGCGTTGCATAAATTGTTGAATGCCTGTATTTGAATCCGAATTGTCTTTCATTTATTAATTGGTTTCTTTCACAGAATTTTGTTATGTGGTTGTTAACGCAAATCTCAAAAACTTTACTTATATTTGGTAACAAACTAATGGCACGTAAGTTTTTGGGGTTAGTTGAATCTCTATCTTTTTTTGGTAAGATCACAACTTTCGCTTCTTTCCAGGCTCGAGGAAAGTAGGAGTTATTAAGCATATTATTGAAAAGAGTAACATAATCTAAAATGATTATTCAGGAATATTTTATAATATTTGGAATATTATCAATTCCTGAGGAAAGCTTTTTCTTTAGCTTTCAGAAAATGTATAACAATGATTCAAATGTTATGAAATAGTTTTCATTTAAAGAACTCCTAATCTCATTAGCTTTATGATTATCTGAAAATATTTTATAGCATGACTGACTAGTCTCATATTCGTCTTTTGTTCCCAAAAAACTGCTGAAACAAGTATCAACATCGATATGCACACTATTTTGGGCATCGCTCTCTTTAAAAGAATGAATTGATTCCAGATAAGCACCAATTGCGTTTAATATTTGTTCTTGATCTCTAATTATAAACTTCTGACTTTCGTCATTTTTTTCTAGGCCATCGATACTAATTTCTGCATTTCTTAGCAAAAAGTCTTGGCTTTGAGATATCTCTATGGTATTGATATGCAAGGGTTGAATATTTCTGAATTGTTTTTTGCTTCAAAAAATACGTTAGATAAATCTTTGTTATCAATATTTTCAAGTTTTTTTTGTATATGTTTATTGCTTTTTTCTTTTTGCAATTTTTTAATGATTGTGTTGGTGAATTTTCCTATTGAGTCTCTCTTCTGAAACTTCGGAACTGCTTTTTCAATTGCATGATTAATTATTTTATTTAATTCAATTAAATAAAAATCTATTTCTAAATTGGTAAGATTTCTATTATTGGGTATAGGTTCAATAGTGTCATGCTTTTCCAATATACAGTTATTAACTTTCCTCCAGTTAGTTTTTTTGTAATTAAATTGGATGTTTGGTATGTCTTTAAATAGAGTGATTGGGTTATCATCTTCCTGTTTTAAAATTATAATTTGTATAGCGTTATGGTCGCTATCATAGTCTAAGTTCTTAAGGCAATTTATTGTATCGTTCTCCCTATGTATTATCAAGCGAGAGTCAGCTATGCATATGTCTAAGTAAGAACCGCAACGAGGGTACGAAGGAAAGGTCGAGGCATATAAGTTGCACCTATATTAAATTTCATTTACTGATAGCCATTCCTTTAGTATATTGCCTTTTGAATTATTGGAGGGATTACCCCAATCAGAGTGTTTGCAATTTAGATTTTGGAGGATTTTGTAGGTTTAGGGATTGAAAAAGCTAAAGTAGCTCTAATTTTAGGTGGTCATTATTATTACCAGAAGGATAATAACACGATATTATAAATAATGTTTTATTTGAAAGAAGCGGTATTTTCAAAATGCACGTTTCTAATACTTTAAAGGAATTTAAAATGTTATTGGAAAATGTTTTATATTTAATATCATTTTTTATTAAGATACCTGTTCCACCTCCCCTATTATTGATACGGTCTTTACGTATGATTTGGTAACCGTTAAAGTTAATCTTATGTCTTATATTTAATTTAGTCTCATTTAAAACTACTATGTCAGGTTTATGTGTATTTATAAAGTCATACAAATCGTATCTTCTGCTTAAACTAATCAAAGAATTAACGTTAATATGAATAATATTTAGATTTTTTACAATAGTATTATCCATGATGACAATATAATTTTCTAACATTGAGAAGATCGAGTCAATTCTCGATGTTTGAATTTGTAGTTGCTTCTGTATGCTTACAATTTGGTTAGATAGATTTTGCATCGAGTTTTTAAACTCCTCTAAGGCTATTTGTATAGGGTTAATATAATCTACATTTTGTGGGTTAATATTTTTTACAGTACCTGCAAAGCTTATATTTTGGTTAACAGTTCACGGTGTATATGCTGTAGTCTTTGATCTTCTCTGTTGAAAACTATGCCTCTTGGCACGAAGCTTTTGCTGAATTTCCTTATATTTCTCGCAACCTTTATACGATGCTGGGTGGCCGTGTTTACCACATAGCACCAGGGTTGTCAGATTGATTTTGATCTTTTTCGCCAAATTCAATGTCAAAAATCGCCAAAATCGCCAAAGCATTTATTTTTTTCGATTTCGACAATAATATATGTATTTTTAGAATAATTAAAAATATTTTTTCATAAATCCCAAAAAAAATTTGTTCCGTATCCCTAAAATCCGCCAAAAATTCAAAAAAAGTCGCCATATATTTGGTTTAATTTTTATTTAACAAAAAAGGTGCAATGTTTAAAATATTTTATAGTAGTCTACTTAAAGTAACAAAAAAAAGATTTTGCGGTAAGTATTAAACAAATATTGGATGTACAATATATTTGTATGTAGTTGCAGTTCTATTATATAACTAAAACGCTATATAGTTCACCAAGAAGACTAACTTGTTGTCTTCTTTTTTGAAATACATTGTGAAGGTAGAAAATAAATGCAACATGTGCTATTTATATTCATATAACTTTTGGCTCGTAAAAACGTGTCGAAAACTTCATATCGCATTCTACTTCAAAGCAGATATTTAGTGAATTTCAATATTTCAATACAGGTACCTGACGTATCCTTGTAGCTATAAATTGTTGGCCTAAACTGATCTTAATTAGATTGAATATCATCATTACAATTTTCTTTTAACAAACTGTATTTTTTCTATTGTATTTCATTAACATCCAAGGGTAAGTTAGGATTCATAAAAAATCTTTAAAATATTTTTAAAAAAAAACAAATTTTATGTGATAATTTGTCACATTTTATAATGGAAAAATTTTCATAAACTTTCATTATATTCATTTTTAAAGAATTCTACTTATTACTTCTTTCAAGAGCCCATTGAAATGTGAAAAAAAAAATTCTTGAAGATTATCTTCATCAGCCATTTCAACATTATTTAGTTTTAAATACTGGTCATACCTATGAATGCATCAAATTTCATACATTGAAATATTAGAATAAAAAAAAATATTATTTCTTCGTTTTGAATTTAACAAATTTCAAAACAAATAGATGGCTCATCAAAAATAGCCAACAAAATCGCCAACTATTTTATAAATCGCCAAAAAATCGCCATGTCGCCAAATCGAAAATTAGGTCGCCAAAAGAGTTTGAAAATCGCCACGTTTGGCGAGAAATCGCCACATCTGACAGCCCTGCATAGCACACAAAATACTTTTTCCCTCTCATTATCTTCGTTACTTTGCAGAGAACATTCACCTACACCATGGTTCTCATTACATTTTACACATCTCTTAGCTAAGTAGCAATTGGATGCGCTATGGAAGAAATTTTGACAGTTCCTCCACTGAGTGATTTCTGGTTTTCTCAGAGGTTCCCAACGTACACAACGATGTTGCAACCCTTTAATAGCGTGAAGTTCATTAGGGTGGCTGTCAGCACTAATTTGTACTAAATAAATTGGTAAAGAATAATTTTCTTTAATTGATTTTTTAGTTTTAAAATCGCTCACTTTAACGAATTTTAAGTTTTCTTTTTGGAATTTACACAGTTCTACAAGTATTTCATTATTGTCAATATAAGGACTAAGGCCATTTAACATGTAAGTTTTTGTTTTTATGTTCTTTGGAGTAAAGGTAAAAAATTTGGATTTAGTTTTTTGTAGATAAGCTTTTGCTCTATTATAATCATCAATTGATGACATATAAAGAGAGATTTTTTTGTTGTAAAATTCTCTTATTTTAAAGTCTTTAATATTTAGACCCTTTTTTATAAAATTTATGTGTTCATTGGGATCCACGTCAAAAATATAGATCGGTGGAATTTTTTTGTTTTTGTTTGTTGTTTTTTCAAAGTTATCAGAATTTTGTTGATTTGTAATATTTTTTGCAACCTTACGAGATGTTGTTGCTTCATCTTTCTCTTGCACATGCTTTTCAAATAATTGTAAATATTCATTGTTACATTCTTTATCGTTATCGAGGATAAAGTAGTAATTATTTTTTAAATGTTTTGCCATTGTAACACTTAATATGTTGTTTTTCTTTTCCTCTCATATTCTTTTTTCGAATCACTTTCAGTCGATTCTATATTTAAACTGTTTTTGTAATTATTAACTGATGGTTTAAGAGCATTAAGCTCTGCCATACTTTTTTACTGTTTTTTTTTTTTTTTTTAAGAGTCTCTATCTCTAATTGAAGCAAAACGCAATCAGAACTGCGTTAAAAAAAAAACAATGCGTGTACATAAATAATGCAAAATTGTAACACTATCCGCAAGACGTCCGTTTCTCATGACAGTCAAACTCGAACCCCCTACTTCTGCTTCCTTTGTAATTAAGATTCACGATACACAGGAAATCAATATAAATGTAAATATTGGAAAACAAGAACTCCCGAGCTCGAGAAACAATTAAAACTACGGAATAAACCTTTGATAAAGGATCTAGATGATATTTTGTTGCCATCGTTCTACATAAAATTAGGAATAGCTGGGAAATTCGTCGAAGTGGTAGTCAAAGATATTGATGACGCCTATGACTGTTTGAAATCCATCTTTCCAAAACTCAGTGAAGCTAAAATTAGAAAAGGTACGTATCGTTGTCAGTATTTTAATATTGTCATGTCTAAATTTGTTCACTTCGATATATTCGCATTACCAATAATTTTTTCGTAAATGTTTTTTTTATATACATGTTTTAAACAGGTATTCTCAATGGACCGGATATACGAAAATTAATGAAAAGCGAATCTATTTTTAAAAAATATGCTCTCAAACCATTATATCCACCTATGTGCATGGGGCGCATTGAAACAAGTCATCGAAGGCGTTTTAGGAAAGAACCGTGTACAGCGAGATGACATACAGACACGAGTGGACAACTTGATGTATTATTTTGAAAAAATCAATGCATCCATGACGTTAAAATTACATTTCTTGCATTTCCACCTTGAAACCTTTTTAGCACAATTACCTCAGGAATCGGACGAACAAGAGAGAAAGGTTCCACCAGGTGACCATGCCAATGGAAAAGCGATTCAAAGGCAAACAATTGTATGCATTGCTTGCGGAAGTTTGTTGGTGGAGTTCTTAAATTATGCAGTTTGAAATTTGTGGACACACTGAACAAAACATGCCCTTGAATATAACGTCTATCTCGGATGATGATGCAGACTCAGAACATGAATATGAACAACCTACGAAGAAATTAAGGTCATCAGAAACACAAACGTCAACTTTACGACAATACGTCAACTTCATGACAATAATTGAAAATGTTATAAATTTTGTTTCCATGCATATATAACATATAAAAATCGCATATTTTCTGTGTAAGAATAGCTGTAATATGAATCGGAATGTTTATTTTCATGCAATATAAAGAATCAATAAAAAAGTCATCAATGTTTTTTCCAAGGGATTTTTAATGAATTAAAAATAAAAAATTTCAGTTTTTTGGGCAAAAAATATTTTTTTTCTTCATACATTTATTTATAACTGCGAAACTGTTGCTTATGTAGCGAAACATTGTATGAACAGAATCAAGGAATTGTAATTCCTGTTAATTTGTTTCAGCTTATTCGGACTAGTGGTTCTCGAGTTATGACAAAGAAAAGAGCCTTAAACGTGACAAATTCCTCTATACAATACTTACTAACTTCAAATGAATTTTTAAATTATTGGTGGCTATTCTTGAAAACGCGTCGAAGGAGTGAAAATTAACATGAAAACAAAAACAAATTACAAAAAATTTACAAGAATTGTTTTTGTTCATCATACAAAATTTACAGTTTTTAAAAGAGACATAAACGCGTTAAATCTCTCACGTTAATTTAATTTTAAAAGAGTATAGATAACAAAAACAATTTTCGTAAATTTTGTTTTTGTTTTCATGTAAATGTTCACTCCTTCGACGCGTTTTTAAGAAGAGCCACCATTATTTGATATACCTTGACCAAACTAATGATGCAGAAGTTCTTCTTTTTGGGTCTACTTTCATAAACAATTATCAGAATTGAGTCCCGAAATCATGTGTTGTACTGTGTAATGCAAACACATTTTAAACACTTTTTACATATACATACATAAATTTTTTAAACATACGGTTACACTTACATTTCTTTCTTTAAACATTTCTTTCATTTCCTTTCTTTGTTTCTTTTTTTGTTAATCCATAAAATACATACCCTGCAAACAATTTCGATCTAAAAATTCTCTAAATAGTTTCCCCATTTAGCAAAAATCTATCACTTTTGCTATTCAATTCTTATTGATGTAGTTACTTCGTTCGGGAAGAAGTGTCCCACTATGGTAATATTTATATTAAGAATCCACTTAGTGTCTATATTTTATGACGAATTAGAGCGCTTTGGTAGTTTAATATCAATTTAATTCAGTAGTATCGCTTTTGGCTCCAAAAAGTACTCTTTTGAAGTTTAACGTTTTCTTATTGTTCTTTATAATAAAAAGTGGGCCGTTTAACTGTTTATCTTTGTTCGTTTTGTTAGGTTAGTCTGGATAAAAGAGGTAAATGTTTTACGTATATCAAAAAAACTACAGTACATTTATTTAATCAAAATAATTGTTAAGGTTTTAAAGTTAAAAACCTAATGCAGAAAAATGTTTTCAAAAGAATTTACAGAAAGTCACAAATTTGTTCAAACACTAACTTTATAAAAGTTACCATATTTTTTAATGCTTTACAAAGTTTATTTTACAAATTTTCTTCACTAATAAATAACATTGTTCTTCACTAAAAAAATTAAATAAAAACACTAATTTTCCACAAAAATTTTTGAAGTCAATTAATAAACAAACATTTTCACAAAATCACTTAATTCCTTTAAAAAAAGACAACTATCAATTTATTTTTTAATTTCACTTTCATTGGCTCTAAAAAATGAATGTATGAGAAATTATTAAAAATTTACCCAATCTAACAGAAGAATACGTTTGGCCTGTTTCGTGCAACTTTCGAGTACTAGAACACTTTTCGGTAACATTTGGATTTCGCGGGGTCCTAATTTAAAGTACAAAATTATAACTATTACATTTTTCAAATATTTAAAATTTCACTTTATTTTATAAATTTATGTTATTTCACACGCACGTACCACCGATGACATTGCAATTTAAATATAAACTGTCTGTCCTCTTTTATGCATTTTGCTTTCGTTGTATTCACTATTTAACATCAAATCGTTGCGAAGATGTCAATATAATATGGGAAATGGTCAATAGTGCTATTGTTGTAATTACATAACTGTTACAATTATCTGAACGTATTTTATTGTTGTTAAATTCCGAAAAATCTACTGTTTAACTACCAAATGTTCCGAAATAGTTAAAACTCGTAGACAATCGAAAAACACTCCACCAATTGCTTGGAGGGTAAGTACTTATGAATGTTTGTCCACAACAACGTACACAAACATACATACGTACTTAGCATACATTTAATTTATTGCCCTATTAAATTTCTCGGAATCTTTTGTTCTGTTGGTGGTCACATTAAAAATAGACCAATAAACTACAAAATGGACTTGAAGCACTTTCACTCATATCCCGGCAGAATTAGTAAATTCCTGGAATAAAACTAGGAAATAAATACTACAATAAGAGAAAAATAGAATAAGCACTTTAGTATTAAGCTGGGATCACACGATTGCCGCAGCATATGCACACGATTGTTCTTACTTGTGTCAACTGCGAAAACAGCTGTTGTGGTAGCTTTTTTATTTGTTTGAAAGTTCTAGTTGGTTTGTTCATTAAAAAAAAAAAATTTTATCATATATTCAAACAAAGTTTTGTTGAGTAGTTCTTTTTTGAAATTTTTTAAGTAAAATATATGAAATTCCAAAAATTAAACAAAGTAAAATTCAATTTTAAATATACATATAAAGAAATAGAGAATATTTATTTTCAAAAATAAATTCGCTTTAAAGAATTTCAATACATTTTTCTCCGTTTTCCTGTATATATTCTTTTATATTGTCCTGAACATCTATTGCACTAATTTAAAAAATAATAATTCGGGAATACAAAATTTATTTATTAATGACTTGCGAAATTCCCAATTTTTATTTTTAATAAATTTAATTTTAATTTATTCCTACTAAAAGAAACACACACAAGTAAATTTATTAAAAAAGGCAAATATTTGTGCCGTGCCAAAACGCGCTAGGGGCAACTCTTCCACTATCAGCTGTTGGTTAAAACACGAGTTGAGTTCGATCGTTGCCAGATCACTAAACTCACTTATTGGACTAAAGTTATGTTTGTCAGACTACTATTTTAATGAACGATGAGAAATAAAGTTGGCTGCAGTTCGAGGTGGTGTAATGAAGTAGGTGGCAAAGTATAGTGCGGCAGAAAGACGGGTGTGAAGCTGGATTTACATCGTGGCTCCGGTAGGAGTGCACCTACAGCCACAAGGACCCAACTCTACCGTAATAATTCCAGGACCAGCGCTACTATAGCCAATTAACCGTACCCTTTTTCACATAACCACATTTTCAACACCCGGCTTTAAGACACCCTAAGAATAACACCAGGGAAAACACCTGCCATATTTGATACCCAGCAAGGAAAATATTCGTATCTCGGATTACTTAAATCGCTGATCCCCGAAAAGCTCGCTGCAAAATACTCACGGCGCAGAGAGAATATTTGCCACAAAGTTTCGCCACACAGCATTACAGCCAAAACGTGTCAATACCCAGCTATACATCACCAAATTTTAAAGCCCAATTGCCCTAACTGAGGCCCAAGGCTAAAATTGTTACACTTCGGGTATCCGTTTAATATACGTGAGCCAACATCCCGCCGCACAGTGAGCCGCGTAGAACATGCTAGGTGGACAAAATTATTTTATGCTATATAAAGATGCTTTTACATAGAGGTAGTCATGTTTAGTTATTATTTATGGTTTTTTGTTTTATTTTGTAATAAAAAACGATTTTTTTAAATTAGAAAAATATATTTAAAATACTCAAATACATATACATACTTAAATACCCATTTATTGATAAAGAAAAACTAAAAATAGCAATTTAATCTAATAATCATCATCAGAGTCTTCTGATGAGTCGTTTACTGTATAATCGTCTTCATTTTGTGCCATTGTGCAACAATATGATGACGTTTCCACCCTTGACTCTTCTATTCTAGGGCTAATTTTAATACATCTGTACATATTTTTTCTGGTTTTTTTTTTTTTGGGAATCTCTCGAAGGCTATTGATCAAAGGATCAGATGTTATAATGAATATGGACAGTAAGTCTCTATTGGTGGCAATACGAGAGCTCTTGCGGGTGTTGTTCTGCCTAAATCTGCACAATCTTTGTTCCGTGCTTCCTGAGCCTCTTCGGAAAGCTGCCCAGTTGGAAGCAATGCCGCTTTGATGACTTCTGTGCTATGAATTAATATTTTGTGCACAGTAGCAGGCATACAGTACCACGAATAGAGACTTAGATAATGCTTTCTGGTTTCAAGGCAAAATTTATTGAATTCAACTAAGTTTATCTCGAATCCAGAGGACAATGTCCTCAAAATAACATCAAACTTTTTTATAATTGTAACATCCAACCCAGTGATCTGAGCACTCATTTCTGCATTCTTAAAAAAGCGACGGGCTCTATTTCCATCGTTTGAAGAACCAAATCCTGGCTTTGGTTTATCTATTTAATTTTCTCAGAACGAACCTTGATATCTGCTTTGTCTTCGTTACTTCTAGCCTGCCATTTCTTAATATTCAACTTGTAACTGATATGTAAAAGACATTCGAAGCAACGAATCCAAGCAACATCGTGGGGTCATCGTTCATCGTCTTGGGGGTGGCGCCACAGATAAAACACTTTTGGGATGAACGAGTTTCCTTTAAGGCGTTACACACCTTTCCGTCTGTCATTGTCAGCAAAAGTTCGTGTTTTACAGAGATTTGAGAATCACTAAAGTTGATAAGTGTTGGAAGAAGAGCATTTACTTCTTGAAACAATCTATTTGTTTCTACTAACGTGAAATCGTTCGTTTCTTTGGCAAATATAAATTTGATTGGGCGACAATACAATGTTGATGAAGGCCGAGGATTTTGCCAAATAATTTTGGACCCATTATATAACTTAAGGGGAAATAAACAAAATACGAAAAGAAACTCGTCCGTATCTTTAGTGTTCTCAAATCTCTGTTTGTATTGGCTGTGCCCAGAACTTCCATCACCTCCCCATTTTGTAACAAGTGTGAACGATGAACTTGTTGGGAGCACACTGCTGATAACTTCATTCTGTGCTAATACTAGACGTTCCACTGTTTTATTTAATAAGGCTTGCAAATTTATTTCAGCACGAGTTTCTGTTATAGCAATGTGCTCCTCTGCAGGGTAACAGGACTGTTTGAACTTTTTTAAACTAAAATATGACGGAAACACATTATGCCCCGCCTTCATGGACCACATCCTAGTTTGTTTGTAAGAATGCGTGGTTGACTTAGAATCTACAAAGTAAGCTAAGGCTTCGTCACTACTTAATTGCCTAGGAATAACGGAACTTGTATTTGTAGACTTAATAATATTATCTGGCCTCTCACTTATGTCTCTAATCACATTGGCAATTTTTCTTTGCCCTGCTAAACGCACAGCAATTTCGGCAGCAGTCACCAATTCACTGACACTTCGAGACTATACAAGATCCACAACGCGACGTTTCTTCGTCTTAAACGACGATTCCTCGAAATCTTTGCGAGGTCTTCCTGCATGAGTCACAGCCTCACTTGATGTCGAAGGTTGGGGCGCAAAAGAACTCGCAGTAAACTGTATGTCTGCTTCATTCAACCAAGTCTTATTTTTAATTAAAAAACGCTCCTTCGACTTTCCTGAAGCCAACCATTTGGCACCAATCTTATTGGACAAGTTGGATATTTTCAACTTAATTTCTTTTTGGCTGTTTTTGGTAATGTCACCAAAGTGAAATTTTGAAGAAAGATAGTCATATACACGCGAAATTTTTTTCATTCTTCGCATGTTTCAACCACTCCTCGAAAAAGGCTACCCTTGAAAAAGAGTAAACGTGTTCTAAAAAAAAGAAAAAATTAAATAAAAAACTTGCATATTTATTTACATAAGCGGAGTTAGGCCTCACCAGCTAAATATATATACATACTTATATAGAAAAAAAACATGTTGTACTGAAGTGTGCTAAACAATATGTGTGTTTTTATGAAGAAAAAAGTTATTTCTGCGTAATATCTAAAAATTAGCCCGGATAGAGGCGAATGTCCGTATATTCTGAACTTTCAAAGTTTTTTTTTTTTTTAAAACACGCTCAAATTTATAGGATATTAAAACAAATACTAAAAATTTAAAATGAAAGATTTTAATTAAAAAACATACATTAAACAATAACACTTACCCTCAGTATTAATGTCCATTACAAAAACTTTCACAATATTACAATAGGTCACTATGAGATGTGCACGAAGTGGTCGCTAAATTTCAACTGATTGATTGAAAGAGTTGCATTAAACTCATCACCTGACTTCTGACCCTTATAACTCAGCACTTGCAAATTTGACAAACAACCTTTTCTCGGAATTCGGGGTTTGGGGGTGTTGTTTACATTTTGCAAAGAAGATTTCGTGAAAATGAGAACTTGAATTTTGTCAACCTAGCATGTTCTACGCGGCACACTGTGCGTCGCACGGGTAACACAGCGGCAAAACACGCCAACCTGAGGCTTAGAAGTAATACCGCCCATCACATCTCATCGCCGGGGCTAAACAAATTCTTCAGCAACGTGCCCGGATATCGGTTTTTACACAAGTGGAAAATTAGTGCCAACCTAGCCCTGGATTCATTCAGTTTTGGTTTCCGACAACAGTTCCAGGCGTTACGCCCATGAGTCCCGATATATCGTGTCAACATTTCAACACCAACCACCTTCAAAGAGCCAAACAACCGAACCTGTAATTCCACCAGATAAGTATACTGGTAGTTTAGTCATATTATTATCGATACTGCGTCAATTTTTGTGGCAACCTGACCGGGTTATAGTAGATATAGGGACAGAAAGTAGTAGAGAAGAGAGAAAACGAAAATCTAAGGAATCATAGTGAGGGTAGGAAATGAAAACCACAAAAACAAACAAAAAAAGAGGGGACAAGAAAAAGAAAGCAGATTAAATAAACAGGAACCAGATTGTGTGAAGTAGTTAGATTATATAAGAAGTGCGGAAGGAAAATTAAAAGTACATAAAATTTATAGGAAATTGTGAAGAGGGCTAAAAGGCCCAGTCTAATATATAAAAAAAACCCCCCAAACGAAATAAAAAATAAATTGGAATTTTGTTGTAAACATTAAGTTTAAGGTTAAATATTGCCATAATTTGCACAGCAAATTTTTAGCTATAATACTTTTAAACAAATTTTAAAGTTAATAAAAAAAGAAAAAAGAAAACAAAAAGAAAACCTTTAACAAACGTTTATTAAAACTAACGATGCCTTTGAAGAAGAAAAAATGTGTAAAAATAAACAAAAATTTAAACCTGTCTTAAGGTTACAAAAACAAAATTCCACAATTTTTATTAAAAAAAAAAAAAAATAAAAGATCAAAGAAAAAATTCTGAAACACTAGAATCTAAGTTAGGAGTATTGTAAACCGCTCGAGCATAAGAACCTCAGTGAATTAAAACCGAAACCCTGAGAGGTTCGGAACTAAGTTGTAATTGTAAAGAAAATTTTACGAATTTAAGATTGAATAAATGTATTTAAATAGCCACCTTGGATGAAAGGGCGCAAGAAAAAATAAAATGTGTACATAATTAATACAATGGTGTGAACTTTAACAAGTAGATTAGTCTTGGGCTTAATCGTTCGTTTAAGTGACCGGTCATTATCGTTCAATTCGAATCAGTGACCGAGCTCGTTCTTTTCGTTCAATCGTTCGTTTCAGGTCACTTTGTCTTTTGGGTCAGTTTGTCTTTTGAATCATTTGTCGCTTTCGTTCAGTCGTTCACTTGTCTTGTCCTCTTTACTAAACAATCGATTGAATGTGTTAAAAGAAACAACATGTGAGATTACACTCGAAACATTATGTAAGTAAATTCAAAAGAATAGGCATTAAGTTTAGAAAACTGAAAATGTAATTAGAAAACGGATAATTTTAAATAAAGGAATTGTAAGGTAATTTTTTACTGTTAATTTTATAACGGAGATGTTAATTAAAAATGAATTAACTTTTCTCTTTATTTACAATTAAAAAAAAGTACACACTAGGTACAAAAAATATATTCAAAGGCTTTTCTGTTAATTTGAACTTAATTTAAATTACTTACTAAGACAGCTAAAGCAGTGTTTTTATCTATCATTATGACCTACCAAATGAGCCAAATATTTTTTCCTTTCTATTTTTTTTTATTTATGTACATATGTACACATGTACTTCAGTTTTATTTTATGCATAAAAAATAACTGAACATATTAACAGAAATAAAAATCATTAAGGGTTTTCATGATTTCACTAAAAGTCTCGCAAACTGTGCATTTTTACGCGCTCTCAAATGAACTGCCAAAAATTGTATGAGAATTCGTTTACGCAAACTTCGTAAATTTGCTCAACAATTTTGACTCGTAAACTGACGCTGTTCAGTTGTGCATTTATACAAATAAATTTGTTTAATATTTACCGCCGTTTTCAATGAAAAATTCAAGTGTTAATAATATCACAAACAAAAAAATCTTGCAGTAATTTAAGCAAATTAGTCGTTATGCTTTATTTATGCTTGTTTAAAAAACAAATTTCACTTTTTATTGTGGCGATTTTAAAACTTGTTTATTTATTATATGCTTAGGTAATTCCATTTTAATAGAAAGAACAAAAAATTGTTGCGAGGGCTTATTAAAAGTAAGAGCCCAATTCTTTAAAAATTAATTTAAACAAAAATAATGAGAGAAAAAAATTTCAAATTTATGTGGTATTTTAAGAACAAAATACTATTAAAAACAAAAAAATAATAAAAATAATAGCAATTGCACAATTTTAATATCAAAATAATATTACAAAAATGAACAAATAGCAATAGTGATTATTATTATTCATGCGTTATATGTATTATATTCTCAAAATATGTGATAATATAAATTTTATTTTTTGTTTTTATTTTATAAAAACTAAAAAACCTTTTTATAAAACACGCTTTTATTAAAATGCGCTAAAAAGAAAAGAGAAATAAACTTTAACTATCAACTTATAACATCATTAATAAATTTATATGATATAAAAGCTTGTCGCTTGTCTTTACACAATTTATTTGATTTAAAAGCTAGTCGCGAGATTTAAGTACTAGTATTTACATGGTTTGAAAAGTTTAATAGTTTAAATCAATCACATCAAGTTATATAATTTACTTGTTTGTCTACACAAGTAAATCTCGTATATCATATAAATTATGTAATCCGTTATAAGTTGATAGTTGTTTTATACTATTCATTTATATTTTTCTTTGAAGCGCATTTCAATAAAAGCTTGTTTTTTAAAAAGGTTATTTACTTTTAGTTTATATTAAAACTAGCATTCGTATTCTCATGAGTCCTTTCATTTGATACCCATCTTGAAGGCAAGCATTAAAAACTTAGTCCGCCATATATGATTTAGAGTAACGTCACTTTCTTTTTCGACTTATTCTCAGCAAGCCCTCCCATTTGATACTCATATTGTAGGAATGCATTAAAAATAAGTCTGCCATCTTGGGTGTTATAATGTTAGATTTAGAATAACGTAACACAGTTAACAATGCATCGTCATCTTAACTAAACGTGTTTAAAAATGACAGCTCAATCGGTTCGAGGTATCTGGTTCAAAATTGAGTTGCAAGATTTCACCGAACAAACATACATTGCTAATTTTTTTTATATTTTAAGAGTCTTATTCATAAACGAATGTAATGTATACATTAAAAGTTTTTTTCCATACTAATTTCGTGCTGTAAAACTTTACTAAGCTTTTATAAATAAAGGAATTTATTTTAAAAATTAAAAGAAATAAATATTTAAAAAATTTTCTGCTCAAATGAAAAAAATTAGCATTTGGCGGGTTTTGTATTAAGAACAACTGGCAACGCTCATGTAAATCGTAGAAAAATTGTGAAAAGCAGCCAGGGTTGTCAGATTTATTTTGATGTTTTTTGCCAAATTCAATGTCAAAAATCGCCAAGGCTTATTTTGCGTTTTTGACAACATAAAATTTATTTTAGAACTTTCTCCAATGTTTTCTATAAATCCTAAAAAAATATATTTCTTCTGAATCGCTAAAATTCTCCAAAAATGGGACAAAGTCACCTTGATATATGTATATTTTTTTTAACAAAAGTAAAATTATTGGTGAACACACAAAAGATACAATAGTTTATAATAATCTAATTAAAGAAGCAAAACGTTTTTTTGTGTTTAGTATTAAACAAATATTGCATATATGTATATCTAAAACGCTATACACTTCACCGGCAAGGCAATTCTTACTGTTTTTTTTTTAACAATGTATATTCAAAATATCGTGCGAAGGTACAAAAAGTGCTATTTACATTCATATAATTGATAACTCGTAACAATGAAGGCGAGTTTTAGTAGAGTAAATTATTAAAAAGAACTATTTCAACACAGACATTAGCAGTTGGAATTAAATGCATATAAAGACAGTCAAAGCAAGTTCTTTAAAATGGTAAGTACCTGACGTATCCTTATAGCTATAAGCTTTATGCAAAACCTGATATATATTAGATGGAATACCATCATTGATATAATCTTTCTAAATAACAAACCGTAAATTTGTCCAACAGTCTCAAAACAAGTTTATAGAAAATCAATAGCCAACAAAATCGCCATATATTTTATAAGCCGCCAAAAAGTCGCCATATCGCCAAATCGAAAATTAGGTCGCCAAGAAACTTGACAACCCTGATTGTATTATGAAAATGTGTAAAGCAATGTGGCAATGAGTAAAAGAAATAAGTATATTATAATTGCATAACATATACAACACAAAAGTATTGTTGTTTCTTTTCAACCAGTTGTCCGGCAAGCAAGTGACCGACTGATTCAAAAGACCCAAGTGAACGATTGAACGAAATCGAACGATGAAACTGAACGGCCGTTCATCGTTCGTCTGACTGATCCGTTCAATTGAACGAGGTCGTTCACGACCGACACAACTCTAAAATGCGCGTCAATAAAAATAATAAAAATGTACCAATATTTATTGGCTTCTTGTGCGGCAATTAAACAACACAATGCGCGCCAATATGTCGCGTTCCACCCACACCAAAATCCTCATTTCTAAAAAAAGTGTTTTTATCTCGGACTTGTCCTCCATACCGCACACTGGCTACTGGTCAATATGTGCTCGGCTATGGCTCGCGGGCTTGGGCGGTGGTTCGTTGCGATACGGATGGACAAACGGACATAAGAAACTGAGCCAGTGTTCACAGGACTAGAACCTCATTTCAGGCAAAGCTGTCACAGCCTGATATAGATAACCCTCCCCTAACAGTGGCAATCCTAGGAAATAATTTTCCTGGAATACCCCTAAAAAGTCGACTCACCACCACGCACTTACCTCATCTACTTTAGAGTTGTGTCGGTCATGAACGAACTGGATCAATTGAACGGATCAGTCAGATGAACGATGACCGGCCGTTCAGTTTCATCGTTCAATTTCACTCAATCGTTCACTTGGGTCTTTTGAATCAGTCGGTCACTTGCTTGCCGGACAACTGGTTGAAAAGAAACAACAATACTTTTGTGTTGTATATGTTATGCAATTATAATATACTTATTTCTTTTACTCATTGCCACATTGCTTTACACATTTTCATAATACAATCAGGGTTGTCAAGTTTCTTGGCGACCTAATTTTCGATTTGGCGATATGGCGACTTTTTGGCGGCTTATAAAATATATGGCGATTTTGTTGGCTATTGATTTTCTATAAACTTGTTTTGAGACTGTTGGACAAATTTACGGTTTGTTATTTAGAAAGATTATATCAATGATGGTATTCCATCTAATATATATCAGGTTTTGCATAAAGCTTATAGCTATAAGGATACGTCAGGTACTTACCATTTTAAAGAACTTGCTTTGACTGTCTTTATATGCATTTAATTCCAACTGCTAATGTCTGTGTTGAAATAGTTCTTTTTAATAATTTACTCTACTAAAACTCGCCTTCATTGTTACGAGTTATCAATTATATGAATGTAAATAGCACTTTTTGTACCTTCGCACGATATTTTGAATATACATTGTTAAAAAAAAAACAGTAAGAATTGCCTTGCCGGTGAAGTGTATAGCGTTTTAGATATACATATATGCAATATTTGTTTAATACTAAACACAAAAAAACGTTTTGCTTCTTTAATTAGATTATTATAAACTATTGTATCTTTTGTGTGTTCACCAATAATTTTACTTTTGTTAAAAAAAATATACATATATCAAGGTGACTTTGTCCCATTTTTGGAGAATTTTAGCGATTCAGAAGAAATATATTTTTTTAGGATTTATAGAAAACATTGGAGAAAGTTCTAAAATAAATTTTATGTTGTCAAAAACGCAAAATAAGCCTTGGCGATTTTTGACATTGAATTTGGCAAAAAACATCAAAATAAATCTGACAACCCTGGCTGCTTTTCACAATTTTTCTACGATTTACATGAGCGTTGCCAGTTGTTCTTAATACAAAACCCGCCAAATGCTAATTTTTTTCATTTGAGCAGAAAATTTTTTAAATATTTATTTCTTTTAATTTTTAAAATAAATTCCTTTATTTATAAAAGCTTAGTAAAGTTTTACAGCACGAAATTAGTATGGAAAAAAACTTTTAATGTATACATTACATTCGTTTATGAATAAGACTCTTAAAATATAAAAAAAATTAGCAATGTATGTTTGTTCGGTGAAATCTTGCAACTCAATTTTGAACCAGATACCTCGAACCGATTGAGCTGTCATTTTTAAACACGTTTAGTTAAGATGACGATGCATTAGGTCTGTCTGCGTACTTTTCCAGTAGCAAATACTCAGTAAATTTTTTTGGGAGAGTAAGACAAATTTTACTCTTTCGGCTGAGAATATCTCAAAAAGTACGCAGACAGTATCCAGTGAAATCTTGCAAGAAAACAGCTGATCGGTGTGTAAACAATTGAAATAACAAACGTGAGCCAAGATAGCATTGAAGAAATAGCGTCCAATTTGGGAATTTAAAAACCGGGAAACCAAAATACCCAAATAATGAGTATTTGCAGTATAAACAAAAAGTTAGCGTCGAATTTAGGAATTTAAAATAGGGAAGTACAAATATAGGAACAAATCTAGTTTACCGACGCAGCTCCAAATAAAAAAAATACACAGGGTGATGGAAAATGAAAAAATAAGAAGAAAAAATTAAATAAAAAAGTTGGCGCAAACGCTTAGTTTTCGAGTTATGGACGTTTAAAGTTTTCACATAAATATGTGATTTTCCACTACAATTCTAAACGTATATGGCCAATATTGGTATCATTTTAAAGCTCTTGAACAGATTTTTCTGGATATACATAATTTATTTCAAAATATTAAACTCTTTAGATCACATTACAGTTTTTTTCATTTTACGTCGAAATGTTACGGAAGTGCACTAGGAAAGAATGTAGTGTATTTAAATAAAAGTGTAATACAAATTTTATAAAATAACAAACACTAGCATCGCAAAAAAAAATTCTTTGCATAGCCAGCCTTTGGCCGGACGCAAGGATGTTCTTCTCTATGGTATAATAAACACCGGTTTCGCTTACTAAAGATTCTCTGCATAGACGGCCTTTGCCCAGGCAAGGATTCTCTCCTCATTAGTATAACATAAACATAAAGAAGGTTTTACTTTTATTTTAATTAAAATTCTTAAATAAATTAGTATGTAGTATATATACATACATTAAAGAATTAGAAAAAATTAATAAATTTGTTTTTATGCTTACTAAAAAACTTTTGTATTTTGCAAACTCGTCCCACTTCTTAATAAACTAAAAATATTAAAATAAATTCTGTATGTCCAGAAAGATCTAGTGAAACGCTTTGCAATGATACCAATATTAGCCATATACATTTGGAAATGTACTGCAAAATCACATATTTATATAAAAACTTAAAACGCCCATAACTCGAAAACTAAGCGTTTGCGCCAACTTTCTTATTATAATTTTTTCTTCTTATTTTTCCATTTTCTATCACCCTAGGTACTTTTTTTATTTGGAGCTGCGTCGGTAAACTAGATTTAAGCCCAAATATATTTATATTTTTTTTACCACAGGCTTTTGCAGGGTATAAACTATATATTTTCTGAAAGTAAATAGTTTTCTGGACAAAATGAGCGATGCGTGCAAAAAATCGTTCGGACAGTTTCCGAGAAATCTGGGTTCATCCAAAATGATCAGTAAAAATCTTTACTGATTTATGCAATGAACCACTGATTTATGCTTTTGCACGGTATAAACTATATATTTTTTGCACGCATCGCTCATTTTGTCCAGAAAACTATTTACTTTCAGAAAATATACAGTTTATACCGTGCAAAAGCCTGTGGTAAATATTTTTAGTATTTTTATTAAAAATATAAATATATTTTTACTTCCCCTTTTTAAATTCCTAAATTCGACTCTAACTTTTTGTTCATATACTGTAAATCCCCATTATTTGGGTATTTTGGTTTCCCGGTTTTTAAATTCCCAAATTCGACGCTATTTCGTCGACGCTATCTTGGCACACGTAAACTCTTTCATTCAAACAGTATATAAAAACAGCTGTTCAAACTAGTTGCAAAATCTTACCAGAGGAAATTTCTCCAGTAACATTTTGCAAGTTCTCTAATTTCCAACTGTCAAAAAATTCTCTTTTTGGCTCTCTCGCTGTAAGAGATTTGGAGTACGCAGACAACATTTTGCAAGATTTTGCGACATTTTGTACAAAATTATGCAAAATATGTGTACGCAGACAGACCTATTGTTAACTGTGTTACGTTATTCTAAATCTAACATTATAACACCCAAGATGGCAGACTTATTTTTAATGCATTCCTACAATATGAGTATCAAATGGGAGGGCTTGCTGAGAATAAGTCGAAAAAGAAAGTGACGTTACTCTAAATCATATATGGCGGACTAAGTTTTTAATGCTTGCCTTCAAGATGGGTATCAAATGAAAGGACTCATGAGAATACGAATGCTAGTTTTAATATAAACTAAAAGTAAATAACCTTTTTAAAAAACAAGCTTTTATTGAAATGCGCTTCAAAGAAAAATATAAATGAATAGTATAAAACAACTATCAACTTATAACGGATTACATAATTTATATGATATACGAGATTTACTTGTGTAGACAAACAAGTAAATTATATAACTTGATGTGATTGATTTAAACTATTAAACTTTTCAAACCATGTAAATACTAGTACTTAAATCTCGCGACTAGCTTTTAAATCAAATAAATTGTGTAAAGACAAGCGACAAGCTTTTATATCATATAAATTTATTAATGATGTTATAAGTTGATAGTTAAAGTTTATTTCTCTTTTCTTTTTAGCGCATTTTAATAAAAGCGTGTTTTATAAAAAGGTTTTTTAGTTTTTATAAAATAAAAACAAAAAATAAAATTTATATTATCACATATTTTGAGAATATAATACATATAACGCATGAATAATAATAATCACTATTGCTATTTGTTCATTTTTGTAATATTATTTTGATATTAAAATTGTGCAATTGCTATTATTTTTATTATTTTTTTGTTTTTAATAGTATTTTGTTCTTAAAATACCACATAAATTTGAAATTTTTTTCTCTCATTATTTTTGTTTAAATTAATTTTTAAAGAATTGGGCTCTTACTTTTAATAAGCCCTCGCAACAATTTTTTGTTCTTTCTATTAAAATGGAATTACCTAAGCATATAATAAATAAACAAGTTTTAAAATCGCCACAATAAAAAGTGAAATTTGTTTTTTAAACAAGCATAAATAAAGCATAACGACTAATTTGCTTAAATTACTGCAAGATTTTTTTGTTTGTGATATTATTAACACTTGAATTTTTCATTGAAAACGGCGGTAAATATTAAACAAATTTATTTGTATAAATGCACAACTGAACAGCGTCAGTTTACGAGTCAAAATTGTTGAGCAAATTTACGAAGTTTGCGTAAACGAATTCTCATACAATTTTTGGCAGTTCATTTGAGAGCGCGTAAAAATGCACAGTTTGCGAGACTTTTAGTGAAATCATGAAAACCCTTAATGATTTTTATTTCTGTTAATATGTTCAGTTATTTTTTATGCATAAAATAAAACTGAAGTACATGTGTACATATGTACATAAATAAAAAAAAATAGAAAGGAAAAAATATTTGGCTCATTTGGTAGGTCATAATGATAGATAAAAACACTGCTTTAGCTGTCTTAGTAAGTAATTTAAATTAAGTTCAAATTAACAGAAAAGCCTTTGAATATATTTTTTGTACCTAGTGTGTACTTTTTTTTAATTGTAAATAAAGAGAAAAGTTAATTCATTTTTAATTAACATCTCCGTTATAAAATTAACAGTAAAAAATTACCTTACAATTCCTTTATTTAAAATTATCCGTTTTCTAATTACATTTTCAGTTTTCTAAACTTAATGCCTATTCTTTTGAATTTACTTACATAATGTTTCGAGTGTAATCTCACATGTTGTTTCTTTTAACACATTCAATCGATTGTTTAGTAAAGAGGACAAGACAAGTGAACGACTGAACGAAAGCGACAAATGATTCAAAAGACAAACTGACCCAAAAGACAAAGTGACCTGAAACGAACGATTGAACGAAAAGAACGAGCTCGTTCACTGATTCGAATTGAACGATAATGACCGGTCACTTAAACGAACGATTAAGCCCAAGACTAGCGCATTTGTATATCAAGTAGTCACACGATTGCCGCACCAGGGTTGCATTTTATTGGTAAAAGTAAAAACAATATTGCCCTCGATTGGTACATGAGGCATTTGATTGTGCAGTCACACGATTGGGGCATAAAAAAGTGTGGAAATTGGTGCATTAAGATAATCGTGTGATCCCAGCTTTAATTTCAATTTTCTGTATTTAATATTAAGATTTTTAAAATAAAGAAGAATTCGTATACATCAGGTCAAAGCAAACAAGTCAAATTCTTTTATTTAAAAAGTGTAACTAAAGATAATTGAATAAGATTGGTTAAAGTAAAAGTGAAACTAAAACTCTTAGACACCTAAAGAGATCTCTAATTCATATCGGAATTTTCGGAAATATTTTCCTTTACTAATTTTTTTTATAGTTAGTCCTTAAAATTTTAATGTTGTTAATAACTTAAAGTTTCTTAATATTTTATTTTGTTTTTTTTTTGTCAGGTAATATTGTTTTTGTTTAAAAAAAAACCTTTTGTTGTCTATTCGAAAAGATGTTAGGGGTAGATTAAAGGCCCAACCATAATATGCGTAAGTTAGTTTAAGGGACAGTCAAATATTAATGAAATGTCTGTCAAATGCATAAGCAAATTAAAGAAGACTTTTAGGTGGCCATTCTTATTTTTCTTTATTCATTTCAATTTATTTACTAATAATGTACAAACAGCTGATTCCGTACGGAATGCGCGTTCAGTTTGGCACTTTGCGAAACTTTCATTAAGTACATTATAGTTGGCCACATATCTTTTATATGTATTCGCACAGTTGCTTTAGTTGACTTAAGCGACTTCATGCATATTATGGTTGGGCCTTAAGTTTTATTGTATTTTATTTGTGTAATGTATTTTTATTCTAGTAATAAATGTCCTGAGTATTGCATTAAAGAAAAAATGTTTTGGTAACTGAGTTTAAAGGATTTCAGATAGTGATTTTGGATGGTCGGGTAAATTGTTGGTGAGTGTATAAATGGGATCATCTAGAACCTGATTAGATGATATATGTTGGGTAAGGGCGGCGTGACAGAAAGCGAAACCTTTTTCTGTAGTTTTTATATTTGAACTGTGGTTCGTCGTAATAATTTATTTTGTTTTGAAATTCGAATTTTCGGTTTGTAAATTTTTTTTATCGTTAGAGACTGGAAAGGTGAAGAAGGTTTGAGAAGACACGCTCTTTATCTTGAGATAGTTGGGCTGGTTCACATTTCCTAAGTGAGGTTTCGTAACACTCTTAATCAGCTGCAGTTACGGCTTGCATCTTTCCTGAAGTGACACCACTGCAGTCACTGGTTGCAAACTGTGCACCTAACTGATGGTCTGTTATTGTGCAGGATCTGTTGGTAAACAGAGCAGTGCCATGGTCCATGGGTTTGTCTCTATTCCGGCATGAGCAGCTTAGACGGCATATAGTGCTCCTCAGAAGAAAAAATCGTTTTTAGCGTACAATTTTACCTTGAATAGCATATATTTGAAAAATTTGAAATCAGCGATTTTTTTTAACATTCCTACTAAAAAAAACTTCAAAATAAACGCGTAAACACTTTTCGACTAAAACTTGTGCAAAACCTCAAGAATTTTTTTTTTTAAAACTGCTATCACCATCCTTTTTAGCGTACAATTTCACCTTGAAAAGGTAATTTGTATCATGGCCCAATTTGTAGGTCTGCGCAAAACTACAACAATGCAACAATAGAAAAAACAACAAAACACGCATTTTGTTTGTGTAAATTATGATGAAGATGTCAAAACCCAATGCATTTGCTTGTGTAAAAAATGGACAAGGTATCAAAAACAATTGCTGCAAAAACAATTGCACGATAAAAACGCAACTCTACAAAAGACGTTTCGAGCAGGCCTACCAATTGGGCCATAATATGTACATAAGTATTTATTTTAGAAAAAAATTTAATCAGCCGATTTTTTTATTGCCTATTAAAACCCCTTGAAAAGTTGAGAGAGTCAAAAAATTGAAATTTGTGCGCCTCGAAAATGATTTTTTTTTTCATATCTCGGAGTGAAACTTTTTTTCCCATGCCAAAAGCTATCGAAAAATCGATGGCACAATATCGACAAATTTTTGTCCTTGCAAATCGGCCCACCCTAATATAAATACTTGCGTTGGTGTTGCTGGGTTGACAGTCTTTGATCGGTGCAATTGATGCTCCGAGTCGTTCCGCTACGTCGCGGGAATGTTCATGACTTGTAATCATTAACCGGAATTTAAGTTTAATTTCTGACCTTTTTACTTTAATTTGGAGACTGAAAATTTGTAAGCGCTAAACGTTTTAACAAAAATCTAAACTTAAAATTAAAAGTTGTGACGGCCACGGTGTTTATCCTGGCAAAACACCTAGGGACAAAAAATCCCATCACTGAGTGCCACCACTATTCAAGTGCGAGAAAATACAACCCTACAGGGAACGAAAAGAATACGACCCTACAGTCTTACATACTTGGCGTGGGTATACCGTATTCTGGAAAGTCATTCAACAAGTGAGGGTCCATTGTGAAGAAACTGTTTTTTTTGGCCGATTCGGGGGACGAAAAAATTTGGAATCTGTTGTGGAGGTACAACAAAGAACCCGTGGACGGGGCATGAAATTGGGTAGAATAAGTGATGGTGATATTGGCAAATTTCTAGGAGTATAACAAGATCCCCGAATTGATTAGATAAACTAAATTTAAAATTAGTTGTGCAAACCAGAATTTAAATTCAATCTGCCAAGAAAACCCTTTGTCCATGCGCCAAATCCCACCTAGTCCGTGGATGATCCGAAAGGTTTTGGTTTAGAATAGGTGGCGGCCATTAAAATAGAAAGAAAGGCGCACTTTTACCTGAAAAAAAAAACAATACCTCAACGTCAAAGGCAGCAAATACTACTGCAGCCGGTGCCCCCACAACAAACTCCTTTAACGCCAATAAACGTCTCTAAAAACTTCCTGCTCTCCCTCAACATTAAAAGCTTTCTTAGCCATATCCGCGCCCCAACGCAACAACATCCAGAAATAATACGCTACATAAAACATCATCATTACTGGCCAAACCTTTAGCTCGATTAAAAACAGCCTCGAAATTAGAAAAAGGGAGACCACCGGCAAATGAGATTGCCTCAAAAACACCATCGGACACAGAACACCACGTGTTGGTGAACCAGCAACTCAATCTCCCAAACGAATACCACGTGTTGGTGGATCAACGTATTAAATCGACACAGAACACCACGTGTTGAGGAACCATCAACTTAACCAACCAACAAAACACCACGTGTTGGGGAACCACCTACATACACGGCCAATGGAAGACTTGCTTCAAATTTTTGAATTTAAGATAAGTAAAAGAATTGATTTTTAAATTTTAATAAACATTCGATGGAACAAACAGGATTTCAAGTTTGACGACACAAACTAGATCCTGGTTTGGTTAACCGGCCTAAATTTAAATCTGCTTTTACCCAAAATAAATTTAAACTCAATTATACCCACCTAATTTAGAATTGATTAGATAAACTAAATTTAAAATTACTTGTGCAAACCAGAATTTAAATTCAATTAAGCCAACTAGATTTAAATTTAATTAAACAAACTGAATTTAAAATTAGTTGTGGAAACCAGCATTTAAATTCAATTAAGCCAACTAGATTTCAATTTAGTTAAACAAACTAAATTTAAGTAACGATGCAAACTGAAGTTAAACTTAATTGAACTAACTAGAATTTTAAAGTTAATAAAACCAACTAAATTAATATTTGATCGCACAAACCAGGTCTAACTGCCCGTTCGTCGATATCGAACGTTAACGTTCGCATAGTAAATAACATTTAAAACAAAAACAAAATTTCAAAAATGGTTTTTGTTTTAAATGTAATTTTCTATGCGAACGTTAACGTCTTCTGGCAAATAAGCCCTTACGTTTATTAATAAGACCCCCTCTTTTTCTTTAAAACGACCCCACCTTCAGCGAAGAAAGACATGCCATTTCTCGGACATTTACAATTCGAGACATTTGTGTTTCTTGGCATCCGTTAAGGCAAAACTATTCTTGGCCGATTTGTGTAAACTATCATTGTCGGATGCATTAAAGGAGCAGGAGTTCGGGGATCTTGTTATACTCCTAGAAATTTGCCAATATCACCATCACTTATTCTACCCAATTTCATGCCCCGTCAACGGGTTCTTTGTTGTACCTCCACAACAGATTCCAAATTTTTCCGTCAACCGAATCGGCCAAAAAAAAAAAAACATCTTTTTCACAATGGACCCTCACTTGTTGAATGACTTTTTCCAGAATTCGGTATACCCACTCCAAGTATGTAAGACTGTAGGGTCGTATTCTTTTCGTACCCTGTAGGGTTGTATTTTTCTCGCACTTGAATAGTGGTGGCACTCATTGATGGGATTTTTTTGTCCCTTTTGTCTTTAGGTGTTTTGCCAAGATAGACAAGTAAAGTTGTTTATAATATAGAAATAAACTATTTATTTTATTTGAGTAAAACTTGACTTAAGGAAAATTACTGAACACTCCATTTCCTGTTCTAATTATTAAGGTGTCTAAATATGATAGCCTTGAATTACACAGTAGGTAATCTATTTAGGCACGCCGATAAACGAATGTAAACAAGTTTCCTGAAGGGCAACTATTTTAGGATTGAGTTTTTTCATTAATAGTTGTAGCTCGTTATAATTGTTTAAGTAACCTCTAATGTTCCATTGAAAAATGTTAATATTCATCTTAAACGTAAAAAATATGCATATGAGTTAAGCTATAGAGGTTAAGTTAAATATGTATAAAAATATGAGTATGTATATATTATATTATAGTTAGGTATTAGTAGGTTATTTATAAAGGTGGTAAATGAAAATGCCTCGAAAATTGCACAAGAGCCCTCTCCAGTCATCTGATACCCGTTTTATAGTCCAAAAGCCAGCTCAAACTAAACCCATTCCACGGTGACCCAGTCTGTGTACAAAAAAAAACAAATCTTATGCAAGAGGCAGGCCCTCTACTTCCACTAAGGCTGGGGAAAACCGATTTGTGTCGCCATTACCAGGTTTGTGTACAAAATTTTGACGGAACAGCTTAGTTTTGCTTAAAATGTGGGTCTTTAATGAAATAATAAAAAAATCACATTACGCCGGAAAAATTCGAGTTTCAGAATACATTAAACTAAGTTTAAACATAATCGACATGTCAAAAACCCGGCCTTAATCATCTTCGTCATCTCTATTCTTGTTTTTCTTTATTGTATTTGGTTTGGTGGTAGATTTAAATGTAGCTTTAGGTTGCGCTTTTAGTCGGTTTAATGTGTTTCTCGGTAGAATTTTATATTGGATCTGATTGATGATGTTAAGTTGGTTTTATTTACTTGAACAATGCGATCAATTATGATAGAGATTTTGGATCGTTTTTTGTGTTTTGATTATTATAATTGTCAGTAGGAGCATTACTGGATTGTGTTGCAGCAAATCAAGTAATGGATCATCGTACATAGTTAACTAATTGGGGTTGTCGAAGTGATGCGGTGTTGTTTGTATTGGCGATGAAAGTAACAATTGACAGGTTGTTTTTTTACATGTCTCTTATTATATTCTTTTCAGCATTTTTTTGGCTTGTTTTTTCTAATTCTTATTGCTTGGATTTCTTTGTTTTTCAAAAATATTGGACATGGTTTGGCTTATTTATTTCCGATTCTATACACAAGTAGGGATGCAACATCGTGTCGAAAAACATCGATGTTTCCACGATAAGTATCGATGTTAAAAAACATCGGTAAAAACACGATACATCGAATGTTTTAATTTTTTTTCTTATTATTATTGAAAGATTTAATATGTACCCAACAAAGAAGTCAGTTAAGTAAACTTTTGAGGAATTTTCTTGACAAAATGACTTGAAATGCAAAGTATTTTAAAATAAATATTATATAATTTCAGTAAAAAAAAAAAACATTTTAATTAACAACTTCATGGAACTTAGCGCGTGTACTTTTTTAACAATAGCAAAAAACTAAAAATGCAATTCTTAATATTTTTCCATGCCCTAAAGCCTCTTATTGCAGTATTGAACATTGTTTCAGCAGAAACATTAAAAATTATAATTCTAAAAGATAACATTTTTAAACAACAGAAAGAAAAAGTTTTAAAATAGAAATAAATAAAAAAAATTTTAAATAACAAATTAAATTTATAATTAACAAAATGATAATATTAAAAAAAACATACAAAATGTTACAACATATTTGTTAAATAATTTAACGTGTTAAAATATTAATAATGCTTTTTTAAAGCTCTGCGTTACTTATATTTGTATATTGTGCGGGAGTAGATTCCAAAGACGGATTGCATTAATGAAAAATTGCCAATCGGAAGTTAAACTGTCGTGTCTTAACAATAAAATTATTTTACCGCTAGTAATAGAGCTCTAAAGCTGGATATGGTTAAGCTTCTATATAGACGTTGTGGTAGTTGAGCAAACACGATTTTGTGCAAGAACATCAGTACTCTTGTTTTGAGAAGGTCATCAAACTGAATACCATATAATTTTACCGTAAATGGAGAAACAGAATTAAACCTTTTCACGCCATATACGTATCGAACAATAATTTTGAAGACCGATTTTAGTTTTCTTGCACTTGCAGCATCACATTTGTCAAATAATTCACAAGTATACATCAGAATTGACAATAAATAGGTTTTGGCGAGAAGTATTCTTATTTTGACAGGTTTACAGTAGTGCGTGTGCCAGAGAGTTCTAAGCATGGAATTCGTACGGCCACAAGCATAATTAATATGGTTGCACCATGTCAAGTTCTTCTTAAAAATAATACCAAGGTTTTTTGCAACATTGACCCTTTCAATGCGTTCATCATTAAAGGTGCCCGGGTGCCCGTAGACGACATGTTTTTTACATCTGACTTGTCAACTTTTCAAGTCATATGTAATTGTGAATGTCTGTCAAAATTGCTGTTTTACAGAAGGTTAATAACATTTGGTCACAAACGTACATGTAATTTGCTTCTGACATTGTCTATGTTTTTTCTCTGTAGTTATGAAATAAACCAATGTAGTTCTTGGTTTTAAAATAGCGTGCTGCCGCCACAAAAATTTTAATTTGCGCCGTAAAAAAGTTCAGCCATCTAAACATTTTTTTTTTCTTAAAATTCGAATATACCAATTTACGATATTATAATGATGCGTTTTTATTTATATATGTACATAATTTCTATTCAATGGTGAAATGATTATACATATATCGGTATTGTAAAATATTAACTTAAGCCGGTTAATGATTCCGTCAACAATGCACCGCCGCTGCGGGTTTCTTCCCGGCATAGATTTCTGACACAGCTGATGTCAGATGGCTTGTCAGAAGAAAATAGAGCACGCTCTAATTGAAATTTTGTCAGTTGACTTTGCGTGTGACTTGTACAGATGCAATGTTTTAAAGGTAACACACGACATGTATGTATTTTGCAGTGGGAAATTTGACAAGTGAGATGTAAAAAACATGTCGTGTACATGTAACTTAAGTAAAATATCAGGTATACATATGATCGGTTATAGAAGTTTGGTTGGATAACGAGATATTTAGATTTTTTTGGATTGATACTAAGACCATTCATATATACAGCAGCCCATTCATATATATGTATGTTGTTAAGACACATTGTTCAATTTCTGATTTATCACAGCTGATGTAAATTTTAACATCGCCAGCATACATTCTGACTTTACAGTATGTAAGTTGACTCGGAAGGTCATTAGCATAAAGGGAAAATAGAAGGGGCCCAATAGTTAACACCTGCAGTACACCTCTCATCACATGTAGTAGATTTGATTTGTTGTAACTACTTTGAACATACTGATACCTGTTAGTAAGGTATGGTGATATCAGATGTGTAGCAGCTGTAGAAAACATAAACATGTGTTGTAGTTTAAAACATAGGACGTGATGATCGACTGTATCGAAGGCTTATGATTTAAAAGTACTAAGATATTGATTTTACGTTCATCTATACCACTTCTTATATCTGCCGCAACATCTACAAGTGCAGTTATGCAAATGTGCTTTTCCTGAAACACAGATTGTTAATCCAATTATGATCTTGTTAAAAAATCCATTATGTATTTTGTTTTGCTTTTAACCGATGAGGTGTTGTTATAAGTACTGTACTTAACACTATTGCAGTATAATACCCCATTAGTTAAGAAATTTGTTTGCAAATTAAATTATTTACAAAATTAAAGATTCTTATTAATTATAAAATAATTTGAGATATTCTCATTGTTTACTTTATTATGAAACAAATACCAAAGAAATGCATTTGGAGCAAATAAATTGGTCATAAAATAGATAATGAGAATATCTAAAATTATTTTATAAGCTTTGTTTCTTTACTTTTTGGGTAAAGTTCGTGAAAATGAGAGCAAGCATAAATTTCTCTCACAATGATACAGAAAAAACCATTTTAAGCACAAAATAAAAAGTCAAAGTGTTTTGACAGTCTTAACAAACCAATAAAAGGTTGCGCCACATTTGAAAAATTGTATATTATCTGTCGAAATAAACTACTATTAACAAAAATATAACAATACAAACACTTTTACAACAACTAACATTATTTTTCTTGATATTTTAATATAAAACCTTTTTATTTAATAACACTATTTTATTCCAAAACACTTTCCAAAATTTGTTCATTAGCATTTTTTCCATACCTTTTTTTGTTTTGTTTATGTTTTACAGCTGATTAACAATTTACACGAAGAAAAAGTTTGGGCTGTTTCGTGCAAGAAGAAGAAGAATTTTATTCTCTCAAACTCGCTCTCTTTTACACAAATTTAAAGTACGGGAACGCTTTTCGTTCAAATTAGGATCCCTAGGGATCCCAAAGTAGAGTAAAGAAACAAAAATTAGTATTGTGGTTATTTTGTTGAACTATTCATGGTTTTTAATCCAAATTTTTACTATTTAATTAGGCTTAAGTTCATTAAATTTAATTTTTCATTAAATTATTTTTATGAAGAAAGGAATTTTTACAACATGGAAGATTAATTAAAATTGTTATTGATAATTTTCATTCTTGACTGACCTGGGATTCGAAGCCAGGCTGGCTGGCGTGTGATTCGAACCCAGGCGGCTGGTTACCCTGACATGTTTCGACCTCAACCACTAGGTCTTCTCAAAGGGATTTGCCGTCTTACACTCGCAGCCATCGATGACTGCTGACGTCAGTAGTCAAACATCAATCCTTAAACCAAATTGTATTTTAACCTTTGGTAGATCGAAATTTGCTTATTGAATGATTATCCATTTTTAATTGATCTCACATGTTTTTCCTTTACTTCTGTTTTTTCCGTACTTTTGTCAAGAATTCTTCTTGAAGTCCAAAGTACATTTTTTGTTTATTATGTTTTTTGTCTTTCTTTTTTCTTGTTGACATTTTTCAGCACAACTTGAAGGACAAATGAACACATAGAGCTTGTGCCTTAGCTTTAACAATAATTAGTATTGTGGTTATTTTGTTGAACTATTCATGGTTTTTAATCCAAATTTTTACTATTTAATTAGGCTTAAGTTCATTAAATTTAATTTTTCATTAAATTATTTTTATGAAGAAAGGAATTTTTACAACATGGAAGATTAATTAAAATTGTTATTGATAATTTTCATTCTTGACTGACCTGGGATTCGAAGCCAGGCTGGCTGGCGTGTGATTCGAACCCAGGCGGCTGGTTACCCTGACATGTTTCGACCTCAACCACTAGGTCTTCTCAAAGGGATTTGCCGTCTTACACTCGCAGCCATCGATGACTGCTGACGTCAGTAGTCACACATCAATCCTTAAACCAAATTGTATTTTAACCTTTGGTAGATCGAAATTTGCTTATTGAATGATTATCCATTTTTAATTGATCTCACATGTTTTTCCTTTACTTCTGTTTTTTCCGTACTTTTGTCAAGAATTCTTCTTGAAGTCCAAAGTACATTTTTTGTTTATCATGTTTTTTGTCTTTCTTTTTTCTTGTTGACATTTTTCAGCACAACTTGAAGGACAAATGAACACATAGAGATTGTGCCTTAGCTTTAACAATAATTAGTATTGTGGTTATTTTGTTGAACTATTCATGGTTTTTAATCCAAATTTTTACTATTTAATTAGGCTTAAGTTCATTAAATTTAATTTTTCATTAAATTATTTTTATGAAGAAAGGAATTTTTACAACATGGAAGATTAATTAAAATTGTTATTGATAATTTTCATTCTTGACTGACCTGGGATTCGAAGCCAGGCTGGCTGGCGTGTGATTCGAACCCAGGCGGCTGGTTACCCTGACATGTTTCGACCTCAACCACTAGGTCTTCTCAAAGGGATTTGCCGTCTTACACTCGCAGCCATCGATGACTGCTGACGTCAGTAGTCAAACATCAATCCTTAAACCAAATTGTATTTTAACCTTTGGTAGATCGAAATTTGCTTATTGAATGATTATCCATTTTTAATTGATCTCACATGTTTTTCCTTTACTTCTGTTTTTTCCGTACTTTTGTCAAGAATTCTTCTTGAAGTCCAAAGTACATTTTTTGTTTATTATGTTTTTTGTCTTTCTTTTTTCTTGTTGACATTTTTCAGCACAACTTGAAGGACAAATGAACACATAGAGCTTGTGCCTTAGCTTTAACAATAATTAGTATTGTGGTTATTTTGTTGAACTATTCATGGTTTTTAATCCAAATTTTTACTATTTAATTAGGCTTAAGTTCATTAAATTTAATTTTTCATTAAATTATTTTTATGAAGAAAGGAATTTTTACAACATGGAAGATTAATTAAAATTGTTATTGATAATTTTCATTCTTGACTGACCTGGGATTCGAAGCCAGGCTGGCTGGCGTGTGATTCGAACCCAGGCGGCTGGTTACCCTGACATGTTTCGACCTCAACCACTAGGTCTTCTCAAAGGGATTTGCCGTCTTACACTCGCAGCCATCGATGACTGCTGACGTCAGTAGTCAAACATCAATCCTTAAACCAAATTGTATTTTAACCTTTGGTAGATCGAAATTTGCTTATTGAATGATTATCCATTTTTAATTGATCTCACATGTTTTTCCTTTACTTCTGTTTTTTCCGTACTTTTGTCAAGAATTCTTCTTGAAGTCCAAAGTACATTTTTTGTTTATCATGTTTTTTGTCTTTCTTTTTTCTTGTTGACATTTTTCAGCACAACTTGAAGGACAAATGAACACATAGAGATTGTGCCTTAGCTTTAACAATAATTAGTATTGTGGTTATTTTGTTGAACTATTCATGGTTTTTAATCCAAATTTTTACTATTTAATTAGGCTTAAGTTCATTAAATTTAATTTTTCATTAAATTATTTTTATGAAGAAAGGAATTTTTACAACATGGAAGATTAATTAAAATTGTTATTGATAATTTTCATTCTTGACTGACCTGGGATTCGAAGCCAGGCTGGCTGGCGTGTGATTCGAACCCAGGCGGCTGGTTACCCTGACATGTTTCGACCTCAACCACTAGGTCTTCTCAAAGGGATTTGCCGTCTTACACTCGCAGCCATCGATGACTGCTGACGTCAGTAGTCAAACATCAATCCTTAAACCAAATTGTATTTTAACCTTTGGTAGATCGAAATTTGCTTATTGAATGATTATCCATTTTTAATTGATCTCACATGTTTTTCCTTTACTTCTGTTTTTTCCGTACTTTTGTCAAGAATTCTTCTTGAAGTCCAAAGTACATTTTTTCTACCAAAGGTTAAAATACAATTTGGTTTAAGGATTGATGTTTGACTACTGACGTCAGCAGTCATCGATGGCTGCGAGTGTAAGACGGCAAATCCCTTTGAGAAGACCTAGTGGTTGAGGTCGAAACATGTCAGGGTAACCAGCCGCCTGGGTTCGAATCACACGCCAGCCAGCCTGGCTTCGAATCCCAGGTCAGTCAAGAATGAAAATTATCAATAACAATTTTAATTAATCTTCCATGTTGTAAAAATTCCTTTCTTCATAAAAATAATTTAATGAAAAATTAAATTTAATGAACTTAAGCCTAATTAAATAGTAAAAATTTGGAGTAAAGAAACAAAGCTATAATTAACAATTATTTAACCCGCTACCTCGTTACCTTTCTTTCATGGTCATATTTAATGCTTAAAACACATTCGAGACAGCAGACTACCGACTTCAATATGTCAACAATAGAATACATGTGTGTATATGGAAATGATTATTTTAACGACGCGAATTACGTTTTTAGTGCCTTATTCTTCAGAATAAATAACACTATTAAATTACGTTTTTAGTGCCTTATTCTTCAGAATAAATAACACTATTACTTCCAAAAATAAAAAAAAACCACAGCGTAATATTTTGGGGTTTTTTTTCTCTTTATTTGTTGGATTGGATCTTAAGACTAATTTTTGTGGTGATCTTACTTTAGTATTTATAAGAAATTCTTAATTCTACTTATGAATGGATATTTGGGTCATGAGTGTTTACAATCTGGGTTATTCTAGTGGGGTTACAATTTGGGTTATCTTAGTTAGCAATTTGCTTATGCTAATTGGTTTACATATGGGTTTATTTTAAGTTGTTAAATGTATTTATGGTTTATTGCTTAGGTCTACAAAAATAATGACAGTGTAAGTGACACCGTTGGTATTTTTGTGGATTTGTTTATTTTTTCGTTAATGAGGTTTTTGGGTGGTTTGTTTTTTAAATTGTGAAATTGATTCTGCTTATTTGACAAAAGCGGCACAACAATCAATGAGGTATTGTTGGGGCGCTTTTATGAGTACTAGAATTTAAATAAGTGTGTTATTGGATGTAGTTTATTGTGTCATGTATTTTTGTACTATAATATTAATATCGTTGTTGTCGGCAATGATATCTAGTTCGGGTTGCATGGAGGGCAAGTACGTAACTCCTCCCCCTGTTGATATGGGATTCTCCTGAATTCTGTTGATTTTTACATAGCCGTATATTATTATTATGCTTAGAATTAGAACTATGGCTATTAGACTTGTGTCTGAGATTATGTTTCTTATTTTAAGTTCTCGTATTTCTTTAATATTCTCTACTTCTTTTATGATTATTTCTTTGAATGATGGTTTGTTTGTGAAATTGTAATTTACATTTGTTTTGTCTTCTTCGAATTTTTGTATATATATATCTTGTTTATTTGAATATTGTTTATCTTGGATTAAGATTGTACAGTTTATGAATTCCAGGAGTGTATTATTAAGTATTGTGTGTATTGTTTCTGTTTCGTTGTATTTTGATGTGATTAGTAGTTCTCCTGGGTTTTGTATAAGCAATGTGCCGTCATTTATTACTTCTATTTTTGTATCGAGATCTTTAATTAGTTTACAATTGTTTTTAACTACGCAATTGCTGCTTAGTTTAAGCTCGTTGAGCATTTTATTTTCTACAAAGGAGAATGTGTTATTTTGTATTTTTACAATCTTTTCTGATATTTCATCTATTTTTTGATGGTTTTCGTTTGTGATGGGTACAATTGTGTATTGTGTAGTTTTTATGCTGTTAGTCGGTAACTTAATTGCTAGTATTATTGAGTCGTTATACATCATGACTCCTATCCTACTTAGTTTAATTTTTAGAAAGTCAATCTCATATTTATTGATTTCCTCTGCCGTTAGTATGGATGGGTGTAAGGTGTTGTATTTCGCTGAGGCTATATTGTCTAATATTTCGTCAACTTTGTTCTCTAGGTATTGCAGTTTCAGTAATTGATCATGGTACGTTAGTCTACTGTAAATATCGTTAGTATGTGTTTGTATATTATTTATGTAACTTAGTATTTTGTCTCTGTCGTCAAGTATTGTTTCTTTTAGTATTGAGATTGAGTTATTAAAGTTCGTATTTATCTCGATTTGTCTGTTTATAGTATTTATTGTTTGTAGGTTGTTAATTCTGTTGTTATTGAGACGTTGTTCGATTTGTTGTCTATCGTAGTCGTTCATAGTTCCAAAGAGCCATTTTTGGGCGTCTCCCACTATATTCAGGATGCCTCGTTTTTGTCTCCTGTAATTGGGTGTTATAGACCTAATTTTTGCTTCTATTGTTTTTATTTGAGTTAGTAGGTGTTGTTTTAAATCTACTGATAGGGTTTTTATATTTTCTTGTATGTTATACAGTATGTTGCTTAATTCATGTGGTTGTATTATGTGTAATATTAGACTCGTTTCGTTGACTATTTCCACGGTTTCTGTTGGTAACATGCAGTATCCGTTAGTTGCGGTTATTGGTGTTAGCGTTATCGATGCTGCAGTTAGGGGAATTGTCATCGTTAGCATTAGTAAGATTAATACCTGCAAATTTGGATGATCGTTTTATATTGGAAGTATGAATATTTTGTAGATTTGCTTTTCTGTATTTCGGCTGTTCTTTGTGCCTGACATTTTTATAATTTTTTATAAATCCGATGTCCCTATTTGCATTAGCTTTTTCTAATCTTGTTTGCTTTGCTTTTGTTAGTCTTTGGAAAATAGTGTTATGATCTACTTTAAAATTCTGTACTTCGAGTGGTGAGCATTTTATAGTGCTATGGAAGTTACTATTGTAAAGTGTGACTGCTTTGTTAATTTGTGTTGTTATTGGTAATTTCTCCTCGAGGTTTAGTGTTCTAATCTTTTCTGTTAATGTATTATTGAGTCTTTCTATATCACTATTACCCGTGTGACTGTTCGGTTTTGTTGCATGATATTGAATACCTTGTTGTTGTAGAAACTCCCTTATTGTTGTAATGTTAAATTCGTTATCGAATACGAATTTGTTAGGTTTTCCTTTTAGCGCTATGAACTCTTGAATTTTGTTTTCGAGTGTTTTATGGTTCCTATCTGATAGATACAAACAAGTAGCGTGTTTCGAAAACTTGTCTATGAAAACGATAAATGAATGTTTGCTATTTACGTATGTATCTACGTGAATTATTTCATTTATCGTTTTGGGTGTTTCTGTTAAATAAAATTTGTTTTTAATTGGGTTTCTATCGTATTTTCCTCCGCTGCATATATCGCAATTATTTATGATCTTATAAATTTGCGTTTTGAGGTCTGGGTTGTATATTAGCGATTTTAGCTTTTCGTATGTTGCTGTTATACCGCAATGGCCGCTTTCATGTTTATGAAAATGTGCGATTTGTGTTTTTAGTTCGTCCTCAGATTCAATATTTTTTGCTATATTAGAGCATTTTATGAATTTGATGTGGGGATTTCCGGAATATTCCTTTTCTATAGTTTTATGGAGTTGGTAATATTCGTGGTCGTTGAGGTAGGAGTATATCCCTACCCTTCCTTTCGTTAATTCTCTGCGTAGGATATCGAGTGTATATCCTTTATCCATATCGTTCTTTTCTATGAAAATGACTTTGTTTCCAAAAATGGTTTTTATTGTTTCGGTTTTCTCTTTTACGAGAATTATCTGTGTTTTAAACCTATTGACGATCGTCTCTAGAATAGGTACATTGTAACCTAAGTCCTCTTCTTGGGAATGGACAGTCTGTACTTCTAACGAGGCGTTGTCGTCTTCTTGCTTTTCCTGAATTTTCGGGGTTTCCTCAAGATATATTTCATCTTCCCAGTGATGTATTTCATCGTTTCTAATCCTGCTTAGGAAATCGGCTATATTGTTGGTTTTGCCCTTTATATATTCGAGAGAGAAGTTATATTCTCCTAGGCTTATGAGCCATCTTTGGAGTCTTGGATTTATATCCTTTCCTGAGTATTTCGTCATTAACCATTTGAGTGGTTGGTGGTCACTTTCTAGGTCAAATTCTCTACCGAATAGGTATGGCCTAAAATATTTAACTGCCCACACAATCTTTTTCTATTGTTGCATAGTTGCACTCGTGTTTATTTAGGGTACGAGATGCATATGCGATAGGGTGTCCCTCTTGTGAGAGTACTGCTCCTATTGCGAAATTGCTTGCGTCAGTTGTGACTTTGTATATTTTGTTAAAATTTGGGTACCTTAATATTGGTGAGTTTGTCACTAAATCTTTCAGTTTCTCAAATGCTACTAAATATGCAGGGTCGTTAATGTTGATTTTTTGATCCTTTTTTAAGCATTTCGACATTGGATACGCGATTTTCGCGTAATCTTTTATAAATTTCCGGTAAAAGCCAGTCATCCCCAAGAGAGATTTTATCTGCTTTCCCGTAGTCGGTATTTTAAGTTTTTGAATAATTGAAACTTTGTTGGGGTTTGGTCGAATACCTTGGGTCGTAAGGACGTGACCTAAGAATTGCGTTTCTTTCTTCAGAAAGTCGCATTTATCAACTTGAATTTTTAATTTTGCCTTCCTTAGGAGTTGAAATATTTCCCCCAGGGTGGTTATGTGTTCTTGTAGGGATGTGCTGAACACAAGGATGTCATCCATATAGACGACACATGTCTTGTTTATGTGGTCTCCAAGGACCTCGTTCATTAGCCTTTGAAATGTAGAGGGGGCATTTTTCAGCCCAAATGGCATTCGAATGAACTCGTAATGTCCCGATGGTGTTGAGAAGGCTGTTTTCTTCCTGTCTTCCTCCCTGACCATTATCTGGTGAAAGCCTTTAGCTAAGTCGAGAGTAGTAAAGTATTGTGATCTTCCCAGCTTATCTAATAATGAGGTTAAGTTGGGGATGGGATATTTATCGTCTACCGTAAATTGATTGAGTTTACGATAATCGATGACGAGTCTATATTTTTTTATGCCCGAATTATCCAATTTCTTTTCAACTATCCACAATGGGCTATTGTAGGGTGAGTTGCTTTTCCTTATTATGTTTTGTTCTAACATTTCTTTAATTTGTCGATTTATTTCCTCCTCGTGTATTTGTGGATACCTATATATTTTTGAGTAAAGTGGTTTATCGACGGTTGTGGTTATTTCGTGGTGGATCTCATTCGTTGCCGAGAGAGTATCACCTTCTCTAAAGAAAAGATCTTTGAATTTTGCAAGTAACCTTTTTGTCGCTTTACTTTCTTCAAAATTGAGGTGGTCGAGGTTGAAATTTCTACTGTTTTCTTGTAATAGTTCTAATGTGGAAACATTCTCGATTTCCGCTGGGTAATTGTATTCTTCGAAGTACAATTCTGTTCCCAACATATTAATAAATTTATTTTCGCAATCAATTGTTGCCTTTAATTTCGTAAGGAAATTTTGCCCTATTATGCCTGAAAAATTGGGGTTGGAAAAGTCTATTAATTTCCATTTTAAGGTCCCTAGGCATCTGAATTCTTTTGGGAATGGTGTGATGATAGTGTATTTTACTTCATTTAATCCGTTAATAGTTCTACAAAATTGGGGTTTTTCTAATTCTATTTTCGGGTATTGCTCCATTAGTATATTAGTTTTTAATATGCTAGTTGTGGAGCCCGTATCGATTAGGCATCTTATTTTCTGTTTGCCTATTGTAAGAATTATTATTGGGAGTTTTGATTTAGAGGCCGCATTATAAAATTTACGCTCTCTGTGTCAGATTCAACTTCTTGCATTGTATCCACCTCCATATATGTGGGGTGATTTGTCACGTTCGGTTGTTGCGCATCGACGCTCATATGTGACGTTTTTGTTTGTGCTGAATTATTTGTTTTATAATTCTGATAATTTTTTTTGTGGTATTCGGATTGATTTTTATTATTTTGTTGAGTCTGTTTATTATCGTTATATTGTGTTGGTTTGTTAGTGTTGTATTGTTGTGATTTATTACTATTGTATTGTGTTTGTTGTTTGTTTTGTGTTTGTTCTATTTTATTGTTACTGTATTGTGTCTGTTGGTTTTTCTTCCTATGACGGTAGTGTATCGTCCTAGGGTCATCCAAAGCCCTAATTCTAGTGTAATTTGTTATAATTTCGTTTAGTGTACTATTTTGGTCGCTGTGTGATCGTAATGGTATATCGATCTTTTCAATTAAAATGTTAACTAGGTCTTTATCGACTCGATTTGGCTCATATATTTCTGGCCTTGTGTCGTCGTACATATATATCTTATTTAGCTCAGATTTGCTCTTTTCAAAATATGTAAATAATTCCCTAAGGTTACTCACTTTTACGTTTCTGCATCTGCTGAATATGTCTGAGTATGTTGTTCTTGGTCGGTGGTGATCTATCAATTTCGCCTTTATCTGGTCCCATGTTGCATCCGTTCCTAGTCCTCTAATGTAGTCGCCTGCATCGCCGCTAATTTTCTCGTTCATGATTATGGCGGTTGCCAAATTTATCAGTTGCTGGTTTTCTCTAGGGCATAGTGCTAAGACTGCTTCTACCGATGCTATGAAGGCTGTTGCATCGTGGTCCTTATCTAGGCTTCTCAATTGCCGGAATTGTGTTAACAGATCTTTTGGTGTTAACCATAGACCTTGTTGTGGTTGTGCTTGTGGTTGTTGCTGCTGCTGGAGTTGTTGAATTTGCTGAAGTTGCTGTTGTACTTGCTGTTGCTGGAGTTGTTCTTGCAATTGGTGAATTGCAGCTTCCTGTCTTCTTATGACTTCATTGAGTTCATCTTCATGGTTGATGTTACGGTTTTCGTTAAATCGGTCTTGTTGCGACATTTTCCTTTTTCTTTTAATAACTTCGCTTTGTTTGGCAAATTGTTTCGCACTTTTATTTTGTTTTTACCTCTTACGTATTTTTGTTTCACCGAAAAATATTCTATCGGGGGGTCCTTCGGGATTTTCAGTGTTAAATTTTCTTTAAATTCTTCAGAATTAAAAGGCAGTTGTGTAGGTTTTTCTTTGAAATTAAATTCTTTAGAATTTAATTTCCGCGACTGCGCCAATTACGTTTTTAGTGCCTTATTCTTCAGAATAAATAACACTATTAAATTACGTTTTTAGTGCCTTATTCTTCAGAATAAATAACACTATTACTTCCAAAAATAAAAAAAAACCACAGCGTAATATTTTGGGGTTTTTTTTCTCTTTATTTGTTGGATTGGATCTTAAGACTAATTTTTGTGGTGATCTTACTTTAGTATTTATAAGAAATTCTTAATTCTACTTATGAATGGATATTTGGGTCATGAGTGTTTACAATCTGGGTTATTCTAGTGGGGTTACAATTTGGGTTATCTTAGTTAGCAATTTGCTTATGCTAATTGGTTTACATATGGGTTTATTTTAAGTTGTTAAATGTATTTATGGTTTATTGCTTAGGTCTACAAAAATAATGACAGTGTAAGTGACACCGTTGGTATTTTTGTGGATTTGTTTATTTTTTCGTTAATGAGGTTTTTGGGTGGTTTGTTTTTTAAATTGTGAAATTGATTCTGCTTATTTGACAAAAGCGGCACAACAATCAATGAGGTATTGTTGGGGCGCTTTTATGAGTACTAGAATTTAAATAAGTGTGTTATTGGATGTAGTTTATTGTGTCATGTATTTTTGTACTATAATATTAATATCGTTGTTGTCGGCAATGATATCTAGTTCGGGTTGCATGAAGGGCAAGTACGTAACTCGCGCGGCTAAATGGCTGCAGGTTGTTGTCTATGCTAATTTTGTCGTTGTAGTCAAATTAAACTAATTTCTATTTTTGTACGCTACAAAACAGAAAAAGTGCTGCTAATATAATCAAAAATTAGAAGAATTAGTGCTTATAATACATAATAATAATTTTTTGGTTAAACAGCAAAGAACCGGATTGAAACAAGAATATAAGCGCGGCTCACCACCAAATCTATATTATTATTTAGTATCCTTAAAAGAAGTTATATAGGAAGATGTTTGTCACGCCAACGCTCTTAGTTTTAGCAGTATGGGTATCATTGAAAAATTTAAAGTGCTTTTCACATGGTGTTTAAAGCACACCGATTTATTAACCCACTAAGAGCCCATTTCAAATGCTCATACTTCTTGACTGACTTTTTTTTTACTAAATTTGCTTTATCTTAAAATTATGTCGATATAATAATAATTATTTAACAATAATATACACATGTTACCAAAGTTATTAGGACTTTGATTAATAAAGTTTTTCTGTATTGCGGGTTTTCAGCCTTCCGGAACACTTTTCAAATATTTACATATTACTATATTTCAATATGTAACAAGTGCGTAAACTATTATTTTAACTCAAACTTATAAATAAATTGTGAAGTTTTCCAAAATAAAATTTTTTTAACCCTAATAACTTTAAAATTTTATATGATGGAGTTTTTAAAAATATAGCATACAAAAACTTGGGGTGTTCTCTATAACATATTATATATGAGGAAATATTATTAAACATATCGACAAAATTTTAAGATAAATCCTCTTAAGGGGTTAATAAATCGGTATATTTAATACATCATATGAAATGTGTTTCACAAGACTTATTATGATACGAATACTTTAAAGATTCAGATTATATTTTTCTTCCTATACTATTGATAAAGTGCTCTAAAATCTTTAGGACTATAATTCATAAACTTAGTGCGTTGAACCAAAAAATTACAGTAGAATCGCGATACAGTAATCTTGCGGTCAAGTTAACCAAATTTTAGCGCTTCTGTGCCGCTCTAAACGTTAACTCTAAGTTAACTTTTCAGATCGTATTAGTAAAAGTACTGATTTGTACAAGCGATAACAAATTTTATTAAATTTTAAGCTGAAAGTTGAGAGTTTAAACAAAATTGAGAAATACATTAAAGAAAAACTATCGGCGTTGTATTATTATATCTGTATATCTGAAGTTGCCATCTCAAAAATAAAAACGAAACGTCACAAAATTTTCGAGGCTTTGAAGAATACATAGGAAAAAGCATACAGAAATCAGTACATAGACCAAAATATGCCGATCTTGAAGCAAGTTTCTACAAATGTTTTCTTGTGTCATCGAAAACGTAATTGCGCAATCACTGTTCTTATTTCAATATCAATAGCTAAGCGCGAGTTCGTGTAACCTGAAAAGACAATAATGTCAGTAATGGATGGCTGGCAAATGTTTAGAAAATACCCAGAATTCGCTATCTGAAAATTTTTGAAGAACTAATTTTGACAAACGTCATATGTAGCACCTAACACATAATACATGACTGATTGTATAATTATTAATTATAAATTGTAGCCGATACAAATTAGATCTAAGTTTCTTTTTTGTACAGATGAAAACTAAGTCATTGCAAAAAATATAGATACATATGTTTATTATTGCATTTTTTACAATTTAGAAAAGTTAATAAATAAGACGAAAAAGTTAACAACCCTTAGGACATTTCAGTTTACTTTTTCGCGATTATACTGTATGTTAGGATTTTTTTATTCAACCTGTCATGAAGATGATATTCTTTATGAGTTCCAAAAACAATAAAATTAAAATATTTTAAATGTTTTTTAATAAATTCATTTGTTCTTACGTTAAAAAATTTATCATAAATAAGTATTTATATATTTGTAGGCTTAAATTAAGCTTGTGTACGAATCTGCAATTATGCATGTTGTTAAATTTATAAAAATTAAAAATGATAGTGGCACCACTGAAATGTAAATACATAATAAAAAACACAGCTGTTTATATTTTTTTAATTGAAGCTGTCGTCTTCAAAATAATTCAGTAGCTGATTACGCGACTACAGAGAGATAAACGTCAAAAGTTGCTTGTGTTTTTGACATATCGATCAACGAAAGCAACAAAAAAATTGTTGTGTTTTTGGTGTTGTTAATTGTTGTAGTATCGACACCACCGTATACATGAATTCGCCTTGAACGCAGACTTACTTTCAGCGTTACCGTTATGCGACTAAAGTCGCATTTTTGCCCCTTTTTGACTGACTTGCCACTTTCTTTTCCCCTTTTTTTCACATCTCCTTTATTATCATTTTGTATTATTTTGTATCACTTTGGCCCCTTTTTGAACTAATTTTTTTTTATAGTGGCAGTAAAGGGCTACAACAAGATAACCGTACAAAAATATGCCCATGTTCTCAAAAGACAACACAAGTACCTGCCCACTCAAAACACAAACAATATCATATTTTCTTGCTTAAACAAAATATTTATTATCTTTCATTTTTAAGAAATGATAATCTCGGAAACTCATCGATATGCTTATTTTTCCATAAATCTCATTTTGTCTTGTAAGATTTTGGAAATTCTGGTGAACTAACAACCGAATAATTAGTCACTGGCTTAAGATAAACGAAAAAACTGTTTTTTTTATGAAAATCAGTATGTGCCTAGAAAAAAAGTTCTGACACGCTTTTTTATTAATTTGTTATGTATCTGCGTACATACAGGAAATGGCCAATATTTACTCAAGCAAAACGTGATTTCCATCGATCTCACTTTTATCATTTTATGAGTAAATTTAATTAACTGTTTCGGTATTGACAATTGCTCACATTTTGAGAACAAAAAAGACAAGCATAACAAATTGAGTGATATTACCGAGACAGTTTTTTCTAAGGTAATGCAGATCTTTAATGTGCAGTCTATGAACGCACATGTGCCTGCCAGCTTTTTTATCTTCATATGTTTTTACTTCGTATATTTTTTATAAATTCCTTATAATAAATTTTCAAACCGTGTTTTTTTTAGAATGATCCAATTTTTCAAATATAAATTTCACTTTCATACATTTTTGTCTGCATATAATAAATTATTTCAAAAAATTTTCTATTCGGCGATACCAAAAGATTAAAATAGGAATATAAGGAAAAGGTTATGTGAAAACAATTTTCACAGCACTCGCTCGTGTTTAGTGAAAGAAAATGTAGCAGCATTTAATTATTTATGTTGTCTCATTCTTTCAGCAATGGAGACCTCACGGTTGTTACAGGTGAAGCTATGGACAAAACGGTCCTAGTACTGGCATCGGTATACTTACCATATGAGGCTACCGATTCACCTGGTGTGAAAGTACGTGAGTTGGTGGAGCACTCGAACAGAAGTGGCTCGAGACTGGTACTAGGTTGTGACGCTAATGCACACCATACCTAATGGGGAAGTACCGACATCAACAAAAGGGGTGAGTCTATGTTTGATTTTATTATTGCTAGCAATCTTTACATCTGTAATAGGGGGAATACGCCAACATTCAGAACTAGAGATAGGGAGGCAGTAATAGATGTAACATTGACGAACTATAGAGACTTAGTAGATGATTGGAGGGTGGCTTTGGAATTTTCCTTCTCTGACCATGGTCGTATATCCTTTAATCTAAACTTCGAAAAGTCAAAAAGGCGTCCTTATAGGAATCCAAGGAGGACGAATTGGGATTATTTCTCGGGATTGGTGAATAGTAACCTTAGAGTTACACACGATTGGGGGTCGACTTCGGCCGGCGTGGAGCACCTGGTGGGTACCTTTACGGAGGTGTTAACCAGTAGCTATGAGCGATCTTGTCCGTTAAATTTTAGGCGCTCGCAACCGAGATGGTGGACAGGTGAGTTGAGGACTCAAAGGACCACTGTCAGAAGGTTATTCAATAGAGCGAAGCATACGCGTAAGGATGAGGACTGGAGTAACTTTAGGATAAGTTATAATAGGTACAAGGGAGATATTAGAAGGGCTAAAAGGGACTCGTGGATCAAATTTAGCGAGTCAGTTGAATCTGTAAATGAGATGTCCAGGTTCAGAAGGATTTTATCCAAGGACGCTGTGGTCCCGGGATTTATTCAGAGACCGGACGACTCATGGACGGAATCTAGCTCCGAATCTCTCTGTTTGCTTATGGAGACTCACTTCCCGGGTTGTGTGGATCCGGGAACGGGGGAACAGGTGGGGTGTGGTAACCCCTTTTCTGGATCAGGCTCGGGGGGTGAGATAAGAGAGGTGGTGGGGGATATCATCACCTTGGATAAGGTTACATGGGCGGTTAATACTTTTGGGTCTTACAAATCGGCAGGACCAGATGGTATATTTCCGGCTATGCTACAGAATATCCAGGGATCATCACTCCTATTGCTGGTGGAACTATTTAGGGTATGTCTGCTAAATGGCTACATTCCTAGAGGGTGGAGAGAGGTCAGGGTTATCTTCATACCTAAGGCAGGTAGAACCGGTCACTCTAAGCCCAATGTTTTAGACCTATCAGCCTATCGTCTTTTCTTGTGAAGACATTAGAAAGACTGATTGATCTACATCTGAGGACGAAGATTGACGCCGGCATCATCAGCGGCGCTCAGCATGCCTATCTTAAGGGTAGGTCTGTTGAGAGTGCGCTTCATGATGTGGTGGGTTATATAGAACGGGGATTGCGAGACAAGGAATACACCTTGGCGGCTTTCCTGGATATAGAGGGGGCCTTTAATAATGTGAAAATAGAGGCCATAAGGCAGGCACTGAGTGATTTAGGGGTTTCGTTATTCTTGGTCGAATGGATAACTCTGATGCTTAGCAGCAGAGTTATTCACTCGGACTGGGGAAACGAGCGCTTAAGGAAACTCGTGACTAGGGGGACCCCACAAGGGGGAGTTCTCTCTCCCTTATTGTGGCTCTTGGTTGTCAATGTCGTTCTGGGACGTTTTGACAGGATAGGTCAGAAGGTCGTCGCCTACGCGGATGATGTAGTTATATTGGTATCGGGCAAGTTTCTGCCGACAATTAGCGATGTCATGCAAGGGGCGCTGGGCGAACTGGCAGCATGGGCGACTGATAAGGGCTTGGGAGTTAATCCGGAGAAGACAGAATTAGTTCTTTTCACTAGGAGGTACAAGGTGGAGAATTTTAGGCTGCCGGTACTAGGGGGAGTAGAGCTTAGGCTATCTGATAGTGCTAAGTATCTAGGAGTTTTTCTGGACAGTAAGCTGTCCTGGAGGAGGAATACTCAGGAGAGACTAAAGAGGGGTCTCAATGCTTTCTATGCTTGCAGATCGTCGATAGGTAGGAGTTGGGGACTCCGGCCGTCAGTTGTGGGATGGCTGTACACTTCGGTGGTTAGACCCATTCTTACGTATGGATGCTGTGTTTGGTGGGAGGCATTGAAACTAGCTAGTCGGAGGGACCTTCTGTCTAAGGCTCAGAGGTGTGCTTCGATCGGCATGACAGGTGCCTTGAGAAGTACCCCTCAGGCGGCTCTGGATGTTATTCTTCATCTTCTGCCTAAAGAACAGTATGTGAGGGAAATGGCAGCAAGGAGCATTCTTAGGCTGAGGGAGCTAGGACTGTTAGACAATTTCACGGAGGGTCACTCGCGGATCTTGAGTGAAAGTAGTACTAGTGGTTATCACCTAGGCTCGCCCGGCTCTACGGATTATTTGGTCACTAGGGTCGATTTTGGGCGTTTGCCAGAGGTGATATTGCCTTCTAGGCAGAGCTGGTCAGGGCAGGGCAGATTGTATAGGGGATTTGCTATTTTCACTGATGGCTCGAAGATGAAGGGCACGGGTGCGGGGGTCTACATTGAGGATCTGGACATCAGAAAGTCATATAGACTTCCCGATGACTGCAGTGTATTTCAGGCGGAGGTTCTGGGGGTTCTCAGGGCCGTGGAATTGGTAGGAGCTAACATTGCCAAGGGCTCGGAGGTCACTATATATGTGGACAGCCAGGCGGCTCTTAGGGCCTTGAAGGGCTGTTATGTGAACTCCAGGCTAGTGGACGATTGTAGGAGGGCTCTAGGAGTAATCTTAGGGAATTATGTTGTGAGGCTCTGCTGGGTACCGGGTCACTGCAACATCACCGGCAATGAGATAGCTGATAAGTTGGCAAGACTGGGCTCGGAAATGGAAGATCCTGACAGTTTGCAAGTGGTCAGGCCTGCAATGGGCTTCTATTTTGGGAGAATTAGGGAATGGATTCTGAACAGGACTAATCGGGCTTGGCAGGGCCGAACGGACTGCCGAGTATCGCGCACGCTGTGGCCGATGCTTAGTAGGTCAAATTCGGACGCGCTGCTGGGTAAGAGTAGGGCCTGCGTCAGGACCATGATAGGTATTATCACGGGCCACTGTATGATAGGCAGAATGGCGGTGAGAATGGGGTCTGGCTTATCGGATATATGTAGGCTGTGTGAGGACCCAGAGGAGCTGGAGACAGTTGAGCACTTTCTGTGCCACTGTCCCAGGCTACAGAACAGCAGGCTGAGGTGGCTAGGTAGCAGATTCCTGCACGAATTGGGAGATGTCTCGGGCTGCGGGCTCGAGAATCTGACGGGATTCGTAATGGGAATGACCTGGTTGCGCGGCAGGAGGCTGGGAAACATGTAGGGCAGTTTTTCCTGTTTGGTAGGGTTGTGTTTTGCTTGTTCTGTCCGATTTCTTATCTTCCACTATCTTCCTTCCCTGTGCTTTCACCATTAACTTCTCCTACTCTGTCACACTAGATATCTTTCTCTTCTTTCTTTCTTTGTTTCACTAAATAAAGGCATCACAATGGACCATAATGGTCACTGGGTGAGGGTGTGAAGTTTGCTTCACACCAGCCTTTCTAACCTAACCTAACCTAACCTAACCTAATTATTTTAAGACAATTTGATCAGTTAAAGTTAAAGCAGTAACACATAAAGTTTTGTATATAAGCAGTTTATATTCCAGCGCTTTATTTAAAAGGCAATTCTAAAAACGTAAAACAAGCAATTAAGCACTAAACGCAATAGATTTCAAACTTGACCTTTCAGAATTTATTGAAGCAAAGGCCAAATCGTTAACCGCCGTTCGTGGAAGTGTAATCGAAACTAAAATGCCGGTTTTTATAAACAAAAGTGAAAAAAAATCAAGTTCTGTTCAATGAAGTGATTTTCTGGTTCCATGCAGATTCATTATGGGGAAGTGAAAAGAAGCTACAGAGACAACATATGTTTTTAATTAAGAATTATTCTTAACACTTACTTGTGGAACCAGAGAGAGAGAGAATACTATTATTTATTTTCCTGTAACACATGTTTCACCTTTTTTGTATTCCCCTTTGTATATAGAAGCACTCACAATTAAAAGACACCAGCAGAATGGCCCATCGTCATTATTCTACTTTGAAAATGTTATGTATTTAAGTAAATAGGTTAAACAAAAAGAATACGGGAATTTACCTTCTTTTTACAAATTATATTAAACACGAAAACCCAAAAAAATATGTTTTTTTTTCATGAAGTGTTGTTGTTGTTTCTATACAAAATAAGTAAAACAGTCTTTTATGGACTCAATATTTAACAATGTTAATTTGACATCTTTCATTTAAATTTAATATAATATAAAACATTGACAGTTAAATATAAAGACCATGCTTTTATAGAAATTTACTATGATTTTCAATTAACATTTAGCCATGTTAATTAACCATTGATAAGTTTTCTCTGTGCAAGATGTGTATTTTTTTTAATGTTAATGTTTTCGATGAAAATAACTTAATAAATATGTTTGATTTTTAAAAATGTTCTTGTTTTTAAAGTTGCCCCTTTTTTCAGAATTCCCCTTTTTGTGCCACTTATTTTTTGAAAATCCCCTTTTTGTGCCCCTTTTTGAACATTTTGAACGGTAACGCTGCTTACTTTTAAGTATTTTTGAGAGAATTTTTTTTAAATTCCTACTTACTCTCTCTTTGCAAGTTTCTGCTAGTAAAGTAAATGAACACACTTATTATTACATATTTTTCATTTGTTGCAACGTCGTCATAACTCAAAAAATTACATTTTGTTTAAAAAAACGCTTGACACTCTTGTTTAGGTAGCTCAGTAAGGCTAGGTTTTTGAGATCTCAAATAAACTAGGCTTAGTTAATCAGAAAATATATTTGTGCCGCCATTACCAAGTTTGTATATAATATTTTTACGGAACAGGGGGCTACTCTTATGCGATGCGAAAGGAAATTGTAGCAAATCTAGTGGTACTCTTTAATGTCTTTGCGCATTTGTCTTTCACATCTTTTTATTTTTTTCTTTTCGCAAATTATCATTATTTCTTTTATTTAAACATTCCAATTTAAATTGTTTTTTCATATTTTGCCATTTCATTACTGGAAATCTACGCTATCTTTGATTTTTCGAAAGTGATAGAGAGTACCAAGTTGGCATTCAGCTTTCGAATCGAAATTGTATTCGCATCGCAATAGAGAGTAGCCCCCACAGCTTAGTTTTGCTTAAAATGTTGGTCTTTAATTAAATAGTAAAAATAAATCGGAAAAATCCGAGTTTCAGAGTACGTTAAACTATGTTTAAACTAAATCCATATCTCAAATACCCTGTCTTAGAATAAAAGTCGATTCGTTTAACTTTCACCAATCCCTTACTACTCTAATTGAAACGATCAAAAACATGTAGATGTGCATTGCAGAACACCAAAAATGCAGAAGTAAATTCGGATTCAAGAACACATCCGATATTAAGCGAAACTAAATTATGTCAAAACAACTCTCTAATTGCGGTGTCTTCTATATACCGACCGGTCTATAAATATAACATTTATGTTAAGGTATGTTCAGACCTAACAAATATTTGACGAAAAAATACAAAAAAACCTGCCCAATAAATTAATCCAACTTCAGCTTTATTTTTAACAGTTTCTATTGATTTACTTAACTTTATTTGTAAGAAGATAATTGTATTATGTATTATAGAAACTGTTCCATGATGTTTGATCAAGCCAAACGTTTTGCAAAAGCAAATAATTTGTTAATAAAACTAGTGGTTCCGTGTAGGACGTCAAATATTTAATAGGTGTGAACATAGCTTTAGACCCGAAATTTTATAGCAGTTGTCGGGTGTAGAAGGGACTAGACACAGTCATATGCATGTAGCGAAAAGAAAACATTAGACGAGCATAAATGCAAAGTTTTTTATTTTTTAAACAATATAATTAATATTTTTTTATTTTATATTTATTATTATATAGTTTTACTTTTTTAATATGCACTTAACATAATGTACTTACATTTTTTTTTAATTAAAAACAGTTTTAAATAATAATCATACATAATAATATCATAGAGCATAATCCTACAATTATAATCAAATACGTACACTAAGAATTGCCATTTTTTTTGTTGCTTATTTTTCTAAAAATTGTTTTTCTTTGGAAATGAGATTCAGTACAAATCTGTGATTTTCATGATGTTATATTTTCATTAATATTAAAATAAATTTTTATACCTTAAAGGTTAACAAAGATATGTATAAATGAAACAGTGATACATGCATATAAGTTTGTTTTATAAAAACAAGTCGGTAAATATAAAAAAAAAATAACTTCCTGTTTAACAATTTCGAAAGTTTACGTTCGCATAAAAAATTTCTAGGGAAAACACTGTTTTCAAAATATTTTTCATATTAAATTCTATACGAACTTCACATTCGAAATTGTTCAACTAACAGTAAATCAGGCCTATATTCAAATTAACATTCCAAATAATAAATATTTTTAGTACATAATAGTAAAAAAAGTTTGCACCAAAAAACTACAAATTTATCAAATTGTGATTAATATTTACAGTGGCACAGAAAAGTGTACATACTCTACCAAAAAATTTTTATTATGTAAAAATTTTAATTATTTGTTAACAAAAACGATATTGTATCATTCTTTGTAAAAAATCCAAAAATTTTTGGAAAACAAGATAATTAGAAATTAATATTTTTTTTTTATAAAATAGAATTAAAAACTATGAAATATGTACTTTTCTGTGTATTAAAAACTGAATTCATTTTTTTATTTTTTACAAGGAATGATACGATATCGTTTTGTTAAAAGTTAATATATAATAATTTAAATTTTTCTGTGCCACTGTATTTACTTGGTAAAAGATGAAAATCACAGAATTATATGTGTGTGTGGTTTTGTAATCATTAATTAAATAATTAATTATGACTATAGCAACGAGGACTAGAATGTTTGGTGATGTTAATACGATTTTGGTTTGGAATTTGTTTTTACTGTTTATGTTATTAAACGTGGTGCGTGTAAGCCGTGTACACTTTCAATTGGCGGACAATGAGTTGCTCCTGGAGGACCCCAATCGTGAAGACCTCGAGAGTTTGCTAAGCGGTGAGTAAGACGGTGGGCAATACTAAAACCACCACTTCCTTCCAACTGTGTGAGCACAATAATAACTTGTCTTTACGGGCACATTACAGGAAAATAAAAGTACAATTAATATAATTAAAAATACACATTTTACACCATTGAAAATTAACCGCTCACCTCTGAAGTGGGGGCACAGAATCAACGGTCTTTAATTCACCTCTAGTAGAGACAACGTTGTAACTTTCTTGGCAGTCGCACTTGACATGTATCCACTTATTTTCATGACGATTTTCGACCATAACGACAAGTCCAGCCCAACCCTATAATAAATAAATATTGGTAAGAATTTAAATTTTCTGTCACACTTCATTATAAAAAATTACCTTTGTCAAATAGTAGGCAGTCATTCCTTCTCTACCCTCGTGACGTTGTCCTTTTGTCAGAGTTAAACTGATGATGGCATCGGCCAAGAGATGTGGTGGTGGTGTTATTTGTTCTACTAGTAAACGCTTTGAACTGTGAATTGCTAAAATACAACGTGGATACTGGTGGGGATCTTCTAGCCCTGTATGCCAATGATTAAATGCCAAACAAACTAATAAGTAAATGTCACGTTCCAACATTTTATGACAACCAACGAAACCGCGAACCTAAAATTGTGGTAATATTTCAAAAGATTTCAAATGTTTTTCTTAAATTTAATTTACTTGGCGTTTGCTGTGTTCAACTAAACGTCCGATTTCCGGCGAAGCCGGCGATCGCGTACGAAAAATTACCACACACAAATCTAGCTGAGAACGTTGTGATTTTTCTGAATTTCTTTGGCCCTCTTGGAACAATGTGAACTCTGCCTCGGTCGGTTCTAAAACTGTTAGCAAAACACATGACATTGAACACAATGGTTGTAAAGTTCCCTAAAACAATTCAAGAAAACAATTAGCAAAATCTTACACATTTTTAAGACAGCCCTATAATTACCTTTAATCGTACTTCATTCCACCCTGACCTTACTTTGCAAATATCAATGCAGTCAAAGTAATTCAAAACATCTTCAAATGAAATCCAAAAGACTCCTTCAGATGCCCCATGTGGCATTAGAGACTCACGCAATTCTTCCGTCCACAAGTCAGAGTCATCCGACCAGTCACCGCGCCACGAAAAATGACCCCAAGGATTTCGCAGTTTAAGCAATCGATGTCCATGTATGTCCTTTACATCAAGAACAGAATAAGCATGACGTGGTCTGAGACCTCTGCGGTGGTACTCATCTTCATCTACTTTCATATTGCCTCCACCACAACTGGCACCCATCAAAAAACGGACACCTCGAGAACTTAGCAATTGAGCCCAGATAAGATCTTTGTCTAATTCATCTTCACTGGGCATTGGCAGAGAACTAGCTTGGAGTGGTATGCTTTCGCAAGGAGCCCCTGTTAATGTAGCCAAACCTTCAATGGCTCGGCCTGATACTAAAGCTTCATAGCAACCGTGAATTTTTGCAACCGCCTTCTCGATAAGTGGCACCCAGAGTTGTTTGCGTTTAGCTTGAGAGTAGACTAGATGGCCGCGTTTATCACATGGCAAAAGATCATCCACGAGCACGGTTGTCCATTTTCCATCCTTGCATAGGCGGACTTGATAAGCGCCTTGAGGACAAATTTCTTTTGTTACTAACACTTCTCTTACCAGATCTTCCCGTTCTGCCAACACAGCCAGCGCACTCAGAAGCCAACAATTGCCCAAAACTCCCTGACAGATATCAGATGGCAATGGTGTTCGAAATACTGCCCAAGGTGGGAATGCTCCGCCGTCACAGTTTATTTCATGAGGACGACGCCACTGTACTACTGGATTTCCTTCTGCCATACTTTGTTGTGGATTGTAATAGAGACTCTTGGGCGCTGGAGGAAATGAGTCATCTACAAAGAGTTCATTATTGTCTTGGCAGTATTGTATTATGTTTTCCCATTTATGCAAAGCTTCGGCTTCCTCTATTCGTCGTAAGTTCTCCATGAGCTTACTCTCCTGTTGAAGCTCCGCAGAATGCCTATTAGTTTTATGCAGCAGTGCCATTTTATTGATATTATTAACTAGACCTCTAGGACTCGAACACATTTCACAAACAACTGAGGCGGAACAATTTTCATACGTACAAGCAGGACATTGCCAGGTTTTTACAAAACCACTAGCGTTAGAATTTGCACTCGAACTATGCCGATTAATTTGCTGACTACTACTACTGCTGCTGTTTCCGCTACCGTTGCTACCTGAGGTCGTGCCAACTGGTGTGTTATTGCGTGATATAATACCCGCTCCTCCGCCCGTACTGTGTCGTTTAGGAATGGCTCCGGAAGCTGACCGATTTTGACGCGGTGATGGACTTCTAGAAGTGCGAATAGGCGGAAGTTTAAGATTTGCGGTTGGTGTTACACTGGTTGGCATTATGCGCTGGTGAGCAGACGATGGAGAAATTGGATCCGAAATTAGAACGTTACTAGCACCAATATGATTCATACTGCGATGCAATTCTAAAAAGTCAAAATTCGAAGAAGTTCAAACATATTGCATTTTAAAGTGATATCTTACCTTCAGGTATTGGGACCACAATACGTTCTCTATCACTTTCGATTGGCAGTGTTCTCACAGCTTTGCAGGCGCTACACACTCCAAAAGCTAATGAATTTTTTAAAGTACATTGTGAGCAAGTCCAAAATTCTCCTTTACGCAACGTCATATCTTCGACAGATGATATACTCTTCAACTTAGAACCTCCACAAACAATACAAGCATGATCTTTGCTCGAGTTGACCAGAGTACATTTTTTACAAGTCCAAGTATGGACAGGTCTTTGTATATTATCTATAAGTAATTAAAAAAACAAAAAAGATAATGCAAAATTTTTACAAAAATTCTATTAAAGCTTATGCTGACAGAATCTTACAAATGAAATGAATTTACGATTTTTTATCCATTAAGTTAAAAAAACGGAAACTAAACAGAATTTCTGAGAAATAAACTGACAAAAATATATGTATGTATGTTATCGCTAAGTTAGATTTCAAAAAAGCAACATCTCTCGCGCTCTTCTTTACTCAATATTTCTACCAATATATTCAAAAGCAAACTGTAATATAAAAGAAAAGTAATCCTTAGATGTATTACAAAATTTCACTTAATAATATAAAGTACAGTTTTTGAATACACAATAGGTGCGTTTGTTTACTTTTCCAGTAAAATCCAGTAGTTGAGTAAATTTTGGTCAATATGAAAATTTTACTCTCAAAAATGGCTCTTGCACAAAAGTAAACGAACGGAAAAATTGCAAAAACTTGCAGGTTAATTCAAACAGCTGATCGCTAAAAAGCTTAGTGTTGTAAAATATGTGTTGTTTAGACTACCCAGTACATAATGTTTTTGGTACTTGATGAAATGCATTGTAATGATTATAAATTCGTAGCAAATTTATTTATTGAATGAGCTTCTGTGCAAGTTTTAAGACTTGTTTATTTTGTACATGACTTTTAATTTTGTTTCTAGTTGAATTACATACGAAACTACATTAATATTTGATTTTTGATATTTGGTACCCTCAATAATATGCAATAAGAATTAATCATATATTCATTAGTTTCACATCTCTAAAATATTAATGTAAACAAAAACAAAAATAAGTAATATTGAACAATTAACACAAATTTTACCATGGATGCCAAAAAAAGAAAACTTAATATTAATAGATACAAAGTGGTAAGTAAAATTGTTTAGGATGTAATAAATATTTTTGGTTTTTGTTGCACTTTTAATTTAGCTTTTGTTCTTTTAAATGTTTTTATTACAAATTGTATGCTTACTTTTGTTTGTTTACTTAAATAAAACATATGTTTTTGTTTTCTACTGGTTTTTACTGGTAAAAATTTGTTCAGTAAAAATTTGCAGACTCTTTGCTTACAACTGTCACTTTACTCTCTCAGTAGATGCTCTCTTTTGCAAATTTTTGTGTAAGCGAACGCATTTCAGTAAAATCCAGTAAAAACTTGCACAAATTTGTGCAAATTTTGGGGTAAACGAACGCACCTAATATATCGAGCTTTTGGTGCAAGACCGTAGTAACTCAAAATTTGAATTTTTTGAACTGGGTATGCAGTAATGATCTTTGGGGATATATCTATCTGAAGAAAAAAAGATTATGGTTTTATCTCTAACTGTTCAGATTTTATAGCTAAAAATGGCTTTATTGCCTCTAGCTTTGTCCAACAATATTTATTTGCAATAATGAAATATTTCCTTTAACTTAAAAACAGAAAACAAATTGTGAAAAAACAATAAGGCAATAATTTTTTTGCTACGTTTTAGGCACAAAACACAACTGCATAATTTGTGTTCTTTTTTACTTGTTCGTATTATTTCACAATTCATCTTTGTTGAAAAAAAATTAGTTATCATTTCTTCTTATGCTTTATTTGCTATATCGATATATTCCGAATTAATTCATAATTTTGTCGTTAATTTTGTGACAATAACGATACATTGTTGATAGGTTGATACAAAATACTTAAATATAAATAAATATTTCATATTTTTAGTAATTTTTTACCTAATTTAATTATAAAACATTCCTCTTTATTAAAAAACTTGTAAAAAAATAACTTTAGTAAACGAAAATACTATCAAAAAGGTGATTCAAAACTTCAAATGCATTTTTCTCAGTTCGCGATTTTTTGACTTACTACGGTATTGCACCAAAGGCTCGATATATATACATACATACATAAAAATTAAAAGAACAATTGATAGCTCGAGACCGAAGCCACTTATTTATATGGGTGGTAGGTTTTGTCCTTTCTAAAAAAGTAACTATTAATTCAAACAATCCACATTGCCTAGTGATAGCACGTTTAAATAGTGATACAAATTTATCAAAAGTCTCGCTTTTTTTGATCAAAAGAATAATCGAAAGCACATGCAATGGCGAAGTAGCTAAATGTTAAAAACGGCGTCATGGCACTATCTTCGTAAAAACTAAAAACTTAGCCCAAGTTAACAAACTTTTTAAGCTCACTGCCATGAAAGAAGATATTTAGATCGATATAACAGAGATTAAATCTTTAAACTTTTCAAAAGGAGTGATCTATTCGTCAGACCTATTTGGTGTACCTGAAGATAAAATTAAAAAAATATAATACTTAAAAAAGTTGTAGAAGTCAAGAAAATTCTAAATAAAGAAAATGAGGAATTAAGAGACCGGTTTATGTATGTATATTAACTTTCGCAACATCTGACCTCCTCCCTAAACAAGTCTGATTGAAAAATTTACATTCGACCTTATAGGTATACCAAACCCGCTAAAATGTAACAATTGTTTACATTATGGACACCTTAAAAAACCTGCGAATTCCAAAAAAATGCCATAACTGTGGACAAACTATTCATATCAGTATCAAAAACAATGAGGAATGTAGAAACATACACTGCTGCATTATTTTGTAAAGATAATGATATAAAAGTCTTCAAAAACTCGGTGAAGGCCGAGTTGAAGAGAACGGACGTGTTTTATTTTCTGTGCGCTTTTAAGTTATAAAATATTTTTTTAAAAAGAACCAAATTATAAAGAACAATATTAAAATTAATAATATTACAATTAACAATAGCAAGTGCAACAAAAAAGAATCATATTAAAAAGAAACAACTTAAAATTAACAATGGCAAGTACATACAACCAAACATACAAGCAACAACGACAATACAAAAATACAAACAACAACAAAAACTAATGCAAAAATCAACCACACAAAAGCAAAAAACTACAAAAATGCAAAATACCACTAATGAATCCCTGCTATGTTAAAAACTCAAATATCCACAAGGATCTCAACGTGCCATTGGTAAAAACTATGATTACAAAATACGAAGTAAAATATTTAAAAAGGTTTGAACTACACTCAAATCCACTAGCTCGAAATATTTTAAATGATGGCGGCTACACTCGCTTAAGGAGAAGAGACACTGCAGCACTCACCCAATCAGAAGAGCGATAAGCACATAAATAGAGATGAGCGATCCCGTGATTTTTAAGGAACATCGTGATTAGTGAACGTGATTTAAAAATCACTGCTCCTTAAAACTGTTATTGTGATCACGGTTTGTCAGTTTTTAGTTCTGCTACAGCAAGTGCGTCCAAGCTATATGTACAATGAGCGAGCTTTCGCAAGAGCTTTTGTAAGTACTTTGCAAAGAAACAACAACAAACTGTAAGAGCTTTCAAAGCTGCGTACTTGCATAAACATACATACTTGAATAAATAAACTTTGGCTTACAAAAAATACTAATAAGGTAGAAGATAGAATGAAAGGAACAGCAACATTATTCGCCATTGCATTCAAAAAACGATATTAACCACCCAAACAGTGAAATATCATACATTTTTGTATGTTACAAAAAACATAAAGAACGACTTAGCAAGTACCTGTTACTTGACAAATTTGGTCACAACTGTGATTCGTGATTTTTCAGCAACAGTGATTAAATCACAGGTACAGAAATATCGCTCATCTCTACACCTAAATATGTGAACAGAAACCGTGGTAAGAAAAAATTTTTTCGGGCCTTGGCACGACATGAATTAAAGTATTAGGATAAGATTTGATTTCTTATTGTTAGTTTATGTGAGGAGTGTGGCTGCCAGGAACTTATTTAGACTCTACGGGTCTTCGTTGATTAGACCTAGGCGGGATGGCCACACAAGGATTCTATACGAAATGGGTCTGCTTGATCAGGAAAGTATTCCGGCGGGAATCTCGGATCATAGGAGTATGACCTTGGACTTCGGTGTAACACCACCGGTGGAGTTCCCGGATAGGGAAGTTTGGCTTGGATTCAACGGACTGTTTAATGGGTGGGAAGTATATACGGGATACTGGCACTGGGGCTGGTGATTTTATTGCTGACACTGACGTGAAAAGGTCATTCAGACTCCCGGATGAGTGCAGTGTCTTCCAGGCTGAGATCCTAGCGATCTGGAGGGCGACGGAAGGGATACTGGCTGTGTTGGGTACCAGGACACTGCAAGGCGGATGGCAACGAGATGGCGGACGAACTCGCGAGAGGGGGTTCGAATCTAGACTTAGAGGAAAGGGACAGAGGGGTAAAACCCCCCTTATGTCACTTCAATGGGGTGATACGGGAAAGATTCTGTGATGCCGTTAACCGGTCCTGGAGGGATATAACGGATTGCAGGGTGTCGAGGGCCTTATGGCCCGGATTGGACGCAGGGGCAAACAAGGTTCTATTAGGACGGGATAGGAGTAGTCTCAGGACGCTTATAGTGTTCCTGACGGGGCATTGTTCTGTAAGGGCTTTTATGGGTAAATGGGACATTGCGATACCGGACTTCTGCAGGCTGTGCTGGGATGCTGAGGAGCTAGAGACGGTTGAGTATATACTGTGCCACTGTCCTAGGATGCCCGACGAACTGGGGTGTATCGCTGGATGTAATCCAACCGATCTACTGGGGTTTGTCATGGAAATAGGTCGGCTGTTTCTGTTGGGGGACCAAAGGGGGGGTTTTTCTTACGCGGTATTTTTATTTTCTACTTTTCTTCTTTACTTCTCTTTATCTCCTCTTTTCCTCTTTTCTCCTGTACTGAAGGGATTCACAATGCCCCTCATTGATCTCTTAACCTAACCTTACCCTAACCTATTGTTAGTTCATATTTAATAAATGAAGATTCAATAAAGAAACTCTGGAAAAAATCACTAATGAAAATAATTACACAAACGAAAATAAAAATAACAATCACCAAGAATCTGCTAAAATTCCCTCGTCAAAGAGAATGAGAGAAGTTTTATATCTCTTTCCTTGGAATCATTTCAAAAACACCGAGATTAACTGACACTGAATCTCCGCTCAAATTTATCATGATTATGGACAAACGCTTTTAAAAACAAACCAAATACAAGAAATGGTGCAAATAAAATTTGTTGAGTACAAAAATTATCTCTTAAATGAACTAGATAAGAGATTTAGTGCAATGAAAAATGATATCAGTGAAGTATCAGAAAAAGTAAACAAGCAAGAATTAGAAATAACAAAAATAGAAACAGTTGAATTTAAAATAAAACAATGTGTGATAAAATAAAAACTTTAAAAACACAATTAAAGAGACAAGAAAATTTTATCGACGCGAAAGACATTCGTATTAATGAAATCCCCTTTAATCCAAATGAAAATGTACACGAAATCTTTAAAGATATTTGTTCAACGATAAACACAACCATCCCCCCAATCAAAAACATTTATCGGTTACAAAAGGTGTGTTTACTTTACTAGCAGAAACTTGCAAAGAGAGAGTAAGTAGGAATTTAAAGAAATTGCTCTCAAAAATACCAAAAAGTAAATGAACCAGGGATGTTAAAGTTGGTACAATTGTACTTATTTTGGTACATTTTGACCTTCTAAAGTACCGTGGTACTACCGTGACTCATTTGGTACAATTTAGAAATTTGTCATAGTTCCCTTTTTTTGAATTTTTAGTGTAGCAAACAAATTATTCAGCCATGTCACAGAGTACAATTCCATTCGGAACCGAAGAAAACATATTTCTTTATTGGTAGAAAGTATATTTTGATAGTTTTTGGGCTTTTAAGATACAGAAAACTCCCATTCCGTTCATATAAATAATATGGTCTAATTTCGCAGTTTTTTTTCGTAATTTTCTGAGTCATGAAAGAATTCCGTTTCCGAACGGAAGTGTACTGTGACATGGCTGATTGAGTCCTTTTCATTGCATTTATGTTGTACAACAAATCGTTAACGTAATGGGCGCCTAAATATGCGACGATATATGGTGTATTGAGCGCTTAGTCCCCTTTTACAATGTGGCAAAGGAAAGACAGACAGACGAAGTTTGTTGGTAAGGGGGCGACGCTATATGTGTGACACACTTTAGTTTTTTCCTCTCTCGCCTACAAACTTCGTCTGTCTGCCTTTCACTTGCCATATTGTAAAAGGGGACTTATGGTAGCCATAGACAAGGCAACATTAGTGAAAACCTGAAATTTATTGCGCAACAGAAGTGGATTTATATATTTCTACTAATAATATCAATATTGATATTGTTAAAGAAATTAAAGAAAATGCACAACAATTTTATATAAAATTTTGCAAAGTTTTGAGAACCAAACTCAACTTTAATAATGAAGTTTTATTGTGGTTCCATAAATTTACTCCTGAAAATGTTATATTAGGTAAAACAAGTTGTATTGTAGCTCTTCTAATAAAAATGTTTCCGAATGAAATTGCAAATTTTGATTCAATCAATAATCAATTTAGAGCTTTAGCTGATGTCCATATGTTTCCTGACATTTCTAGAGTCGTTGCTGGAATTTGATCTATTCCACATTCGTCTGCAAATGTGGAAAGAGTTTTGTCTTTTCAAAATATAATAAAAACTAGGGAAAGAAAAAAGTCTCATACAAACAAAGGATTGGTTAAGATCGACAAATTCATGCTGCTTTGATGTAAAAATTCCAAATAGTTTATTAAGTGCCTGATTTTGATCTCATATATTATAAGAATTTTATGTACCTTATTTTATTCATACATATAATGTATGTTAATGTTAAGTCTTGTTTTTTTTTTTTGTGTACAATTGAATTTTTATGTACTTTTTTGTTGTTTTAACATATTTAAAACAAATGGTACCGTGAAGGTCCAAAAGGTACATTTTTTTTTTGGAAGTTGGTACAAAATTTAAATCCCCATTTAACATCCCTGAAATGAACACTTTGCCAGCCAAAATTTGCAAGTTAAAGTAGTGACGAATATACAGGAATATTTGAGTACCCATTAATTATTCTAAGACTTGGGAATCATTACGGTTAAAATAATGTGATTTTATTAATTTATATTTGTTTATGTTGAATAAAATGAATCATATACTTAATTTTTTTTATTTAGGAGGTGAAAGAAGAATTCGGGTTTTCATCAATAATAAAACATAAAAAAACCCTTTGTTAACAAGAAAAGTATTTATAAGGCAAAACAAAATATTTAATTTAACAATCTATGTATAACCTATGTATATAGGTATGTATATAAAATTTCGACGTTACGGACTGACTGACAGATTCATCTTCGCAAAGCCTTAACGCCGAGAGTTATAAGGTTGAAATTTGAACCGGATGCTGGTCTCTCGCTAAATCGATCCACTAAAAAACGAAGAAATTGCCTGATAGTATGAAAATTGTGTGTGTTCATCACGTCCTATGTTTTAAACTACAACACATGTTTATGTTTTCTACAGCTGCTACACATCTGATATCACCATACCTTACTAACAGGTATCAGTATGTTCAAAGTAGTTACAACAAATCAAATCTACTACATGTGATGAGAGGTGTACTGCAGGTGTTAACTATTGGGCCCCTTCTATTTTCCCTTTATGCTAATGACCTTCCGAGTCAACTTACATACTGTAGTCAGAATGTATGCTGGCGATGTTAAAATTTACATCAGCTGCGATAAATCAGAAATTGAACAATGTGTCTTAACAACATACATATATATGAATGGGCTGCTGTATATATGAATGGTCTTAGTATCAATCCAAAAAAATCTAAATATCTCGTTATCCAACCAAACTTCTATAACCGATCATATGTATACCTGATATTTTACTTAAGTTACATGTACACGACATGTTTTTTACATCTCACTTGTCAAATTTCCCACTGCAAAATACATACATGTCGTGTGTTACCTTTAAAACATTGCATCTGTACAAGTCACACGCAAAGTCAACTGACAAAATTTCAATTAGAGCGTGCTCTATTTTCTTCTGACAAACCATCTGACATCAGCTGTGTCAGAAATCTGCAGCGGCGGTGCATTGTTGACGGAATCATTAACCGGCTTAAGTTAATATTTTACAATACCGATATATGTATAATCATTTCACCATTGAATAGAAATTATGTACATATATAAATAAAAACGCATCATTATAATATCCTAAATTGGTATATTCGAATTTTAAGAAAAAAAAATGTTTAGATGGCTGAACTTTTTTACGGCGCAAATTAAAATTTTTGTGGCGGCAGCACGCTATTTTAAAACCAAGAACTACATTGGTTTATTTCATAACTACAGAGAAAAAACATAGACAATGTCAGAAGCAAATTACATGTACGTTTGTGACCAAATGTTATTAACCTTCTGTAAAACAGCAATTTTGACAGACATTCACAATTACATATGACTTGAAAAGTTGACAAGTCAGATGTAAAAAACATGTCGTCTACGGGCACCCGGGCACCTTTAATGATGAACGCATTGAAAGGGTCAATGTTGCAAAAAACCTTGGTATTATTTTTAAGAAGAACTTGACATGGTGCAACCATATTAATTATGCTTGTGGCCGTACGAATTCCATGCTTAGAACTCTCTGGCACACGCACTACTGTAAACCTGTCAAAATAAGAATACTTCTCGCCAAAACCTATTTATTGTCAATTCTGATGTATACTTGTGAATTATTTGACAAATGTGATGCTGCAAGTGCAAGAAAACTAAACTCGGTCTTCAAAATTATTGTTCGATACGTATATGGCGTGAAAAGGTTTAATTCTGTTTCTCCATTTACGGTAAAATTATATGGTATTCAGTTTGATGACCTTCTCAAAACAAGAGTACTGATGTTCTTGCACAAAATCGTGTTTGCTCAACTACCACAACGTCTATATAGAAGCTTAACCATATCCAGCTTTAGAGCTCTATTACTAGCGGTAAAATAATTTTATTGTTAAGACACGACAGTTTAACTTCCGATTGGCAATTTTTCATTAATGCAATCCGTCTTTGGAATCTACTCCCACACAATATACAAATATAAGTAACGCAGAGCTTTAAAAAAGCATTATTAATATTTTAACACGTTAAATTATTTAACAAATATGTTGTAACATTTTGTATGTTTTTTTTAATATTATCATTTTGTTAATTATAAATTTAATTTGTTATTTAAAATTTTTTTTATTTATTTCTATTTTAAAACTTTTTCTTTCTGTTGTTTAAAAATGTTATCTTTTAGAATTATAATTTTTAATGTTTCTGCTGAAACAATGTTCAATACTGCAATAAGAGGCTTTAGGGCATGGAAAAATATTTAGAATTGCATTTTTAGTTTTTTGCTATTGTTAAAAAAGTACACGCGCTAAGTTCCATGAAGTTGTTAATTAAAATGTTTTTTTTTTTTTACTGAAATTATATAATATTTATTTTAAAATACTTTGCATTTCAAGTCATTTTGTCAAGAAAATTCCTCAAAAGTTTACTTAACTGACTTCTTTGTTGGGTACATATTAAATCTTTCAATAATAATAAGAAAAAAAAATTAAAACATTCGATGTATCGTGTTTTTACCGATGTTTTTTAACATCGATACTTATCGTGGAAACATCGATGTTTTTCGACACGATGTTGCATCCCTACTTGTGTATAGAATCGGAAATAAATAAGCCAAACCATGTCCAATATTTTTGAAAAACAAAGAAATCCAAGCAATAAGAATTAGAAAAAACAAGCCAAAAAAATGCTGAAAAGAATATAATAAGAGACATGTAAAAAAACAACCTGTCAATTGTTACTTTCATCGCCAATACAAACAACACCGCATCACTTGACAACCCCAATTAGTTAACTATGTACGATGATCCATTACTTGATTTGCTGCAACACAATCCAGTAATGCTCCTACTGACAATTATAATAATCAAAACACAAAAAACGATCCAAAATCTCTATCATAATTGATCGCATTGATCAAGTAAATAAAACCAACTTAACATCATCAATCAGATCCAATATAAAATTCTACCGAGAAACACATTAAACCGACTAAAAGCGCAACCTAAAGCTACATTTAAATCTACCACCAAACCAAATACAATAAAGAAAAACAAGAATAGAGATGACGAAGATGATTAAGGCCTGGTTTTTGACATGTCGATTATGTTTAAACTTAGTTTAATGTATTCTGAAACTCGAATTTTTCCGGCGAAATGTGATTTTTTTATTATTTCATTAAAGACCCACATTTTAAGCAAAACTAAGCTGTTCCGTCAAAATTTTGTACACAAACCTGGTAATGGCGACACAAATCGGTTTTCCCCAGCCTTAGTGGAAGTAGAGGGCCTGCCTCTTGCATAAGATTTGTTTTTTTTTTTGTACACAGACTGGGTCACCGTGGAATGGGTTTAGTTTGAGCTGGCTTTTGGACTATAAAACGGGTATCAGATGACTGGAGAGGGCTCTTGTGCAATTTTCGAGGCATTTTCATTTACCACCTTTATAAATAACCTACTAATACCTAACTATAATATAATATATACATACTCATATTTTTATACATATTTAACTTAACCTCTATAGCTTAACTCATATGCATATTTTTTACGTTTAACCTTTATGTCAACAGCAGAAAAGTTATACTTACGTCAACAGTATGCATACCCGGGTATGCAAGCGCATTTTATATGGGAATTCACATGTTTTGTTGTTTTTTTGTTTTATTTGTATTTTTTTTTTGTGTTTCTCCCACTTTGATTTGTTTTAGTGCAGGAATGCTAAAAATAGCGGTAGTTTTAGCAGACTTATAAAACCCTATATATTATGAAATAAACTTGCAATATTACTTTATTTTAATTTTTTCATATACATACCCGGGTATGGTAGGGATGAAAAAAAGCCGATGTACATGGTCTGGTTTGTCCAATTTTGTTCAAACCTTAGAATTAGTTAGAAAACACTTCTAGTGGGTATATCATGAAATTTAAAAGCGATATGAAAGCCACTTTCAGAGATACAGCGTTATTAATATTCAAAACATACCCGGGTATGCAGTTGTTGACGTAAGGGATAGGAATTAAAAAATGACCACATCCATGGTCTGCTTAGTCCAATTTTATTCAAACATCAGAATATGTTAGAAAACACTGCAAGTGAGGATATCATGAAATTTCAGAGCGATATAAAAGTCACTTTCAGACATACAGCGTTTTTAAAATTCAAAACATACCCAGGTATGTAGCTGTTGACATAAAGGTTAAGATGAATATTAACATTTTTCAATGGAACATTAGAGGTTACTTAAACAATTATAACGAGCTACAACTATTAATGAAAAAACTCAATCCTAAAATAGTTGCCCTTCAGGAAACTCGATTACATTCGTTTATCGGCGTTCCTAAACCACTAAACTACAAGTTACTTTTTTAAAATTCGGCTAGTCATTCTTATGGCGGTATAACACTCCTTATACATAATTCCTTACAAATTAGCTCTATAGATCTTTCAAATGATCTCGATGCAATAGGCGTAACTATCCAGGCGAAAAATAAATTTACATTAATTAATACCTATATTCCTTCGTTAAAAAAGCTTGACATAAATACCCTGAAAAACACATTTGATCTCCCTTAAAATCTTTGTACATATATTATTATTCTTCTTATACTCGGTGACTTCAATAGTTGGAACGCCATGTAGGGCTCTACTACTGATAACTATAGCGGCAATATTGTAGCAGATTATATAACACAATCAAACTACGTAGTTTTCAATGACGGTTCGCCAACCAGTTTCAGCACACATAACTCTCTTACATACATCGATATTTCCTTCGGCTCACCTTGTCTGAAACTTTAATCTGACTGGAAAACTGAAAACTATCTCTACGGAAGCAACCATTTCCCTATAGTTATAAAACTGTCTTTAATACCACCACTCAACAACCCAGACCTAAATGTGTCACTAATAAAACCAACTGGACAAAGTATCAAGAACTATCACTAAAATACAACGGTGTGAACGACCATTAAGTGACAACGTTAATAAGGAAGCCTCAAGTATACAGAAAATAATTTTGCAAAGTGCAAATTCTTCAATTCCTCAGATAAACACCAAAATTCATAAAACTGAAATAGGCTATATAAACAAGAAAAATATTATCGAATACAAAAGGGCAGCTGAAAAATTTAGGAAGGAACTCGAAAAATAATTACAATTATAACAATTCGATTTCACATTTTACTTCTGAAACCAATCCTTAAACACCCACCACAATAATTTGGTCAAATATTAGAATATTCTGCGTTTTGAAATTAAGACAGTCCATTAATACTATTCAATCCTTAGACAATTATAACCAATTGCTGACGGTTAATGGGGCCATAGGCAAGGATTTTGGTAAATACTGGTCCACTGCTTGAGAGGCTGGCGATTTCTCGGACAAATTTAGAACTAATAAACAACGAATAAGGAATAGCCAAATGCTTGTTCACTCTTCTGGCGCTGCAAGTATCAAAGAAAGAGATATCCCACCAACTGAACATATTCTTGCACTCGATAAAATGAGGAGCAAAACCCCAGGCATAGATAGAATATCCTACCCTGTCATTAGGAACCTTCCCAGCCAAATGAATAACAGACTTATTGATCTCTATAACCTCATATTTAACTCCAACCCTTCCTTTTAGAAAATAAGCACAATAACTCACATTCCTAAACCAAACGCTGATAAAACTAAATTTTAATTCTCTTGACCTATATCCCTTAATCTATGTACCTTAAAATAACTTGAAAAGATGGCTATTATCCTATTATCTTGTCATGTTGGTTCATCAATACCAGCTTATTAATTTGTACTCAACAAATTGGATTAAGAAAGGGCAAATCCATCTCTAAGGCTTTATTTTTTATAGACCATTTAATTTCGGACTCCCTTTCACACAAAAACCATTCATCTATTATATCCATAGATTTCTCTGAAGCTTTTGTTTTCCATAAAATAGGAATTCACACCATAATCCACCAACTGCCAGAATAGGGGTTGGATCCTAATATAATAAAATATGTACATTAAAAATCACATAGACAAATACGAGTCAATATACAGCATTACTTTTCCAAATTGTATCCCCTACACAATGGAATCCCACAAGGTTCACCTCTTTCAGTAATTCTCTTCCTTATATCTTATAATAAACTAAGTGAAAAACTTTAGTCTCTCAAACAATACAACTTCTATGCCTACGAGGATGATTTTTATACCTTTTAAAAAAATTGGAAAGGAGAAAAATGGAACTATTTATATATTAACACAATAATTAATCATATAGAAAATTGGTGTTCCACATTCAAACGATTTTACAGAACGAGTCTTTAGTTTTCAAAGTGGAGAAAAGGAAGAAACGGGCTCCTAATATAAAACCCAGAAAGTGAGTTGCAGATAAAGACAAACTTTGGTTGTTGTTGTAATGAGTTTTACAATTTCTTGATGACAGGAAATAAATTGTGGACAACGTTCAAAAAGGCCATAAATATTTTTAACTTGTAACACTGTAAATATTTATGTCCATACATATGAAAATATATTGTTTATAAAAATCTATAGTATAAGATCGTCTAAAAAACGATTGTGCCTTTTGCAATAATTACAATTATTAAAGGTTATTAGTTGTAAATCACTTTAAAATAATTTTTTTTAATTATTTTTGAGATAAATACATAACAAGCTTCATTATTTCAAGTGTTGAATTTGTTTTTTAATATTGTTGTCCTTATATCTAAAGCTTGGTGCTAAAAACGCCAATGTCAAATAGTTAATTTTAAGGAAAATTTAAATTTTAGTTTTTTATAGAAGAGTTCTAAGTAAAATTGGCTCAAAACCCTTTTGAAGCTGTTCTCGGTTAAATTATACATTGGCTGTTTCCGCAAAATAAAAGAGATTCAGCATGACCTTTTAATTGCAAAATGAAATTATTTATGCTGGTAGATATAGCAAAGAAATACTTTTATGTAATTTTTCTTTAATTTTATGTTGACCTTAATTGACTTTAATTTTATGTATGAAGCACTTATCCTAAAAAAAAAAATACTATTAGTATTTAATTAAGCCGTAAAAGGATTAACACAAAATTTAGCAAAACAATTTATATTCCAGCACTTGATAAGAAATGCTTTTATTCTAAAGATGTAGAAGACAAGTAATTTATTATTTAACACAAAAAGCTTTATAACAGTCTTTATGATGATATTGATGAAGGACGACTTGGAAGAATGCGAGCCTAACAAAAATACCAGATTATTTTAAATAAACGTCGAAAAAATATTTCTATTGTATTATAAACATTCTATATTAATAATGAAGAAATATTCTGGTCTAATAGTAACAGATTTATTATAGGGAAATTCGACTGTATTAAAATTTATTAAAAAGTATATACATACATATGTACACATATTAACTCATTTAGGAATCGAAACAAGTGATGGCATAATTTCATTAACTTTTTGGTGTATTGATCTTGGTTCTAACGCCATTGACTTCAGTTTACGCTTAAGCGTCTGCACGTTGCATTCAGCTAACCCATTTGTACTAGGGGGACCAGGTGCTATCAGTTTTTGAAAAATTCCATTTTTATTGCAATATGTTTTAAATTGATCGCTAGCAAATACTGTCGCATTATCGGATACCATAATTAAAGGAAATCCATGAGTGGCAAAAATATCGAACGAGCTAACCATCTTTTTTATATCACGATCGACCCCCTTCCAATAGCAATATCTTCTGGCGATATGCTTTATTCTTTTAACGCCACGATGAGTATGGTGTAACTCTTATAGAATTTGCGATTGTAGATTTTTTGGAATTAAAACTCGCTTACCCATTAAGATTACGCCATTGTTAACGTTATAACTTCCTTCACCATCGCCGGTGTTTTGTAAATTCGACATAATTTTTGAAAGATCTGTATCTTTGGTGGTTTTAGATGCTAAAATTTCAGCATTTACGTATTCATTTGAAATCTCGAAAAAGATACCGAGTACAATTCATTAACTTCTTCATTTATTACCTTATCTGTAGACGGGTTTTCCAACATCTTAGTTGCTCGTGATAGACAGTCGACATTAACATACTCCGATCCTTTTTGTTTTTTATCTCGTAATTGAACTCCGATAGGAATTCGGCATAACGAAGCATCCTAGCTGATGTGATTGCTGGCATTTTGTTATTCTGATGAAAAATACAAGTTAGTGGACGATTATCATTAATAAGTTGAAATTTCCAACCGTAGAGGTACATAAAAAAGTGATTTATTGTAAATATGATTGCCAACGCCTCTCGATCTAATTGACTATAATTTATTTCTGCAGATGTCAATAATCTGGATGCAAACGCTACAGGACATTCTATTCCGTTCACCATGTGTGGAAGCACTCCATCAATACCTGTAGGACTTGCGTCGCACGCCACCATTACCTGGAGTTCAGGATCAAAAGGCACTAAGACTTGATCGCTTGATATAATACCTTTAAGATTCACAACCAAAGGATCTATAAAATTTAAAAAAAAATTTTTTTTTTTTAAGTAGTTGACGTAATGGGAAAGTGAGGGCTGATAGTTTCCGAATGAGTCTGGAATAGTATGTTACCATTCCCAAAAATCTTCCTACATCGTCAACTGTAGCTGGACGTGGAATGTCGACTATAGCCTGAATTTTGGCAGGTGTCTTCGAAATTTAAATGAATTGAACTACGTGATCTAAATATTCGATCTGCGTTTGAAAAAATAAACATTTACCCTTATTAAGATGTTAATCGTGTTCATTTAACCACTGTAGACATAAGATTAAGTTGCTCCTACATTCCTCTTCGGTTGCTCAATGTACGATGATATAGTCGAAATATGACATGGTGTTCTTTAACCCAGATAAAATTTGTTCGATAATACAGTTTAATTTCGAGGGGGCTGCTTTTGTCCCAAATGAAAGTTTGTTTACTATGTACGTGCCTCTATGAGTTGATATAGTTTGAATATTGCTAGATTCTTGACTCACCAGCAGATGTAAATAAGCTTTATACAGGTCAAGCAGGCAGAGGCGTATAGGGTAATTTGCTGACACTAGTTGTTAATCTACCCCAATTTTGCAATCTACACAGAGCCGTACTGCACGGTCAGCCGTGGGGATAATAACAAGTGGCGATTCCCAGTCACTCCTTTCAACTTTGGAAATAATTCAAGCAGTGCGTATGGGACTTCACGTTCTTTGTAAAAAATGGATTTAGCATCTTCGCGAAGTTGAATGATTGGTAATCTCTTCTATTGTAAGCAAATGAGACTTATTATTAATGTTTATTTTGTTGCCTAATGAATTGTTCACTTGCTGGAAATTGACGTTCAACTTCTTCCCAGAAGAACGTCATACTCATTGGATACAACATACATTTCTTCCATTGAACTACGTATGTATTTAAGTTCCACTTTTTCTTTAACATCCGGAATTACGATATTTTTAGTGTACGATCGAAAGGCAATACAAAAGGTTGAAGTTCTGTATTTATATTTAGCTGCTCAAATTCAATTTTTGGTACAAATATAAACCCTACGCCGAAATCTACTTCAAACTTATGAGGATGTTCATTTATTTGAACAGTTACGTAATATTTTGCAACATCGTTGTGTTCAGAGTACTGCTGACTGCTGTAAATGTCGACAATCTGATTAATGCCATATATATCTGGTGTACTTCCTCATCATCATATTCATTATTTCCGGACATTGAATTTTTGTTTTTTTGAAACATAACTGTTGAACATGACCTGTTTTAGCACACGATCTGCATTTGTGGTTATGGCGGTTGGTACGGCACTCGTTTGCCTTATGATTATCTCTTCCATATCTTATGCATACATTTTCAATCCTTTGATTTTGAACGTAAAGGTGGTCTTGACGACGAACGATGTTTTGAACGATTAGTTCCCGGCTATCAATCTTGGAAGCTTCCAAGGACAATGCCTTTTGCACTATTTTCCCAATATCAGAATCCTCAGATTGAAGGAGTTATACCCGTATACTGGTATCCGTGATTCCTCGAATGAATTGTGTACGCAGGAAGATGTTAGAGCTGTCGGAAAGACATTCACACGCCGAAACAAGCTCACAATCATTTATATCATGCCGGAGATATGCCACATAACTAGCCACTGTTTGTTCTTTACTTTGATACGTTGATAGAAAAATATGCTGAATGACCAATATATTTTTCATAGGGCACAAAAGTGTTTCTAGTTTTTTTACCAACTCATCGCACGCCACATTTGTAATATTCTTGGGGGAACCAATGATACCAATAACCTAAAATGTGCAGCTCCAATCGAATTTAAAAACATTTGCTGACACAAGGTTCTATTTGTTAATGCACCCTTCAATTTCAAGTAATTTTCGAATCTTTGCTTATACAATTTAAAATTTTCCTTGCTTTCATCGAAATTCTTAAATGGCGGTAGCTGCACCTGTAATAGCGGTTGATTCTGTTGTTGTTGCACCTTTTGATTTGTAGAGTTTGCATTTATTTGTCGCAGCAACTCATGTTGGGAGCAGTGAAAACTTCCAACAATTGTTTTAATTGGTTATTATCCATGGTGATGTATTTTTTATTATTATTTTATTTAGTATTATTTTAATTAATTTGTTTTTCTAGTCGCCGCTTTGTTCACAGAAAAAAGTGTTTTATCAATTAAAAAAATGGTTTAAAAAGTATTTAAATTTAATTAATGTGATAATTGAATCAATTATTTTTTTAGTTGAAAGAAAATTAAAAATTTAATTTTGATTTAATTAACATTTTAGCTGTTTTCAAATAAATTTTCAATTAAAATTTTAATTAAATAACAAAAAATCTTAATTGACTTTTTTCGTTTAAAATAAAATAATTTAAACATGTAGAATTGTTATTGGAAATTGTCGATATTTATTTAAATAAATTAACACATTGTTTGAAATGGCAAAGTTTTTTGATCACTTTTTTAATTAAAATTAAAAATATCATTTATTGAAAATATTTTTTCAAAATTTTAAAAATTTTAGTAATTAATATAATCATTTTGGTAATAGGAGCAAAATCAACAAATTGTTTGCTTGATATTATGAATTTTGAACAAATTTGGTGATTGGAGAAATTTAATATTTTTTTCTGTGTTCTGTCCTTTTTACATTTAAAAGGAAAAGGTTTATCGTATCATTGAAACACGCGTTGTACAATTTTACATCTTTTTTATTCTACCATTACTTATGAATTAAAAAAAAAGTAATATAACAATTAGGCAATTATTCGTAGTTTTGACAGATTGTTACAATACACAATTGGGACATAACACTCGCTTAGCATATTTGGCTATAGGATTTTTAATAATAAATACAATTGGAAAGGACACATTCAACACATTAAAAAAGAACTAAGCCAAAGATTGAGCATAATTAAATGCTTATCAAACCACAAATTTTGATGTAAGATATACTATCTAATATCCGTTATCAAATCGTTGATCTTAGAGATTAAAATTCTACTAACTCAGCCCTAAGAATAACATTTAAAGCTTTAAGATATACACCGATCGACAACATTCTGTTTGAAGCTGGCATCAATCCCATTGAAATAAGCAGAATTCTTTAATAAACATCTTCAATAGTGCAGATTCTCCCTTATTTAAAATATGCTCTAAACTTTCAGGTAAATATAATAATGATAAAATACAATCAACCTCTAACCGCAGTTTTAATTTTGCAAAACTACAAGACAAACAAATAAAATCACATAGCAAAATGTTGACAGCTTCCTAAACCCCTTGGATTCTACCATTTAATAACATTGATTTAACATTAGCTCAATTCTCTAAATCTGCAACACCTTCCGACACATATACGCTGTTTAAATATAATTATATCCGAGCATTTGAACTGTAAGCGTTGATAATCCTATAGTGTTACAACTACCGACTCTGCTATAAAAACATCAATACTGCCTTCATATTCTGTGGTGTTCGCAGCAGAGATAGTTGCAATATTTGAAACAATACACTATTTGTGTAACACAATAACCGAAACTGTTATATGTTCGGACTTTCATATTACAAACTATTACTCCACACCACTATAGAGCACTGCTACACGTTCAATAAATATCGTGATATTTCTAGTATCACGATATTTGTTGAACATGTAGCATGCATTATTGATGGATCGCGATCCATATCGCATAATAGCCTAATTTGATGTGATCCATCAATATGGATCGCGATCCAAATATCACAATATATATTGAACGTGTACCAGTGCCCATAGGAAATTTCCCCTTTTTTTGGCCAAAAGTACTTAATTTTTTTCTAGGAGTTTTTGATTTTTTTTTTCACTATGTACTTAAACACATACTAAGAAAAGCATCCCCGAAGAATAAAGCATAAATGATGCTTTACCGTTATTTTATAAATGCAAAAACATGAGGTTTGTTTATTAAACAAAACGAGGAAGTTACTATATTAAATTAGACGTGTATTTAAGTTTAAAGTTTTTATTCAAAAAATTCATGTAAAAAAAGTCAAAAATGAACAATAATGCTAAAAGGAGTACTTTTATACTAGTTAAAAAGATATTCAACTTTTTTTTTAATTTGGTTAAATCGAAGGAAAGAAAAAGACCTTGATGTTATATACTGTAATAATAAATTGCAACTTCACTAAGCTCCGAAAAAAAATGATAAAAAGTGATAGATATAACACTTACGCATTTCGATAGAGCCATAAGTTGTCATCCATTCGCAATTTATTTCAGCTGCATATACTTGCACATGTCTTAAAAAAAGCGTATTTTTCCAGGTAACTTCAGCGTACCAAATGCAGACTTACGCGTGACAAACTTTTTACCCCGTGACGGTGCGTGACTAAAAATTTATTAGCTTAAGGAGGAACACTTCCAAAAAACGAATCTAAATAATCATTTAGGAAGAACACTTCCAAAAAGCGAATCTAAAAAATCATTTAGTTTGGCCCACTCGTTTGGCTAAAAATTAGTTTTGGACAAAAAAAGGGAAAATTTCCTATAGTGCACACTAATAAGAAACTCCTTAAAATAAGACATTGACATTAAATTTTTGTGGATTCCTGGACATTGTGACATTCAGGGAAATAAATTTGAGGATTCAGCTGGCAAATTATGTATATAATTGAGATCAAAATCTTATAAGATTTCAATTTCACTTCATTCGATTTCTAGAACATGCCCGATTAATATAAAAAAAAAAATATCATACCAGTCGTTGTTGTATCTGCTTTTGTAACAGTTATTAAATTGGGTTGAGTTAATGAAGGTTGAGTACGCAGATTTTCACAGATTTCGCAACGTTCAGTCCACATACGATTGTATGCATAGGAACAGTTTGTACAAGTCCACATTCTACGCGAATTTGGAATTGAATTATTGTCAGTTCGTGCACCGGCTCCAGATCCACTTATATTATCACCAATACGATTTGAACATGTTGGAGCATTTAATCTGCAACAAAAACATGAAATAATACAATAGAAACATTTTCAAAAACGTATGTTAACATTGTTAAAGACTGTTAAAAAGAAATGAAAATATAATGAAATTAATGTATGTACATATATTAATTAAAATGTCGAATGAGTCTTTAAATTCAATTGATATCAACAAATATAACTTAAGTCTTTTTTTTAGTTTAAATTAATAATTTATTGAAAAGGGAATAAAATAAATAATTAAATTATAAAAATTATTAAAGAAACCCATAAACATGTAAAAAAATTTTTTAGTTTTGTATATTTGTCATACATTTTGGATTCACTGGTCTTGCGTGGACCTTTCCATACTTTGGCATATATGGAATGTTCTGCATTGCTATCGCTTCTCATATCGGCTGTAATAGATGTTGTTGTTATCATTGGATCGAATGATTGCGATGATGTAGTCTTGTTACCCGTTAAGCCCTGATGTAAGTAATGGTGCTGTTGCGATTGATGATGTTCACCACTATTTCCCTCTAGGACAGTGGAATCTGTTTGCAACATATTGCCCATGATATCAGACGTACTATCAGAAGAACAAGTCAAAGAACTGGAAGGATGGTTGCTTGTTTTTAATTTAATATTGTTGTTGCTATTATTGGTAGTATTGTTGTTATTGTTTGACAATAAATTATTTGTTGGTGTTGCTACTGAATCATTTACGGTTTGCTGTTGCTTTAAAAGTGCAGCAGCGTTAATCATTTCACTTGATGGCTTATTTCTTGTCTTGTTATTCTTATTGACCACAGCATATAACGGATGATTAGCTACACATGGTGCAGTACTACTGATGGCGTTATCATCCAACGACTCTGTACATTGTAGCGAGATTGGCGTGGAAGGTTTTGTTGCTAATGCAGCATAAGCCCGACCTTGTACAGCTGAAGCTGGCGATGACCTTTGTATAATACAATCATTCTCATAAATATGTTGTGGTTTATACATTCCTTTGCTAAATGTTGCATAACATATACCACCACTATTACTGCCACCAAGGGTAGCACTTTCGTTTGAACTCCGCCTTTGAATAGATTTTCGTTCAATGCTATCGCTTTTATCACAATATTGAGGCAGGGACTCAGCCTTTATAACCGGATGGCGATTTCTTCTCTTCTCATCACCACCAGCCAATGCACTACCAGTATCAGTGTTCACTGTTTTCCCAGAGCCACCCACCACTCCTTTCTGTGTCTCCAAATCCTGTGTTGCCCAACAATCATTGACCGCAATGAACACGCTATTACGTGGTATGGTAAATTTCCTAGTATCATTTACCACCTTATTGCTACGCGACAAAGTTGTTATAGTAAAATTACACTTTGGTTCACGATTCTGATTATGTTTTCTGCAAATTGTGTCTTTTCCACCAACCAATTGATTTAAACGTCTTGATGATTGTTGTTGCAACGGCGGTAGTGGTCCAAATGTCGTTCCTAAAGATTTAAAACAATACAATAAACGTTCGGGTTATTTACATTTTAAGTTATTGTTAAATGAAATAAATTATTTTTCTTAGACTCAAAAAGTATTTAAATACAAAAATTAAAACCAAAGAAAAACAACAAAACAATATTAAAAAAATTAGCAAGGATCAGCAAACATTAGAAAATAATATTATTAGATTAGTCCAGTAATTTTGTACGTCAAATTAGGTTAGATTAATGGAGTATATTTAGTGAAAACAAAAGGACAGAAAGGTGAAATGGAGATATAACACTACTCAACTTTGAAAATATATGTACCTTCTTATTTTCATAATGAAACCGATATAATTTTCCCTAATCCTAGAGATATTACTTAGCCTGTAATAGAATTGCAGACCTAACTATTAGGGTCAGTCTTCGCATAGTGGAAAGAAACACTACATTCTTTTTTGATCTCCGTCTTTTGTTTCATAATCTACAGAAAAATAGAATGATACCATGCTATAATGACTAGAGTGATTATTTCCTTAAGTGTGCTAAATTACATATAAACGATTCGCCTAATAATATCGACCTATGTTTCTTTACGGAATCTAGTTCATTTGCCTTCTCATATAATTTGCAGAATTTTAGTTCCCTATCTTACTCCATGCGCTATCGATTTGAACAAGACATGAACATGACGCCGGCAGAGCAACGGTATCAATTTGTTCATGGTCTTGTATGTGGCGAATACGTGTTGATGTTCATGTTCTGATTTACCACAATATTTGTTGTTGTGCGTTTGGTTGTATACAGAAAATGACATTGTAAGGCGACCATCATGGCGAACATGGCTGCTAAGACATATGTTTAGCCAAAGATGGCAGCACATGGACGAAACATGAACATGAACAGTCTACACGAGTAGAATTCATGTGCGACATGATGCTCTTACCAAGTTGATGGATAGTGGAAACGGGTAGTTATATATTTAATCTAGATCTAATGGATGGTATTGTGTTAGTCAAATGTAGAACCGGTTAGGCCTGCCTGAGGCGAATTAATTACAGGTAATCAAGTTACAACAATAGGTACAACTTTTAAAAAACCACAAGCAATTTTTTTGTTAAATTAATGTACAATGTCAAAAGCCGAAACAAAACAAAGATAATAAACAAAATGTTGACATCCAACAATTATAACGCTAAAAAAAATTATCAGCAGGTCTTTTAAGATCACCTGTATTGAATTCGCCTTGGGCCTGCATAAGAAAAAATGTTTATTAAACTAACATCGCATTTGGTACTAACAAGTAGAGACCAAAATAGCACAAATATATATGCCTGAAATGTTGTTCGAATGTTAGTTTTTTTATGTATAAAAGACCAGCCCTTCCGCTTTTTCCCGTCCGGAAAAACTGAACTTCCCTCATACGGTTTATGTAATCCTGACCATATATTTTTTTTTTGCTTTGTATTGCAAAATGAACTCTCAATATGTGAAAAAAAATATATATGCATTAATTTGAAAATATTAGGATGTGTGCCTATGGGTTGCATGATCTGTGAGTTCCACGCAGAGTCAATCCCTATAACCTCATTTCATTTAAAATCATGAAGTGAGCTGTTTGCTTTGTTGAATTTTTCAGAAGTGGTTCATTGGTTGTCAATAAATTTCTTGCTGCTTTTCAAGACACATGTTTTTTAAAGGACAACAAGTGAAAAAATTGCGTGCAGCCCCTAGGACAATATTACCCATACAGTTAACGTATTCTAACTTTTCCCATAATGCCTGATTAAATTTTCTGTTGTCACCGATATTTGTTCAAGCATAGTTAGAGCTGCTCATGAACAAAAGCAATACATACATTAGCTGCGTTCGAGAACACAAAAGTTTTTACTATTTTTTACTGAACTTTACTGCATTTTACTAAATTGCGTTCGCGTACACAAAATACAGTAAATGAGAACACAAATTGAGAGCGTAAAGTGACAGTTCTTGACTGAGTACTTACAAATTTTTACTGCAGAAATTTTTACAGTAAAATTTAGTAAAACAAAAAAAACATATGTTTCAAAAGGTAAACAAACAAAAGTAGCAAACAAAAGGCATACAAATTGTGAAAAAATTGTTTAAAAAAAGAAAATTTGAAATAAAACTAAAATAAAAACAAAAAATGAATTAATATTAATTAATTAAACTTGTTTGTGAAGAATTTATATGGCTAAATACCAACTTTTTAAACTTTGTTTTGTTATGTTAATTTTTTGGAGTTGTAAAATTGTCAAGTACTCGGGTACTTAGAACAGCCCTTGTTTTTAAGGTTATCAATAGTAAAAAAAAGTATTCGTGTACTATTGATAAAATTTAGCCGACACAAATTATCAAATTCAAATAAAATAAAAAACAAACAAATATGAAAGATTACAGAAAATAATTTGTTTGTATTTTTCAAAAATATTCGTGTTATAAAAAGTATTTAATCGAGTACCGATAAGAAAACGAGTTAAGTACTCAAAAGTGTAAACATTGTTCAACACTTCAATTATTTGCCATCAGCTGTTGACTTTATTTTACGAATTTTTACAAATTTTGCGTTCGCGTACTTTTTTGGACAACAGCTTTTTGTGAGAGCAAATTTTTAAGTTTACTCATTTACTGCATTTTACTGTAAAAGTACTCAAACGCACCTATTATTAGAGAACAAATCGATCTTTTCTTAAGCCTATAGTACACGGCATGTAAAAAGACACATGCGTGTTGTGTGATGACGTCAAAATTACGTCAGAACCACATGCGCATGTGTCTTTTTACATGCCGTGTACTATAGGCATTAGCTGCGTTCGAGAACACAAAAGTTTTTATTTTTTTTTACTGAACTTTACTGCATTTTACTAAATTGCGTTCGCGTTCACAAAATACAGTAAATGAGAACACAAATTGAGAGCGTAAAGTGACAGTTCTTGACTGAGTACTTACAAATTTTTACTGCAGAAATTTTTGCAGTCAAATTTAGTAAAACAAAAAAACATACGTTTCAAAAGGTAAACAAACAAAAGGCATACAAATTGTGAAAAAATTGTTTAAAAAAAGAAAAGTTGAAATAAAACTAAAATAAAAACAAAAAATTCATAAATTTTAATTAATTAAACTTGTTTGTGAAGAATTTATATGGCTAAATACCAACTTTTGAAACTTTGTTTTGTTATGTTAATTTTTTGGAGTTGTAAAATTGTCTTTGTTTTGTTATGTTAATTTTTTGGAGTTGTAAAATTGTCAAGTACTCGGGTACTTAGAACAGCCCTTGTTTTTAAGGTTATCAATAGTAAAAAAAAGTATTCGTGTACTATTGATAAAATTTAGCCGACACAAATTATCAAATTCAAATAAAATAAAAAACAAACAAATATGAAAGATTACATAAAATAATTTGTTTGTATTTTTCAAAAATATTCGTGTTATAAAAAGTATTTAATCGAGTACCGATAAGAAAACGAGTTAAGTAGTCAAAAGTGTAAACATTTTTCAACATTTCAATTATTTGCCATCAGCTGTTGCCTTTATTTTACGAATTTTTACAAATTTTGCGTTCGCGTACTTTTTTGGACAACAGCTTTTTGTGAGAGCAAATTTTTAAGTTTACTCATTTACTGCATTTTACTGTAAAAGTACTCAAACGCACCTATTATTAGAGAACAAATCGATCTTTTCTGCGCTGCGTTCGAGAACACAAAAGTTTTTATTTTTTTTTACTGAACTTTACTGCATTTTACTAAATTGCGTTCGCGTACACAAAATACAGTAAATGAGAACACAAATTGAGAGCGTAAAGTGACAGTTCTTGACTGAGTACTTACAAATTTTTACTGCAGAAATTTTTGCAGTCAAATTTAGTAAAACAAAAAAACATACGTTTCAAAAGGTAAACAAACAAAAGGCATACAAATTGTGAAAAAATTGTTTAAAAAAAGAAAAGTTGAAATAAAACTAAAATAAAAACAAAAAATTCATAAATTTTAATTAATTAAACTTGTTTGTGAAGAATTTATATGGCTAAATACCAACTTTTGAAACTTTGTTTTGTTATGTTAATTTTGTGGAGTTGTAAAAGTGTCAAGTACTCAGGTACTTAGAACAGCCCTTGTTTTTAAAGTTATCAATAGTAAAAAAAGTATTCGTGTACTATTGATCAAATTTAGCCGGACACAAATTAGCAAATTCAAATAATATAAAAAACAAAGAAATATGAAAGATTACATAAAATAATGTTTGTATTTTTAAAAAATATTCGTGTTATAAAAAGTATTTAATCGAGTACCGATAAGAAAACGAGTTAAGTAGTCAAAAGTGTAAACATTTTTCAACACTTCAATTATTTGTCATCAGCTGTTGCCTTTATTTTACGAATTTTTACAAATTTTGCGTTCGCGTACTTTTTTGGACAACAGCTTTTTGTGACGCACCTATTATAAACTAAATTCATTCCGAAACTTGTCATTCCGAATGTAATGAATAAAATGATACAACTACACAAGGTAGACTCGTTGCTGCAACAAGTACAACAAGACAAAAACAGCAGGCAATTTGTTTTTGTTTTGTCTACCGAGACTTCAAAAAAAGAGCAAGACTGTGCCTTCATAAACACAAAATAAAAACAAAAATATAAAAAACAAAACAACACATGAAGTAAAATAATAAAAGTTTTTTAAAAGTTTTCTTGTTATTTGTTAGATTCAAAAAGCTTGACTTGCACTTCAAATGGTGAAAACTCTTTAATAACCTCTTTGTCGTCATCATCATCGGGCTTCATGGCTTTCAACAAAAACGTATGCTTATATGAATAATATTCACAAGATATCGGTTTTCTGGCTTTTGCCAATAATTCCTTCGTTTCGTTCACGCATTTTTTATAATGTTTTTGTTATTTAAATTATATTCACAAAATTTTTATATGAAAAACCTGTTTTTTTAATATAAAAATTTTAATGAAAACAACATAATTTTTTTTTACATTTGGGGTGTAACGGGTAAACAGCTGACAAACATCTGGGCCAACGAGTCAACCTTGTGTAGTTGTACCATGATATATAAAAATGTATGTATGTGTGTAAAACTTGAACAAAAAATTGATGAATGTAATTCAAAGCAAAACCAAAACTACAGAATCTATCTACAACGGAAAAATAAAAACAATTTAAAACTTTCTTACCAAACAATTCATCGGAGCTTTGAGCTCCACTATTGGAAGAACATTTGTTCATAAATGTTTCCGGTAAATTGAAAATATCTTTACGATTGTTGACAAAGCATATGTGACAGCTGCGACATGAGAATGATTTTTCTGATGTTAAACTTTGTGTTCTACGAAAGTATGGATTTTTTTTAGTGTTACGCTTTGATTTGTTGTCAATATTTTGGCCTCCTTCAAAACTTGATTGCTTATGGTGTGGTGGCAATTTACGATGATTGAGGGTCTCCTTGTAAATCGGTGCCAAGTAGCTAACTGTATCGCAAATAAGACAGTGCCATGTAACGGAATTATTATCTGTATCACATCTGTCGCATATCCAACGACGGTTTAAAGATGGATTTGAAAAATGATGGAATAACTCTATAGAATTTTTTACGTATTTTCGTGTATTCTCACAGTCAACACAATTGGCTGGTAGGTTTTGCTGGTTACGTTGTGGTCGTTTAAGACAACCTCTTAGTAGGGACTTATAAACTCGTTTATATTCATTTCTGAAATATGAAAAGTTTTGTTTCTATTATTTTTCAAGGTTTTTTTGTCTTTTGCTGATAACAGAAAAAATATTTATGTATGTACATATAATAAGTAAAGATATCATTAAAAGTTCGACTGATTTTAATTTTTATTAACTGATACCATTCCACACATATTTTTTTTTTATATATTTTAATTGCAGCTTTTCTTTACTGTTTTGTTTCACGAGTAAGGAGAAAACTATTGTTAATCACGATATATATTCTTATATTAATGTAAATGATTAATAGATAGTATACATTTTATTATTATAGCTGTATTCATTTACTAAAAATTATTGCGAGTTTGCAACAATTGTTACTGGAAAGTGTTCATTAACCCAAAAAATTTGCAAGTTGAGAGCGTCAAAAGAGAGAAAAAAATTGAGACAAAAAAATTCTTGCAAATTTTTACTGGTAAAATTTTTACTTGCACGAATTTTTGAAACAGCTGTTTCATGTTTTTGCTTACAAAACAAACTTTTTCAAAAGAAGTTGTATATAAGGATATTTTGCAAAATTTATAAGCTAATGTTGATTTTTAAAAATATTTAATTATTTGTTTAATATAAATTGGCTCTTATTCGACCTTTAAAATTTATAATATATGAAGGATAAAATAAATAAGTTGGAAATGTCAAATGTAGTTTATAAAATACCTTGTAAGGGAAATGTTAATGGACAATGCAGTAGAGTGTATGTTGGTACAACGAAAAATAAACTTAAAACTAGGATAGCAGGACATAGGTCAGATCAAAAATATAGGAATATTTCATCACAAAAAACAGCTTTATCAACCCATTGTGCAGGTCTAAGCCATTATGATTTTGAAAATATATCGGTTTTGAACACGGAAAAGAATTATAAGCGTAGATTTATGTTAGAAATGTTGCAAATTATAAAGATACCAACAATATCAAGAATTAATTTTAAGTCAGATACTGAAAATGTAGCCCAAAATTATAGACACTTAATTTATAAAAATAGAAACGGATATTAAAAATTTATTTAAACTGTATTAGATTAGGTTAAAATTGGAAAACCTTTTTGTATTTAATTGAAAATATGACATTTTGTTAAATTTGTTAAATTTGTTGAATTTATTGAAAATTGTTAATTTTTGTCAAATATTAAAGAAAAAATCCCGGAAGAAGGCACACAACGGAGTGCCGAAATATTGGATTCAATAAAATTTAATATTATTTATAAAAAAAAGACCTCAAGCTTAATAAAAAGGATTAATTAAAAAAATTATTTGTTTAACTTAGGACAGATATTTCGATATTTTTGGTGCTACATAAATAAAATTACGAACTTGCTAAAAAATTTCCTTATGTGTTTTGTTTTGCTTTTAACCGATCAGGAAGGCTACTCTCTATTGCGATGCGAAAGAAAATTGTCGCAATACTAGTGATTGGTACTCTTAAATGCGTTTGCGCATTTGTCTTTCGCATCTTTTTATTTTTTTCTTTTGGCAAACCAGCGTTAATTCTTTAGTTTAAGCTTTCCAATTTAAATTTTTTTAAATATTTTGCCATTCCATACTGGATTTTTCAAACAGTATTGCGAAAGTGATAGAGTGCCAAGTTGGCATTTAGCTTTCGCTTCGAAATTGTATTCGCATCGCAATAGAGAGTAGCCCCCCAGGTGTTGTTATTAGTACTGTGAGTATAATGGTTACCTAGATACCCGATACTTAACACTATTGCAGTATAATACCCCATTAGTTAAAAAATTTGTTTGCAAATTAAATTATTTACAAAATTAAATATTCTTATTAATTATAAAATAATTTGAGATATTCTCATTGTTTACTTTATGACCGTCTTGTCTATTAGGAAACAAACACCAAAGAAATGCATTTGGACCAAATAAAACAGCCATAAAGTAGATAATGAGAATATCTAAAATTATTTTATAATTAACAATAATTAAACCCGCTACCTCGTTACCTTTCTAAAGTTTATTTTTCTAAAGGTACGGTCACATATGGCAAATATTAGCCCCAAATATGTTTGCCTTTATTTGGCAAATTTTTTTCCAAAACAATGTAGGTTTCATTTTGTGGTCACACTGCGCACATTTATTTGCTCATATTTGTTTGCTCGAACAGATGACAAATAGCGGCAAACACACATATTAGCAAACATGTTTTCCATATGGTCACACTTAAAAAAATATTTGCCGAAGCAAAATATTTGACCAAACTGTCAAAATATATAAATTTATTTGCCAAAACACTATTATACAAATTGTGATGGAAAATATAGAGGAATTTCTTTCAATTAGAGCGTGTTCTATTTTGATCTGGCAAACCATATGACATCAGCTGTTTTGCAAGTCGTCTGTTTGTGGAGGCAAATATATATTAAAATCTATTTACTTACACATATTCTTAAAAAAAAACAAAATTTTTAATTAACTAAAATACAATAAAAAGTGAATATAAATATAAATCAGTAAATAGTTTGCTAATATGTTTTTATGTTATGTCAGGTGAAACCAAAAAGGAACGTGTTAAAGCAAAAATGATTAACCTTCTGTAATTGTCAATTTTGATAGACATGTGAAATTACATATGGACTTTACATCTGACAAACCCACCGCAAAATAAATATCGTGTAAAATTGCTTAAACATTTTTGAAAGGTTGAGTTTAAAATCGATTATACATATATGATTTCAGTGTTCTTTTTATATTTCGTAATCCATTTTTGAAATCTTAAAATGGTAATTACTCAAAAAATGGTTTTATACAATAACTAGCATTTAACCCGCTACTTCGTTAGCATCTCCTTTTCTTTCGTGGACATATTACGCCAAAGTTTATGTTTCTAGGTTTTAACCAGCTACTTTGTAATAGGTACGATTTTCACCTCTTAAACGTTCGAATTGCGAAAATGTACCAAATTTTTATTTGTATTTTTTAGATACGTTATGAATGTGATATAGTTTTTATTTTAATGTTTATTGGTTTAAAAGATAGATGGCATAGCAAAAAAGTTTAAAAATACAAGTTTTACCCGTTTACTCCCCAAAAAGGCCGAATTTCAAAAAAGTACCAAGCACCTGTCCGCTTATTTTTTTTTTTATTGAACAACAATAAGTACTAAATTTTTGACTAAAAAAAAATGTTTTGTAAAAAAGTACCAAAAATAGTTACGGTTTTTACCCCTTAAATGTCCGAATTTCGAATAAGCACCAAATTCGTATTTGGATTTTTTAGATAAGTTTCAAATGTGATATAACCCTTATTTCTATGTTTATAGGTTTAAAAGATAGATGGGGTGACAAAAAAGTCCAAAATACAGATTTTACCCGTTTACTCCCTATTTCCCCTTTTTTGTACTTTTTTCTCCCCATTGAAGCATAAAAAAATTTAAATATTGTAGTGGGAGCCCATAATTTAATACGTCTATGTCAATAAATAAAAACAATGTTTTGTAAAAAAGTACCAAAAATAGTTACGCTTTTTACCCCTTAAACGTCCGAATTTCGAAAAAGTACGAAATTTGTATTTGGATTTTTTAGATAAGTTTCAAATGTGATATAACCCTTATTTCTCTTATTATGGGTTTAAAAGATAGGTGGGGTGACAAAAAAGTACCAAAATACAGGTTTTACCCGTTTACTCCGTTAAAGGGCTGAATTTCCAAAAAGTACCAGACACCTGTCCGCTTATTTTTCTAAAGAACAACGATAAGTATGAAATTTTAGTTTTAGAGATATAAGGTTACCGAATTTACCCGTTTTTACCCCCTAAACATTCGAATTCCAAAAATCCCGTCTTTGTGATCGATTTGGGGAGAGCTAGCCCTGGTCCAAATTTCAAGTTTTTACCTTCAGTCGTTTAGGCTGTGCGATGATGAATCAGTGAGTGAATCAGTAACGTTACAATTTTATATATATAGATTAGATAACTTTTTTATCTTTGATCCAAGGCAGTAACCGCACGACGATTTGGCTACAACAACAAAAAATACTGAAAATCAAAAACGAATTTAATGTAATTCCAAAATCATGTGTTTTTTTTAATAAATAAATTAGATAAATGTTAAATTTTACAAAAATATTATTACAATACTTTGTAATTTGCAGTTATTTGCTACTGTTTGCTCTTACAAAATAATTGTAAGAACAAATATTTGTTTGCTTAAAATACAGGCAAATATTTGTTTTTGAGTGGTCACATTAAAAGCATTTTTGTTTGACACCAAACAAATTTATTAGCCCAAAATCAGCGGTTTTCCTGTTTGTCGCAAATAAATATTTTGTGGTCACATTACGGCAAACAAATATTTGACGTTTTTCGGCAAATGTTTGCCATATCTGACCGTACCTTACGTTTTAAAAATGATTAGCAACGTTTTAGGCTCTCATTCACTCAGGACCCTGCACCTATATATAATTTTATGTTTCTAATATCTATTATAGCAAATTAAAAAGGTAACACTTGTAGAACGAAAAAGTAAAACAAAGACAATTAATTTCCCGCATTTCACCATTTTTTATATTTTTTCCCATTGAAATATAAAAAAAATCAGTATTGTAGTGAAAGCCTTTAATTGAGAACGTATATTGTAAAGAATGGAGATAAATGTTTTGTTAACAGAGTACCAAAAATAGTTACAATTTTCACCCCTTAAATGTTTGAATTTCGAAAAAGAAACAAATTTGTATTTTTTTTGGATAAGTTCCGAATGTAAAACCGTTTTTGTTTCTATGTTTATTGGCTTTAATTGAAAAATTAATGGTTTAATTTTAATTCTCGTTCAGAACAAAATGAACTGCGATGCCATTTTTTTCTATTTGTTGAATTGAGATGCCACATAATATAGTACTACAGTGCAACAAGTGTTTTTTTTTGCTGAATTATTAAATAAAAAAATAAATATAATTAAAAATTATAAAATCACTTTCCTTTTTTCGTCCATTTGCTTAACACACTTATAGAGAACAATTCAATATAAGTAGTTTTCAAGTTGTGCTGCCAGTTTGTATAATTGTTTACATCTGTAATCATATGGTAGATCTGTTTTTCCGGGCAAATTTTCTGAAAAACACTCTCAGTAAAAAATTATTTTTTCGGACAAAATATTAATCGGAACGCATGGATGAATCTACGGTTAGTTTAGGAGTTACGAGGTTAGCGAATTTACTCGTTTTTACGCTATTTATCCCCTAAACATTCGAATTTCCAAAAATTCCATCTTACCTAGCATTTACACATGAAAGTAGTTTCTTGCGAGTCGCAATGCACTAAATTTGTTCACTAACACACATACAATTTTCGTACTATTAGGCAATTTCTTCGATTTTTAGTGGATCGATTTAGCAAGTGACCAGCATCCGTTTAAAATTTCAACATTATAACTCACGGCGTTAAGGCTGTGCGAAGATGAATCTGTCAGTCAGTCCGTAGCATCGAAATTTTATATACCTATAAACATAGGTTATACATAGATTGTTAAATTAAATTCAATTCAATTCAATTTATTTATTTTCCCAAAATTTCTTTTCTTACAAAGTTCAAATATTCTTAAAATCTAAACTACAAATAGAATACATTTTCTTTGCATCTAATTGATCTTTCAAAGACTTTAAACTAAACATTTATTTCGGATTAACCGAATCATTATAACAACTACTTTTCCATTTAAAAAAATTTTATAAATATTTTGTTTTGCCTTATAAATATTTTTATTGTTAGCAAAGGGTTTTTTTTATCTTTTATAATTGATGAAAACCCGAATTCTTCTTTCACCTCCTAAATAAAAAAAAAATTAAGTTCATGATTCATTTTATTCAACATAAACAAATATAAATTAATATAATCACGTTATTTTTACCGAAATGTACAACATTTTTCCAAATTTGCCCAAGTCTTAGAATAATTTATGGGTACTCAAATATTCCTGTACATTCGTCACTACTTTAACATGCAAATTTTGGCTGGCAAAGTGTTCATTTACTTTTTAGTATTTTTGAGAGCAATTTCTTTAAATTCCTACTTACTCTCTCTTTTGCTAGTAAAAGAAAATTTAATATCGGTTGGATAGAGTAGGAGAGTCAGGCTTTTCTGTTGGTCGAAGGCTGGAATAAAATATAAGGCCTGGGTGTTTTATTGTATGTAGATCGATCTACATATGATTTAAACTTCATAAAAATCGGTTGGATAGTTTCGGACAAGCAGAAAATTCCCATCTGTCCCTTCATATTCCAAGCTTTGAAAATATATAAACCCTGTGTGTTTTATTTACGCTGATCTATTTATGATTCAAATTTCATCAAAATTGGTTAGACATTTTCGGAGGCAGTAATTCTCCCTATGTCCCCCTCTTGATCATAGTTTAAAAAAAATAAAAAGCCTATATATACAACTTCATCAAAATCGGTTCAACTTTTTAGCTGATAAAGCGTAGCAAACGCAAGTCACTTTCGCATACGGTCAGGGGACAGTCGAGCGGACAGATAGGCTGGAGACAGAATGGAGGGTAAACAGCGTACTCACGTCAAAATGGCTTTGTTTTTCTTTTGAGTACGGAAACTATTGCATTAATAGATCTCTTTTTAAACGATAATTAATATCTTCTGAGTATACGAGGTTTAGCGCCCCTGGACCCTATCCTAAGCCCTTTCTTACCAGCGTTGATAATACTATGCAACAAATGAAAAAAAAAATTTTTTCTTAAATAACCACCATATTTTTTGATCCACTATAGTCACCTGGCTGCAAAACTAATCATTAGTTTAAATTCTATGGTAAAAGGTTTTTTTAAATTTTTTTTCTAAAATTTGGGATTTTTGAAGAGGCTGCTCCATACATCTTGTCGTAACTTTGGTACGACGTACTCGATATTGTTATGAAATCCGTCAAAAAATTTTAAATGTAACTTATAATTACTCAGCACTAATATGCATTTCATTACTGTTGTAAAATATAGCCCATAAGGGACTAGGACTAGTCCAAAGGTAACCCAAATGTATTGAAAAAACATGGTATATTTAACATTATGATGTAATAGGGCTGGACCATATAACCCAGGCGTTCATAACAACGGAGTAGTCTTAAAACTACTCCATGTTCATACATTCTCCCAAAAGATTAGGTTTTAAAGTCCTCCATTGTATACTCCAGAGGATAAGTTTTGAAATCATTTAAAAATGAAAACATGTCGTTTAAAAGCGAAGAGATGTCGTTTAACTACAAACTCTTTTTTAGCAATGACATGGTCCGTGATTGCATTACCTTGGACCATGTTGTAAGTAGTTCATTTTATCTAAAATGGATCAAGTAGTCCAATATTATTTGCAGGGTATGTACCAGTGATGTTATAGATCCCTATTCTTCCCTACCCGCTCAAAAAATTGTCCCTACAAAAATCGCTACAACTTTTAAATGATAATATATGTATCAGTGCAAATAAAGATGTTGGTGTTAATGTGTATATATTTTATTTTATTTTATTAAATCAGTTCTTTTTATAAACTAAAAAATAAATAAACAAAAAAATAAAAACCCAAAAAACAAGTGATATTTACTTTGTATTTTGTACTTTTGGATTTTATTTGGATACTAGAAAAATTAATTGTTTGTCCGTTTTAGCCTACACCTGCCAGTTGCATGTGTAGGCTTACCACTTTTTAAATGATTTTCAGTTCACTCGAAGCAGGGGTGCCAGAAAATTATGAAAAAAAAATCGGCATATTTTCAAAACAATCGGCATTATCGGCACTTCAATTAATGACAATCGGCAAAAAATCGGCAAATTAAAAATATCCCTTTCAAGAACAATAAAACACATTTATATTCACCCCTATCGTGAATATTTTTTCCTCGTAATTTTTTCCCTTTTCACGTATTTGCGATCATGAAAAACTCCCATGAAAAAAATTAATTCATAGGAGAATAATAACGAGAAAAAAATGTTCGCGGGGAAACAATTTTTTCCCTCGTAATTTGTCCACTTTTCCCTTTGAATTTCTCACTTTATTTTTGCTGGGGAACAAAGCATTTATGTAAGTTTTTTTCTCATAATTCGAATATTGAAGATTAAAAAAATTCCGGTCAATTTCCGTTAAAAGAGGCACAAACTTATATGTATATTGTTCAACATAATGCAAAAAACAGGATTGCCTGAGGAGTTATGAAGTTTTCAAAGACGTGGGGGCAGAATTTTAAAAATTTTTTACTACATAAAAAAGCAATAAGCTAATGTTGCAATCAAACTCTCACTCCAATACAATATATTTTTGGTTTTTTTAACATTTCTTTAAAATATACGTGTATATTTTTGAACAAAAAAATTTCTTTTATATTTTTTAATATTTCTTCTTTTTTACATTCACTGAGAATTGATAGCGCGAAAAATTGTTCACTGGAGTTTCACGATAGCATTTTTCCCTTCGAGGGGAATAAAAATTTCATGGGAACAATAATTCCACTTGTTTTTCACGATAGGGGTGATTAACACAAAAAATAACAAAACAGAATAATATAGCATTAACTTATATAACCCATATAAAAACATAAAAATCAATAAAAAAAATAATTTTTATAAATTGTAGTTAATTTAAAAAAAATTTGTACATTAGGTTAAAATAGTTTTTATAGTTAAAAAATTTTTTTCAACATTTTATTTTAACAAATATTTTATAGATACATATATGGTCGCTGTTTTACCTAACCGACCTAACTAACATTTTACAGGAGAGCACTTTTAATTTTTTTTGGTTTAAATGAAGCCATTTCGTAACCAAAATACGAATGAAATTTGTTATGTGTTAAATAAAGAAAAGGACAAATATTTTTATTTTTTGTACTTAACTCAATTTTCAAAAAAATTCAGTAAGGTCAGTTAGTAAAAACAGCGACGATATGAGTTTAATAGTTTAGTTAAATCCATTTTAAGATCAACATAAAAACAGTTTGCATTATTAAATTTTAAGTAATCTTTAGAAAAAAGAATTCCTTTAAATGATTGCTTTGCCAGGGAACATCGAAATTTGGTTTTATTAAGGTTGACTTGTCCAAAAATTTCTTTTTACATTTGCGGAAGAATGTGGAAGGATCATATTGTTGTACCAACTTTGACAGCACTGTAACCCGTTTCTGTATTTCTCGCATCGTAAAATTTCCCGCATGAAACAAGTGAATTATAACAAAAACAGATACAGAAACACATAAGTGTTTCTGTATCTTTACTTTGCGAGAATGGCAAAAAATTTCCTATAGTTCATTGATTGAAAAATGGGGTAATAGTTTAATGTTTTGATCAAATAAACAAATTTTGATTTTGCCCATAATTTTTTTAAGCTGCCTTGTTTTTAAAGATATCGTTTTTCTGTGGTGCCGAATAGATAAACATATTAAAAAAATTAAAATTATATTATTTCGAAGACTGAATAATATCGTCACCAGAAAATATCAGCAAATCGGCACTTTGCCAATTTTGGAACAAAAAATCGTCAAAATGACGATAAATCGTCAAATCTGGCAGCACTATTTTTATTATATCTATTTCTTTCGTTGACGTTTCGCTTGCATTTGACACTTAATTACTGGAAGTATTCCAGTTAGAACAGAATCAGTGTTGACTGTTTTCGCATTCAAATACAGAAACACTTTTTTCTTACAAATCGAGAAACGATGGAATTTTTTGTTTCACACTTACTGCCCGTTCGCCGATATCGACCGTTAACGTTCGATATCGGCGAACGGGTCGTTAATGTGATAAATTTTGCAATGCGAGAAATACAGAAACGAGCTACTGGAAATGCATCCGTAGAATCTCCACGTTTTAAGTCTGAAATTTTTTGCCAAAAAGTTAGCAAATTTACTTCAATTCCTTCTTAATCTTCTTAAAAGTTTAAAAAATTTTAATTATCTAAATTCAGGGCGTAAAATCTATTTTTCTTTTTCAGAAATAAAGCTGGGGGACTCTTTCAGAATTTCCATAAAAGAAATATTTTCCTTTTTCATAATTTTGTTAGGGTTAATCATATTTTAAGATTTTTGTTCAAAATACAAACGTTTTAATATTTGATTTAAAAATCTATATATATAAAAATAAGTCCGTATATGTACGTCGCCGAACTAATCATAAACGCGTCGTGCGATTTCAACCAAACTTATACACTACGTAGGCAGTGGCCCATATATGGTTTATATGAAGTTTGGTTGAAATCCGATAACGCATGCGTGTGCGGTGCGTATGTGAAGTGAGTGTGTTTTTGCCGCAGGCATTTTTTGTACCGCATACAGCATTCATTAGTATTGAATACATTTTGGTCGTTTGTGTATTGGAGATCATTGCACGGAGTGATGCAAATAGCAATTTGTTATCATTTCTCTTTTCTCTTTGGACGTCATTGGTGATTGATCTTATCATAATCGATTTTTGAAAATATTAATTTATTCGCATTTTTTGGTGAGTATTTTGATAAAAATAAATTAATTTTCGTTCTAATCATCGTTTTAATTTGAATATTTTGTTAAAAAAAACAATGATTAATGAAATAAAAATCGATTGTTTTGCTAAACAAGTGTTCTGATTGTTACAAGTGCATCATATGATTTTGTAACATAATCTCAAATTTGATATTTTGTGAAAAAAATTAAAAAATTTAGTGAATTTTTTTTGTTTAATGTCCGATCAGTGAGCTAAAAATTACTTGGATTTTTTGGCCAATTTATCGAAGCAACAATTTTAAAGGGGAAGTTTAAAGGTAAAGATGTATTGATTCCACGAATTCCAATGATTCCATCAGATTTACCTTTTGAATTCAAAAGACTACAGTTTCCAATACGTCTTGCATTTGCTATTACAATAAATAAAGCGCAAGGGCAATCGTTGGAATTGTGCGGAATTGATTTAGAATATCCTTGCTTTTCACACGGCCAGTTATATGTTTCGTGCTCACGTGTTGGCAAGCCTTCAGTTCTCTTTATCTACACAACAACTCATGGCAAAACCAAAAATTTTGTCTACGAAAGAGCTCTAAGATAGTTTAAGTGATACATAGTCTAAGATTGTAAGAAACTAGAATTAAAAGTTGAATAATAGAACAAAACCAACTTTATTAAAAACAAGTGTGTTTCTTTTCTTATTTTGTTTTGCCGTGCGAAGCAGGCAACGGGCCCGCTAGTTCTATATAAAAATTAATACAGTTATTAACAATTTTGTTAATTTCGCTTTTGTTGAGTTTTGATTTTGATAGTAACTCATTAGCCAATAAGCCCAAATGCTCCTCATCAAAGTTCAAAAAATTCTTTGTGTTGATAAATTAAATTTCATTTGTTAGTTGTTTTTTTTTTTATAAAATTAGTTAATGCAGTTAAAAAAAAAAGTGGTCCAAAGTAACCCAAAATTAATAAATTACACGTTAACAAGCAAAGTTACCGTGGTTTAAGTGTTTATCAAAAAACCGGCACTTTGCTAATTTTAAGGCTGAAAATCGGCAAAATGCCGGTAAATCGGCATATATGGCAGGCCTGACTCGAAGGTACATTCGTCTTGTAAAAAAGAGCGAACAATGCAAATTGCAGATACAATTTTATGACTAAAGGTATGTTGAGACCTATGAAATATTTGACGAAAAAATCCATAAAAAAGCGTAACCAGTAAATTGATCAAATTTTTATTAGCTTTATTTTTAACAATTTATATTGATTTATTAAACTTTATTTGTAAAAGGATTATTGTTTAATCTAATTTAGAAACTGTTAAATAATGTTTGATCCAGCCAAATATTTTTATAATAAAACTAGTGGTTACATCGTACACGTCAATATATTTAATAGGTGTATAAGCCCTTTTGCTATCTGTATTATCATGTGGCAGTGATAAATCAAAGATAGATCATTGCGACTAAAGGGGGAAAATTAAATTTAATTCAAATTTTTCATTTTGGTGACTACTCCAAAAGTTGTTGGCGACCATCTTAAATATTGTTATGAAAGTAATTTTAGTTAAGAATTAGTTTAATTTATTAGTAATTTTAATAGTTTAAAATGTTATTGTATTAGTTACGCATATTTCTAATGTAAACCCACTGTACAGAGTTTTCTAGTATAACATAATAGTGTTAAGATTATTTTTAACCCATAAAGTATGCTTTAATTTATTGATGTATAAATCAATTTAAATTCAGCCACAGCGTTAATGCATAATGATATTGGCTGTAAGATAATAACAGCTCGATTAACCCAGAAATGTCGAAAATGTTACAGACATTTCGACGAGTCGAGTATTAGTACCATTATTTAAGTGTGTACATCGCAATTATAAGTGGTAAAATTGACTAAGTTCTTAACAAAGTGGCGTGAATAGTTTAAAGTACAGCTCTAAAGTAAAGTGTTTTATTTATTTTATTAAAGTTGCAATAAAAGAACTCAAGAGGTTTATTATACAGGAAATAAACCAAAAACGTTATTGAAAAGGCAGTAACGTAACAATATGTAATCTATTTATTGCTCTGAAAAATTAAATTCTTATTAAAGAGTTCCACAAATTTACCATTAAAACAAAGTTGAAATGGGGCCAAGCGATCACTCAAAGAAATTTAACTATTTTTAATCTTTTTGTATCAAAAATTTTATTAGTATTTTGTCACAAATCGAAAGATTGCCAAATATATACAGCTTTGCCACATTTTTGAAAAGGTTATACATTTAATTGATTTCAAAATATCTGTCCTTCTTTTCCCTACGGCCATTTTTTTAGAGCAAAATCCCTATAGGGATTTTCGCTACGTATAACATCACTGGTATGTGCTAAACCTCTGCACAAATGCATTTAAAAGCCGTTTCAAGACATTCGTTTGATTTTTAAATACTGACTGTCGCTCACTCTTTGCTAACGAATCAAATGCTATGTTGTGCAAAACACATATAACAAAAAATAAATAAAAACACACAATTGCAAATTAATTGTAATTAGTGTGTTATAAACGACCAAAAACGAAGTGTAAAGAGTATGGAATTTACTCCAAACAGCAACAAAGCAAAACAAATCACACTAACTAAACCAAATCACACGAATCACACGAAAGAACTGTAGCAAAATAGGTGATAAGTATGAATTATCTTGTTTTTTTTTCAATTATTAGGTATGACTAGCTAGATTTGTATGAAGCAAAAAACAATTAAAGATGAAAAATATTTTTATAGAATATTTAAGTTTTTATTTTAAATTATTTTATTATTACAAAAACATATTATCAAATATTTAATTAAAAGTAAAAAAAAAAATAAAAGGTAATTCTATTATTTGCAAAATTAATATAAAAATAATACATACAACGATCAAAATCTGAGAAACAATCGGCAATAAACATCAAGATCACACACTGTGAATTGAAAAGTTTACCGTACATAACTGTATTATAGACACACAATTGTTCTGTGTTGTTTTTTCGTTCAAATCAAATTATGGATTGAGTTGGTTTATTTAAATCCAACTACTGCTTTACACTGATTTGTTTGAAACGAACTACTGTTTGAACATTGATTTGGTTTTTCATAATGGATCATTCGAGCTGATTTAAAAAAAAAATTACAGTAGTTGACACAACAATAATTTGGTGTTGACAACTGTGTACAAGAAACAAATGCATTCGTGCAGGGGTTTAGTATGTACATACAAATACATTTGAGTGATCTACAACACTTAACAACTGCGTTGTTATACCCCAATTCTGTAAGACAATTATGTCGTCTTGTCTTAAGAAGAAAAGTAGTCGAATTTACGATTCATCTAGACAATGAATTTTTTTTTCTATTATTATGCGGTTTGCGTATATGATTTACAGCATTTTCATGTTATTATTGCCAAGATATTTATGTCCCAATTCTATCAGACGATGTAGAACGAATTTTGTTCTCTACATATTTGTCTTACTACATCATTTTTCATTGAAAATGAGAAAATTGCAGATGAAAATGAGAAAATTCCAAATGAAAATGAAAATTTCAATTTGAAATTTAGAAAATTCCAATTGAAATTGAGAATATCAATTTGAAATTGAGAAAATTCCAATTGAAATTGAGAATATCAATTTGAAATTGAGATAATTCCAATTGAAATTGAGAATATCAATTTGAAATTGAGAAAATTCCAAATGAAATTGAGAAATTCAATTTGAAATTGAAAAAATTTCAAATGAAATTGGGAAATTTTAATTTGAAATTGATAAAATTCGAAATGAAATTGAGAAAATTCCAAATGAAATTGAGAAATTTTAATTTATAAAATTGAATTATATAATGTTTTTAATATTAATACAACAAACATACATAACAAACATAATGATTGAAAAAATTAAAATAAATGTAAGAAAGAAAAAATTCACCATTTATTGTTGAAGCTTTGATATTGTTACAAGTAAGAGCTGAGTGTTTAAAATTCTTATTCACTTTATGGTCTTACTTGTATAATATTTTTAGCTTTTCTAAAGTATTTGGAAAAAGTTTCCTGACGAGCTGGCCTAAGCAACCAGCGAAATGCGCATAGAAACTGGCTTTCCCTTAACAATAAATTTCAGTGTTTTTTATCATAAATTGGGATTATTAGCACATCATTAATAAATGAATTAATTAATAAATATCTCATTCCCGAAAATAATTTTTGATAATAAAATAAATACAATTCGCAGTATTATTGACTAACAGGCATATCTTCTACACCATTTTTCATTAAAAATGAGAAAATTGCAGATAAAAATGAGAAAATTCCAAATGAAAATGAGAATTTTAATTTGAAATTGAGAAAATTCCAAATGAAATTGGGAAATTTTAATTTGAAATTGAGAAAATTCGAAATGAAATTGATATAATTCCAAATGAAATTGAGAAATTTTAATTTGAAAATGAGAAAAATCCAAATGAAATTGTGAAATTTCAATTCTAAATTGATAAAACTGAATTATATGATTGTTTTTATATTCATACAACAAACATAAGGATGAAGAAATGAAAATAAATACAAATCGCAGTATTATTGACCAGATCCAGAGCAGATTAGTAAAACGTTGTAGTATATTATATGGCGTAGTATGTACTGCAATCTCCAGTAGTTATACATATCTTATAAGCCTCACTTCTTCTAAAAAGTTAAGTCTCTGCTCTTCTACATTGGGGGAATAACGTTTGGTACATTCATCTTTGTTTTCACCATACTCTCCAGCTACACTCCTGCGATTGAGCCCCTATTCACCGATGCTTAACCCCATTGAAATTATTTGGTCAAAAATAAAAAGTATGGCGAAAACAAAGATGAATGTACCGAAAGTAATTCGCCCCAATGTAGGTGAGCAGAGTCTTGCCTTTTAAGAAGAGGTGATTAAGGCTTCCAAGACATGAATAACTACTGCAGATTGCAGTAGAGCCGTACAACATACTACAACGTTTTATCAATCTGCTTTGGATCTGGAAGATATGCCTGTTGGTCAATAACACTGAGATTTGTATTTATTTTAATTTCTTTATCCTTATGTATGTTGTATGAATACATTTAAAATCATATAATTCGGTTTTATCAATTTAATATTAAAATTTCTCAATTTCATTTTGATTTTTCTCAATTTCAAATTAAAATTTCTCAATTTCATTTGTAATTTTCTCAATTTCAAATTGATATTCTCAATTTCAATTGGAATTTTTTCAATTTCAAATTGATATTCTCAATTTCAATTGGAATTTTCTCAATTTGAAATTGATATTCTCAATTTCAATTGGAATTTTCTCAATTTGAAATTGATATTCTCAATTTCAATTGAAATTTTCTCAATTTAAAATAAACATTCTCAATTTCAATTGGATTTTTCTCAATTTCCAATTGAAATTCTCATTTTCATTTGGAATTTTCTCAATTTCAATGAAAAATGGTGTAGTTTCAAATTCTATAAATCAATAATGGTTGTTGTCTATGATTATGGCACTTAATATCGTTAAATATTTGATTCAGTTAAATAATTGTGGAAGTTTCTAAATATCAAAACAGATGAAAACAGTTTTGTAGTCTTGTTGAATAATTTAATATTTAAAATTTTTTCTATTGTTGGATTTTAGATTGAGTAGAAAGTATTCCAAAATTTATTGTTCTTGGTAACCACAGAGTATTTTATAGTACTCTGTGTTGGTAACACCTCACACGGCAAAACCTACAGACAGACGGCAATACACCCAACACTAAAATGGGCAATATTTTTAAAGTTTTTACACAGGGTCTCCACCTGAGATAATATCTGATATAATATGTGAGAGAACGTCGGCAGAATGAGAGAGCACATTTCTTCATGTTAATCTTAATCTTAAACAAGGGGAACATGTATCTTATAAGATTTCATAATTTACTGATTTTCGTACAGTAAACTTGTGTCGTTTTTGATTCTTTTTTTAGTTTTTTCTCTGTTTTTAGTGTTTAAAATTTTTTTTTAAGCACGTTTCACAAGAATTCAACTATTTTCACTTAAAAAATTAAACATTTTAATGATAGCGTCTTATTATTAATTTATGTATGTATGTATGTGTATTTTTGACATCTCATCTTATAAGATAGTTGTTATAAGATTTCTCATAACAACTGTCTCATAACATTTATTATAATATTAATACTAACACTATTTGAGAGTCCACACGTAAGATAATACTCTCTGCGATTGAATTTGACGTTTGCTAATATAAAAATCTTATATCTTATATCAGGTGGAGACCCTGTGTTAGCGACAGGTAACAATGCAGAAAAATATGTTATTACTATGGTTTAGGGTAACAACCTGTGTTGCCAAAACTTAATGAAGGAAAAATGCTAGATTTTTGTAAAAAAAGCTAAAAATGCCTAAAAAAGTGCTAAAAATATTAAATAAAAAGAAAAACGATTTAATTTGACATTAATTTGAAAATAATTAGCATTCATATAAAATTATATGAATAACTGGCAATTTTACCATGTTCAGTTAAAACTAACTATTGCTTTAACTAACTTTTGCAGTTAACGATATGTTTTCGACAGTTATAAATGAGAGTTAATTATAACTGAACTTGGTTAAATTGGCCGCTAGTACTTTATACTCTTTTACAATTAAATTAGGAAATAAAATATGGTTATGAAAGTAACTTTAGTTAAGAATAAGATAAATTTATTAGTTACCTTGTATTTATTGGTTATTTTGTATTTGCTAGTAATTTTCAGTGTTTAAAAAACTAGACTACAAGTAGCTGTAGTAATAAAAAAACACAAAATAGTCTAGTTAAAAAATGTTAAAAACTTGTTGTCGTTTATTTACTATTACTACCGCTACCATCACATTTTGATAGCAATAGTTTTAGTAGTAGCGCAAATAGAAAATACTTGGAGCAGCGTAGTAAATTTTTTTTACTGCTCTCGTTACCTTTAAATTTTGGTAGCAGTAAAAGAAGTTTTATTTTTAAAATTTGTACTACTATCTGCTTTAGTAGTTATACAAAAAATAACATTAAGGTAGTTGTTTTATAACATTAAGCAGTTTTAGAATAACATTGAAGTAGTATATTAATAACATTGGAGCAGTCGTAAAATAACATTATGGTAGCAGCAGATTTAATAAAAACGTAAAATCTTCAGCAAAATAAAAACAAACGAATAGCACGTGTGTGTTAAAATCAGTGTTGCCAGAAATCTTTTGGCTCATGCCCCTTTAAAATCTCTTTAATTAAATTTATTAATTTTAATTGATTTACATATTCCTCCCTGCTTCTGTTTTAAATGCTTTTTACCAAGAATTTTTTCTGCTTTTTATGTTTTTGTCTTTCTTAGTATTGTGAAAAATGTACTTTGGACTTCAATAAGAATTCTTGACAAAAAGTATGAAAAACAGAAGTAAGGAGTAACATGTAAATCAATTAAAATAGATAATCATTCAAAAGACAAATTTCGATCTACCAATTTGGTTTGAAGATTGGTGTTTGGCTATTGACTGCCTGCTGCCTTCGATGGCGGGGAGTGTTAAAACGGCAAACCCCTTTGTGGAGATTGTGTCCGTGAAAACCTGGGTTCAATTCCCAGCTCAGTCAAGAATGAAAAATTATCAAAAAATTTTAATTCATTTCATGTTGTAAAATTCCTTTCTTCATAAAAATAATTTAATGAAAATTTAATTTAATGAACTTTAGCCTGAATAAAATATTAAAATAATTTCGGTTAAAAGCCGTAAACTGTTCAATAAACTAACCACAATACTAATAATTAATAATTTTTAAAATGGTTTTATTTAATGTTTTTTAGTTTGGTAAAATGATATATAGAACTGGTTTTAAGATAATTTTCACTAAATATAGCAGCGTTTTTAACACGTTAAAAACATATAAAATATTCCATTCAAAATATTTTCCCTACATTGTGGAATGAATGCTCATAAAATAAATATTAATAAGTATGAGTACATACATATAACTTCTAATAATCGAAAATTTTCTGCACCAAAAATTTCAAAAAGTACTAACAACAATGGTAAAAGCGACGACCTGACAACACGGTTTATGAATAATTCAAACAACATCACATACGTACTTATTGTTGGTTTCTAGTTTTACTGATTATTTTCATTTCTGACTACTTCAATGTTATTATATTACTACTTTAATGTTATTAACATACTACTTCTATGTAATTCTACTACTACCTCAATGTTAATAATCTACTACCTCCAAATTTTGTAGTCATAAAAAACAGTACTCCAAATGTATAAGTAATTTTAAAACAAAAACCTCAATCAAACCAATAGAAAACAATTTCGTTTTTTTAACTGCTACTTAATTTTTGTTTTACTGCTGCTATTTTATTTTCTGGTTTTATTTTTTGCATGTAGCAGTAGTTTTAAAAAAGGTAATACTACAAAGCAAGACAACTGCTCTTTCTGACGCTACATATAATTGTTAAGAGTAATAGTTTTAGTAATAGTAAAAAATGTTTAGGTAATGTAGATTTTTAAACACTGGAAATTTTATTAGTTTAAATTGTTACTGTATTAGTTATGCATATTTCTAATGTAAAAATCACTGTACAGAATTTTCTAGTAATGTTATAATTGTTATCCATAATTGTATAACATAATAGTGTTAAGATTATTGTTAACCCATAAAGTATGCTTTAGTTTATTGATGTATAATAGCTCAATTTAAATTCAGCCATAGTGTTAATGCATAATGATATTAGCTGAGTAAGTTTAGATAATTAGACGCTAGAGAGCATTCCGGAAACAATTGAATAATCTAGAGCCATCTAGCCGTTTTGGTTAGAGTATAAATACTACTCTCAGATGGCACTAAAAATTAGTATTATTACAAACATTTAAGTGTGTCGATCGCATTTATACTAAGTTCTAAATAAAGTTGTGTGAATAGTTTATAGTTTCGATTAAAGTGTTTAAAGTTTTTTATTTAAGTTGCAAGAAAAGAACTCAAGAGGTTTATTATCAAGGAAATAAACCAAAAGCCAGTAACGTAACAATATAAAAGAGGTAAGAGTGCTATATTCGGCAATGCCGAATATTTAATACTCTTCACCGTGAGCTCGAATAATTTAGGAGTGGTCTTTATATGGGATATATAAACTACATATAAGCCTGACCTCACAGTAGTATAATTCGTTGCCTAATTTAAATCAAATATTCTGATTTGTTTCAGAAATATTTTTAGGCGTGATTTTCAGGAGCATATTTTATGTTAAGCCGATCGTAAATTATAGATCGCTCATCAAAAATATTGAAAAAAAAAAACTTAAATTAAGCCGAATCTCAATACAGTAATACAATTTGATTAGAATATAGGGTACGTTCGTAAATGCATCACTGCGCTGCATCAGTGATTTCAAATGTTTATATATATTTCAATAAGGTAGATATGGACTAAAAAATTGTCAAATACTCCACAAAAATAATAGTCACACTATAAAAAAAGTTATAACTACTTTTTTATCTGCAATAAAAAAGTTTGCTTTTCTGATGCAGCGCAGTGATACATTTACGAACGCACTCATAATGCTTTTTTAAATGATTTTCGGAAAAACGCTTTACAAGGGGCCTATGGTAAATTATGGACCCATCTTCATAAATTTTTAGTGCGATTTCCAGTCATATTAAACGAATGTGTCCAAAATTTAATGAGAATCGGTGCATTCTGTCACCTCTTTTAATTTTTGTTAATTTTTGAAACCAAATTAAATTACATAATTTTTTGACATAAAAAATAAAACAAAGTAGATGGAAAAATTGATTATTAATTAATAAAACAATTACGTAGCTTTAAAAATTTATAATGAATCACATTTAAAAATTAACTTGGTTAAAATAATTAAATTCCATTACGTTCACAATTTATTTTAAAAATATTAAAAATAATTATATAATTTTTATCTTGAAAAAAATAACAGTTTAATATTTATGTACTTGTTTGGACATCTAGTAAAAAGCTATAAACTAATGGAAAAAATAATAATTTATCACTTAAACTAAAAAATGCTAAAAAAAAATGTGCGTAATAATTTTGGAAAAATGCTAAAAAAAGTGCTATATGCTAGAAGCGTCTTTTTGTCATGCTAAATGAGTTTTAAAAATTATAGATCTTGCATTAAAAATGCTAAATTGGCGACAGTGATAACAACTAACATTAGTTGTACACCCTATTTACTAGGATATTCATTCGGTTAACCGATTAATTACTACAAGATTAAATGATCTGTTAATTTAAAATTTTCGATTTACGATTAAACCGGTAAATTTCAGTCGATTAACCGATGTAACATATTTTTTTGCGTTTTTAATTACTTTTTTGTCTCATATACAAAAGCTATGTATTTAGAAAATATATTTTCATAAGTGATTGCTGTCAAAACTTTTTTGTTACATGTATTTTTTATATGTATGTGTTTAGTTATTTGTTTCTTCTCATATTCTCTCATATTAATTTTCTAAAAGAACTAACCGAAACAATTAGAAGTGTTAAAAATTCAAAAAATTTATAAGAAGAAATCCAGGAAGGGGACTGAAAAATTAGATATTCTGTATTATGGGTTGCTTTTAATTTCTCTCTAAATGAAAGAATTTTCAAAAAGAATGAAAAGAATCACTTAAATGCTTAACATTTAAACCAACTTTTTTGTCTAAAAGATTAGTTTATAAGATCTCTTTAAACTATTGAAATAACTAATAAAATGATCACACAGCCTATTTTTTAATTAATAAATAATATTTATTTAATTATTAAAAAATATGTATTACATATTTATGAATAATTTTTTTGTTTGCTCGTTTTAGTTCAAGAATTGTTATGTTTGTTATGTTATTGTTGTTTTTTTTTTTTACAAAAAAACTCCAAATAATAAATAATTTCTGCATTTTTATATATTGAAATTACTTAATTTATAAAAAAAAACTTTAATCGGTTAACCGGTTTAATCAAAAACAAAATTAACCGATTATTAACCGATTTAACCAAAACCTCGGTTAAATAATCGAGCGATTAGCCGATTAAAGCAAAAGCCCGATTAAATGAATACCCTACTATGTACATTAGGACTATAACTTTTTAAAATCTTTGCAAATAGGAAAAAGGCATAGCATAGTCGAATAGAGCATAAAAAAGTATGAAGACCCTTAAATACTTTGAAAAAATAAATATTTTTCCTATGGACATTTCCATGTCATCGTACGTGACATTTATGTCTTCAAAAAGGTAGAGATTTTGCAAAAATAGTAGTAAATGGAAGAAGTTTGTATCATTATGTTTCATTTAGAGGGTACTATATATAAAAAAAAATATCACATCCGAAACCTTGTTGTCCAAAGTATCGAGCAAAATAGATGCATATCCCTTTCAGACCGTGATGCATCGATTTTTCGGGTGGATTTCGTACTCAATATTTTCGCTTCTATTTGACAAATGCCAGAATTATAAAAAGAAACATGGGGGATTTAGGTGGATAGTGCTGCCACCAACTATAGGGAGGGGGTTAACGTCCGGCGTTAAGAAATCCAGTTTCCCGGACAAAATTACGTTGCAGCGCCTCGCCCTCCTCGCAACACACTCTACACTTGACAGATTCTGCCCTTCCAATTTGGTGTAGTTGTGCCCGAAGTCCCGCATGACCAGTTAGGATACGCACCATCATACTAACATCGGACTTACTTCCGTTGAGGAGGCTTCTTGCAATTTTTGTGTCATTACCAACATTTATATGGCAGTTATGGCATTAAGTTCGGGCGTGGTATTTGTATGGGTGCTTTGGTCAAATATGGACCTATTCAAATAATATTTGGTTAGATGATTTAGGTTGCAATTAAGACACATTAAGTTGCATTTATAGTACTTACAATATCCTACGTGACGACCTTTAAAAGCTTAAATAAATTTTATTATACCAATTTAAAAATAATATCCGATCAATATTTTTTTGCAACAAATATCTTGCTTTGAACTTTTCTTTTGAAACACCTGCACATTAGAATATCATCTAGAGTTTTTTTCCCGGGATTTAAATTATTTTAAATTTCCGCTTTTATAACTTTTGTTTAAATTTTAGTAAATCTATGTGGGACTCGTGTCTTAAGTTATTTTGTCCAAATAAACTTCAACACAATATTAAAATTTTCTGCAGATTATGACTTGGTAAGCTGTTATAGGGTCAATGGTAAATTAAAGATATATAGCAGCCCATACGATTTCCAGCGCCTCTTTATCCATTTGGGGATACTTTTGTTCGGTAGGTGTAAGGGTGCGACTAGCATATGCTATGGGTCTTTCCAGTTCGTAACCGATACGGTGTGAAAGTACAGCTCCCAGTTTTGCTGGCGTCTGTTGTCAAAATAAGGGGTAGATTTTGTTCATACGGTATGAGAACCAGGGGCGACGTTAATACTTTCTTTATATCTTGGTAGGCGTGCTCTGCATCCCTGACGGCTGTAATGTGTTTGTCCGACTTGTGAATGCCGGCAGAGTCGATTCTGTGCCCCAAAAATTCCACTGCGGGTGCCGCGAATACGCATTTAGCACGGTTGAGGCGTAATCCCTTTTCACGTAAGCGGCCCAGTGTAGTCTGCAGTGTAAGTAACATGTTATTCAAATCATCAGCATATATCAAAATATCATCAAAGATTGATGATACGCCGGTCTCCAAACGGCGTTGCCAAATGGCAGTGATATTCGCTGCGCCATACACTGCTCTTGTCGGTCGAATGAGGCCATGTGTTTCTGTGTTAAGCATCAGGGCACGGCTAACTGTTCATCGATAGGCATATAAGAGTACGCATCCGTGATATCAAGGTGGCAAAATATTTACGAGCCATTCATCAACAAAAATTCTTGGATTCAGTGTTGGTTTATAATTTCCAGTAATTCTAATTTTAACATTCTTCTTCGTGACAACGTGAGTGGTCGACACCCATTCCGGGAATTCTACTCGCTTATAAAAGCCAGATGCTATTTTTGCATCTATCTCAGCCGTGTATGCTTCCCGCAATGCCAACGGTATTTAGCGCGCTCTTAAAAATGTTGGTGCAATCTCCGGTCTGAAATGACATTTGATGGGTGGGCCAATCAGTTTACCAGCTGTGTCGCCAAATACGTCATCGTACAAATTAAAAACTTGTTGAAGGGATTCACTCTGATTCGGTGTTAATGATGGCGTTGCCAATTTGACAGTATTTACTCGATCGGACAGTATTTCGTCAACAAAATGTGAAATCCAATCCCTTCCGAACAATGAGTCGAACTGACCATCAACAACATAGATGTGCAGTCTGCAAACAGTTGAGCGCACTTTAACGTTCACCGGGGTACGGCCCAAGCATTCTATGCCGTGGCCCGTGTAGCTACAAAAATGCCTTTCGGCCTTCTGCAGAGGACCATTGTTTCCAATCTTGGTGAACGTGGCCCTGCTTATCATGCCACATGGGGCACCAGTGTCCAGTTCAATTTGAACGATGAAACCATTTATTGTGGTATTAATCATACGCTTACCTGGCCTACTGGTGTTTACTCTATGGATACTCTCAACATCATAGATTTCCTCCTCGGGTTGTTCCTCTCCAAGCTGTAATGTTTTAGAGTTACACACCTTGGATATGTGGCCGGTTTTTCCACAAGTATAGCACATGGCATTACGGAATTTGAACACTTTTCGCTGATGCTGGCCACCGCACCCGTAACACGTAGTATGTTGTAACTTTTCCTTATGTTCATTCTCATCTCTCGTTCGATCACTTCTTTGCCCTGCATATGCACCGTATTTCTACCTGGATTACGTTGTGACACAATACTCACTTTATTCGTTTCTGCAATTTCAATATCGGCTGATGTTTTCATTTCCGCTGCTGTTTGATGTGATGATTCCAATGTGTGCGCTATACCGTAGGCCTCTTTAAACGTGGCGTTCGTCAGCGGTTCAATTTGTGTGGGATCCACTGTCGTTCTCGCATAACGGGTTTTCAGTCCAACTATTGACACCACTTTTCTATATTCAAACCAGGATATTTAATTATAAATATAAGGAAATGTACTTTTTTACAAAACGTGTATCGAAAAATATATGACTTTACAGATGGCGCAATAATTCAATATACTTCAATAATAGAGAAAGCCAAGTGTTTAAAAGCAGTCAGTGCTGCCAATTACCTTAGTCCAGTAATCGGTACTTCAGTGTGAAATACACAACAATAGTAAAATATATTCTACAGATATCGAGCGTCTCTTGACTGAAAAAGGAGAGCTCGAAGAGAGTGGCAATTGCACAGATCCCCTCAACATAAAAATTTACTAAAAGAGTGCACAAAAAGGCTAAGAAAGTTACTGCAATCTCAAAAAACCGCATCCTTTGAAAAATATCTTAAGGATATTGATGCAACTTCTCAATCACACTGCTTATTATGGCGTGCAGCTAGAAATCGTAAAAGACCAGTTATCACTAAACCACCATTAAGAAACTTAAATGGAAGTTGGGCACGAAATGATGTAGAAAAAGAAAATCCTTTTGTTAATCAATTGCAACCCGTATTTACCCCTCATACATCTTTCGAAATTGCGGTCGAGTTACCACCTGTTGCTGTTAGAGCAGCTGTTCCACTAAGATTTGAGATAAGAGAAATCGAAAAGGCTATTCATGATTTAAACCCCAAGAAAGCCCCTGGTTTTGATAAGATCAGTAACAAAATGCGTTTGAAGCTACCCAGCATAGCAAAGAAAATTATTCTATTAATTTTTAATGCTATTTTACGCCTTGAATACTACCCACAAGAATGGAAAGTATCCTTCGTTACCATGATCCCTAAGCCAAGAAAGGATCCCACAAAAGTTGAGTCATATAGACCTATAAGCTTATTGTCTATTATTAAAGAAGGTGATTTTTTAAGTTCTCCTCAGCCAATTAAAGCTGGAGTCCCTCAGGAAATATACCTCAGACATGCCAACAAACAACCACACCCTAACTTCAACATTTGCTGATGACACAGCTTTTCTAAGCTTACATGAAAAAAGTCAAGAGGCGTCTCGATACTTACAGGATCATATTTCAACTAGAACTGTGGTTAAAACAATATATACATATAACATTCTCCTTGCGTCGGGAGTCGTCGGGAGTCCTATTAAAATCAATAATCAATTAATTCCCCAACAATCGCATATAAAATATCTCGGTATTCATCTAGATCGGCGTTTAACATGGAAATGCCATATAGAAGCAAAACTAACACAAATGAAACTAAAAGCAATTAAAATTTATTGGCTAATTGGAAAAAATTCTGTTATTAGCCTCGATTGCAAGCTTTTACTTTACAACTCTATATTAAAGTCAATCTGGTGCTACCGTATTCAGCTATGGGGCACTGCCTAGGCCTCAAATATCGAAATATTTCAAAGGCGCCAAAATAAAGTTCTTCGAATAATCACAGTCGCTCCCTGGTACGTCAAAAACTCAAATATTCACAAGGATCTCAATGTGCCATTAGTAAAAACTATTATTACAAAGTATGCAGTAAAATATTTAAAAAGGCTTGAGTCGCACCCAAATCCACTCGCTCGAAATATTTTAAATGACAGCGGCCACTCTAGATTAAGGAGAAGAGATACTGCAGGACTCATCCGACGAGAAGGGCGCTAAACATCTACATTTGTAAACAGAAACCGTGATGAGAAAAATTTTCGTCTGGAATTGGCAGGACAAAAATAAAGTATTAGTATAAGATTTGATTAATTATTAGGGGCGTTTGAGTACTTTTACAGTAAAATGCAATAAATGAGTAAACTTAAAAATTTGCTCTCACAAAATGCTGTTGTCCAAAAAAGTACGCGAACGCAAAATTTGTAAAAATTCGTAAAATAAAGGCAATAGCTGATGGCAAATAATTGAAGTGTTGAAAAATGATTACACTTTTGACTAATTATTTTATGTAATCTTTCATATTTGTTTGTTTTTTATATTATTTAATTTTGCTAATTTATATCCGGCTAAATTTTATCAATAGTACATGAATGCTTGTTTACTATTGATTACTTTAAAAACAAGTGCTGTTCTAAGTACCCGAATACTTTTTTACAACACCAAAAATAAACATAACAAAAAAGTGGTATGTGGCAATATAAATGCTTCACAAACAAGTTTAATTAATTAAAATTTATTTACTTTTTGTTTTTGTTTTAGTTTTACTTCCGCTTTTCTTTTTTTAAACAATTTTTTCACAATTTGTATGCTTTTTGTTTGTTACTTTTGTTTGTTTACCTTCTGAAACATATCGCTCATTTCGTGCAAGACCGTCACAACTCAAAATTTGAAACTTTACAGGCAAACTATTATTTCTCACCTTCTCTTTCACTAAAATACAGTTATAAAATCAAATGTTTCTTTTTTGCTACAAAGAAAACCACATGTACAAGAGGAATGCCAAACACAAACTGAAATGTGACCTTGTTGATGTTAATTGCTCAAGCTTGTTACGAGAGGTCAGAGCGTCACAAGCATCTGTATTACAGTTATTTTTTCGATAATTCTCTGCGTTCTTAGATCAATTTGTAGAGATTTAAGACAAGAAAATTTCTGCATTACTAACTCGAAAATGCCAAATTTTGAGTTGTGACGGTCTTGCACGAAATGAGCGATATGGTTTTTTGTTTTACTAAATTTGTAAGTAATCAGTCAAGAACTGTCACTTTACGCTCTCAATTTGTGTTCTCCTTACTGCATTTTGTGTACTCGAACGCAATTTCGTAAAATGCCGTAAAGGTTGGTAAAAATAGTAAAAACTTTTGTGTTCTCGAACGCAGGTATTGTTAGTTCATATTTAATATATGAAGATTCAATAAATAAATAATGAAAAAATAAATAGCGTTTGCCGACTCTGCTAACTCATTGACCTCACATCAGAAATCTCCCGTATTACAAATGTCCGAATATAGTTCGGCGCAATCAGCAACAGTTGGAGAGTATTTTACCTCATTTGATTGGGATTTGCAACTAAGTTCTGTGCCTACACAGTTGCATGCGCAGTATGCAAGAGGGTCAATATGTGAGCAGAATTGAATTCAGCAGTGCCAGGAAATTTATCATATGAGGAGTTGGAGAAAATACTTATCAATCACTATGTTGCTGCAAAAAATAAATTTGCGAAAGTATTAAGTTTCGTCAAATCACACAAGCAAAGCGTCACACACTGTGAATATTGTAATTTTCTTGAAAGAATGCTAATTAAACAACTTCTGTATGGTTTTGAATTATTATAAGTAAGAAGCCTAATGCCTATTGCTACAGCATACGAAATTGTGTGGAAGTTAATCCCATTAAATAAACAAATAAACTGGTTTTGGCTTCGCCGAGGTTTAGGAATAAAGCACGTCAAATATCAAAACAACAACAGTCTGTTGATAGTCGTGTTGTAGGCGTTATGTGTAATGGACGCGGTGGTCAGCATTTAAGAAAACATTGCAAATTTAACAATGCAGAATGTTTTTCCTGTCTCAGATCGGAAAGTCAAAAACGTCACAAATAAAATAATAAATTTGCGCGCAAAAAATAGAACTGGCAAGTTGCTTTATTAAGCAATTTGTTTTTTCTCTTTATCCACTTACAACTACAATTTGAGTCAAAAAAAAAAAAAACAGCCAATTGTAGGGGAATGTAAGAAAAGATAAACTCACTGTTTATTGTTGTTGTTTTGTTAAATCTTTGATATTGTAACAAGTAATACCTGAGTGTTTAAAATTCTTATTCACTTTAGTCTTATTTGTATAATATTTTTAGCTTTTATAAAGTCTTTGGAAAAAGTTTCCTGACGAGTTGGCCTAAGCAACCAGCGAAATGCGCATAGAAACGAACTTCCCCTCAACAATAAATTTTAGTGTTTTTATAAAAATTTAAATTGGGAATTAAGCACGTCATAGGGAAATCTTATTAATAAAAAATACGAAGGTTTGCAATCGGATGCTGATGACAACTTTTCTTCCTGTATCTTTATGCACATTTTACTTTAATAACAGACAATAAGCCTTTAAGCCAAATTCTACATCCCGGGCAGTCTTCATAAGTCGGTTAGCGAATTATGCCGATTTTTTGTGTAATTTCAACTTTAAGGTAATATTTAGGCAAACCAAAGAAAACTAATGCAGATTATTGCTACATATTGCATTGAAATGCACTACCTTTCTCCAAGACAATCAACATTATTTTCAGGAAATGATAATCACGAGTTTGATGAATCTGACGAGTGTTTTTGTTCGACAGGTAAATCAATTACCGATAAATGCTGAACGAATAGCCACAGAAACTAGAAAAGATGACAGCTTGGGCAAAAGAGTACATTTTCTTGAAGAAGGTAAATGTTTAGTTCGTTGCGAATATAAAGCGCCAGAATACCATTATAAACTTGATGCGAATTGCCTAATTTTTTAATATCGTGTTGTTATTCATACGAAATTCCGACAGTTGGGTTGCATACATATCATTTGGGCATGGTCAAAATGAATGAAAAATTTTAATTATTTAATCCATGGTACAACTACACTTGTACCATGATTTAATCAATGAAAGTATGATTGAAAAATACAAAAATGTAAGAATAATTTATAGCAAGTAAAATTAAAACAAGTGTTTCTCCACAAAACGATGGTCAGAGAGTGTCACGAATGTATAAAACATACCCATGCTCCTCCTAAGATTAGCTTATGAAGTGCCCATTGCTGTGGTCAGTGATAATGGCACAAAATTTGCGTCAGAAGAACTTAAAACATTTCTACAGAAAGTTAGCGTTAAATTCTATAAATTTGTAGCACCATATCATCCTTCTTCCAATGGCCAGGCTGAACGATGTGTCGAAACGGTAAATAATGCTTTAAAAACGACGCAGACGTCCCATAAAAACCTCCAGCAAAATTTGAATATGATTGGCATGGCAACATGTTCTTAAATGCATTCATAAAAATTTTGACAATGCATTTTGTTCTGAAATGCAACTTTGTAGTTTTTACTGCGCAGAGAAAACAAATAATTCTACTGCGCAGAGGAAACAAATAAGCTAAAAAAAAATGTAGATGCAAACCATATACATACATATACAATACAACGTACGTAAAAATATTAGTACACAATGCTCCAACACAGTGTCAATACTGTATTGATACATTGTGAACACACGTTTTGGAAAACAGCCTTTCTTAAACAATATCGCATATCACCTCATACCAAACCAGTAGCGCGTTTCTGTATTTCTTGTATCGTAAAATTTCCCGCATGAAACAAGTGAATTATAACAAAAACAGTGTAATATGAAACAAAAAATGGTTTTTCTCACATAAGTGTTTCTGTATCTTTACTTTGGGAGAACTATCTGTCATTTAAATAATTTTCAAGCAATTATTGGTAGGATGTGAGAAAAAGTGTTTCTGTATCAATATTTTGCTAAAGGTTTCTCACAAGAACTGTCAAAATAAGTAACATTTGAAATTGATGCGAGAAAAATAAAATTTCAAAAAATGCAGCACAAATGATGTACACAAGAATGTGTATTATTTTTTTTTTTTTTTTATTTGAAGAGAAAGAATTTATATGATGAAAATAATTAAAACACAATTGTTATATTTTGTTATTTTAATTTTTTTAAGCCCTTCATTGTTTTCGTTTTATGCAGGGCTGCCAGATAAATTTTTGAAAAAATCGTTAATTTCCTAAGAAAAAATAAAAAAAATCGGCTAATTTGTTATAAAAGATCGGACAATTTAAAATTAATTTGACAAATTTTGTTCGATTTTTATTTAAACATAATCAAAAAAATTGGTAAAGTTCATGGGTAAAATACATATTTTATACATATGTACATACATACTTAAACTTGAGGTCTATTTAAATAAAATTATTTATTTTATTTTTCTCTTTAATCCGATAACAATTTAAAATTTCAGATTGTTTTTTTCCTGAAAAGATCACTTAAAGGCGTGACAAAATATCATATTGAACTTGCCAAAAAAAAATTTTGATTTTGCCCATAAATTTTTTAAGGTGCCTTGTTTTTTAAGATATCGATTTTCTGTGGTGCCGAATATATAAACATATTAAACTAATTAAAATTATTTTATTTCGAAGACTGAATAATATCGTCACCAGAAAAAATCAGCAAATCGGCACTTTGCCAATTTTGGAACAAAAATCGTCAAAATGACGATAAATCGTCAAATCTGGCAGCCCTATTTTTATTATATCTATTTCTTTCGTTGACGTTTCGCTTGCATTTGACACTTAATTACTGGAAGTATTCCAGTTAAAACAGAATCTGTGTTGTCTGTTCTCGCATTCAAATACAGAAACACTTTTTTCTCACAAATAGAGAAACGATGGAATTTTTTGTTTCACACTTTATGTGAGAAATTTTGCAATGCGAGAAATACAGAAACGAGCTACAGGATATCCACCATCTCAACTGTTTTGGGCAGTGTTAAGAACTAATCTCGCTCTATCAAACCAGAAGATTGATATCGTCGGTCACAGGTTGACAACTCTTAACATGTTTTTTTGTACTTTTCAGGAGACAAAAAAAAAAAAAGTTATTACTCCGTTACTAAACCGTGTTGGAAGTAAATAAAAAAAAAACCAAAATTAGTAGGAGATATTTATTGTAAGATGGTGTATAAAGAAAACAAAGATATTGAAATAATTTCAGATTAAAAAAAAATTAAAATAAATAATACCCCGATTCGAATTTTTTGCGAGTTAAGAGTTGTCAACCTGTGACCGACGATATACTAAAATTACTAAAAAGCTGTAGCAAGACTATAAAACAAAATTTCTAACTTTTCAGTTGTCGGATAAAGTTAATTTTTTTTTTATTATGCATTTATTTGTACAAGAGTTAAGTATTTACATTAATTTTGGTCCCAGCGCCCAGAGGCATTATTGCGACAAGTTGGCATGTATCCTACATAAAACTTAGTACAAAAACATTCAAAATATAAATATTTACTATTCAAAGAAAAAAATGATATAAAACAATTAAAAGTATCTTATAGTTTAGTTATGTAAAGTATGAATGAGTTCAAATAACATTACAGAACAAAAAGTGATAAAAAAAATATATGTTTTTAGATGATTATATACATGCTACAAGAGCGTTTCGAAACTGTTCAAAAGTTTTTGTTTACAATGCAAACAAAGAAATACGATTTATTGATTTTAATTCTACAGGCAAGTTATTAAATTTTACACTTCCAACGTAATCAATTCTTTGTTTAGTTGTCTCAAGCCTACATCGAGCAGTTCTTAAATTTGATCTGTTCCTGGTGTTAAAGTGTTGTTGGATTTGAGAAAATGATATGGTATGATGACCAAAGTGGTTAATACATTTAAATACAAACATAAAAACTTGATACTCATGAAGCCCATATATTGGAAAAATTGTTTTGCTTATTTCTCTATATAATGAAATAGTTGAAAATGTTATCGGTAATTTGTGCACTGTTTTTAATGCTTTGTTTTGCATACTTTGAAGGGATTTTAGTACTGTAATATTTTTGTTATGCGCATACACAATTGCAAGATAACTTAGGTGTGATTGAACTAATGATTTAAATATCTTAAGTTTTGACCGAATGTCAAGTTTATTTTGTAATGTGCATAAAACTCCAATTGCCGATGCTATTATCCTTTTTAAATCATTTATATGAATATCCCACGACAAATTGCTTTAAAGAGTAATCCCCAAGTATTTTACAGAATGAGTTTCATGAACATTAGTCCCATCAATGTGAACGTTAAAGCTGTTGTTAATGCTTAAAGCATGAGGCCTAAAGCGAAAAACTTTTGTTTTATTGGGGTTAACAATTAAGCGTTTTAAACGTGCGAACTCAAATAACATCGCAGAATCTCTTTCAACATAAGTTTTCAGGACCAAATCATATTTCTAAGGATAGAAAAGAGAAATATCGCCTGCAAACATAAATAGCTTTCCATTTAACTTTAAATTCTTTAAATCATTTACATATATTGAAAATAATAATGGACCTAATTCACTCCCCTGCGGAACTCCATACCTAACAGACCCCATGAAACGTTTGGTATTACCTACATCCACATTTTGTTTCCTATTATTAAAGTAATCCTTAAATAACAAAAGTTCAAGTCCCTGAATACCATAACACATCAATTTTTGTAACAAGATTTCATGGTCAACTAAATCAAAAGCCTTTGTGAAATCAAAAAATATACCAGCAACTCCATAGAAACCCTCATCCAGCCCATTAAAGACATACTCTGAATTACATTCAACACGGCATCCTCCGCGCCGCAGCCTCTTCTAAATCCAAATTAACAACTGTACATAAAATCATTTTCTTCAATATATAGCGAAAGCTTGTTGTAAAGAATCTTCTCAAAGATCTTATCAATTGCAGATAGAACCGCAATGGGGGTATATTTGTCTAGAGACGAAACATTCACTTCCTTTGGTATAGGAATTATTTTGTGAATCCTTAAGATATTAGGATACACTGAATATTTAGCCATTTTATTAAATAAGTCGGTTAAAATTGGCACTAGTTCACATCTACATTCTTTCCGAAACTTTGGTGATATATTATCATATCCCGGACTCTTATTGCTATTCATGTTAAGAATTATCTCATAAATTTCAGCATTACAAACATCATTGAGTACAAAACAATGGGGAATGTATTAAGAGTTCTTAAGAAATATAAATTGTCATCGGGTTCGATTGCCCTTTTCACATTCGATACACTTGCAATAAAAATAACTTTTGAAATAATCAGCTTTATTTTGCTGAGACGTTATCATCCGACCCTGAGAATCACTCAAGTCGATTTTATTACTCTTTACTCTCCCAAGAGTGCTATTTAAAAATTTCCAAGATTTTTTAGGGTCATTTGCAACTTTCGATAAGCTATCTACGTAATAACTATCCCTGCACTTTTTAATAGCAATTTTTATAATCTTACTTATCCGTTTTAAGTTGTCCTCTATATGCTTCTCCTTAAGTAATATAAGATCCTGAATATTTTTATTAACCCGTGAGTTCTTATGTTTCGAAACAATAGTTGAAATGTTCACCGCATCTTTCACACATTGAATCAAACTATTTGCTATTATCGAGGGATCTTGCGATGTGATATCAGTAGATAAGTTACTACATAAGTATTCACGCGCCTTTACATAATTACAATGTTTTTTTTCTCATACTCTATAGAGTCCATACACTTCACATCAGTTACAAATTTACACGAAATCAAATTATGATCAGACAAGTTGCACACAGAGTCAATATAGATTTTTTCTGAGAAATAACTAAACACATGATCAATACATGTGTTGCTTAGAGTCCTAGTTACTAATCGATGAACAGTATTACAACCAGGGTTGCCGTTTAAAAATTTTATCCGATCAAAATTGTCCGCAAAACCTACCATAATCCTTTGAAACCGACCAAATTTTTAAAATATTACCCGCCGTAATTCATATACATATGCTAAAACTAATAAACTTTGCCATTCAGTTGTCATCTTATTGACCAAGTAAAGTCTTTTGTTCGAGTTTTTTTTATTATTTTTATTCAAATAAGGATTTTAAGGACCATCCCGTTTTTGGGACATTGGCGGAATGCATTATAATATATTAAATGAAATTAAAAATCAAAAAATTTTTTTTGTCTTCACATATTCTAAAAGAAAATTTTAACTGAAACTAATTATTCAATTTTCACAAAGAAATAACTTAATATTTATACTTATTTATAGACTGTGAAAATGTTCAAAACATTTATCGTGCAATGGAACATTACACTTTTTGCATATTCTTTTTTTCCACAATCTGCACATCTGCGTTGTGTTGCTTTTGGTTTTATCAGGTGATCTTTGCGGTCATAGCGTACTTCCATACTAACTCTTCCTCCAACAACTTTCGACTTTTGTGGACCTGGTCTTTTATGGACTGATTTCACGCCTGACAGATAGCCCAAAACTATTTTACGACGAATTTCAAGGAGAGAAACTTTCTCACAAGGGTGCGATATTTGATACAATCGCCATGTATTTGCAACGGCAATATCTAAGAACAGGGTAAATAATGGCCACCACCATTTTTTAGAACGAATTCTTTTTCTGTACAATGATATTTGTTTGTCTAGCAGGTCGACATAACCAATACTTTTATTATATTCGCTAAACAAACGAGGGATTGGGACAGTTACATATTGCTTATCTTTCCTTGAAAAACGCTTGACATTTCCTAAAGGTAATGCGTCACTGTAGTTCGTTGCCATTGTCACGGTTTTGTTGTCTTTCCAACGAACCATCTGTATTTCGTTCTCTTTATCAAATCGCATTTCATGATAGCCTCTTTCTTTTTTCTTCTCTATTTCCTTACATGGCATTAGAGGATACTGCTTTGTTCTGTTCTCACGAATAGTTCCTGTTGCCTTTAGTTTAACTTGTCCCAAGTCTTTCAAAAGTCCGTGGCTCGTAAAGAAATTGTCGAAAAAAAACTTTATGATCCTCCATGGTATCGGGTGGAATAACATCTACCAGTGTTTTTACTAATTTGGATCCTAGTGGACCTTCATTTATGTTATCTGACCAATTTTGATGGGCTTACCCTGTATATACATTTTAGTTGGGTGTTTTCCGTAATAGCGTACCATCATTTCATCAACAGATAACATACTGCTAAAAATTACGAATTGAGAAAAGTTTTTTTTTCAATATATCGAAAAATGTTCTAAGCTTGTAAAATTTGTATGTTTTTACAAGTTTACTGTTATCATTTAAATGAATATAACGCTTTATTTTTTCGGAATATCCTCCTGTGGTAATTTTGATATCCGCTTATAAGCAAAATTCCAATATCTTTAAATCGTCTAAGCTCAGAGAGAAATTGGTAACATTATTTTGTTTTGCATATAATTCACTTTGCTCAATTATAAGTTGAAATATATTATCTGAGAACATATATTCAAATATTTCAGTCGCTGACGATTTTTCTTATTTCTCAGTAACAAATTCTGTCTTTTCCTTAGAACATCTAGCAGTTTTAGTATAAGTCGGAGAAATACTTTGCCACTTTATGTCGTCATCTTTTCTATTTTTAGCAATTGTTCGTTTTTGTTTTTTAACTTTTTTAGCAGAACTTGACGATGTTTCCTCTGCTTGACTTCCCTCACTTTGTGGCACGAACAGTTCAAAAGATCCAGCAATTTCGTTAACCAAATCATTCTCATCCAAATCATTTTCCAGTATATCTTTAAAATACGTCAGCTCGTCTGTATCTGGCGGTATAATAGCAACATTAACGTGATTATGATCCTCATTTTCTATGTTTGCCAAAAATTCATCATCTTCCATAAACGCAGTAAGCTCAGAAATAGGTTAAAATTTTCTTGAAGCCATTTCTAAAAAAAATATTTGAATAGTTACATATTGCACTTTCCGCCAATGTCCCAAAAATCGGACTTTGAAAAGAGAAATTTTTTTACCTTGTATATTTTTAACGCAAAACTTTGTCTTAGATACGTAAAACAAAATGAATTAAACAAGTGTAGACAAACATCAATGTGTTTTTCCCCCTTTTTAATAAGTTCCGTTACTAAATACGAACACACGCATTTGACAGGTTGAAATGGTCAGCTTCAACGTGAAGTTGACAACCATTTACAACTAACTGGTTAAAACTTTAAGCATTACCAAAGAGGATGCCATATTTTCTTCTTATTTTAGCAAAAGTTTTTAAAATATACGATGTAGTTATTAAAACAAGTACTTTTTAAAATACGTCCTAAAAATAGGACAATGGCGGGTATTGGGTTAGAAACAAATATTTCGTCGCATAAAATGCAAAAGGCTCTATCATAATTTTGAAAAAAAATTTCAGGAGTGAACTTAAACTGTTATGATAACAAAAACAGTTAACGATATTAACCAGAAAAACCCGTTGTTACAATCACAATAGTTACCTTTTTATTAAGTTTTTCATCTCTCCTTTTTATATTTTTTAAAATGATAATACCCCTTTTGCATTTTATATGGCGATATTTATGTATATGTGCTTTTGAAATGAAGTATAATTTTTATTGGATAAAGCTATTATTCTATTTTTTTGTAATAAGCAATTTATAATAAAAAGAAAAAAGTAACAAAAAGAAAAGGTATATAAGAATTCATTGAATAACGTTTATAAACTAGATGTATTCATTAAACATATGCAACAATAAATATAAAGAACACATAATAAGAAATTATTTACAATTTATAAACTTAAGTTTGCACAATTTTTCAAAAAGAGTATTTAATTTTATAAGACATAAGCTGAGCTCCAAAGCATCCTAAAAATTTGCAGACAACCTAAGAAATGTATCGAACAGAGAACAATGCATAGTTTGCTTATTGTTTCTGCACGGTTGCATTGTAGAATGCTTAAAAGAGTGAGTTACTCTGCAACTGTCGTTTTGGATCTCACCCATTCTGTCTGCAAGTTCTACGGTTCTTATACTATTGACTTTATAAAAACTTAATACAAAATACAGTATCAAAACATCCCACTGTTCTTTAATTTTTACAATATCTCTCCAAAGAAGTCTACCAGTATAAGAAACACCTAATATCTTTTTGGGTGGTACAATTCTTTTATTAAAGTTATTCTTTTAGGACTATGCAAAAAAACTTTAAAAATTACCTCAAAGACCCTCAATATTGTTGTCATTGCTGACTAAGATTTAAGCTTACCAACATTACCAGCCATGACATAAGCGCCATTTTCTTCCAATCCGACCAAAGATTTTAAAGGAATAATGTTTGTTGATACAACGTTTTTTATAAGAAGAAAAATATAAGCGGCATCTGATTGGTAAGCTCAAATAAGGTGACAAAACTATCCTTTATAATAGGTGCGTTCGTTTACCCCAAAATTTGCACAAATTTGTGCAAGTTTTTACTGGATTTTACTGAAATGCGTTCGCTTACACAAAAATTTGCAAAAGAGAGCATCTACTGAGAGAGTAAAGTGACAGTTGTAAGCAAAGAGTCTGCAAATTTTTACTGAACAAATTTTTACCAGTAAAAAACAGTAGAAAACAAAAACATATGTTTCATTAAAGTAAACAAACAAAAGTAAGCAAACAAAAGGCATACAATTTGTAATAAAAACATTTAAAAGAACAAAAGCTCTATGTACATCCTAAACAATTTTACTTACGACTTTGTACCTTCCCAAATGTTCCGGGAGAGCATGAAATATTAAGTTTTCTTTTTTTGGCATCCATGGTAAAATTTGTGTTAATTGTTCAATATTACTTATTTTTGTTTACATTAATATTTTAGAGATGTAAAGCTAATGAATATATGATTACTTCTTATTGCATATTATTGAGGGTACAAAATATCAAAAATCCAATATTGATGTAGTTTCGTATGTAAAGAAACAAAATTAAAAGTCATGTACAAAATAAACAAGTCTTAAAACTTGCACAGAAGCTCATTTAATAAATAAATTTGCTACGAATTTATAATCAATACAATGCATTTCATCAAGTACCAAAAACATTATGTACTGGGTAGTCTAAACAACACATATTTTACAACACTAAGCTTTTTAGCGATCAGCTGTTTGAATTAACCTGCAAGTTTTTGCAATTTTCCTTTCGTTTACTTTTTTTTTTTTTGTGCAAGAGCCATTTTTGAGAGTAAAATTTTCATATTGCCCAAAATTTACTCAACTACTGGATTTTACTGGAAAAGTAAACAAACGCACCTAATACTAACACCGTCAAAGTGATACATTTCATTTCATTGCCACCTCCATAATTTCATCAACAATCCAAACCAATTTTGCGTTTTTGAAAAAGATATTAGACTTGCACTTATCTTTTTTGCGACCAGTGTTCTAAATTTGTTACAAAAAATAAAGTAATTTTCTCAAACCGACCAAAATTAGGTTTGGCCTACCATCCAAACAAACGAAAAATATCCGACCAAATTTGGTCGGAAAAGACCAAATTCGGCAACCCTGATCCAAGGACCGGAAAACGTTTTTATTTTATGTTTTTTAAAAAATATTTATCATTGGTGTTCGAAAAATATTTTAAATTGTACAATAACCAAAAATAGATAAAAATATTTTGTTTGATATTGTCAAAAAAAAGGTTTTTAGAAAAATATTTTTTTTTGTACTTTTGTACAAAAAATTACGAACCGAAAATTGAATTTTTTCTTTTTAAAAATTTAAAAATCATGCGTACAAAATAATTTTTTTTTTCATCAGTTTAAAAAAATAAAAGCAAACACAAAAAAAAGATATTTATTTTTTCAGTACAATATTATTTTGTACATGAAAAAAAAGAACCGAAAACTTAAAGTTGAATTTTTTTAAACTAATACATACAAAATTATAGTAAAAAATATAAAGCTAATTAATAATAAGTAGTTATAACATTATAAAGATTATCCTAGAACTAAATAGTAATCTTATCAATTAGCTTGATGTTGAGTTTGAGCAACAATAAATTTTCTACATGCTCAGAACTTAAATTCCTTCTATTTTTGGTCATAATAATTGGCAAAGCCCTGAAGGCTGTCTCCAATTTTAAAAACAATTTTATATTATAATTTTAATTAAAATTCACAATTTTAACTTTAAATTGAGTTTTTATTGTTAGTTTCTAAAAACAAAAAAAAAAAATATTTTTCTCAAAAACGTTTTTTTTAAGAACTTTATTATTTTGAACATTGAAGAACAAATAAAACAAAATAATTTTTTTTTGTACAGTTGAAAACATGTTTTGAACACCAATGATAAATATTTAAAAAAAAAAAAAAATATTAAAAAAAAACGTTTTTGTGTATTTTTTAAAATTTTAAATTTTTGTTTTTTTTTTCATGTACAAAACACATATTGTACTTTAAAAATAAATATCTTTTTTTGTGTTTCACCCAGTTTACATGACGAATTTTATGACGTCCAATTTTGGACGTCATTTTTTGTTTGGTAGCAAGCGAGGTAGAGAAGAAAGAGGGGTAGAAAAATAGACTTGATTTCTGTTTTCATGGTTTTTTTTGACAATTCACTTTACACTTTTTTCTGTTCTTTCTGTTACGTTTTATTTGTATATTCTCATCAACTGGATTGAATGAAAATGAAAAAAAAATTAGACGTCCAAAAAAAACCATCGTATGAATTTCACTAGTTTTTGGTAGCAACTTCGAAAGGGAATTAAGAAAATTGGACGTCATAAAATTCATCATGTAAATTGGGTGAAAAAAGAATTTATTTTGTACGCATGAGTTTTGAATTTTTCAAATGAAAAACTTAAATTTTAAGTTTTCGGTTCTTAATTTCTGATGCCTGCCCTGATCACAACCATAGTTTCGGAAGGTATTTAACAGGTCCAGTTAATGGGCACTTAGGTCAATATTGGAGTCACCAACTATAATAATAATGTTACGAGCACAGTTGTTTAAAATCCCATTAAAAATATTAAAAAAATCATGTACGTTACATTTTTGCGGTCGATAAAACGGAACCATATTTATTGGTTTGTAATCAACTTTAACATTTCTCAAATTAACAACAATTTGCTCAAGAATATGACTACTGGTACAGACTTTAACTTCATATGATATAAATGTGTTGATATAGATAGACGTGCCCCCATTCCCATCCTCTCTGCAACAACGCACATTATTAAAACCAGGTATTTTAAAAATCTGTGTAATATTTTCCTGAAACCAAGTTTTCTGAATCGCAATTATATCAGGTAATTTAGGTAAACTATCAATTAAAGATTTAAACCGATTAAACTTATTAACAGACGAAACACTCCTGCTGTTTAAACTAATTTTATTTAAAAAATTTAAATGCAAATTACGTATGTAAGAATCAAAACTAGAAATTTGATTAAAATATGGATTTTTAATCATGTTAAAATTTATTTATTGATAAGAACAAGAATATAAATATAAGAGAAAATATTATAAATATAAATTTTATGAGGAAATATACACTGGGACATCATCACAGTTAGAACTAGAATTATCATCATCATTAAGTCCAATACCCACCAATGGTTTTGTTCTCCACTGTTTACTTGTAGATGCTTCCAAAAGAATTCTGTCCACTTCATCTTCATCACTGATTAACATTGGCATCGCTGTTTCACTTTTCTTACAAAAACACTCGCATTTCTGGCATAAACATATTGATAACCTACCAATTTTAAAGCCTTGGCATGGTAGAATAGGTTCAATATTTCCATGCTATGAAAATCATTTACGTAGATATTTTTCGATGTTTAATTTTTTTTTAGATTCGATTTGGCCGACATTAATTTCTCCTTTTGAGCTTTTGACGACAATAGTTTTCTTGTTATCATTTGAATGTCGTTTTCTATTCATAAAATATGCAGATTCAATAGAATTTGCCTCATAACTAACCCCAACATCTTTGGCTAATCTTACGACCCCTTCATCAGCATTTTCTTTCTCCTTTATATTCAAACCATTTATAATCAGAGTTCCGAAAAATTCTTACATGATCGCTCATATTTAACCATTCATGAATTTTTTCATGAATTAGGAATTTAAAACGTGTTATTTTTTTTCACAACCATGAATTTATTGTGAATTTTTCGCCAATTCATTCATGAGCGTGAGGAAAATAAATTTTTGCCTTCAGTCATAAAGAATGAGGAAACAAAAAATTTTCGTAACGCTCCTCACTAGTAATGTTGTTGTTGCACGACAGTTTGCATGAGCACAGCACGAAATGCCTTTGTGTGTATTTTGCTTTTGTTAAAGGCAACGAGCCAAAGTGTGTGTTGAATTTTTTGTATGCAAATATTATTTAAAAAAAAAAAACTAAAAGAACTGCACATATCGTCATCTTAAATGCAGAATAATATAACGTCACAGTTTACATGAGAAGCAAAAAAAAAACGTTTTAAAATGGAAATTAATTGAGATATAAAAGCAATTTTAAATATTTAGGATAAAAATGCGAAAACCGATTTTTTTAATGGAAAAATATTATTTTCTTGTTATTTATTTAGTTATGTGTGTTACGTTATTTTAATTTGAATTCTCTGAGACAAAACGACGTATCATAACCGAAAGTATGATAGTATTAAGTTAAACAATCATTTAAAATATTAAATAATTAAATATTTCTGTTAAATTACAAGTAAAATAGGATATAAAGATAATGTCCATGGTTATAAATGCAATACTGCGTTTAAACAATAAATTTAAATATGCAGCGGTGTTCTGGAAATCGAAAACGCAAAACGCAAGAATTTTGAAGTTCTTTTATATACACTAAAGGGCTGCGCAAAATATTCTTAATGTTCTGTGTTCTACTTCACACAACTATCAATCATATTATTTCACTGTAAACATACATAGCAAAACAAACATAACAACACATTACTCTCACCAAAACAAAACAAGCATAACTTGAAAAGTTTTTCTCTTCTGCTTTGTTAGTGCTTGTATTATCAAAACAAACAGAATATCAACACAAAAACAGACAATGAAATAAAGAAACGGTAAATTATAGTAAAAGCATCGAGTGCACGTAATTAGGAATTTAAAAAATTTAAAGTGATCTTAGCTTATAACAAAAAAATGGATGCATTAAATGTAAGCAAAATTGATTTTTTTGAATTATTTCCTAAATGTATACTTTATTTTAGTCGACCTTAATTATTATATTAGGTATAACTAAATTATCAAGCTTGATGTCTTTTTTTTTATTTTTATATAAAACTTTAAACGTTTATTTAACCAATATTTATGGTTTATACGTTTGTGATATATTGAGTAGGTTTGTAACTAGATCACGGTTTCATGAAAATAAATTTATTAAAGATATTTTTAATAGTCAGAAAAATTTTACCTGGTCAAATACAAATTATTTGTCTCCTATTGGATTTATTAATGAATCACCTTCTTTTGATGTGAATTTATCAATTAGACATTCTTTTTACTCTAAAAGTTCTTTAGGAACACATAGGGGTTGATTTTTTTTTTTTTTTTTTTTTGCTATTTTTGTTTGTTGTTATTTTAAGTTTATTTTTAAGTTAGTTTTAAGTTGATAATTTTAGTTTAGGAGATTTCCTTTCAAATTATGGAAGCCTCGGGAGCAAGGGCGGAAAAAACAATATTTTATGTGTTTTATATAAATTACTTTTTATTGTAAGCTTGTTGCTATAAACACTCTAGTTTTTTAAGATGTTACATTATAGTCTTAAGTTTTCGTTTTGTTTTTTTTGTTTACCTGTACTTTTTATAACGTTGGAAAAGGCTCAATAAAGATAACTTAACTTAACTTAACTTAACTTAACTTAACCAATATTTCTAATTAAAAAATTTTTTAATTTGTCAGTTATTGTTAAATTTGTTAAAAATTGTTGAAAATTTATAAAATAAGGAAGAAAAAACCCTGAAGAAGGCACTCAAAGGAGTGCCGTAATATTGGTTAAATAAACGTTTAAAGTTTTATATAAAAATAAAAAAAGACTTTAAGCATAATAATTTAGTTATATTATTACCTAAATTTTAAATAATATTTTAAAGGAACCTACAACCGAACCCATTGAAAACCACTCAAACGAAATTAAATCAAAAGTTTCTCCCTTTGCAATTTTCTCTTTGGTTTATGTTTACAATCAAAACATTCAAACATGCTTGGAATGTTCTATTTCTGTTTTAATGTTCTACTTCATCTTTGTTCTAATTCAGCTTTATTTTAGTTCAGCATTGTTCTTGTGCAGTTTTGTTCTATTCTTCTATATTTTGATCGTAAAGCAAAACAATTGTTTTTGGAAGTATGTGTTTTGTAATGAGAGAGTAATATACACCTTCTATTTGAATTTAATGAAATTGCTTGTAAGCAATATTTGTTATGCTTGTGCAGCTCTTTAATATACACTTTTAATCCAATTTTTTATAATTTTCTTATAGAATTCTGTTTAATAGAGAAATACTTGTATTGCATTTTTTTGTATATCTTTTACTACAAAAATCTTATTAAAAAAAAACGACTTTCAAATTTTTGCGTTTTGCGTTTTCGATTTCCAGAACACCCCAGATAGTTAAATGCACATATAAAAATGATAATCACACAATTAATATGTGGCATCATTTGGTTTGCGTTGACATGATGAAACAAGTTTTATTTTCTGATTCAGCGCAGGCTGTACTGCATTTGAGAACTTGAGATGTTATATTATTTGAGATATTATTATTATAAATAACGTCTATTTTGATTTCCTTATAATTAATTTTCTCAATTGAATTTTTCTTTACAATAAACAAATTTTGTAAACAAAAATTTGACTCATATACAAACATGTATATTTGTCTCCATATAAGGAATTATTTCATAAAAAAAACTTCTGTAGCCCATACTTATAACGCTATATACGGAGCAAGAAGTAAATTTCAATTAGTTAATTTCTGAAAAATTTAAATAACAAGAATGAGAGTTTTTCAATTAAGAGTAGTATTGATAGCAGCCTCCGTATTCTGTGAACGAAAATGTTGTAAAATGAAGCACTTATCATAAAAAAAATTCTATTAGTATTTAATAAAGCCGTAAAAGGATTAACACAAAATATAGCTAAACAATTTATATTCCAGCACTTTATAAAAAATAATATTATTCTTAAGATGTAGGAGACAAAGTAATTTATTATTTAACACACAGGCTTTATAACAGTCTTGTTGAGGATATTGATGAAGGTGGAAGTTTAAATTTTTTTTTAAATATTTAACGTGAATCGTAATAAATAAAAAAGTTTATTTCAAAATGTTCAATGATGCATTGCTATGCATTTTAGCAAACGATATGTAGACTGTTGTAAAAAATTTTTTGATGCTTTTAAAAGAGTCGGTTTTTTTTTTTAAGCTGACATAAAGACAAAACTTATTGACTTAATACTATCATGGCGGCCCTTATGGCCGTAAGGGGCTGTTGTGAACTACAAGCTAGTGGATGGTTGTAGGAGGTCTCTGGAAGAAGAGTATGCTTTGAGATTGTGCTGGGTGCCGGGTCACTGCAACATAAACGGCAATGAGATTGCTGATGAGTTGGCGAGACAGGGCTCAGAGATGGAGGATCCTACCTATATGGAGGCGGTTAGGCCTCCAATAGGCTTCTACTTTGGAAAGATCAGAGAATGGATTCTGGGCGCGACCAATAGGGTCTGGGGGAACCGAACGGACTGCCGGGTATCACGGACGCTGTGGCCGGTGCTTAGGAAGTGAGGACCATGATAGGAATTATCACGGGCCATTGCATGATAGGCAGGATGGCGATGAGATTGGGAACGGAGGAGTTGGAGACGGTTGAGCACATTTTGTGCCACTGTCCCAGGCTACAGGGCAGCAGGCTGAGGTGGCTAAGCAGCAGATTCTTAGGCGAATTAGGGGATGTCTCGGGCTGTGGACTCGAGAATCTGATAGGATTCGTGATGGGGATGGCCTGTCTGCGCAGCAGGAGACTGGGAGCTATAGGGCGGGTTTGTGTTGTGTTGAGTGAGGTTTTTCATGTAAACTGTGATGTTATATTATTCTGCACTTAAGATGACGATATGTGCAGTTCTCTTTATTTTTTTTTTTAATAATATTTGCCTCAAAAAATTCAACACACACTTTGGCTCGTTGCCTTTAACAAAAGCAAAATACACACAAAGACATTTCGTGCTATGGCGTGTTTTTCCTCACGCTCATGAATGAATTGGCGAAAAATTCACAATTCATTCAGGGTTGTGAAAAAAAAATTACACGTTTTAAATTCCTCATTCATGAAAAAATTCATGAATGGTTAAATATGAGCGATCATAGGTATATAAATTTTTCGGATCTCTGATTTTAACAGAGTTTTTTAACATTTGTACTTCCTTTTTCAAAATTCATGTTTTCCTTTTTTTTCAATCTTTTTCTTATTTTCTTGGACTTCTTTAATAACCTCATCAAATTTGTTTGACATGAAATTTATGGAATCGGTTATATGGTCTAGCTTTTCTAATTTTTCCAATTTCTTTCGTTCTAATTTGATTGAGCTTAGTTCCTTCTTAACATCATTAACATTTTCTTTACATATTTGACAGTGATAAATATCATTTTCATTTTTTACAAGCCTTTCAAATTCTCTTTTGCTTAAATTTTTACACTGCAAATGGTAACTTTTCCCGCATTTGTCACATTCAATAAAATCATCGGTATTTTCTTTTATGTCATATTCGCAACTATTACAAAGCAAACTTCTTTTGTATTATTAAACTGAGACGAGCTTGATTTTTAGGCAATCTTTATTTTATTTAGAATCCTGATGATTAAATTAGCAAATTTAATCACTCTTGCAAATATTTGTTAAGATTATACGTCTAAAATTTAAAAATTATTTTTCTTTACTTAAGCACTGACTAAAAAGTATGTATTTTACACAGGGTTGCCAACTTATTTTTTAATTCTTATCTCGCTCATGGACAAATTGGTTAAAAGTACAGTTGTGAAGTGTTTTGGAGATTTACATTATCGTATTAATTTCCAAGGTAAATTGTTAAAGAGACATATTGACCTTATAAAAGGATTTAATTCTAGTAAATCAGTTTTAAAGCACACACGCACCTAACCAAGGAAGAGAATGAACTATTCCATATACCCAAACTACTCTGCGTACAAGGGCAACTAAATTTTCAGTTCCAGATAATCAATCAATACTAACTTAACATGCCTCAATTGCGGGTACTTTTTCCAATGAATTGTCAGTTGCAAATAATCAGACGACTCCAACTCCAAATTCTGCAATTGCGAAAACTTATTCAAATGTTCAATGTTCACCACCGGAACACAACCGGTACAAATAACACTAGAAGACACTTCAATGCCTCAGTTCAATACAACAACCCCAATTCAAGATATTACTTTGTCTGCAACTCCAGTTACTCCTCGGAGATCAAATCGTCCGCGGAAACCTCAGGTTTTATTTAGCCCATATTAGTAGAATTTTATTAAAATTGTCTAAACATGTTAAATAGTAACGTGGGGAAGAATGTTGTATATTTAACTTGTTGTTATATTGAGTTTTCGTAATCAACATTTCATATGTATTTAGATTTGTCTAATTGTGTTTTTAATTTTCAATAAAAAGATTTTCGAATTTTGAGCTTTGAATTCACAAATTACGGTTTACAACTTAGTTGAAATTTTGCAGTCATTTTACTATAATTAATAATATAATTATAATTTTCATAAAAATTTAATATTCCAATTTTTTGCGGGTTATTTTGTAATCTGTTCTGCAATATATAACACTCTGTTAGTTTTATATTTATTGAATTCACAAGCTACTGCAAATATTTTATGTATAGGAAAAACAAAACGAGACAATTTTGAAACAATCAACATGGTTTTTTTTAATGTCCTTTAAGATTTAATCTACCCGAGACTTCTAATTTTTTGTTTTTCTTTTAAATAGATTTTATTTCTCTTAAAATAAAATACGTTTTATTGGACATTTGTGCGAATGGATAAACGCTTTAAGCAAATATTTATTATTTTTTATTGCAAAATATGTATGTATATAAACATTTTGTTTGTTTTTTTTTTTTGTAAAAAAAATAATTTATAACAGTTAATTAGCTTTATATAATACAATAATAATGCAGCAGAAATACTTAACAAATATTTAATGAGCATAAATATACAATAGTACTTGAAATAGTGAAACAGCTATTTATAAACTATTTAACTATACAAAATATAGATTTATATTATAACCCTTTTAATTTTTCTATTAAAAAAATCTTTTATTTTTAATTTTAATTGTTCATTTTTATGACGTTAAGCAATTCAAGGACATTCATTGCCTCTACAATACTCGATTTTAAAGAGTAGGAGGCGACAGCAACCACAATCCTTTAATATGATTTTTTTTTTTTTAACAGTTAATTTGGGTTAATTTTATTAGTTATGCAAACGATGTTTAAAAATATTTATATTTACTTTTTTAATATTTTTCACAAACTTAAACCATTTATTTATGTATTAATGTAGCTTTCAACAATAGAATTTATAAATTAGTAAATTATTTAATTTGATTTATTTTTAATATACAAAAATAGTATATGAACTTGGAATTATTAGATGTTTAATACTTGCTCACTGACAAATGCAATTACACACGCAGACCCCACAAAACATGACGTTTCAACTTGGCATTGATGTCTGCGTTGGCCAACTCGTTATTTGTTTACTCGTTCATTTCTCGCTTTAACTATATATTGGAGCTTTTGACAACTTCTTTCGTGTTTGTTTTCGTGTGAATGTGCATTTGACAGCCCTTTTAAAATCGATGATAACAACCATGTAAACAACAATTCGTTTACAATTCATCGATTTTTCAAACAGATGGAAGAAAAAGTGCAAACTTTATACATATTTACAAACATATCAATATAATGTACATATGAATATATGTATGAATGGATGTATCGAAGTATGTATGTAAAAAATATATATGAATGTACTTTCAAATGCATGTATGTAAATAAAATTGCAAAACGCGTTGCTATGACAACATTGAATTTTACTTGGAAAGAATGTTACAATTTTCTATTTTAATATTTAAATGTATACCAATAAACAGATAACATAAATATCACTTTATGGAGCTCCTAAAATGCTATTTAGATACGATTTTTTTTATAAGACTAGTATACATACATACCTGTTGGCCAATGTTTCATCACGTTCAGTTTCAAGTGCTTGATTGAGGATGGGTGTAACTTCAAGAGGCTTTTGGATTTGCCTTTCTTGTTGTTTGTGCTGTTTATTAGTAGTATGTGATGTTGATGACTTGTTGTCTCCCGGTATTGTTGGCTCCTTGTCCCCTCCATTATTTGTATTTTTACTTATTCTCATACTAGTGCTATCTGACAAATGATTTAGAGTGCCTTCACATACCTTGCGCACTGTGCCACAGTTTAGACATTTTAAGGATTCCGTTGGATTAATAACATTGCAATTTGTGCAAGACCATTGCAATACAGATGCTATAGTACCCATTTTTAATAAGTATCCTGTTTAGAGGCAAGACAAAATTTACCTTATATCTATCAGTATTCTTTGGCTTTGTGTTAAAACTTTATCAGACCGTTTATCAATCACAATTCTTAAAAAGTTCATTCATTTTTATGCCTCCCGCCACCCACAAAATTTGTCCAACCCCTTTTTCAGATTTGCTGAAGTGTCTACCAAAATTCCATTTTCTAAGTATACTTTTTTTAATATTCTAAAACATTTTGGAAATTCATTACACTGAAATAAGTTCTTTTAAAATCTCCACTTAAATATTAATTCAAACGCATTTTTCCAACTTTGATCACTTTATTTTTGCAAAGAAAATAATATTTCAGAAAAAATAAGTCTGTCTGGCTTTGTGCTTATCAGTGTTTGCAATTTATTTTAATTGTTAATCACTGCTTTAAAAAACGCTTAAAATAGAAAAGAATACAATAATTTAAAATATTATAATAATCGCTAAATTATCAAAAAATGTGCGAAAATCGCATTATTCTTTGCAAATAACAAAATGTAAAAGGCGAATTCATGAAAACGGTGGTGGCAATACTGCAAAAAGTACAACACCTAAATCACCACATTGTATTTTATTTGTTGCTATCGTTGGTCGATATGTAAAAAACACAAGCAACTTTTGGCATTCCTCTCTCTAACACGGCTGCTTCAGCCGTATTCATAACGAAAATTTGGCATGAAGTTAGCACAAAGTTTATTCATAATACACTTACCAAACTCTGGCTAACGATTTGCTTAACTCTTGTCAACAAGCTGCGGCAAAAGTGCACTTTACGGGGCGTACGAAAAAAAAAAAAAAAAAAGTTGGACCCCCTCTGGAATAAAAAAAGAAAAACACCAAAATTAAAATTTAAGGGGGCTGAGGCCCCTGGGACCCAATGGATCAAAAAAAGCGGCCCGCCCACTTAGTGGTATGTGTGGGTACTCAAATTAAAGGTAATTGTGTAAAAATACGAAATTAATAAAATTTAGGTCGAGCGGGACTTCTGGGTCCCTGTGGGGGTAAAAAAATTGCTCCTCCCACCCTTATAACTATGTGTGGGTACTCGAATGAAAGGTATTTTGCTTACGATTGTAAATATTTTGTTTCTATTTTGCTTTTTTAATGTTATACCTATGCGCTAAAATTTTCAAATGAGTTTTATTATTTTTTTATTTTTTTGTAACTAAAGCTTCTTTGTATAGACGGCCTTCGGCCGGGCGCAAGGATTTTCTCCTCTATGGTATAACAAAGACCGGCTTCGCTAACTAAAGCTTTTCTGTATAGCCGGCCTTCGGCCGGGCGCAAGGATTTTCTCCTCTATGGTATAACAAAGACCGGCATCGCTAACTAAAGCTTTTCTGTATAGCCGGTCTTCGGCCGGGCGCAGGGATTTTCTCCTCTATGGTATAACAAAGATCGGCTTCGCTAACTAAAGCTTCTCTGCATAGCCAGCCTTCGGCCGGGCAAAAGGATTTTCTCCTCTATGGTATAACAAAGACCGGCTTCGCTAACTAAAACTTCTCTGCATAGCTAAAAAAGATATATAAATTAACCTAGAGAGTAAAATATTAAACGAATACAAAAACACAGATATACATACATAAGTGTTATGGGGGGACACTTTTTTTGCCCCAGAGGGCCCTAGAAATGCCGCCCACCCAAAATTTTATTATTTTCGTTTTTGTTGCACAATTACCTTTAATTTGAGTACCCACACATACCATTCAGTGGGCGTGGCGGTTTTATGGACCCAGGGGTCCCCACGGGCCTCAGCCCCCTTAAATATTAATTTTGGTATTTTTTTTTTTAATTCTGGATCGGGGGGCATATTTTTTATATTTTTTTTTCGTACGCCCCGTAAAGTGCACTTCAGCCCAAGCTGCCAAACGCTTGCCAATTTGTGATAAACAGCCGTTTCATGTTGAATAATTTTGTTTGTTTTTTTTAATACACTGTTTTTTTTTAATACACTGATTTTTTTTTAGTTCCTTTTAAATATATTTTAATTTAAAAACATTTCAAATTTTATATATGAAGAGGGAAAATAAAAAAAAATGAAATGAAATGACAAAACCAGCGATGATTAATGCAAAACGTGTTGCATTTTTGAGTATTATAATGTGGCATCATTAATATTCAGAGTTGATTTATTAAAAGTTAGCAGACGGATAAAATTTGTTATTATTAAACTCTATGCTAACAAGCTGCTAAGCTTAATCGGCATTCTAGTTAGCAGCTCGTTGTACGTAGTGTACAAACTGTGGCTAACTTTTTGTTATGAATACGGCTGAAGATTTTTATATCAGCAAACGTCAAGAGTCAAGTGTAATCGCGTTCGAATGTGTTTGCATGTCGCTCTGGTTCGGATCCAAATTTTAAGGCCCTAATCATGTACAACGCAGCGCAACGCCAAACAATAACATTGAAAGCACAACAAAATTACAAAATATTTATGACATTGTTTGTGCTTTCAATGTTATTCTTTGGCGTTGCGTTTGTTCTGTGGCGTTGCGCTGCGTTGTATATGATTAGGGCCTAAGAGTTTCTAAGATCAATATTACTTTATTGTATAGTAAAAAAAAAAAAAATTAAGTCATTAATGACAACTATCTGTGTTTTAAAAAACCAGTGCTTAAATGACACTTTTCCCATTAAGTTTAAAATTAATAGCCTATTTCCAATGTGCGAACGAATTTTTTCGTTCGCATAACTACATTGAAAACAAAAACAAAGTCTAAAAATTTGTTTTTGTTTTCAATGTAGTTATACGACAGAAAGAATTCTTTCGCACATCGGAAATAGGCTGTAAATTTGTAAAATTTTCATTAATCACAACAAAAAAAAAAACAAAATAAAAAAAAAAAAAACAATAATACAGTAAATTTTATTACCATAATATTCATCAGTGTAATCATCTGTTTTCAATTATTCAATAATACACTTTTTTACAACAAGTGGTCGGTGAATTAACTAAGTAGGTCTGTGAATTAGCTAGGTCGCCTAAACAGCGCCATCTATTGTAAATTATGACAACACCACCCAACAAACAAAATGATGATAAAATGAGTGATCAATTCACACCAAGAATAGATTGTCATCGAAACAGTTTATCAACCTTTAGAGTCACTAAATTAAAAGAGCTAGAAAAAGCCAATGTATTTTTAAATATAAAACTAAGAGAACTTGAAAATCTATGTACTCAGCTAAAAAATTAAAATGCATTTATCAGAGAAAAATATGAAAAATTTATGTATACTGATGAAAATCAACAAACAATTCTTGATGTCAGCATAAAGAGCCCAGTTGCAACAGCACAAGAATATTGTACCGATGAGGAAGAACTAACTCGGGAGACAGGCTGGATACTTCAAAAAAACCGAAGAAAGAACAACAAAAAAAGAAAAGCAGAATCTTCTCCTGAAGTGATGGAAACTGCAGTAAACGAAAATCCTGTTGAAAAATCAAGTGTTCCAAAACACAAAGAAAATTATAATCCACCTCCAATAATGTTGTCAGGAATAACTGATTACAACAAGCTATATTCTGATATAAAAGACATAGCTAAAGAAACGTTTACGATTAAACTGGTAAGAAACGGCACTTATAAAATTAACACAAAAGATAGCACTGCTTATAGGGCCATAACAGGAAGTCTAAATAAAGATAATATTGCATGATTTACTTTTGAAGACAAACAAACACGCCCAATCAGGGTATTGGTAAAAAATCTTCATCACTCTTGCGATCCAAAACTAATTGTCGAAGATCTATTAGATCAAGGTTTTAAAGTAACCAATGGCCTACCTAAACTCAAATGGCAAACCAAGGAGCCCTTAGATATGTTCTATTTATTTTTTGATTCATCAGAAGATATTAATAAAATATACGGCATAAAAACAATTCTTGCTTCAATAGTGAAAATTGAATCAATTGCAAATTCAAATAAGATTCCTCAATGTAAAAACTGTCAGGGATACGAACACACAAAAAAGAACTGCTCTAAGCCAGCTAGATGCGTTAAATGCACAGGCAAGCACCCTACAACTTCGTGTGAAAAACCAGCAAATAAACCCCCTAAATGTGTAAACTGTGGAGATCATCATCCAGCCAGCTATAGAGGATGTATAGTGGCAAAAGAGCTACAAAAAATAAGAAACACAGCTAATCGTCAAAAAAGAGAGCAAATTCAAAAACAAGCCATTAATACTCAGCAACTACATCTTAACCAACAAGAACAACAACAACGGGATCATTCTAGTGATGTTTCTCAGCAACTAAATCAGCGTTACCAATTTTATAGTAGCGGCCAACAACAGTCTAGTGAACATCAGCATCATGGTAGCGACTTTCATCAGCAACAAAATCATTGGTACCAATATAAATAAATAAACACCAAAACAAGTTCATCATGGGAGGCGACTTTAACTCAAAGCACATGCAATGGGGGTCGCGGCTTACGACGACTAAAGGTCGTGAACTTTACCAAGCAATACAAGAAACAGGATGTGAATACTTATCTACTTCTAAGCCGACATATTGGCCAACGGATAGAACTAAAATCCCTGATCTTATAGACTTTTTTGTAATCCGAAAAATATCAAAAAATTTTATGGGGATTGAGGAGGGTTTTGACCTTTGCTCAGATCACTCACCAATTTACCTCACACTTCATGAAACAATTTGCAAAAAACAACAAAATGCTTACCTTTACAACAAGTTTACAGACTGGAACTACTTCCGGTTTTTGCTAGAAAACGAAATCGATCACAGCGTTTCTATTCATACTGTAGATGAGCTAGACCAAGACGTCTTAACCTTTACCAAACAAGTCCAACAAGCAGCATGGCAAAGCACACCCATATTAAAACCTAAGGTTCAACAGCATGGACACTCCCCAAAAATACGTGAAATGGTTTTAGTAAAGAGAAAACTACGAAAAAACTGGCAACAAACTCGTGACCCATCGTTGAAATCCAAACTTAATAAACTTTGTAATAATACATATAAGTAACTCTATCAGGAATACAAAAAACGATAAAACTAAAAAACTACTAGAAAATCTGTCTTATGACAAAAGCTCAAACTACTCCTTATGGAAATACATAAAAACCTACCAACAGCCAATGTTTCAAAATCCACCACTTAAACTTTGTGATGGGGAATGGGCAAAAAGTAATGAAGAAAAAGCAACAGCATTCTCAAATCATCTTGTCAATATCTTTCAACCTAACAGCAGCGATCAAAACACCTCATTTGAAGTCATCGAACAACCAAACGTAGATATTACACCAACAACACCACTTGAATTAAAAACTGTAATTCAATCGCTAAAAACAAAAAAATCCCCAGGATTTGATTTGATCACAGGCGAGGTGTTAAAAGAACTTCCTCATAAGGCCATTGAGAAACTTAGCTGTATAATAAATACTTCACTTAGACTAAACTATTTCCCAATTTATTGGAAAACAGCAGAAGTCATAATGATTCACAAGCCAGGTAAACCTCCTAATGAAACCACATCATACCGGCCAATTTCACTGCTACCACTGTTGTCAAAACTTTTCGAAAAAATAATACTCAAAAGGATCCAAAATGTAATGATCGAATATAACATCATTCCAACCCACCAATTTGGTTTTCGGTCCGAACACTCTACTATTGAGCAAGTTCATAGAATTTGCGATACTATCGAAGATGCATTGGAAAAAAAAAATATGTACTGCAGTATTCTTGGATGTCTCACAGGCGTTTGATAAAGTCTGGCATCAAGGCTTACTTTACAAAATAAGAAAATGTTTCTCAATCGAACTAAGCCGACTTATAGAATCATATTTATCTCAGAGATATTTTCGAATAAAATACGATGGATCCTACTCAAAACTTCAACCTATACAAGCAGGAGTACCCCAAGGAAGCATACTTGGTCCCATATTGTATCTAATATACACAAGTGATATACCACATCCTCAAAACACCGTAATAGCAACGTTTGCTGATGATACGGCCATTTTTTCTACTGGTAACACCATTCAAGAATCAACTGAAAGAACCCAAAATGCCATTTACCAAATAACAGCATGGACAACAAAGTGGCGAATAAAATTGAACAATACCAAATCCATACACATAGACTTTTCAAATAAGAAATTTAGTCACCTTAAACTTAACATTTTGAATGTTGAAGTTCCATATGCAAACACTGCGAAATATCAGATTTATCTTTGCACAATAAGCTGATAATTTATAAACAAGTACTAGCTCCCATCTGGACTTACGGTATCCAACTGTGGGGCTTTGCGCAGAAATCCAACATAAATATAATACAACGTTTTCAAAATAAAGTGTTACGTAAAATGGGGAACGCTCCATGGTACATAAGGAATACAGACCTTCATCGAGACTTGGGAGTTGATAGTATAAATACCACTATTAAAAAGTATGCAGTTAATCATCATACAAAATTACAACGCCACATCAATGAGGAAGCATCTCCACTTTTCTTTAACCCATGTAACGAACGAAGATTGGTTCGTACAAAACCCATTAGATCAGCATTATCAAATCTTATATCAATAGAATAATACTACTAGATAGTTCTTAGTTTGAACTAGTTGTAGTTTAAGTTAACAAAAAAAAAATTTGTAATAATTACATTCAATTATTTGTTTCAATAAAAAAAAAAAAAAAAAAAAAAAAAAAAAGCAAACGTCAAATTCAATCGCAGAGAGTATTATCTTACGTGTGGACTCTCAAATAGTGTTAGTATTAATATTATAATAAATGTTATGAGACAGTTGTTATGAGAAATCTTACACAGGGTCTCCACCTGAGATAATATCTGATATAATATGTGAGAGAACGTCGGCAGAATGAGAGAGCACATTTCTTCATGTTAATCTTAATCTTAAACAAGGGGAACATGTATCTTATAAGATTTCATAATTTACTGATTTTCGTACAGTACACTTGTGTGGTTTTTTATTATTTTTTTTAGTTTTTTCTTTGTTTTTAGTAATTAATATTGTTTTTTAAGAACTTTTTACAAGATTTACACTATTTGCACTAAAAAAATTAAACATTTTAATGATAGCGTCTTAATATTAATTTATATGTATGTATGTATATGTATTTTTGACAGCTCATCTTATAAGATAGTTGTTATAAGATATCCCATAACAACTGTCTCAAAGCATTTATTATAATATTAATACTAACACTATTTGAGAGTCCACACGTAAGATAATACTCTCTGCGATTAAATTTGACGTTTGCTGATATAAAAATCTTATATCTTATCGCAGGTGGAGACCCTGTGTTATAACAATTATCTTATAAGATGAGCTGTCAAAAATACACATGCATACACACATATAAAACAATAATAAGCCACCATTATTAAAATCTGTAATTTATTAATGCAAATAGTGCCAATCTTGTAAAAAGTGCTTAAAAAATCAATATTTTAAACTAAAAAATCAAATAACAACATAAAAAGAATAAAAAATAATAAAAACGATACAAGTTTACTGTACGAGAATCAGTCGATTATGAAATCTTATAAGATACGTGTTCCCCTTGTTTAACATTAAGATTAACATGAAGAAATGTGCTCTACCATTCTGCCGACGTTTTCTCACATATTATATCAGATATTATCTCAGGTGGAGACCCTGTGTAAAGCACCCCGTACACCAAGGTATATTTATAGCAGGTAGTCTTGGAAAGCCTGCTGACTATTTTTTTATTTGCATGTTTTGTGATACGAACTGTCAAATGTTGTTTATGTTTTTTTCAACACGTTATAAATTTCTAGCTTAAAAAGTAAACGGGTTTTTTTAATCAAAGTAAAAAGTGATAAAATTAAAAAGAAAATTAAAGTGATTTATAATAAATAACAATTTTGGGTTAAGACATAAATATATAATTAGAAAAAATAAACAAACAAAATGAATCTATTTTCGTTTAATGGCGTTTTTTCTTCTTTGTTTTTCATTTGTCTTTTATCAACTCCTTCGCTGTTTGACAGTTCGTATCAAATAACAACAGCCCTGTTGTTTGTATTATTGTACAATTGTTGTAATCTCGCGGCTACCTGCTATATAAATATACCTTTCCGTACACGTTTCGATCCATTGGTAACTGAGTAGGTTGTTGTCTAAATCAAGGCGTGTATGGTCTGCCAATTGATTAGATTGGCAGTTGTCGAGTTGGATGAAGAAAAATCAAAAGACTTTGATTTTTTCAAGTTGGCTAGAAGGTCTTTCATTTCGATTGTGTGTATGTGTTCGAGTCTCTTGATCAGATGTCAAAATTAATGCTTGTAGTTTGCTTTTGCAAAAAAAGTTAAGTATTATAAAAATTGTCTTTAATTTCATTGAATTTTAAAATGAATTTAAAATAATGAAAATCTTTCAATTCAGGTTACAAAGTATGGGTGCGTTCGTAAATGCATCACTGCGCTGCATTAGAAAAGCAAACTTTTTTTAATGCCAATAAAAAAGCAATTATAATTTTTTTTATTGTGTGACTATTATTTTTGTGGAGTATTTGACAATTTTTTGGTCCACATCTACTTCTTTCATATATATATAAGAATTTGAAATCACTGATGCAGCGCAGTGATGCATTTACGAACGCACCCTATGTGGCCAAGAATCAATTCAATTAAGATACTCGATTGACAATTGAATTGAAACGTGTATGGCCTTGGTGTATGGGGTGCTTATGTAAGAAAAAAAAAGGAGCACAGCTGTGCTTTCAACGTCACCTGAAAAATATATTCGCCTTGAAAATGAAGGAATACACCAAGGCGAATTCATACAGGTGGCATTTTCGAGTCATCGCTTAAGGCAGATATTCACTATCCTTTTTAGTCGCCCGATATGTCAAAAAAATCGTGTGTGCTCATAACCCTACGGCCACACGTGCAATTTGTGATGTCTTAACACAAGCAATAACGCCGGCAGAATAACTTCGTCAAATTGCCAATGTGTTTTAGGTGGAGAACACGTAAATATCTTACAACATAAGTTTAAAAACAAGCTAAAGACAGGTTGTGTGTTATATTCATAGCGAAGAAAAAGTTTAGCGCTTAAACATAGTATACATCGCTAAAAATAACAATATTAAATATTAACGTGCTAAAAACATAATTTTTACTCATATACATACATACCTTAAACAAGTTTTTTTCACCAATTTGCTTTTAAAATTAATTTATTTTCGGAAAACTTATTTTGCACTTTATTTTGCGCTTTAATTTTAATTATTTATTTGACAAGTTGTATAAAAAAGTTAATAAAAAGCAACAAAAAAAAGCTGTCTGTCAAACTTAAACGTCAAGTTATGTTATAAAATAGCTTTCAAGACAGATTGCTTAACAACGCTGTTAAAACACAAACAAAACACTAACATGAGGAGGCTATACCTAACACTAACATGATGTTAGTGTTAATGTTAACCATTTGATGTCAGTTGTAGCCTGGGTGTAATGTATGATAGTTAAAAATGAATTAAGTGACAGATTTTTTGACAGTCTGTCCGACTTGCAAATATTTATGAAAATTTTCATAAAATAATCGATTCTATGCGATCAGAGTTGCATGTTCTTGTAAAGTAGCTGAGTCATTTGAGTTTGCATCTCTTTTGTGGGATAGTGTGGCATTGTCAGCAGATTTTGCAGACATTTTTTTATGTCGGATAGAATTCCGTCAGTTTTCGTGTGAATGAATCGTACGATTATGTAGGATAGTGAATACCGGTCTTTATTGTTTATTTATTTGTGTGTATACTGAGTGTCAAGCTTTGTTTACATTTGTGAAAAAAATTAGTTTAAATTTAAAATTCAATAACAATCTTTATACTTGAAAAAAACTTATTTAAATTTTATAAAACAAAAAAGTGAATATAAAATATTAAATCAAGGAATTAAAAGTGCGTAGGAATAAGTGGAGCCACAATAAATTTGCAATGGAGGAAAAAGATTTACCTTCTAAAGCAATTGTGTATGTATATTTTATAGGCAAAAATATACATACACAAATAATTTTGAAATTTACTTTAACTTTTACAAAAACAAAGCCAATAGAATTTTTCAAAAAAGGGGATAGCTAGCATAACTCTATCTCATAAAGCGGTCACCTGTATGAATTCGCCTTGGTATACACATGCTTCAATAAACAGGTGGCACTACTACGCCAGATTTTTTTTACTCCAGTAGCCCCAAGGTGAATTCGCCTTGAGTAGCCCGTTTCTGTATTTCTCGCATCTATATCAGGGTTGCCGCTTAAAAAAATTTTATCCGACCAAAATTGTCCGCAAAACCTACCATAATGCTTTGAAACCGACCAAATTTTCTAAATAGTTCAAAACAAATATATCGTCGCATAAAATGCAAAAGGGTCTATCATAATTTGTAAAAAAAAATTTAGGAGTGAAAGCAAACCGTTGTGATTACAAAAACAGTTAACGATATTAACCAGAATAACCGTTGATACAGTTACAATAGTTACCTTTTTATTAAGTTTTTTATCTCTCCCGAAATTTTTTTTTAATGATTTTTTTTTGCATTTTATATGACGATATTTATGTATATGTGCTTTGGAAATGAAGTATAATTTTTATTGAATAAAGCTATTATTCTTTTTTGTAATAAGCAATTTATAATAAAAACAAAAAAGTAACAAAAGCAAAAGGTATATAAGAATTCATTGAATAACGTTTATAAACTAGATGTATTCATTAAACATATGCAACAATAAATATAAAGAACACATAATAAAAAATTATTTACAATTTATAAACTTAAGTTTGCACAATTTTTCAAAAAGAGTATTTAATTTTATAAGACATAAGCTGAGCTCCAAAGCATCCTAAAAATTTTCAGACAACCTAAGAAATGTATCGAACAGAGAACAATGCATAGTTTGCTTATTGTTTCTAAACAGTTGCATTGTAGAATGCTTAAAAGAGCGAGTTACTCTGCAACTGTCGATTAGGAACTCACCCATTCTTTCTGCAAGTTCTACTGCTCTTATACTATTGACTTTATAAAAACATGATACAAAATACAGTATCAAAACATCCCACTGTTCTATAATTCTTACAATATCTCTCTAAAGAAGTCTACCTGTATAAGAAACACCTAATATCTTTTTGGGTGGTAGGTACAATTCTTTTATTAAAGTTATTCTTTTAGGACTTTGCAAAAAAAAAACCTTAAAAAATTACCACAAAGAACCTCAATATTTTTGTCTTTGCTGACAATAAAGAGCTTAAAAAATTAAAATAACAAAATATAACAATTGTGTTTTATATATTTTCATCATTTAAATTCTTTCCCTTCAAATAAAAAAAATAATACACATTCTTGTGTACATAGATACATAATTTGTGCTGCATTTTTTGAAATTTTATTTTTCTCGCATCAATTTCAAATGTTACTTATTTTGACAGTTCTTGTGAGAAACCTTTAGCAAAATATTGATACAGAAACACTTTTTCTCACATCCTACCAAAAATTGCTTGAAAATTATTTAAATGACAGATAATTCTCCCAAAGTAAAGATACAGAACTTGGTCGTTTCCGACCAAATTTGGTCGGATGGTAGGCAAAACCTAATTTTGGTCGGTTTGAGAAAATGTACTTTATTTTTTTTAACAACTTTAGAACACTGGTCGCAAAAAAGATAAGTGCAAGTCTAATATCTTTTCAACGCAAAATTGGTTTGGATTGTTGATGAAACTATGGAGGTGGCAATGAAATGAAATATATTACTTTGACGGTGTTAGTATTATAAAGGATAGTTTTGTCACCTTATTTGAGCTTACCAATCAGATGCCGCTTATATTTTTCTGCTTATAAAAAACGTATCAGCAAACATTATTCCTTTAAAATCTTTGGTCCGATTGGCAACAAATGGCACTTATGTCATGGTGCCAAGATAGCAATGATAGTTATACACTTAAACGTAATATTCAATTGGTGCTTTTGGGGGTTGAATTGAAAATGGGATTTTAATGTTTTTAGGAATTAAAATGGTAATGGGAGTTTTGATTTTGGGAATTTAAAATTTGGGATTTTAAAAATTAGGGCATTCGAATAAAAATGAGAATTTGTAATTTTAAGCAAATAATTATGCAAAAATGAAATACAATAAGTATTAAACAATAATAATAATATAATTTATACAAAAAAGTATTAAAATAATTAAAAGAAATGTATTTATAATGAAAATAAATGTTTTAGTAATTAAAATATTTGTATTTATAATTACAAAAACATTATTAATTATAATTGTTCGTGTGAACAACCGACTCATCTCATAAAGTATATCTCACACCTAGACGGCGCTGAAAATACTTATTTATTCTTATAATTGAATAACTGAACATTACTAAAGTACTAAAAATGAATTATTACCAAACCAACATACTTTAAGTTAGTTAAGAAAAGACCTCAGCTAAGTCAACATCAATGAAATAAATGCATATTATTAAAGCAAAAACCCAGACTGTTATTATTTACTTGAGGAAACTTCCTTAATTCTGGTCCTTCACCCAGGCATTTACATGGTCCTCAACGAACCGGATTACCAAGGCATAATTAAATATAAAAGTATTTAATTCCTTTTTTATTTCAAGAAGTCCCGAAAAAGAAGAACGCGAAAAGGAATTGCTTCCCTCCATCATTGACTTGAAGAACCCCATCTACATTCCATAAAATAAAGGTTCAGTTATCAAAGGTATCGACAACCAAACTACCATCACCAATATATCAATGCTGTAAGTCACATCTTTTCATTTTTCTTTGCATTCATACGTTGGGTAGTAAATTTTTGTGCTTTGTGCGTGTCGGTTAAATGCGGTAGAACAAAAAAGAATTTAAATAAAAAAACCCACAAGTTAAAATAATAATAAAAAAGTGTGAAAGAATTCGGCAAAAAGAACAAAATTAACTTGTCTGCGACATACATATGTACATACATAAATCTTCGGGAAAGAAGAAATTGTTTTATTATTGTTTTATATTGGTATCATCGTCCATAGTTTCAAAAAAAAATTTTAACAAAATATCATTAAATTATGAACACCTTTGTCATATAGTACATATTTTTCCAAATATGTATATACGAAAATTTTATTTAAATTTCTAACGGTTTCATCGTCTACAGGTTGTAAAACATAAGTATTTATACGTATGTACATACATACATATGTATGTACATATATATTTATGAAGACATACCCCTTAATCATAGACGTACTTACACATATTTCATAAAGTAGAACACAAAAGGAAAGGAGATAACAAATTCATAAGAATAATAAATAAGAAAAGTGGAGTCATACATATGTACAATTACAACGTTTGTCCAGAGGACAGACTATGTGTGTATGTACAAAAAATAAAAAACTAACAACCCGTTAATTTTGTTGGGAGAGAAATCCAGCTGTAATAAACAAAATTGTGTTTTATTTCTCCTTTGTTCTACACTTTTCAGATCGGTTTAATGTTAAACAGAGCCAGTTATCTCTTCACGTGTTAAATCATTCTCTTTAACCTTCGCAACGCTTCCAGGCCGTTTGTTACCAATTGTTGAGAGAAGGCAGAATAAAATTCAGATCCAGTTTGAACTTTAGCAACATTGTAGCTTTATAAACATCATTTATACCATTTGTGTGTTTGCAAAGTTTAGCAACATAATCTCGGTGTTAAATCATTCTCTTTAACCTTCGCAACGCTTCCAGGCCGTTTGTTACCAATTGTTGAGAGAAGGCAGAATAAAATTCAGATCCAGTTTGAACTTTAGCAACATTGTAGCTTTATAAACATCATTTATACCATTTGTGTGTTTGCAAAGTTTAGCAACATAATCTCGGAGTTTTCTTTAGCGTATTTTTTCAACAAAATCAACACGTCAAACGTCATTTATAAAGAAGGAAGAAGCAAATTGACGTACAAAGAACCGAGTGCATATTTCTATGAAATACAAAGGAATAATAATTAAAACAAAACAAAATAGTGAACGTGAAGCAGAAAACATATTCAATTATAGAGAATAAAAGAAAAACTGTATATAAATTAACTTTATTTAAAAATAAAAAAAAAAAAAATAAAAATCGATTTAAAAGAATAAGATAGAAATAAAATTACAATTTAATGAAATAATTTTTGATTCGAAAAAAGGTGGGCATTCAATTCATATACCTACAATAAAATAATCTATAAATAAAATAGATTGTGAATTTCTAATAAAGGAGATTACACCAAGCAAACAATTGGATAGAAATTCACATGTGATGATCAAGATTTTTATATTTCCATTCATCGGATAAACAAATAGAAGTGACACAAAGAAGTATAAACCCAGCGAACATTACTGTGAGTACTGAAGTATTTTTTTATTCTTTTTTTATTTTTGATACCATTCAACAAGTTTCCGCCAAATTTATTATATTTTTTATACATTTACCAATCCAATTGAAGGTAAATTTAATTTTCAATCCAAGAGGTTTAACCCAAATAACAATTCATTAAGAACAAATTTTGAATCGTAACGTGGTTTTAGTTCATATCATCAGCAAATGCTATCCGAGTCAATACAAAGCTTAATAAATTTATGTGACAGTTCAAATTTTAATCAAAGTGCTTTTTATCCATACCGTCGGATACATTGAGTGGTAATTACAATTTCTTCATTTGTTGGAAAATTATTGTTGCTTTACATTCATTCGTAAACTCAATAGTGTTATTAGATCTAGTTATCTATTGTTTCATTTCCTATTCTTTTTCGTTCTTGTAATTTATTCTTCATCCATTCATACATAGTCAGCGGTTCCCAATCATTCAACTGAAGCAGAAAGTTTCGGAGAATCAATTCATTCATTCAATCATTCAGTCATATACTTTGAGTCATTCATTCATTCACACCTTGTCAGTAGTTCACAATCATTCAACTGAAACAGAAAGTTTCGGAGAATCAATTCATTCATTCAGTCATATACTTTGAGTCATTCATTCATTCACACCTTGTCAGTAGTTCACAATCATTCAACTGAAACAGAAAGTTTCGGAGAATCAATTCATTCATTCAGTCATATACTTTGAGTCATTCATTCATTCACACCTTGTCAGTAGTTCCCAATCATTCAACTGAAGGCGACAGCTTCGGAGACTTATTCATTCAATCATTCGTTCATATTTCTGAGTTATTCATTCATACACGTCAAGTCAATGGTGCACAACCAGTCAACTTAGGAAGACGGCTATAGAGATTTCTTATTCAATCGTATCAATTTACTTCTACTCATCACAATTACTTATCCAATTAAATTATTCGGTTAAAATTTATTATTTATTGATCTATTTATTTGCACATTCAGTGATTTGTAACCATTCGAACTGAAGGTAAAACCTTTTGAGCCCTAATCTCACGCTCGCGCACAATATCGTAATTTAAACTTCTTTATTGGCCTCTTATTCAAGGTCATTATAGAAAATGGCATTGTTACAACAATTCATCAGATCTACAGATGGTCTGATTCAGTTCGATGCTGAATTCGACGACAGATACATGGTGGATGCATCACAGTTCTCAATTGAGGTTCATCGCGACGAGATGAAGTCAATATGGGAAAAGGTAAAGTCAGTTTACGAGAAATGCCTTGCTGAATTATACGAAAAACATGATACACGTGATGATCAATCAAACGTGCAAGAAACGATAACGTCGCGATACCAAACTGCATATGCTACATACGTGCGATTCATATCTCGGTTAAATTTCCACATTCAGCAGCATGCAAATCTCAATTCCATTCATAGTCCACAAAATGCTCATCAGGAGACTAGACCTTTATATAATATGCATCTTCCCCCCTGTGACACCGATATATTTAAAGGTGACTACCATTCCTGGCCAACCTTCCGAGATCTCTTCACCCCCCTTTATATTAACAACCCTAGACTCAGTAAAATAGAAAAACTTTTCCATTTAAATCGTAATACTACAGGCGAAGCTAAAGATATTGTTCAGAAATGTCCCCCCACCGATGAAGGGTTTGATATGGCATGGGCAAATTTAAAAACACGGTACGAGAATAAAAGATTGCTAGTTAGTAGTCAGCTAAATATATTATTTAGCCTTTCGAAAATTGATATTGAATCCTGTGAGGAAATAAAGAATATACAAAGATCCATTAACAGTTGTATATCTGCTCTTAAATCATACAAAGTGGATATAAATAGTTGGGACCCTATATTTATTCATATCTGCGCAAACCGTCTCCCAGAAATTACACTAAGCATTTGGGAACAGTCAATAACTAACAGAACTGAACTCCAAAGCTGGTCACAAATGGATACTTTTCTTACAAATCGTTATCAGACTTTGGAATGCGTTTCTGAAGTCAAGAGAACTTCCCCTAACAATTCCATGCACTCAGGGTTTCACATGACAGACGAAAGCCCTAACGTGAGGGGAAATGCCAGGAGGCAAAATAACCATGCTACTTCAATTTCATCTAATTTAAATTTTCAATGTCATCTTTGTCCGACTGACCAACACCCAATCAGACAATGTCCGAAATTCATTCAAATGTCGGTAGACGAACGGGTTTCTACAGTTAAACAACAGAAACTATGTTGGAATTGTTCTGCTGGACAACATACGGTTAAAGATTGTTCAAGTACTTTTAATTGTCGCATATGCCGGAAAAGACATAATACCCTTCTCCACAAAGATGTAGGTTCTTCTGTCCCTTCTACAATTATCAGAGATCAAAGCGACTCTGAGAATAATCCATCAACGTCAAGAAATATTCGCTCCTGTTTTGCATCAAATTCGAAATCCATTATACTAGGAACAGCTATGGTGCAAATTCATTACAAAGGTATTCAGTTTCCAGCGAGAGCACTCATAGATTCAGGTTCCGAAGGCACCTTTATTTCAGAGCGTCTATTTCGACGAATAAACTTGCCATTCAATACTATAAATGCAAAGATTAGTGGGTTAAATGGATCTATTTCAGCACGGTCTCAGAAAATCTGCCAGATTACAGTTGGATCGTATGGTTATAGTGAAAAACAAGTCGACATAGGTGCTTTGGTATTAAAGGAGCTTTCAGGAAACCTTCCGAGCTCTGAAATAGATCCAAAGATTCGGGAAAGTATTCCAAATATAGCTTTAGCTGATCCATATTTTTACAAAACTTCGCAAGTTGATATTCTAATTGGTGAAGATAATATTGATCAATTCGAATTGGACGGTTTTAGGAGAAACATACTGGGACGCTTGAAGGCTAAGGAAACAATTTTCGGTTGGGTTCTTTCTGGTAATTTAGAGCATTCGAATTTAAATACTACTCATGTAGTGACATGTGCATCCAAGGTAAGCTTGGAAAAAACGCTAAGGCGTTTTTGGGAGGTCGAGGATATTCCTCATAAACATATTTTGTCCCCCGGGGATCGGTATTGTGAGGAATTTTACGCTCGGACAACTAAACGTCAAGATGATGGCCGATATGTTGTTTCACTCCCATTTAAAGAGCGCTTTTTAAATGGGCCAGAGTCATTAGGAAATTCGAGGAATAGCGCTTTATCACAATTTCTTCGCAACGAGTCAAGATTATTAAAGGATCACGGCCTAAAGTCAGAATATGATAGCGTAATCACAGAATACCTTCAACTCAATCATATGAAAAGAGTTCCATTTTCTCCTGAAAAGCTGGGAAATTATTATCTGCCACATCATGCCGTTATAAAGCCGGAAAGTTCAACAACTAGGCTCAGAGTTGTGTTCAATGCGTCCTGTCTGTCCTCTAATGGCCTATCTCTAAACGACATCTTGTATCCCGGTCCTGTACTACAAAATGATCTCATTATTCTACTTCTTAAATGGCGATTCCATCAGTATGTTTTCAATTGTGACATAGCAAAAATGTATCGTCAAATTCTAATAAACCCCGAAGACAGGCGTTTTCAACGTATAGTATTTCGTAATTCTACACACGAAAAAATTCAAGACTTTGAACTGCAAACGGTAACCTTTGGCATTAACTGCGCACCGTATCTTGCGATTCGCACGCTTATTGAGCTGGCTTCTGATGTAGAGAAAACACATCCGATAGCAGGTGATATTTTAAAGAACTGTATGTATGTTGATGACGTGCTCTACGGATCACCTGATGTAGTGACAGGGATAAAAGCCAGGGATGAGTTAATTAATGCTCTTGGGTTGGCAGGATTTAATCTCCGTAAATGGACTTCGAACTGTCCTGCAATATTAAGCAGTATTCCAAAGGATCATCTATTACAAGAAGATTTCTACGAATTTGAAGATAGCAGTAACGTGAAAACTTTAGGTGTTCGTTGGAACGCCAAAACTGATGTATTTTATTTCACTGCAAAACCACTTTCCAATCGTAAGAATATTACTAAACGACAAATGTTGTCCGAAATTTCCAAGTTATTTGATCCTGCAGGTTGGCTTTCACCTTTCATTATTCTATCTAAAATTCTAATGAGACAAATCTGGGAGACTAAATCTGATTGGGATCACGTCCTGACAGATGAGTGTCTTCAAAGCTGGAACCTATTTACATCGCACTTCTCCAACATTAATTTAATCAGAATACCCAGATGGATTTCCTTTACTCCAGACTGTCAAGTACAGATCCATGGGTTCTGTGATGCTTCAGAGAAAGCTTATGCCGCAGCCATTTACATTCGAATAGTTAAAAAAGATTATACATCCGTCCATCTTTTAACGGCAAAATCCAAGGTCTCTCCTGTAAAAAGTATTTCACTTCCTAGGCTGGAATTGTGCGGGGCTGTGCTTCTTTCAACAATGATTGACAATATTCTTCCTTCCTTAAAAATACCGCAATATGCAGTTTACAAATGGTCAGATTCTACCATAGTGTTATCCTGGCTTCGGAAGTCCCCAAGTAATTGGAAAACTTTCGTTGCAAATCGCGTCTCGAAAATCCTTCAAACTGTTGGTTGTGATAATTGGTTTCACGTGCCATCACAATTTAATCCTGCTGATATTGCCACGAGGGGCTCATATCCGGAGGACTTGGCTGCGAACTCACTTTGGTGGAATGGACCAGAATGGCTTAAACTTCCGAATCGTAATTGGCCTAAATACACCTTAAATCCTCTAGAAACCGTTGAAGAAGAAAAAACTATAAAGGTTAACTTTACGTACCTCAGTAATTACCATGACGTCTTAGATAGATTCTCAAATTACTCTAATGCAATTCGAACGTTGAGTTACGTTTTTCGATTTATTCGCCGAATTCATCCAAAAACTCGAAATGACTTTCACTATGCATCTACGGAGCTTTCTCGAAATGAAATAAATAGCGTACGGAACCATCTTATCCTCCTAGCACAAAAGGTAGCATACCCAGAAGAGTATAAGGCTATTCAAAGTAATGAGAATATTCCTAGATCTAGTGTCATTCTAAATCTCAATCCATTTTTAGATTCAAACAAACTTCTTAGAGTAAATGGGAGGCAAGCGTACTCTCAATCCTTATCGTATGATGAAAAATTTCCTATCATTCTTCCTTATAACTGTCGATTAACAAGACTTTTGGTACATTTTTGCCACATACTTTCGCTTCATGGAGGAAATCAGCAAGTTCTTCGTTTGATTCGAATGCAATTCTGGATCCCTAAATTAAAAAATCTAGTTAAGACTACGATTCACCAGTGCAAGATATGCGTTTTACATAAGGCAAGGGTAAAGACTCAAATAATGTCTGCGCTTCCAGCAGAACGGACTGAATTACAACGTCCGTTTTATAATACTGGTATCGATTTCGCCGGGCCTTTTGATATAAAAAGTTTCACAGGAAGAGCCTGTAAAATCACGAAAGGATACGTTTGTGTTTTTGTGTGTTTTTCAACAAAGGCAATTCACCTGGAAGCCACTACTGATTTATCCACTGAAGCATTCATAGCAGCATTTCAAAGATTTGCATCAAGACGTGGACATCCATTAAACCTATATTCCGACAATGGGAAAAATTTTGTAGGCGCTTCGAAACATATGGCAAAACAATTCCTTCAATTATCACGTTCAGCATTGATATCCAAACATACTTTCCATAATTTTCAATGGCATTTCATTCCTCCAGCCTCACCTCACATGGGAGGTCTTTGGGAAGCCGGAGTAAAGAGCTTCAAAACTCATTTCCGAAAAGTTGCCGGTACCTTTAAGTATACGTTCGAAGAATTCTGTACATTACTCGCAAAAATAGAATGTTGTTTAAATTCTCGACCAATTTCGCCCATGTCCGAGGATCCTTTAGACTTAAATGCCTTGACTCCAGGTCACTTCCTAATAGGAAGTCCTCCCCTTGCACCAGCTGACCCAACAATTGAAAATCAACCGATTTCAATAATTAACCGATGGCAACGACTTAAAGCTATTCAACAGCAATTCTGTCAGCGCTGGAAATCTGAATATCTTAAGGAACTTCATAAAAGAACAAAGTGGAAATCACCAGAGAAAAACCTTTCTGTAGGAGATATCGTGGTCATTAAGGACGTTTCGATTAATGAGTGGAGACTAGGCCGAATTACCAAAGTACACCATGGACCTGATAACAATGTTCGGATAGCAGATGTTCTAACCCAAAAAGGGACCATTACGCGTCCTATAGTAAAGCTTATAATCTTACCAGCATGACCGAGATTGTTCTCATATTTCATTAGTCACTAATAATGACCAATAAGTCATTTAGATTCTATTATTTGTAGTCCATTAATATTCCACAAATCCCTTTTTTCCAGACTATTCTCCTTTCATTTATTTACGTTAATTCAACCAATTTATTTTACTATTTTCCTTTCATTTATTTACGCTAACTTACCCAATTTATTTACTTAACAACTTATAGGTAAATCATGTCATCAACCAATCTGGCGCTCATTAGAAATCCATCACCTCTGGAACCGTTTCGATGCAGGCTTTGTAAGGGATATCACGCACTCCGGAAGTGTCAAGCCTTTTTAAAAATGAACGTCGAGAAACGCTTTCGAGCTGTAATTTTGTTTGACTACTGCCCAAACTGCCTCGTACACGAGCATTCAGAAGTCTCATGTTTCAATGATACTGGTTGTCACATCTGCACAAAAAAACATCATACCTTGTTACACTCTGATGGCAGAACTCGGACCTATCGTGAACAAAGAATTACAAGAAGTTCTGGAGGAATTCGCAAGCGTGAGAACTTGTCCAATCGTAGAAGTAGTGCTGTGTCGTCTTTAAGTTCAACCCGATCCCTTTTCGCACACCAAAAGATGTCATTACTACCCACTGTAACTGTGGTGATAATAACAAATCAATCTCGCCAATCCGTTAGAGCACTTATCGATGTGTGCTCACCATTCAGTAAGATTGATACACAACTGTCATACAAGCTCAAGTTAAAAGAATACAAACTTGAGAATGAAAACTTTACCCAACTAACTCTTAGGTCAAAGGTGGAACCACAAATACGAATCCAGGTATATGCCAAAAATACGAGGTTGCCAATGAAAACTCCTGTATCAACTGTAAATTCTTCAATTATAAATAAATTTTCGCATATCGTGCTAGCTGATACAAAATTTTATGACTCACAAGGCATCTCCTTAGTGCTTGGGAATGATATCTGCTGCAAAATATTTAAAACTGGCGTTATCCCTGCAGAAAATGGCCTTCCTCTCGCTCAAGATACCATATTTGGATGGGTACTCTCGGGTACAATCGCTCACTAAGAATCACATTGATACCAGGAAGTTCAATTTTCAACTAACGTTTGTATTACTCTATTTCCCTTTGTTCTTACTATCCTTTATTTAATGTTGAATATTGAGACATCGACTCTAATTGTTTTATAATGAAACTTTTCTAACTGTTCACTAAAACTACACGAAATTGAATTAATAATCAACAATTGTATAATATGTACAGCCAAATCGTAATATATCTCTCTACAAGTTTCAACTTTTAAATTTTTAATTTCATTGCAGTTCCTGCAACAGGGCCGGTAATGTTCGTGTGAACAACCGACTCATCTCATAAAGTATATCTCACACCTAGACGGCGCTGAAAATATTTATTTATTCTTATAATTGAATTACTGAACATTACTAAAGTACTAAAAATGAATTATTACCAAACCAACATACTTTAAGTTAGTTAAGAAAAGACCTCAGCTAAGTCAACATCAATGAAATAAATGCATATTATTAAAGCAAAAACCCAGACTCTTATTATTTACTTGAGGAAACTTGCTTAATTCTGGTCCTTCACCCAGGCATTTACAATAATAAAAAGACTTTTGTTATCATAAAAAAGACAAATCGTACACATTTTACGAAAAAAAAGATTAGTAAAATTATGAAGTATCTACACATTAAAATTATTAAAACCGAATTTGGTCTATTATTTTTTCGGGGTTTAGAGGTAACATCAAGGAAAAACTTAAAAGATTATGAAAGAAGACGTTCCATAGAATATAAAAAGCTTTCCGTGCAAAAAATCAAACAAACAGTTTTCCAGAAATCTGGTTTCATCCAAATTGGTCAGAAAAATATCGGTTTCATTTTTTATATATTTTATATGCCATTTACACCTAAGCGAAATCTACTACTTACGGGATTTCAAGCCAAATCTGGTAGATTTTGATGAGATTTCCCATACAAAACAAAATGCAGCAAATCTAGCAGATTTCGCCAAAATCTTTCAAAATCTTGCACTACTTACTAATACAACCGTGATTTTTCTATTAATGTACTAAAAAACGCAACACTGTTCAATTAAATTTTGACACTTTGACAATAAAAAAAAAACAAACAAAGTGCGGTATTTTTTGGAATTTTTGCGGCAAAAGCCCACAGGAAACGCGTAATTAAGAAAAAGAAACATTGGGACTTCAACGAAGAGTCCCTTTTTGTTGCTGTATGGGAGGACAACATCGGAGCGCTCCGTGGCTCTAGAAAGAACAGCCACATATACGAGGAGATGGCACTAGGGATGCAAAGCAGTGGGTTTGATTTCACTCCCGAGGAAATAAAAATAAAAGTTCACAATTTTACGAACAAATACAGGTTTGACAAACAAGCAAGAACAATCAAAAACAGTGTTTAATTGTTTTAATTTATAATTTTAGAGCCGAAAAACGTAAAGTTGGGCCTTCCGGAGGATCGCAGTCGAGCTGGCCTTTCTATGAAAGGATGCATTCTATGCTGGGGTCGTATAAATCCAACGCAATAGAAAATAATATGGATGAAAGCATAGGTAAATAAACATATTTGTTTTTCGATTTTTTGTATTTATAATTTAATTTTCTTATCTTTTAATAGAACCTTCCTGTTCCACAAGCCGAGAGACAATTTTGGATTTTGAAGTTGAGACGTTGGGCGATGAAAGTGATGAACTCATCGAAACTCCCCCCCCCAAAAAGAAGAGAAAGGCCAGCTTCCACAGCGAAATCCTTAAGAAAATTCAATACTCTACAGAAGTTATTGAAAAAGAAATAGAAAGAAATAGGGAAGTAGATGCTAGAATTTTAAAATTGCAGGAGGAAATGGTCGAGATTGAAAAAGAAAGAAATGACATATTCAGAAAATTAATCAATAAATAATTAATAGTTTAGTAAATAATTAATAGTTTAGTAAATAATTAATTGTTTAGTATGTAAGGTTTATGAACTAAAAATCGTTTTAAAACTTGATACAAGTTTAAAATTTCAAATAAGACTGAATTGTTTTGTGTTTTGTTAAGTTTTTTTAGTTTTATTTAGTTTTTATAAAAAAAAATTACTGAATTGGTTTGTTTTTATATTTGTTTTACAAGTTTTTGTTTTTTAATAAAATTTTTCCATTAAAAAGTCCGCAATTGCGTTTCTTATTTGTTCACCTTTAGGGTTATAGTCGTAAATAAACTCCTCACGATTTGGCTGCTCCCTTTCTGCTTCATTCATTTTTTCCCAAGTATCATTAATTCGGTCATTATTACTATTTAAAAAGTTGTGTAGGACGCAACAACATTTTATAACGTTATTGACATTGTCAATTTTGTTATCTATTCCTTTTCCTAGTCTGCGGAATCTTGCCTTCAAATGACCAAATGCATTTTCAACAACTCTTCGACATTTGGAAAGGCTGTAGTTAAAGTTTTTTTGTTTTGCAGATGCGTTTACATGAAATGGGTATGGTTTCATCATGCAATCGGAGAGCCGAAATGCAGAATCGCCCATTAGTAAAACGGGAACTTTAACTCCACCATAAACCACAGCTTGCTGCTTAAATAAAGGATCTCTCATTTTGTTTCTAAAGGCAGATCTCTCAAATATACCGGAGTCATTGCATCGTCCTGGGCATCCAACATTAATGTACAAAAATCTGTACCTGTAATCGACAACAGCCAACAAAATAGTGGAATACCACCCCTTATAGTTGTAATAGTCAGATGTTTCTGCAAATGGGGGATGAACTTCAAAATGACATCCATCTGGAAAAGGTACTTATATCAAAAAATTTGATCAAAAGTGGGTTTATTTAAAAACAGGTATGTACTCGTATGTACATACATATGTAAAACTGTACCAACCTATTGCTCCAAAACATTGTGGAAAGCCCAGATTCTTAAACCCTTCAACGCATTCCTTAATTTTCGTTTCATTTATGAAGTTTGAAGGTAAATATTCTTCTGAGAGGTTTCTCCAAACCTCAATACAAAACTCTTTTAAAATCAAACATACACTGGCTTTTGAAACGCCAAACATATGTCCTATGGATGCATACTCTGATGAAGATTTCAAACAATAAAGAGCAATAGCTATTCGTTTTTCCAGGGGAATGCATTTCCTAAACCTGGTATCAGTTCTTTTCATTGATGTTAACTTCGAGCACAGTAACTGAAAAGTTTCGCGGCTCATTCGAAAATTTTCAACAAACGTTTCTTCAGACATAATAGGGACATCTTTTTCATAAAAAAAACCATGACGGGTCTATAATACAAACGAATTAAGTAAAATCAAACTTAATTATTTCAAATACTTACATGTGTCCACTCTAACCTGCTATACAACAATTGCGTGTAATACATTTGCAACAGTTTATGAAACCTTATATTTAATAAGTGCTGCTGCTTTTTTTTACGCAAGGGTATTAATTCTGATTGAATTTTTCTACACCTTGACGAATAATACATTAAAATTTCAATTTTTCTTTCCATTTTTTGCCACAAAAAAATTTAAAAATTTTCCTTCCTTTTTAGTCAGCTGTTTTTGTTATGAAAATGAAATCCCACAATATGACAAAAAACAGTAGTGTAAACGGCAAAGATTTCCTTGAAGATTTAAACTGAAATCTAGTAGATTTTGCGTAGATGTAAATGCAGTATTAAATGTAAAAAAGCGCTAAATTTGTATTACCTTTCTATCACAGACATGGCTTGATGCGTCTCTTTCATTATAAAGGCCCAACCATGATGTGCTTAAGTTGGCTTGAGCAAATGTGCGAATACATGTAAATCATATGAGGCAAACCATATTGAACTTAAGGAAATGTTTTGTAAAGTTTTATGAAATTGTCATTTGCTTAAGCAAAGTGCGAAACTGATCGCACATTCCGTACGGAATCAAATGTTTTTTTATTTGGTTTTTGTTTTTTTAAATACATTTGAGAGACCTCTTGTTAATTTTTGACAGTAGGTTAAGCAAGGCTATGCATATTATGGTTGGGCCTTAAGCTGCATATTTGTGCGACTCTAATGGTACCCACAGATGATGCAACATTTGTCGAAACACGTGTTACTATTTATGTTTCAGTTTTTACCACAGACGATGACACTAAAAACAAAACATCAGTATTGCGTGTTTTTGAATATACTACTACAAATCAAAAAAAAAAATTATTTATTTTCTTTGTTACCAAACATATTTTATGTCCTAAAAATTTAGAAAAATTTTATATTCAATTATAATTGTTTTCCAACTCTCACAATTTGCAATTGTTGCTATTTTCCGATTTCTTTCTCTAAAAATTTTTTTTCTTTAAGTTCGAATATACCAATTTAGGATATTATAATATGCGTTTTAATTTATATATGTACATAATTTCTATTCAATGGTGAAATGATTATACATATATCATTATTGTAAAATATTAACTTAAGCCGGCTAATGATTCCGTCAACAATGCACCGCCGCTGCGGATTTATATCCGACATAGATTTCTGACACAGCTGATGTCAGATGGTTTGTCAGAAGAAAATAGAGCACGCTCTAACCAAGGCGAATTCAACTACAGGTGGTGTTGAAACGCCATCTGATTTTGACAGTTCGAGCCAATTTGTTTTGATTTGTTAGTGTTTTGTTAGGAATGGTTGACGTTTTGAACCGTAAACACTAACAATGCAATGCAAAAAACGCTATGTGGTTTCTGTTGTTTTTGGATTGTTGCTCTAACCTAACGTTTACATTTGCCAGTACTGGAAAGACAGTAAGAAAATACATATTAGTTGCCAAAAACACTACTTGCTGTCTTCGTGACGTAGGCGTCCAGACAGTAGTTAAGACAGTTCACTTTTAAAAAAATGTATAACGTGAATGTCGCAGTGCAAGTTCTAGCTTTTTTTGTACTTTTGTGAACAAAACTTCAAATTACTGTCAGCAAATGTCAAATTACTGTCCATTTTACTGTCTGCAAAATTTGCAAGACAGTAGACAAGACAGTTGGAAAAGTGTACATGTATTAGTGAAATAGTTTGCATGTGTTGCAACTGTCTTGCCAGTACTGGCAAATGTAAACACCGTGTAAATGAAATTTTGTCAGATTACTTTGCGTCTGACTTGTACAGATGCAATGTTTTAAAGGTAACACACGACATGTATGTATGTTGCAGTGGGAAATTTTACAGGTCAGATGTAAAAAACATGTCGTGTTCATGCAAAAAGAAAATACATATAAGTTGCCAAAAACACTACTTGCTGTCAGGGTTGTCAGATTGATTTTGAACTTTTTCGCCAAAATCAATGTCAAAAATCGCCAAATAATTTATTTTTTATTTTTTGACAATAATATATGTATTTTTAGAATAATTAAAAATATTTTTTTATAAATCCCAAAAAAAAAATTTCTTCCGTATCGCTAAAATCCGCCAAAAATTCAAAAAAAGTCGCCAAGATATATTCTGCTTAATTTTATTTAGAACAAAGTAAAAAATAATTAGTAAGCACAAAATGCAATGTTTAAAATATATTATAGTAGTCTACTCAAAGCGACAAAAAAAGAATTTTTGCGGTAAATATTAAACAAATATTGGATATACAATACATTTGTATGTAGTTGCAGTTCGATTATATATCTAAAACGCTATATACTTCACCGAGAAGACTCCCTTTTTGTGTTCTTTTTTTGGAATACATTGTGAGGGAACAAAAGAAATGCAACATGTACTGTTTATATTCAACTTATAACTCGTTAAAACGTGTCGAAAACTTCATATCGCTTTCTACTTCGAAGGCGAATTTTAGTGGTATTCATTATTTCAACACAGGCATTACTAGTTGTAATAGCCAGAACAGTCAATGCAAGTTCCTTCAAATGGTACGTAGGTGCCGTATCCTTGTAGCTATAAATTGTTAGTATAAATTGATTTAAATTAGATTGAATATCATCATTAAAATTCTCTTTTAACAACAACGAATTTTATCAGTGATAATTTGTCATATTTTATAATGGAAAAATGTTCATAAACTTTAATTATATTAATTTTTTAAAGAATTCTACTTATTACTTCCTTCAAGAGCACATTTATATGTGAAAAAAAAAATTTCTCGAAGATTTTAATTTTCTTCAGCAGCCATTTCAATATAATTTAGTTTTAAATACTGGTCATACATATGAATGCATTAAATTTCATACATTGAAATACTAGAATAAAAAAATTTAATATTTTCCTATTGAATTTAACAAATTTCAAAACAAATTCATGGCTCATCAAAAATAGCCAACAAAATCGCCAACTATTTTATAAATCGTCCAAAAATCGCCATGTCGCCAAATCGAAAATTAGGTCGCTAAACAAGTTTGAAAATCGCCACGTTTGGCGAGAAATCGCCACATCTGACTGTAACGTACTACGTTATGTTACCTTAATTCTACCTGTCTCCAGTAAGAACAATGAGATAATTGTTATTTTAATATTAATTTTATTGAACAGTTCACAATGCTTCTATTGCTTAGCAGGAAATTACAATAATGGCGTATATATCTATATGTTACAGAGTTGACAGTTGCATCTTATATTACTTAATAGTGTTGCCACCTAATAGTTATTCACATAGTAATGTTACTCCATATGACACAATCAAGGCATAAACATAAAGTGTACCCCGTATGTCACAGAGTAAGACCACCATGTGTGTTCTGTAATAATTCTTATAGTAATAACACAGTCTAATAATAATGCTTATTATTACACGTTTTTTTTTTTTTTTTTTTTTATCTGTATGTTTGTGTGTGGACCAAGTCTATACCCCATAGCGCTTAGGAGGTTTAATCACACGACCACTTCTAGTAACTGCCAGCTGGGTACGTGAACTAGGTACAAGGCCCTCCACTATATTAGTACAGGAGTTGGATAAGGGCTCTTCACCCTCTCCTTGCAACCCTGGTGTTTCATTGATAGTTTTCCGTTCTATGTCCATGTCTACCCTATCTTCCTCCACGCTATTCCTTGCCGTGTGATTACTAGCTGTGCTCTCATTTGCTGCTTCATGTGCCCTTACGGAATCTTGGTCCTCAATGTTTCTGCTATTCTCTTCAAATAGTTGATCACTAGCGCTAAAGTCATCATTTTTAGTTTTTCTTATGAAACGCCGATTGCTTCTAAAGTGATTATCAAAATTATCTTTCAGTATATACGACCTATTATTATATGCAGACACTATCTTTCCATGAGTCCACTCCTTCCCATTTTTTTTAAATATTACTAATTCACCCTCATTGAGCACCGGGAGCGATCTTGCACCTCTATTGTAATAATAATTCTGTTTCTCCCTTTTTTGTTTCATTCTTTTCACAATTTCTTTCTCATCTATCTTATGGCGTGTCAGTAGTTCAGGCACTACTGGTAGTCTATTCTTCAACAATCTGCCGAAAAACAACTCTGACGGCGAAACGCGCATTCCTGCTAACCGTGTTGTGTTGTATTCTAATACATTATATCTAAAATAATCAACTTTGTTGGCTTCAAAACAGCGTTTGATGATGCCCTTAGCTATTGCTACACCTTTTTCCGCCAACCCATTACTTTGTGGGTAACCTGGACTTGAAAAACTGAATTGGACATTAAATTCATCTGCAAAGCGTGCAAATTCTGCCGACCCAAATGGACTGTTATCACATCTGATAACTGTTGGGTAACCCATTACATCAAATAGTTGCCGAATGATCCCTATAATATGCCCTGATGTTTTATTTTTCAACTCAGTACTCATAAGATAGTTTGAATACGCATCAATGAGAGCAACATAATCACGACCTGCGTATTCAAACAAATCCATTGCAACTATGTGAAATGGATACTTTGGAATTTCTCCCTGTACTAATGGCTCTTTCTGATTGTTCCTCCTAAATTTTTCACATACACTACACGATTCAACCAATTCCTTTACTTGAGTGTTCATTTCCGGCCAAGCGTGCAAGCGTTTTTTCTATGCCCAGATGCGGTGAATGCAACCACTTCACCAGCTTGTGCTGTAATTCTGACGGAATAACTAACCTATGATTCACGAATAATAGGCCATTTTCAACATGTAATTCTAATTTTAGTTTATGAAACTTTTGAGCCAAATTATCCAGTTTGTGAAACCCTGGCCACCCATTTTCAACATACGCACGAATTTGTGAGTACTTTTCATCTTCATCTATCATCTTGCGATACAGTTCAAAATTCTCCCTTGTACAACACACCGCTTTTGTTACTTTGTGAATGACACCTGACAATTCCTCAACCTCCTTTACTTCCGGCAGCTGTGCCCTTGATAAACAATCAGCTACTAGAAGTTCTTTTCCTGGCTTATACACAACTGTCATTAGTGGATATTTTAAAAGGAGCATAAACATTCTCTGTAGCCGCACAGTCACATCATCAATATCACGTTTAACCAGTGATTCTAGTGGCCTATGGTCACTTTCTACTGTGAATTCCCGCCCGTACAGATAGAAATGCAATCTTTGACATGCAAATACAATCGCAAGAAGTTCTTTTTCTATCTGCGCCCACTTTTGTTCACTTTGACTGAGTGTCCGAGAAGCAAATAATACAGGATGCCCATTTTGTACCAATACACAACCTAATCCATCCTTGGATGCATCTGTCTGAACTACTACCGGTAATTCTGGATCATAGATCGCCAGAACCGGTTCTGTTGTCATAACACGCAAAAAATTCACAAACTCCCTATCATGATCTTCCGTCCATTCAAACTCTGTGTCATTCCGCGTTAGTTTTCTTAATGCCGCTGACTGCCCTGATAGGTTCGGAATAAATCGTGCAAGATATTTAAGAAGGCCTAAGAATCTTAACACATCCGATTTATTTGCAGGCTTTTTCATTCCTATTATCGCGTCCGTGTATTTTGAATCTGGCTTAATTTTACCTTCCGATAGAATGTGTCCCATAAACTTTATTTTCCGTTGCTTATATTGAATCTTTTCCGGGTTAAACTTTATATTATTTACAATAGCCCTAGACATAACCTCATTCATCAATCGATCATGTTCTTCTTCCGACCCTGCACAGATGGCAATGTCATCAAAGTAAAGCAGTACCCCTGGAATATCACCAAAAATCCTAACCATATGCTGTTGAAACATTTCAGGCGCGCAGTTTAGCCCAAACGGTACTCGAGTAAATATAAATCTTCCAAAAGGAGTTAAGAATGTTGTCAGGTCTGAACTTTTTTTGTCCAGCTCCATGTGCCAGTACCCACTCTTCAAGTCCAGAACTGAAAATACCCGTTTGTTTGTCAGTCCCGCAGTTAAGTCGTCGATTGTAGGGATTAGAAAATATTCACGCTTAATACATTTATTAAGTGCTTTAGGGTCTAAACAAATTCTTACCTGACCATTCGGCTTTTCTAATTACCCAATCTGTGGGATAATTAACACGCCTAATAATACCTTCCTCCACCAGTTTCTCCAGCTCTAATTTTAATTTACCTAACATTGAATTAGCTATTCTTTTTCTATAATGAAGCACTGGTCTAGAATTATCCTTTAAAGTTATTGAAAACGTTCCAGGAAATTTACCTATTCCTTGAAATACACTCCTATAGTTCCCCATGAACAATGTTCTCGACCCTGTTACTGTAAGGCTATTCACATCAAGTCTCCCAAGCAACCTAAATTGTTCACATGTTCTCAACCCTAGAATCGGTTCACACTTATTGTCGACAACAATAAACTCTGCCTCTTTCCTGTCATCCGTTACCACGTCTACACACCCCAGCCGACAAGTTCCAAAGACATTGACTCTATTTTCATTGTAGTCAAAAACTTGAAAATTATTCATTTTATTCAATTTCACATTCAATTTTTTGATTAATTTTAAGGGTATACAGTTAACATCCGCCCCTGTGTCTAATTTAAAATTAACACTTCATTATTTATCTTGTATGTCTTGGTCCAACACTTGCTTACAGTTGATATTGACCTTAACCTAAGATTATGATGATAACTTAATAAGCTACTTAATGGTAGAGTTTTTATATCATTATTATTACCTTGAGTATCATCCCAATTGAGTTCCGCCACTTTCTTCTTGTTGTAGTTGCCCACTGCGTACCGCTTACCATCAGCTGCTTTCTCTCTTGGCTTACGACACATTCTCATGAAATGTCCTTTTTTTCCACATGAATGACACTCTGCTTCTTTTGCCCTGCACTCATTAGGGTGTTCACCTGTCCACGGTCTTCCACAATTAAAACAAAATCTGTTAGCAGTTGCAACTTCAGCTTTTTTCTCACTCTGTACTGCGTTGATTGTGACTTTGGCATCCAAAATGCATTTATTTACATTGGCCGTTTCATAGGTCTTGCAAATTTCTATAACCCGCTCAAGAGGTTCATCACGACCGTCCAACAATTTCAGCTGCAGCTTCTTATCATGAACACCCACAATAATTTTATCACGCAGCATTCGACTTTCATACAATTCACCACAGGCACATTTGTATTCACAGTGCCTTATTTGTGTTCTGAGTTCCGTCTCAAATTCCGCGAATGACTGCCTTTCCTTTTGGGTAATCATATGAAACTTATAGGACTCCATAGCAACATTTTTCTGTGGGAGGCAGTGCTGATCAAATTTGTCTAATACTTCATTTAACGTCCGTTGCACTACTGCGTCTCCAGCATTCACAGTCCCCAGCAATGACTTTTCAGTACCATCATTGGGAAATAGCGTGTTATAAATATTTGCGGCACCTGTGCCCACAAGCCACAGAAAATTTGCAATTTTTGTTGCTTCTGGCTCTTTTGACTTGCCACTCGCTATTAGCTAGACCATAAAACTTCTCTTCCAGTTGGGCCACTCATTCGCTAGGTTCATACAATCAAGCTCTCCTGGCAGACGATCGTTTGCCGCCATATTCAATGCTTCTAACGCCCTTACGGAATTAATGTGAGCTACAATTTTCTCCCCCCACGAGATTACTATGGACGCCTGCTCTTGTGGGTCTCAGCCTTGCTGCACTGTACCTCGTAACATAATGGATGTCTCCCGATTACTTTACTTTGATTTCCACACTACACGTGTGCTTTATGATTTCAGTGGTTATAACTTTATGGGACAAGGGCAATATCCCACTTCTGACATCATGTAACGTACTACGTTATGTTACCTTAATTCTACCTGTCTCCAGTAAGAACAATGAGATAATTGTTATTTTAATATTAATTTTATTGAACAGTTCACAATGCTTCTATTGCTTAGCAGGAAATTACAATAATGGCGTATATATCTATATGTTACAGAGTTGACAGTTGCATATTATATTACTTAATAGTGTTGCCACCTAATAGTTATTCACATAGTAATGTTACTCCATATGACACAATCAAGGCATAAACATAAAGTGTACCCCGTATGTCACAGAGTAAGACCACCATGTGTGTACTGTAATAATTCTTATAGTAATAACACAGTCTAATAATAATGCTTATTATTACACTGACAGTCCTGCTTGCTGTCTTCGTGACGTAGGCGTCCAGACAGTAGCTAAGACAGTTCACTTTAAAAAAATGTCTAACGTTAATGTCACAGTGCAAGTTCTAGCTAAACGTGTTTTATATGAACTTAACAAATTAAAAATAGCATTTAACAACTATTTTTTGTGAACATAGATAACCCTTAAGTAAAACATGCAAAACCAAAGCATAATTTATTAATTTTCTTTTAATTGTTGATTTTTTTTTGTTGATCATTTGAAAACTAAAAATTTTATAAAGGATATTTAGGAATAAAAATTCTATTTACAACAAATACCTTGTTAGTTGTACTACGGACAGTAACAGAGTAAATTCATATCATTAAGATTTTCTTAAAATTTGGAAATATCAGGCATTTTAAAATAGTAAATTATTACACAACTGGTATTTATTTAACACTTGTAATAAGAAACACTTTTATTTAAACTTTTCAAACGAATTAAAACAATTTTAATTTTAAAAAATGGATAATAGGTAACCAATCTTTTTAAATAATCAGTATTCAAAATTATATTTAAATGTAACAAGTAATAAGGTTTTGCCAGACTTTATATTAAAAATATTATAATTAATTTCAAAACAACTTATTCCGAGTTGAAAACACTTTTTAAAAAATTATTTTAACCTATATTATCCCAAGCGATATTCTGGTCATCAGATTTTAGTAAAAATTGTAAGATGGCATGTAAATACCCTCCTAAAGGATAATTTTAATTAATATTATTAATAATAATTAAATATTTCAGTAAAACAAATACAAACACAGTGTTTTACCTAGTCAAGTTTTACTTTAATTTACATAATTGCATTTATGTGAAAAACGAAACACAAAAAAAATTTCATCATTTGATTAGTTTTAGAACTATTTTATACATTCAATATAAATATATGAGTTTTAAGAAAAATATTCTATTACATTGTGACCAAACCAAAATAGCTCACATTTTGCGTCGAGACATTTTTTGCAAAAAACTCAAACAAACAACAAGCAACAAACCAAAAATTGAGTACTGAAAAAAATAACAGCACTTAAGATTGTTAGGTAAACACTTCACGGCTACCACAGCATAAAAATATTTACAACTGCATTCACAAAAAAAAATTATGAGTACTAAAACAAACGCCAAAAATGGAACACTAGGATGATATAAGTTAAGATTAATATTTAGATTTTTAGTCGAACTTAGCGAATTATTTCGGATTTTTTAAGTATTTTACATATTTTATTGCTAACAATTGTATTAGTAAATTATTTAGGCTCAAGTCCATTAAATTATTTTCCTTAGAAAGACAATTGTATTTACTAAATTTTCATGACTTGTAAGAATGCAGAAAAAGTTAATTGTGAATACAAGTAGCAGAATGGAATAGATGTGAATGAAATGAACTTGTGTCTGAATAACTTACAAATATAGTACTTTGCAAAAATATTTAAAATATCCGTTTTTGATTTCGTTGAAAATATAGAAAGCAAACCCAAACTTTAAAAGTCAGATAAATATCTGCCACTGCCGATTTAGTATTCACTAACTAAAATAATATTAAAATTAACCGAAAATAATTGAATAAGCAATTTTGGATAAATACTAAAAAATAGTAAAAATAAGAATCGACTTGAATTTGAGCCGCCGATTAGCCGAATACTTCGACGGCGGCGCGGGTTGTTGAAAAAAATTGGCTGAGCGTGAATCCCCTACAATCTAGCCCACGTCCTATTTAACTAAGCAAATGGAAGGATTTGCAAAGCATTGAAGCCTGTTATTTCGCAAGAATATCATTATATTTATGATAATTTAAAATATGCGGCTAAGTTTAATTATTTATTGTTTTTCAATACAGGTTAGTGTAAAATTTTAACTTAATTTCGAGTTCTATTAACATGATTACGCGATTCTTTTTATTAAATTTACCATAATATATTATATGCATATTGTTTTGTTAAAAAACCTTTTTATTTTAGAACAAATTCGTGCTACTTAAATTAAAGTCTCAAGTAGTTTTCATTACAACTCATTTTTATTTGTGTTCAAATAGTTTTATCTGCTTATTTCAATGTTCAAATCGATAATTTGTAAATATTAAGTGCTATCAGGCATATAAGCAGAATACCTGAAATTAAAAAAAAAATAATACATATACATATATGACTTAGAAGTTGTTTTTAAATAACATTGTAAAACAAAGTTAAGTTATCGAAAAAATCAGTTTTTTCGCTGTCCTGTAAAATTATGATTTTTCAGATAGCACTATTTTAATATAAACAACCCTCGATATATTATTTTAAATTTAAAAATGAATACAATTGAAATCGATTGAGGTTTGATACTTTCTCAAAAATATGATTAATGTGAATTGGCAGTTTTTTGAAATAAAACTTATTTTTGGTACTTTTTCTAACCAAATTTTTTTGTAATTCACAATTTAACTTCTATGATTCGAATCGATCTAGCTACAATCATAGAAAAATGCATCTTCGTATTGATGATGCCCTAACATCAGAATTGTGAGATCAATGTTATCACAAATGGCATCAATGAGGCAAAAAGTGACATTAATCCAATGACGAACGTCATCCATTTTGTCATATTGAATGCCCCATATACGCAATGACTGCAGTGACTACAGTGACATTAATCACTGGTTTTCCCTGAATCCACAAAAAAACCCTGCAACACAAATATTATTTTAGACTCCCGAGTCTTTGTATTTTAGTGTACCTACATATGTCCATATTACCGATTAAATAACGTCTCCTAGATGTTACCGACGACCAACGTCTCTAACCCACCCTACCTTTGGTTTTAGCGACGTCTACATTATGCTAAAACCAACTGAAGACTCCAAACTGCTCTTAGGCCATCAGGCAAGAAAATATAAAACTAAAGTTCGCTGATTCATTTTAATTCATAAATTTATTTATTAAGAAAATCTACCGAGTTACTTATGTATAATAAACTATAAACTAGTCTCTCAACTTAGTAACCTACACACGCTTTTCTTGCTTACAAAATACTATTCAAAGGCTTACAATTAAACCACGAGTCGATTGAAACTTTATATCCACGAAAACTTATGCTTTAAACACATTCGAGACAGCATACTACCGACTTCAATATGTCAACAGTAGAATACATGTGTGTATAAGGAAATGATTATTTTAACGACGACACGGCTAAATGGCATCAGGTTGTTGTCTATGCTAATTTTGTCGTTGTAGTCAAATTAAACTAATTTCTATTTTTGTACGCTACAAAACAGAAAAAGTGCTGCTAATATAATCAAAAATTAGAAGAATTATTGCTTATAATACATAATAATAATTTTTTGGTTAAACAGCAAAGAACCACCAAATCTATATTATTATTACTTTTTAGTATCCTTAAAAGAAGTTATATAGGAAGATGTTTGTCACGCCAACGCTCTTAGTTTTAGCAGTATGGGTATCATTGAAAAATTGAAAGTGCTTTTCACATGGTGTTTAAAGCACACCGATTTATTAACCCATTAAGAGCCCATTTCAAATGCTCATACTTTTTGACTGACTTTTTTACTAAATTTGCTTTATCTTTCAATTATGTCGATATAATAATAATTATTTAACAACAATATACACATGCTACCAAAGTTATTAGGACTTTGATTAATAAAGTTTTTCTGTATTGCGGGTTTTCAGCCTTCCGGAACACTTTTCAAATATTTACATATTACTATATTTCAATATGTAACAACTGCAAAAACTATTACTACTATATATTTTAACTCAAACTTATAAATAAATTGTGAAGTTTTCCAAAATAAAATTTTTTTAACCCTAATAACTTTAAAATTTTATATGATGGAGTTTCTAAAAATATAGCATATAAAAACTTGGGGTGTTCTCTATAACATATTATATTTGAGGAAATATTATTATACATATCGACAAAATTTTAAGATAAATCCTCTTAAGGGGTTAATAAATCGGTATATTTAATACATCATATGAAATGTGTTTCGAAAGACTCTATTATGATACCAATACTTTAAAGATTCAGATTATATTTTTCTTCCTATACTATTGATAAAGTGCTCTGAAACATTTACGACCTATAATTCATAAACTAAGTGCGTTGAACCAAAAAATTACAGTAGAATCGCGATACAGTAATCTTGCGGTCAAGTTAACCAAATTTTAGCGCTTCTGTGCCGCTCTAAACGTTAACTCTAACTTTTCAGATCGTATTAGTAAAAGTACTGATTTGTACAATCGATAACAAATTAGATTAAATTTTAAGCTGAAAGTTGAGAGTTTAAACAAAATTGAGAAATACATTAAAGAAAAACTATCGGCGTTGTATTATTGTATATCTGAAGTTCCATCTCAAAAATAAAAACGAAACGTCACAAAATTTTCGAGGCTTTGAAGAATACATAGGAAAAAGCATACAGGAAAACATTATAGACCAAAATATGCCGATCTTAAAGCAAGTTTGTACAAATGTTTTCTTGAAGCATCGAAAACGTAATTGCGCAATCACTGTTCTAATTTCAATATCAATAGCTAAGCGCGAGTTCGTGTAACTGCAACCTGAAAAGACAATAATGTCAGTAATGGATGGCTGGCAAATGTTTAGAAAATACCCAGAATTCGCTATCTGAAAATTTTTGAAGAACTAATTTTCCGACAAACGTCATATGTAGCACCTAACACATAATACATGACTGATTGTATAATTATTAATTATAAATTGTAGCCGGTACAAATTAGATCTAAGTTTCTTTTTTGTACAGATGAAAACTAAGTCATTGGAAAAAATGTAGGTACATATGTTTATTATTGCATTTTTTTACAATTTAGAAAAGTTAATAAATAAGACGAAAAAGTTAACAACCCTTAGGACATTTCAGTTTACTTTTTCGCGATTATACTGTATATTAGGATTTTTTTATTCAACCTGCCATGAAGATGATATTCTTCATGAGTTCCAAAAACAATAAAATTAAAATATTTTAAATGTTTTTTAATAAACTCATTTGTTTTTACGTTAAAAAATTTATCATAAATAAGTATTTATATTTTTGTAGGCTTAAATTAAGTTTGTGTACGAGTCTGCAATTGTGCATGTTGTTAAATTTTTGAAAATTAAAAATGATAGTGGCACCACTGAAATGTAAATACATAATAAATAACACAGCTGTTTATATTTTTTCAATTGTAGCTGTCGTCTTCAAAATAATTCAGTAGATGATTACGCGACTACAATTGCAACCTGCAGCATTTGTAGTCGTGCCTTCGTGTTGCCTGCTGTCTCGAATGTGTTAAAGCATTAAAATCAAAGCATGTCAAATATTAAATTAAGAATATGAGCAACTACTCACATAATTTTTGTGGGTTAATTTTTTTGCAAAACTGAAAGTTAATGTATGTAAGTAATCCTCTTCTTCTTTTCCATTCCTGCTTTAAATTTCATGAATAAGTAATAAAAGTTAAAATTAAGTCTTAAACAAAATAACAAAAAAAAAAAAACCAAATGACAGTAAAAGAAAATATGCATATAAACAAAATTCATTGATCAAACTAGGATCAAAAAGAATACCAACAGTTAGATAGTAAATAATAAAGGTATTCACGTCAATTTTTTTTTACCCTTGCAACTGTGCAAATAGCATAGTTGCACTTATTTGACGTGAGCAACCCATTTTGTTTATTTGGCGCCAAAGTCAAACAATTTATGTAAACAACGTGCTTGATTGTTAAAAGTTTTTAAAGATGCCGAAACAAAGTGTAAAAACTTCGCTAATTAATTCTGTAATTAATTTTAGTTTGTTAGAAATTGAAAACATTTATGAAGAAAGTGGTATGTTTAAATATAAATAAAAATTCTATAAAAAATGTCAAAAAATTATGAATTTTTCAGAAAGTGCTATCTTTATTGGTGGTTCCGTTGATGATGAGCTAGTGGAGGAGTTGGTAGAAAAAGAAATAACAATGCTGTATGATAGCTTAGATATCATAATAACATTACGACGAGGAATTGAATATTTGCTATGTTGCAGCAAATCAGAATTCTTTTTTTTGTCTTCACTAATAAGCTCCAGTAAAGAGTTTCAACATAGAAATGCATGTAAGCAATTCAGTATATACCAACAGCTAGCAATAGTTCTATATAGACTCGGCTCAAGTGGTGAAAGTGCCAGTATAAGAAAAATAGCAACAATATTTGGCATTGGTGATGGTGGAACAATTCAAAATATTACAAAAAGAATTTTCTGAGCATTTGAGAATTACATATTTTGGCCTGATCAAGCGGAAAGAGCAAAAATAGTAAAGGAAACTTTTCACGAATTACCTTTTTGCATCGGATATGTTGACGGGACAGAGTTCAAATTGGCAGATACACCAATAGAGAATTCTGTGGCATATTTTTCCAGAAAACATATTTATTCAAATAACGTGTGATTACAAATTGCGGATTCGTCATGTCACAGTGGGAGCACCTGGAAGTTTTCATGATGCCAGAATATATTCTTCTTGTCCATTGGCATTGAATTCATCAAAATATTTTTCTGAAAACGAATGGATTGCCGGGGACTCAGCTTATTCATTGTCGAATACAGTAATAACTCCATACAGAATGAATTCTACAGGGATGACCCACTCAAAACGTAAGGAGTTTAATTTACGGCACAGCAGATAACGCGTTAGAGTAGAGCATTGTATTGGGCTATTAAAGGAAAGATTTTGTAGTCTTAAGGAGTTACGAAATCGTATGTCAAGTAAGCATAAGAAATTATGTTGCTTGTGGATATTGGTCTCATGTATTATTCATAATATTTTACTAAATGATGATATCGATTATAACAGTAGTATCTACCCACCGGAAGACGTGTCCGACACAATAACCGCAGAAAGTGATCAAAGTAAATTTGACATTAAGCGACAGGCTATTCATAAAATAATGTTTGGATAATAACTTAAGTAATAAATAAAAATGTGAAGTTTAATTTGAAAAAATATTTTTTATTCAAATAAATCAAAATTATTAAGTATGCATGTACATTTTTTATTTTAAAACTTACTACAATCACTTTTTGTATTTAAATTCGAGCTCATATCTCGCGAGTCGTTCATTTTTTCCATTTCTAATATTTTAATCCTTTCGTTTTTCTCTATGTCTTTAAGTTTTAGATCTAGTTCCTCTTTTTTTAATTTCATTTGGCCTCAAACTTTTCTTTTTGAAACTCAAATTCCTCCGCTTGAAACTTGGCTAGTTGCGAGAGGGAGTCTTTTGGAGCAGTTTTTTTTTTAGCTTTTCTACAAATGCTGACACTTTAGACGATGTTGGTGTTGGTTTTTCCAATGGACTTTCTATTACGTCAAAGATGCCCAAAGTAGTAGTATTGGTGAGAGTGACGAAATAACATTGGAAGAAAACAATTTGCTATTCATTTTATTTAGTCGTCAACGAGATTGCGATATTTTATTATTATGTTTTTTTAAATTATATTTCTTATTTTTTTTAAATGTCTTATGACAAATAAGACATCGCATGTCATCAAAAGCATTTTGTAACATAAAATACTTTTCGGCTGACATCATTAATATATCGCAAAATTTTAAATTATTTTTTCACTGACAGCAGTCTCGATGACGATTAAAATGTAAAATAAGACACAGAAGTTCTGCAAGTGTAGTTTGTCTCTCCCACTCAACATGCTGATTTCCTATTGGTTGATTGGCGATCAAACAAAAGAGCGTAAGTATACGTGAGAGTTTAATTTGCTGATATCAGCCACTACTGGGCATCTTTGTATTACATCTATATTATTTTCCTTGTTAGTTTCTACCTTATTTTCTAATTGGATTGTAGAAGAATGTATGTCTGTCACTTCTAGTATATCAGAACCAGAAAATCCAAAAAAATCAGACGTGTTTATGTCTGAATCAAACACGTCCATTTCAGCGTCCCTTTTCTGACCAAATATATCTTTAAGTCGATCATAATGACAGCACATTCTTCGCAATTTATCTGCATAAATAAGAAATACACTTTGATTGTGTATTTATTTCATTTCAGGAAATTTTTAAATAACAAATTTACCATTTACAGTAGTTACGCCATTTTCTAAATCTTCAACAAGAATGCCGGCACCTGCATTGCACGTTCAATTTTCAGCTTTAACAAAACAATTTTTTAGATAACGCTCGATAACGACAAAACAATTTTTTAGATAACGCACCTTCCATTTTACAATATCCCAAGAGGCATGCACTTGCGACTCTTTTAAAATAGTTTTGTAATAAATTTGAGCCGTAGGTTTCTTGAAAAATACGAAAAATTATAAATTTTATTAATTTATAAGCCGAATATATAACTTACCTCAAAATTTCTATTTTCAGACAAAAAATCCAGTATATTTATTATTTCTGCTTCCTTCCATTTTTTAGAAGCTTTTTCTTTTTTAATTGTTTTATTTTTCACACTGTTCATCTTTTCCACAAATCATTTTCAATTTAAAGAAAAAAATGTACGTTAAAAAAGTATTCCTGCGTTGTTGTTAAGTGTAGAGTTGAGTATATGGGTACATTTTAAGCATTTTTTTCAATTTGGCAATGCCATAAAAAGTTGCAATATTTTTATGCTTTTACTCTGATAATCTTACACTTACTTAGACCCTGACAATTTTGCATCAAATGTGACAAATAATTGTCGATGTGGTTGTTGTTATGTTCTTTTACTGTTGCTTTTTCGCAAGGGTGCAACTTTTGACGTGAATACCTTTAATATATTAACTTCACTCACCCTTTACATTCTGCAGCAGCACGATGAGGCTTCTCGAAATTTAAGATCTTATGCTGCAGGCTGCAATTGTAGTCGCGCAATCAGCTACTGAATTATTTTGAAGACGACAATTACAATTGAAAAAAATATACACAGCTGTGTTTTTTTATTAGTCTACATTCACACGTTTCATCTTTTGATGCTCAACTCTTGTGTTTTAAGGAGAGGGAAGCACGAAGAAAAGGGGTTGGTAAGGAGATGCCTGTACTCGAGCAGTACGCTTTGTGTTCTCGTGTTAATTGAGACTTCTGTATTTACATTTCAGTGGTGCCACTATCATTTTTAATTTTTTAAAATTTATAAACATTCATAATTGCAGACTCGTACACAAACTTAATTTAAGCCTACAAAAATATAAATACTTATTTATGATAAATTTTTTTAATTTATTGAATGAAAAAACATTTAAAATATTTTAATTTTGTTGTTTTTGGAACTCATAAAGAATATCATCTTCACGGAAGGTTGAATAAAAAAATCCTAATATACAGTAGACAACCTAAGGGTTGTAACCTTTTTCGTCTTATTTATTAACTTTTCTAAGCGGGCTTAAATTGTAAAAAATGCAGTAATAAACATATGTACCTATATTTTTTTCAATGAAATAGTTTTTATCAGTGCAAAAAAGAAACTTAGATCTAATTTGTACCGGCTGTTTTCAAGTTCACAATTGCTCTTGAACAACAATTTATAATTAATAATTATACAATCAGTCATGTATTTTAAGTGAAAAGTGCTACATATGACGTTTGTCAGAAAATTAGTTCTTAAAAAATTTTCAGACAGCGAATTCTGAGTATTTTTTTTTTTTGAGTATTATTACTGACATTATTGTCTTTTCAGGTTGCAGTTACACGAACTCGCACTTAGCTATTGATATTGAAATTAGAACAGTCATTGCGCAATTACGTTTTCGTTGCTTCAAGAAAAACATTTGTACAAACTTGGTTTAAGATCGGTATACTTCGGTCTGTGTAATGTTTTCCTGTGTGCTTTTTCCTATGTATTCTTCAAAGTCTCGAGAGTTTTGTGACGTTTCGTTTTTATTTTTGAGATGGCTACTTCAGATATACAATAATACAACGTCGACAGTTTTTCTTTAATGTATTTTTCAATTTTGTTTAAACTCTCAACTTTCGGCCTTAAATTTAATCTGATTTGTTATCGTTTGTACAAATCAGTACTTTTTAATTAATACGATTTGAAAAGATAACTTAGAGTTAACGTTTTAGAGCGTCACAGAGACGCTAAAATTTGGTTAACTTGACCGCAAGATTAACTTTATCACGATTATACTGTAATGTTTTGGTTCAACACACTTAGTTTATGAATCATAGGTCGTAAAAGTTTCAGAGCACTTTATCAATAGTATAGGAAGAAAAATATAATCTGAATCTTTAAAGTATTGGTATCATAATAAAGTCTTTCGAAACACATTTCATACGATGTATTAAATATGCCGACTTATTAGCCCCTTAAGAGCATTTATCTTGAAATTTTGTCGATATGTATAATAATATTTCCTCAAATATAATATGTAATAGAGAACATTTCAAGTTTTTGTACGCTATATTTTTAGAAACTCCATCATATAAAATTTTAAAGTTATTAGGGTTAAAAAATTTTTATTTTGGAAAACTACACAATTTATTTATAAGTTTGAGTTAAAATATATAGTGGTAATAGTTTATGCACTTGTTATATATTTAAATATAGAAACATGAAAATATTCGAAAAGTGTTCCGGAAGGCCAAAAACCCCCAATACAGAAAAACTTTATTATTCAAAGCCCTAATAACTTTGGTAACATGTGTATATTATTGTTAAATAATTATTGTTATATCGACATAATTTAAAGATAGAGCCAATTTTGTAAAAAAAAGTCAGTCAAGAAGTATGAGTATTTGAAATGGGCTCTTAATGGGTATTTTGAAACTTTTACGACCTATAGCTCTTTAACTTAATTGGCGCGACAAACATCTTCCTATATAACTTCTTTTAAGGATATTAAAAAGTAATAATAATAGAGATTTGGTGGTGAGCCGCGCTTATATTCTTGTTTCAATCCGGGTCTTTGCTGTTTAACAAAAAAATTATTTTTTTTAAGCACTAATTCTTCTCATTTTTGATTATATTAGAAACACTTTTTCTGTTTTGTAGCGCACAAAAATAGAAATTATGCTAGGAACACAACTGGGACAAACGACGAATTTCGCCCAACGCGATGAATTTTTCAGTTAAAATTCGCTGAGTAAATTCGTCGTATGAAACACAATTACGACGAAAAAACCAAACAGCTGATAAAGTTATTTACTATATTTGTACAAAGAAAGAAAAAAATAAATAATGAACCAAAGAATTTGGTGAAAGTATTTAAAATAATGAATATCATCTTTATTATGGTGAAAGCTTTTATACTTGTGCGCAAACGTTTACGAAGAAGATGGTGGGTACGCCCAGTAGGATTCCAACCAATTGGTTTTGCAGAATTAAAGGCTAACGATAAAGAACACTTCTTTAAAGCAACGAGGATGACTGTAGAAAAGTTTAGTGCTCTATTAATTTTGCTTAAAGAACGCTTGCAAAGGTTTTCAAGAAGAAAGCCTATAGATGAGGAGACACGATTGGGCTTAACTTTAATGTATGTGCATCTTAAAAATCTAGCTTAAGACAAAAATTAATGCACATAAATCTATTATTAGGTACCTAGCTCATGGCTGCAATACACAACTATTGGCATGGACGTACAATCCACAGTAAGAAAAATTATTTATGAAACTTGCGATGCAATCTGGAGTGAGCTCCATGAGATATATGTATCCCACCCTAATGAGCGTGAGTGGAAAAACATTGCTAACAGGTTTGACAGATAACATTTCTAGTATTGAAAAACTAATAATATTTTGTATGTTAAAAGAATGTCACATTGTCTTGGAGCTGTTGATGGCAAGCATGTCCAAATATTTTGTCCAAAAAAGAGTGGTTCACTTTTTTACAATAATAAAAAAATTTAGCATTGTGTTAATGGCGGTATGTGACGCAGATTACAATTTTATTTTTGTTGATGTTGGAGCATTTGGAAGCCAAAGTGACGGTGGAGTCTTTGCTAAAAGTTCGTTTGGAAAGATGATTTTGAGAAACCAAATTAATATTCCGCCTAATGATAAACTACCTAGAAAGAGATAATATTTATAAACATATGTATGTTATACATATGTATGTATGTGCATTAGGCTTATAACTTTTTTGGACATCATTCTTCCAAGGGTCTATCTTACGGTCAATATTGTTTTGATAGTAAAAAACATTTTTTACTTCAATTTGGTGAAAAAACTATAAGCGCCAAAAGCGATTTCTAAAATGTATTTAATATTTTTTTTCATTTTGTTTTTTTATTAAATTAAATTATATACATAATAATAAATAAATAATTTTATTATATTAAATGTAAGTTGTTAAAAGAAATAATCTTCAAGTTCTGTGAACACGATGTCTTGGTTTTACTATGCAAAAAATTCAAAAAGTTATCTCCCTAGTGTACATACATACGTATGTAAGTATAATAACTAAATTTTACTTTATTATAAGCAGGTACTGATAAATCATTTCCATATTTCTTTGGGGGAGATAATGCTTTTCCTTTAAAAATTAATTTAATGCGACCATATCCTGGACGAATTTTGCCTGCCGTAAAACAAAATTTTAATAAAAAATTATCAGCCGCTCGTGTATATATTAAAAACACTTTTGGCATTTTAACAAACAGGTGGAGAATTTTACATACAAATATTCAAGCCTCACCTAAAAACGTGAACAAAATAGTTTTAGCGACTATTGTTCTTCACAATTACTTGATGCTAGATAAAATCAGTGGATATTTTGAGGAAAGTTTGGTTAACCGTGATGAAAACGGAGTTATTATTTCCGGAATATGGAGGCGGTCATCTGAATGCCAGCCTACTGTTCGCATATCTCACGCCAACCGCTCATCAACAAATGAAAATGGGTCTCAAACTTCCGCGATAAAACTAAATTTAAGTTATGATAAGACTGTTTTATAATCTGTGCAGTGGGTTTAAAGATCATGAAAAATTTAAATTCATTTGCTATTAATTTTTTTCTTCGTGAATAAAAAGAAATGTTCCAAACAAAATAAACCAATAATTCAAATAGGTCTTTTGATTTTACTCACATTAACAAATGTATGTATTTAAATTTTTCATGATTTTTTGAAAAACAAAAATTTACAAGTTTGCTAAAAATTATTTTTTTAACAAACCAAAAATGTATGTCTTTAAAACTACTGCACAGCTTATTAAACAGTCTTAGCATAACTTTCTGTCTTTTTGTAGAACGCGAGTTCAAAAGTGACTCGCTTAAAAACCAAATTTCAAAATTTGCTTTTGCTTTAAATGTAAGTTAAGACCATGTCAGATAAAACTTTTGCTTCGCGTTGCGTTACTGATTCGCTTTGACGTCTAAGATAAAATATACATACTTATACGAAACATGTCACATAAAGTACTTTCAAAGCGGAGCGAAGCAAAAAGTTAGCCAACTCTCATCTTTTTGCGCGCTTTGACAATTGGCTAGTATAATTTTCTTTTGTTTTTTAATTGTTTTGCCAAATTCAATTCCAAAAAACCGTCCAATTAAATTTTTAACTTTTATTTTTATAACAAATAATTAAATGTACAAATTACCAACCGCTTTTATAAGTAAACAAACAATGCGTGAGTGTTGTCAAAGTTTTCATTGTGTCATACACCTTTTGCTTTGCGTTTTTCTGCCAAAGGTAGAAACGTCACGCAAAGCGACAAAGTTGTATCTGACACGGCCTTTAAGCGAGTCACTTTTGCACACGCGTTCTACAAACAGGCAGTTAAAGTTAGTTTTGTCGCGAAATGTTGAGTCTTACTTTATTTAAAAAAAAAAAAAAAAAAATTAACTGTTGTTAAGTTATGCAAATATATGTGCTTGTTGTGCAACTTCCTCGCTTTTGGAAGCAAAACAAGCAGAGTAAATTTTTAATTAAGCGCCCCAAACTACTTAAGAAAAAATTTTTGTTTCTCCAGTCCAAAACCTGTATACTTGTGTTATAGGCTCATGTATACAAGCAAAACAAAAACAAATATTTAATTAATTTAAACCAAAAAAAATCAATTTATGTTTTGCGCAATTTCCACATACACAAGATTTACAACCTTAGATTCAATTCTGGATACAACAGTCTGTGACAAATTTGCTTCCAATAGTTTTTTGGCTAAGCTTTCAAAAAGCAGTGTTGTTGAATCGCGGCTTGTTTCATTTGAACTTGCTGATACGAGTTCTTTAACCGATTCGGCACATTCCTTCATAACTTCCCTAAAAACTGAGGTTACTTCAGCATTCGCATGTTTTTTTGTATATTTTTTTAGACGAACTTCATTCGTTTTCTACATGCATCACCTAAATATTAAAGTTAAGATAAAAAGATATGTATGTATTTTGGGAATTATTTCTTTTTATAAGCTACTTTATTATATTCAACATTTTTTATTTTTCGAATTTATTCTATGAGCTAAATTTTAGTTATGTATTTTATTTTATACCTAAAAATTTAAGGAATAGAACTATTACAAAAAGCTTTATAAAATACATAACTCAAATTTAGCTCATAGAATAAATTCGAAAAATAAAAAATGTTGAATATAAAAAATCTTTTAAGAAATTTTAATTTTTGAAATTGGCTCCTAAGGGATTAAAAATCTGTATATTTAATACATCATGTGAAATGTATTTCGAAAGATTTTCTTATGATACTAAAACTTTTATGAACCAATTTTTACCTAAAGAGATATTGATAAAGTGTTCTAAAACTTTTACGACCTAGAATTCATACACAATCATATTTCGTACAAACATAAATTTTTAATTTTTGTTTCGTTTTTTTTTTTCACTGGCTATTATATCAATGAATGCAGATGACGATTGTACTGCGGCAATTTTGCTCGCTATTTGTTTAAAACGGAAATGAAATATAAAACAAAGAAAAAGAATTTTGAAGTAAAGAGTACTCTAACGATGAGCTGTTTTGGGGCAAACACTGCTGTTAAAAAATTAGACTTAACGGCTGAAAATGATTTTATTAGTTCTTCAACGTCTTTACTCTGCAAAGTTTTCGCTGAAATTATTACTTTTAGCACTAGACACCACAAAAAGTTTGACAAATATCCAACATGTCTCCCAAATGTTAAACATTTTTAATATTTCTACAAACATTGCTTCAAATGTTTGTCCAAACAAAATATTAATATATTTTGACCCCCATATTCATAAAAAATATTTTAAGTTCATAGCAGGTTTATTAAACACATTTTCTATGAAACTTTGTCCAATAAACCTTTTATTAGTCAAAAATATTTTTTATGAATATGGGGGTAAATGTTTTTTAATTAATTCATATGTTTTTACGTTACAAAATGTATAATAAATAAGTATTTAAGGGATGTTAAATGGGATTTAAAGTTTTGTACCAACTTCCCCAAAAAAATGTACTTTTTGGACCTTAACGGTACCATTTTTTTTTTTTTTTTATATATTAAAACAACAAAAAAGTACATAAAAATTCAATTGTACACAAAAAACAAACCTTAACCTTAACATACATACATTATATGTATGAACAAAATAAGGTACATAAAAGTCTTATAAATATATGAGATCAAGATCAGGCACTTATTTGTTTAGTTAATAATATATATGGAATTTTTACATCACAGCAGCACGAATTTGTCGATCTTAACCAATCCTTTGTTTGTACGAGACTTGATAATGTTGGCACATGTAGCCTGTTCTTTCCTTAGCTTTTATTATATTTTGAAAAGAAAAAAACTCTTTCCGCATTTGCAGACGAATGTGGAGTGGATAAAATTCCAGTAACGACTCTAGAAATGTTTGTTACTCGTAATTAGCTACTAAATATGAAAAATTTCTTTCGCATATATTTGTGAAGTTAAGTAGCACTTCTATATTCAAAAAACCACAATACTGTGTTTTGCTTCTAGTGTCATCGTCTGTGGTAAAAAGGAAACAAAAGTAGTAACACAGGTTTTGACTAATGTTGCATCGTCTGTGGGTACCATAAGTCCCCTTTTACGATGTGGAAATTTAAAGGCAAACAGACGAAGTTTGTAGGCTAGAGACGAAAAAAGTAAAGTGTGTCACGCATACAGCGTCGCCCCCTTACCAACAAACTTCCTCTGTCTACCTTTCAATTGCAGCATTGTAAAATGGGACTAACAGCCTGTTTTTGTAAAACACAAATGTTCTCACTTGAAGCTTTCGTATTAAAACGAAAACGTTTAAAATTTGGTTTTTAAAAAACATTTAAAAGCTTTCGCCTATTCTTGTTTGACATAAATAGAGCTTTTTTCTATCGTTAAAGGCTGTTTTACACTATCACACAAGTCTTAAGACTTTTGGTCTCACAAAATCAAATTATTTTTGGTCTGATTGTCAAAAAATCTAAGAGAAAATTTTTTTCATTACATTTTACTTCTATACTATCACACTTCAAATAAAAAGTAAAATCTTTGTAAAAAATAAACAGCTGTTCAGCATTGAAAAAAAATTATTATTATTTTAAGTGCGTTTTAAATTTTGGCGTGGTTTAACCATTCATACATGTATATTTAAACATAAATCATAACTAAAAGTGTCAAGCTAACAATATACAATAATGTTGAGAAAAAACTCCCAAAAACAAAAAGTGGTAGGAGTTATAATGGCTGTAGCTGTAATAAAAAAAATTTCAACAGAGCAGCACAAAAATGTTGTCCGGGAAACTAAACGCCGATGGTGCCGCGAATGGCTTCTTCGGCGATATTCTGGAAAGGATTTAACGCATATTGCAATGAAGGAATTACAGTTAGAAGATCCAAAAGATTTCCAAAACTTTTGTAGGTTTTCGAAAGAGTCATTCGAGGATTTGTTAAGTTTTGTTGGCCCTTTGATTTCAAAACAAAACACTGTACTGAGGGAATCTGTTTCAGCAACAACGCGGTAAATATTCTTCAAGAACTTACAACAATAAAATTTTAATATCACGTTTTTTAGCCTTTTGATCACTTTAAGATATTTGGCGACCGGAAACACCTACACCGATCTTTCTTATGGGTTCCGAGTATCGGTATCATTGATCTCTCTATTGGTTCCAGAAACTTTACGAGCCATATATAATTCATTAAAGGGAAAGTATCTGAAGGTATGTTTATCTAAGGTGAAAGAAAACTTAACATGCCTATTACTTTGATATTTTTAAAGGGTTGTAAAACTACTTCAGAGTGGAAGAACGTTGCTGAAGATTTTAAACGAAAATGGAACTTTCCAATGTGCCTTGGGGCCATAGGTAAATTATATTTGTACATTTCAATTAATTTTTCAAACCAATTTAAAATTTTGATTTTTAGATGGCAAGCATATAGCTTTTAGTCCAAATGCCTCGGAAGGATCTTATTACTACAACTACAAAGGCTTTAACAGTGTAATTTTATTGGCAGTGGTTGATGCCAATTACAAATTTATATTGGTTGACGTCGGTACAAATGGCCGTGCCAATGATGCTGCGGCTTTCAACGCATCCGATATTGGAGACGCCATTCAACAAAACCTTCTTGACTTTCCTGATAGTGAAGAACTCCCCAATACAAACGTGAAGGTAGTTATTAAGTTTTGAATATAAATACAGAAACAATTATCCAAAATATTTTTAGGTGCCTTATGTTTTTGTATCAGACGATGCTTTCCGTTTGACTTCAAGAATTATAAAACCCTATAGCCAAAGACAGTCAAAGGAAAACAAAATATTTAATTACCGCCTGTCAAGAGCACGGCGCGTTGTTGAAAACGCGTTTGGAATCCTGGCTGCAAGATTCCAAATATTTCAAAAGGAAATAAAAGTAGCGAACGTTGAAAAAGTGGAACTGATAACATTAGCAGCATGTGCATGTCACAACTATCTTGCGAAAGACCGAGAAGATATTATATCTGAAAACGTTATATTAACTGGATTGGATAACAGCGCAGGAAACCGGTATTCTAATGACGCTTCTGACGTAAGAAGTAAATATAGGCACTACTTTAACAACGTTGATATTCTTGAGTGGCAGGACGAATCGATTAAAAAATTCAATTTTTAATGAAACATGTTATTTGCAATAGTTTTTTTTCTTTAATTTATTGAAGTTCATTTAAAAGAATAATAAAATCATTTACATACATACATATATACATATAATACTGTTATTTAAAATTATATCAGAATCATTGATCAGAATCATTGAAAAAAATCAATTTTGAAATTTTGGTTAATAAGGGCATTTTGCTTTTTAGGAAACGATGACAAAAGTTATATTAGTTTTCTTTTGCAACGTCTAATTCTCGTTGCTTTTTTATATAATCAAAAATCAACAGCATTATTTTCGATGAAACTTCATCTCTTAAGTTTTTGTTGGTAATTTCTAACATACTCGACGAAAAAAAGCTTGTTAAACCTTCTGTGAACTTATCTTGTGGTTTTTCATTTTCAGTAAGTTTTCTGAGATAATCTGAAGCGGTTTTAATACGTCATCTGTATCTGAAGAAGTACTTTTTTTCTTTCGCTTTGCTGGAATTGAATCCTCCGTTTCAGTTAAAGAACTATCATTATCAAACTATAAAAGAATATGTTAATAATATTTAAGGAACATGACGTCGGTGACCATGTTTTACTCTACACCACAATGTATGTATAAATAATGATGTAGAGTACAAACAAAAAATATTTTTTAATATTTACCTCCTTACGTTTCCATGAAGACGGTTGCTCATCAATTTCGGGCTGTGAACTATCATCTAAAGTCTGTATATATATGATAATACATATGTATATATTTGAAAAACTTAACTACAAATACTATTTTATCTTACATAGGAAATGTTAGACTGCCCTTTGCGAACATGTACAAAATCTTTAATGAAATGCAAATGTTCAAACCAGTAGGCAGAAGGAACATAAATATCGTCAGTTCCAAGTCCACTTTTCTTGGATTCCGAGGCTTTGAGTAGTTCCCTTCCGTATTGCGACCGAAGGTAATTCAATTTAGTCTAAAAATAAATTAAAAGATTACCTTTTGTATTCATAAAATATAAAATAAGTTTCAAATGTGTTTTAATGCAAAATTTTCATACAAATTTTTCTTAAAATGCATTTCAAATATGTACATAGTATGTATGTACTTCTTACCCTTATATCCGTTGGCGTAATATTGGGTACAGTATCGGACAGTTTCCTTGCAAGGGTGTCTAAGGCATCTGTTCGAGCGTGTTTATTGTGGTAAAGTTGATGCTTTGTGTTATATAGGCATTCTTCATTTTTAAAATGATCTATCAATTTTAATACCGTTTGTGAGCTCCACTTAAGATTACAAAATAAAGACAAATAACATTTAATTTAGCATTGGAATATTGTAAGCTGGCGTATTATGCACTTACCTTCACATTTAAACTTGCATTTTGGTCTTCAGACATATTTTTTCTTTATTTTTAATAATTTTTCAATATTTAACTTTTATTTTGATGTGTGCGGCAAATTATTCAACAGCTGTTTTCTTCTAGGGTGGAGAAGTCGATACAATCATAGTTTTTTATTTCTTTTTTTCGTCTGTGTACTTTATTTAACGATTTTTTACAACAAGTATTTGTGATTTATTTAAATTTTAAAAGAATTCACGTGAAATTTTATATTTTTTTTATCATTTGGCAATTTTTTTATTAGAAAAAATAATAGTGTATATTTGTGAACAAAATTTAAATTTTCCATCCCTGATTTTCTTCTTGTGCTTTTGTAAAAATACAACTCTGGTAAAATGAAAAATCTTATCGTTTAGAAACATTTCAAAAAATAGAGAGAACCATACGACTGCCAAATTTCTTTACGTATTTTTTGACATTTCATTACTAAGTGTTTTTACACTATTATACATTATGAATTATTTGTAAGTTTTTGACATGTCTTAACACAAAGTATTATAGTCTAAAATGGCCTTAAATAACATTATTGCCAATACGTTTATTTTCTTACCTTTTCATGAATTTTGCATATAAAGATTTTGTAGTCACGGTTAACCCTGGCTTTTGTTTACAAAAATAAATTATAAATTTAAAAAACAAAAACTTCTATAAAAAATGGTAGTAAATGTTAAAACTAAAAATGTTGAATTACAATGTTTACAAAAATTGTAATAAATAAACGCAATATATGAAGACGATTTTTTGCTACACATCAACATATAGAAAGGATGAAGGTATTTGCGTGATAGCACTAATTTTTTTAAACATATGGAAGAACTTACATACCCACATACATACTTATGTACATACTTGTTTCTAGAATTTTTTGAACCTGTAAATACATATTTATGTAATTAGTAGCATTTAACCCGCTACTTTATTAACGTCTCCTCTTCTTTCGTAAGCACATTTTTATGCCAATGTTTATTTTTCTAGGTTTTAACTTGTTTAAACGCTAGCATTTAATTCGCTGCTTTGTCCGGCCCTTGTTTATGATCATATTTGTGTGCCTAAGGTTATAGTTCTGCTACTAACATTTTTTATCTTATGGAATGATAATCAATGTATATAGAATTGTAACATTATTGACTGATTGATTTATGATCGCACATCCTAAACGCCTGAAGCTAAAAACTTAAAATTTGTACCGTTGGCTGGACTCTTCCCAAATAGATCCACAAAAACGGGATTTGTGGAAAGTCGAATGTTTAGGGGGTAACAAGGGTAAATCCGGTAACCTTATATTTCCAAAACTTAGAGAGAACAATAAAATGTAATACCTATCGTTGTCTTTAAAAAAATAAGTGGACGAGTGTCTGGTACTTTTTTGAAATTCTCCTCTTTTAGGGAGTATTTTGGTACTTTTTTTGTCTTCCCCCTATCTTTTAAGCCAATAAACATAGAAATTAAAGTTATATCACATTCGAAACTTATCTAAAAAATGCAAAGCCAGATTTGGCACTTTTTCGAAATTCAAACGTTTAAGGGGCGAAAATCGTAATTTCTTTTTTGGTACTTTGAAGAGACTCAAAATTAAGCTGCAAGGTCCTGAGTGATAATCATCCCATAAGATAAAAAATGTTAGTAGCAGAACTATAACCTTTGGCACACAAATATGATCATAAAAAAGGACCGGACAAAGTAGCGAATTAAATTTTAATCAAGCTAAAACCTAGAAAAATAAACATTGGCATAAAAATATGCTTACGAAAGAAGAGGAGACGTCAATAAAGTAGCGGGTTAAATGCTACTAATTACATAAATATGTATTTACAGGTTCAAAAAATTCTAGAAACAAGTATGTACATACATATGTAAGTTCTTCCGTATGTTTTAAAAAATTAGTGCTTCACGTAGAGTTGTGTAGTTCATGAACGAACTAGTTCAATTGAACTATTCAGTCAGATGAACGATGACCGGTCTTTTTGGATCACCGTACGTTTTAGTTTTTTGTCAGTTAGTTCAATTTTGGTCTTTTTTGTCAGTTCACTTTTTGTCTGTTTTTGTTGCTTACTCGATAGAATAACTGATTGAAAAGAAACAACAATACTATTCTTGTGAGCTGTTTCTGTTACTCATTGCCACATTGCTTTACACATTTTCATAATACAATCAGGAATGTCGAGTACAATAATTTCTCGACAAACGGCGATTATCAAGCTTTTTGCCGACATGACGATTTTTTGCGGCTTATAAGATATTTGTCGATTTTGTTTCCTATTTGATAAGCCATAAATTTGTTTTGAGACTCTTGGAAAAATTTTCCGTTTTTTATTTGGAAAGATTATTTCAATGATGGTATTCCATCTAATTTAAATCAGTTTTGACTAAAATGTTATAGCTATACGTCCGGTACGTACCATTTCAAAGAACTTGCTTTGACTGTCTTTATATGCATATAATTTCAGCTGCTAATGCCTGTGTCGAAAGAGTTTCAAAATTTGACATTTTGGCCAAACCGGTGTTCTTTCTCATCCATGTAACTTATAATCTATTGGTGGTTGCAAAATTTGTCCAAAACAAATTAGATAGCTTTCAATTAGATTAGATAGCTTTCAAGCTTTCAAAAAATATTTTTTTTTGTTTTTTTTTAAATTTCTTAAAATTTTTTTTTTAAATTTAAAACTTATTTTTTATTTTTTTTGAAAAGGGTATTTTTTTTTTTGCTCAAAATAAAGCTTAGGTCTTTTCCTTTAAGTTAGTTATGGTCGCTATTTGGGATGCGAGTGGGTTATGTATAAAAAAAAATAATTTCTAGGTCAAGACGAGGATTTTTCATTTTTATTTTGTTCATATCATGGCGACTTTTTTATATTTTTGTCGAAATAAAGGTATTCGGATTTCGTATTTTTGAGGATTTATAAAAAATATTTTTAATAAAAATATATGTTTTATTGTCAAAAACTAATAAAAAAAAGGCTTTGGCGTTTCTGACATTAAATTTGGCAAAAAAAAATCTGACAACTCTGGCTGCCGTTCCCAACTTTCCTACAATTAACATGGGCGCTGCCAGTTGTTATTAATATAAAACCCGCCAAATGCAAATTTTTTCATTTGTGCAAAAAATTTTGTGCATATTTATTTAATTTATTTTTTTAAAATAAGACCTATAAATAATTAACCAAATTCGATATTCGACAGCTTTATTTTTAAAAGCTTAGTCGAGTTTTAGAGCACGAAATTAGTATGGAAAACCGCTTTTAATGTATACATTACTTAAGCATTCGTTTATGAAACGTTACTCTTCATTTAAGTAAAATAAAGTTACTCTTCTTCGAATCGACCAACTTTTAAAAAAAAATTCTAGCGGAACGATTTTTAAAGTAAAAAATCAACAACAAATTTTTAAGTTAAGCATTTTATTAAAAAAAAAAAATAAAGCATAAAATATATGAGTTTTCCTCTCTTTCAAAGGAACTTTTATTTGTTCGGGTGAAATCTTGCAACTTAATTTTGAAGCAGATACCTTGAATTTTGTAAATACGTTCAGTTTGGCTGATAATGCACGGTTAACTTCGTAAAGTTATTCTTAATCCAGCTTGGTAAGACACCCAAGATGTCGGACTAATTATTTTTAATGCATTCCTACAATATGAGTATAAAAGGAAGGGCTTGCTGAGGAAAGGTCGACAAATAAAGTGACGTTACTCTAGATCCAATGCGGCGGACTAAGTTTTGAATGAAATAAATTAAAAGTAAAAAATCTTTTTTAAAAAAAAACAAGCTTTTATTTAAATGCGCTGAAAAGAAAAAAATATTTTAAAAATAAGAAACGCTTTTATTTAAAAGCTCTAAAAAGAAAATTTGAGTTTAGAACTTTTACTATCAACTTATAACGTCATTAAACAATTTGTATGGTATACAAGCTTGTCGCGAGATTAACTTGTGTAGACAAACAAGTAAATTATATAACTTGATGTGATTGATTTTAACTAAACAAATTTTCAAACAAAGTAAATACATACATAAAAATAGATTAATGACGTTATAAGTCGATAGTAAAGGTTTATTAATTTTTTTCTTTTTAGCGCATTTTAAAAAGGTTTTTTAATTTTTATAAAATACAAACATAATACCCATAACATAATAATATGATAATAACATAATAATGAATAATAATAGTTACTAGCTATTTGTTCATTGTTTTAATATTTATAGTTGGTGCAATCGCTGCTATTTTTATTTATTTTTTGTTTAAATTTAAACGTATTTTGTTCTTAAAATACGACATAAATTCTAAATTTTTTCTTACATTATTTTTGTTTAAATTAATTTTTGAAAAATTGCGCTCTTACTTTGAATAAGCCTCACAACAATTTTTTTTTCTTTCTATTAAAATGAAGTTATTTAAACAAATGGAAAATGAGAACACCAAACAAGTTTTAAAATCGCCACGTTTGGCGAAAAATCACTACATGTGGCAGCCCAGATTGTACTATGAATTTTTTAAAACAATGTGGCAAACCGCTACTGGCAATGTGTTAAAGAAAAAAGTATAAGCACCGTAATCATAGTACAGGGGTTTCCATTTCTTTGCACAATTGTGCGCACCACTACTAACACATATTTTTATACTCTTCAATTCAGTCGTCGATGTGACTTCGACAAGTGTGCATGTCTAGCGGATGCTATATTATTTTGTTTCAGCTTACACTCAAAAAATATTGTGCGGTCAAAAATGCTTTTGGTAACATCCAATGCCTTGCGTGCAATTTTTATTTAGAGTTTAAATTTTAAGACTAAAATGTAGAATAATGTAACATTTCATAAGTTTACATGCAAAGCAAAGAACTTTGTGAAATGGTAATTATTTGAGATTTAAAAGCAATTTTTAATATTTCAGATAAAAAATTTCAAAATGTCTAACAGTCCTATGTGGAAGAAGCTGATAGTCACATTTATTATAGGTTTTATTTTACATACGTTTATGGATTCGGTTCTTATAATTTTACAACACTTTTTTATTTTTTCTTATGCAATACTAAAAATTATTATTATAAATTATTATCTGATCACTAATTCCACTAACACCGTGGTAATCGTTATAAAACAGATTACCCAGTTTTGGTGTTTAAAAATATTAATGTGTTCTTATAAAAAGAATTAAAACCTCTGCTAATTTTTTTATTGAGTGTGATTATACATTATGCTGTTAAAAAAATTATATATTTATTTGATGATACGTCATTTATAATTTTGTAAATAACTTAAAATTATATAAAAATACATATGTAACGTGAATCCAAATCAACAAAACTTTCAAATTTTCAAATAATATCTACATTGTTTTGCATTTAAGCTAACGATATGTGTTTTGTTTGTGAAAAAAAATCTTTGATGCCTGTAAAAGGGTCCATTTTTCTTTCGTAAAAAAGACGTACCTAAATGCAGAAATTATTAAGAAAAAAAATAGCCACAAGAATTTGTTGGTATTTTGTGCTTGTAAAAATATTTTTGTTTCTGTACCAATCGCGTCGGTAGGTTTTTTTCTTTGAAAACACTTTTTTAAGTAAGTAAAAATATTTAAAAAACAAGTTAAAGTCTTGTTTTCCTACAATTTATGTGTAAACCTATACATATAAAAGCAAATGTGACAGCAGGTAACATTTTTGGGTAAGAAGATGTGTTTTATTGATGTATTAATGAAACTTTATTGTTTAGCACTATTTTTATTGCTTACTTTTTTATGCTACAATTATATGACCGAGTCCAAAGAGTTAACCTTACTAATTTATGGTATTTATTTAACGTAACTTTGACCTGTTACAATGACTATACATTTTTGCAGGCAAACTCAGGTGCGCATTTGGTATTTTGTAAAAAGTTATGATATACTATTAGCTAGAATTAAAATGTATGCACAGATGTTTGAAGTATGAGTAACCCAACAACGTGAATACCCTTTCTATTTTACTTACCACTATGAACCCCCTAACTTTTTACTACAATAACTTTTTCACGTTATAATTCTCATGTAATTTATTTTATTTTTGAAAAAATAGACCAGGGAAATCCATTTCTATGCACAATTGTGTATACCACTACTAAAGGTACGTTCAGACTGGTGAAATATTTGAAAGCAAACATCAAATATTTCATTAACGTAGTCTGAACACAAAATATTTTTGAGTATCAAATAAAATAACAGCTGATTTTGAGCAAATAAAAGTATTTGCCGGCAAACAAATATTTGTCCAATGTGAACATAGTGTGAACACAAAAAATCAAATATTTTAGTAATTTTTGAGCAAACATTTATTTGATATTACAAAAAAATTGTAAGAGCAAACAACGACAAATAATTTTAGCCATGTTCCGGATAGAAGCAATTTTTCCTGTAAGTTTTTGGATTCTTTACAATTTTAAAGATTTTTTATAATTATTAGACTTTGTATCGTGCCGCTATTAGCAAATGTTTGCCATTCCTTATAGTTTTAGGCACTTTTACTAAATTTTATGGCTTGTTTGAAATATTAAAATGGTTCGCGATTTTCGCTATTTCTGCAACATTTTTTTTTTGTTCTTCCCCTACATTTTGTTTTTTAACCGCTTTAGCAATTTCAAATATATTTTAGGGTTTGTTTCCAAGTTTGCAATTTTTCGCGAATTTTAGCCATGCTCGCGAAGAAGCGATTTTTCACTGTAAATCTTTAGAGCATTAACGATTTTTAATAATTATAAGGCTTTGCTATCATACCGCTATTATCAAATTTTTGCGAATTTCCGCTAATTTAGCAATTTTTATCGAATTTTTGCCATTCCTTTTAGTTTTAGGCACTTTTAATAAATTTTATGGCTTGTTTGAAATATCTAAATTTTTCGCGAATTTTCGCTATTTTTGCAAAAAATTTTTTTCCCGACATTTTGTTTTTTAACTGATTTAGAGACTTCAAATATATTTAAGGGTTTATATCCAAGTTTGCAATTTTTCGCAAATTTTAGCCATGTTCCCGTTACCCATTGTCTTCCAGTTTTTTTTATATTTTACATTCTCCTGTTCTAACACTATGAAAGATGCTGCTCCACAGAATAAAAAAAATAAATTAGCTTTTGCGCTCATTTTTACTATTTGTGAAATATATTATTATTTTTGAACACTTTCATTAAATAATTATTTGATGCAAATATTTATTTTAGTCTGAACGCATGGCAAACATGAATTAATTTATTTTATTTAACACTTTTTGCCAACTGTTTCATCAAACAAAAATTGTCAAATGTTTGAGCTTAGTTTGAACATTAAACAAAATATTTTTTTGTTCCACACAGTTTGAAGCAAATATCAGAACAAATATTTTCGTCAAATATTTCATTAGTCTGAACGTACCTCAATACATATTTTTGTTTCAGGTTAACAGAAAAAACTTTATGATGGCACTTAAAAAATATTGTGCGGTCAAAAACGCTTTTGGTAACATCCAATGCCTTATATGGTATACAACATTTAAGGAAGGAACGGAATATGTTATTAAACGTGTGATTTGCGTGCAATATTTATTTTTTATGAATTTTTAAAACATAAAAATCTTTAATTTTTTTACAATTGTTTGATAAGATATTTAAAACTGATTTAGAGTCAAAAAGCTTCCGAATGAAAAAAAAGTGCAGTTTTAAAATCAGCGACATTGAATTGGTAAAGAATTGCTACAAATTTTTTATCAACACAAAAAATTTTTAATTTTGTACCTTTGTGTTATACAACTTATAAAATATATTACTAACATTTTATTTCGGCTGTATATGAATGCATTCTCTCAATTTTTTTACTCTCTGGTACTCACTAATACACAACCAAAAAATTTTTGGAAATCCCTGTCATAGTATATAACAGGGGTTTCCATTTCTTTGCACAATTGTGCGCACCACTACTAACACACATTTTTATACTCTTCAATTTAGTCGTCGATGTGACTTCGACAAGTGTGCATGTCTAGCGGATGCTATATTATTTTGTTTCAGCTTACACTCAAAAAATATTGTGCGGTAAAAAATGCTTTTGGTAACATCCAATGCCTTGCGTGCAATTTTTATTTAGAGTTTAAATTTTAAGACTAAAATGTAGAATAATGTAACATTTCATAAATTTACATGCAAAGCAAAGAACTTTGTAAAATGGTAATTATTTGAGATTTAAAAGCAATTTTTAATATTTCAGATAAAAAATTTCAAAATGTCTAACAGTCCTATGTGGAAGAAGCTGATAGTCACATTTATTATAGGTTTTATTTTACATACATTTATGGATTCGGTTCTTATAATTTTACAACACTTTTTTATTTTTTCTTATGCAATACTAAAAATTATTATTATAAATTATTATCTGATCACTAATTCCACTAACACCGTGGTAATCGTTATAAAACAGATTACCCAGTTTTGGTGTTTAAAAATATTAATGTGTTCTTATAAAAAGAATTAAAACCTCTGCTAATTTTTTTATTGAGTGTGATTATACATTATGCTGTTAAAAAAATTATATATTTATTTGATGATACGCCATTTATAATTTTGTAAATAACTTAAAATTATATAAAAATACATATGTAACGTGAATCCAAATCAACAAAACTTTCAAATAATATCTACATTGTTTTGCATTTAAGCTAACGATATGTGTTTTGTTTGTGAAAAAAAAATCTTTGATGCCTGTAAAAGGGTCCATTTTTCTTTCGTAAAAAAGACGTACCTAAATGCAGAAATTATTAAGAAAAAAAAATAGCCACAAGAATTTGTTGGTATTTTGTGCTCGTAAAAATATTTTTGTTTCTGTACCAATCGCGTCGGTAGGTTTTTTTCTTTGAAAACACTTTTTTAAGTAAGTAAAAATATTTAAAAAACAACAATTGCAGCCAGCAGCATATGTTGTGTGTTCGTGTTGCCTGCTGTCTCGAATGTGTTTAATCATTTAGAATAACTGGATTTAGAATAACTTTACACACGCTTGATCGGTTCAAGGTATCTGCTTCAAAATTGAGTTGCAAGATTTCACCCGAATAAATAAAAATTCCTTTCGAATTTTGAAAGAGAGGAAAACTCATATATTTGATGCTTTATTTTATTTTTTAATAAAATGCTTAACTTAAAAATTTATTGTTGATTTTTTACTTTAAAAATCGTTCCACTAGAATTTTTTTTAAAAAGTTCGTCGATTCGACGAAGAGTAACTTTATTGTACTTAAATGAAGAGTTACCTTTCAGGGTTAAAATACACAACTAGTTTCTTATAAACTAAATTTTTTTATATTTTAACAGTCTTACATTAAAAGCGGTTTTTCCATACAAATTTCGTGCTCTAAAACTTGACTAAGCTTATAATAATAAGGCTGTCTAATATCGAATTTGGTTATTTATAGGTCTTATTTAAAAAAATAAATTAAATATGTGTATGTATATGCATAACATTTTTTGCTCAAATGCAAAAATTTGCATTTGGCGGGTTTTATATTAATAACAACTGGCAACGCTCATGTATATTGTAGGAAAATTGTTGTCAGAAGAGTTGTCAGATTTTTTTTTTTTTTTGCCAAATTTAATGTCAGAAACGCCAAAGCCTTTTTTTTTTATTAGTTTTTGACAATAAAACATATATTTTTATTAAAAATATTTTTTATAAATCCTTAAAAATAAATTTTTTCCGAATACCTTTATTTCGTCAAAAATGTCGCCATGATATGAACATTGTTTAATTCTTATTTAAACCAAAATAAAAATGATTAGCGGACACAAAAAAAGTACAATATTGACTATAAAATAGTTTACGGTAGTCTACTTAAAGCAGCTAGCATTAAACAAATATTTTATATATATCTAAAAGGGTATACATTTCCGCGGCAAGACAATTCTTATTGTTTTTTCAATACATTGTATAGGATTTTATTGATTGATTATATTGCATATAATTCATAACTCGTTATAACGCGTCAAGAAGTTCCTATTGCATTATATATTGAAGGTTAGTTTTTGTGGAGTTCATTATTAAAAAAACTCTTTCAACACAGACATTAGCAGTTGAAATTACATGCATATAAAGACAGTCGAAGCAAGTTGTTTGAAATGGTACGTACCGGACTTATAGTTATAACATTTTAGCCAAAACTAATTTAAATTAGATGGAATACCATCATTGAAATAATCTTTCCAAATAAAAAACGGAAAATTTGGCCAAGAGTCTCAAAACAAATGTATGGCTTATCAAATAGGAAACAAAATCGACATATCGCACTTAATCAACAAGAGGGTATTAACTCAAAATTTAAAAATTTTCTGTAGAAGCAAAACAATTTTTAATTTAACATTGAAGGCATATGGAAATGAATTTTAAAACCAACCGTTTCATTAGCAAAAAGTAGACAAAATAGCAAGATATTTTTACAGCTGGCAGATATAATATAACGTGTAGATTTTTTCGAAAAAGTGGAAAAATAAAAATTTTGAGATAATACCCTCTTGTTGATTAAGTGCGATATATCTTATAAGCCGCAAAAAAAATCGTCATGCCGGCAAAAAGCTTGATAGTCGCCGTTTGTCGACAACCCTGATTGTATTATGAAAATACAAAAAAAAAAAGCAATGTGGCAATGAGTAACAGAAACAGCTCACAAGAATAAAAATACACAAGAATAGTATTGTTGTTTCTTTTCAATCAGTTATTCTATCAAGTAAACAAAAAAAAAGACCAAAAGTTTTAAATTATGTCGATATAATAATAATTATTTAACAATAATAATCACATGTTACCAAAGTTATTAGGACTTTGATTAATAAAGTTTTTCTGTATTGCGGGTTTTCAGGCTTCCGGAACACTTTTCAAATATTTACATATTACTATATTTAAATATATAACAAGTGCATAAACTGTTACTACTATATATTTTAACTCAAACTTATAAATAAATTGTGAAGTTTTCCAAAATAAAATTTTTTTAACCCTAATAACTTTAAAATTTTATATGATGGAGTTTCTTAAAATATAGCATATAAAAACTTGGGGTGTTCTCTATAACATATTATATTTGAGGAAATATTATTATACATATCGATAAAATTTTAAGATAAATCCTCTTAAGGGGTTAATAAATCGGTATATTTAATACATCATATGAAATGTGTTTCGAAAGACTTTATTATGATACCAATACTTTAAAGTTTCAGATTATATTTTTCTTCCTATACTATTGATAAAGTGCTCTGAAACATTTACGACCTATAATTCATAAACTTAGTGCGTTGAACCAAAAAATTACAGTAGAATCGCGATACAGTAATCTTGCGGTCAAGTTAACCAAATTTTAGCGCTTCTGTGCCGCTCTAACTCTAACTTTTCAGATCGTATTAGTAAAAGTACTGATTTGTACAATCGATAACAAATTAGATTAAATTTTAAGCTGAAAGTTGAGAGTTTAAACAAAATTGAGAAATACATGAAAGAAAAACTATCGGCGTCCAAATTTTATTTTGGAAAACTTCACAATTTATTTATAAGTTTGAGTTAAAATATATAGTAGTAATAGTTTTTGCAGTTGTTACATATTGAAATATAGTAATATGTAAATATTTGAAAAGTGTTCCGGAAGGCTGAAAACCCGCAATACAGAAAAACTTGATTAATCGAAGTCCTAATAACTTTGGTAACATGTGTATATTATTGTTAAATAATTATTATTATATCGACATAATTGAAAGATAAAGCAAATTTAGTAAAAAAGTCAGTCAAAAGTATGAGCATTTGAAATGGGCTCTTAATGGGTTAATAAATCGGTGTGCTTTAAACACCATGTGAAAAGCACTTTCAATTTTTCAATGATACCCATACTGCTAAAACTTAGAGCGTTGGCGTGACAAACATCTTCATATATAACTTCTTTTAAGGATACTAAAAATTAATAATAATATCGATTTGTGGTGAGCCGCGCTTATATTCTTGTTTCAATCCGGTTCTTTGCTGTTAACCAAAAAATTATTATTATATATTATAAGCAATAATTCTTCTAATTTTTGATTATATTAGCAGCACTTTTTCTGTTTTGTAGCGTACAAAAATAGAAATTAGTTTAATTTGACTACAACGACAAAATTAGCATAGACAACAACCTGCAGCCATTTTGCCGTGTCTTCGTTAAAAAATTAATTTCCATATACACACATGTATTCTATTGTTGACATATTGAAGTCGGTAGTCTGCTGTCTCGAATGTGTTTAAAGCATTACTCAGCGAATTTTTCCAAAAAAAATTGTCGTGTTGGGTGAAATTCTTCGTTCGTCCCAGTTGTGTTCCTAGAATGCATTAGTCTTGTGCGAGCATCAGCGTTGCCAAATGTGCAGATTTATCTGCGCTTTGCAGTTTTTCCAAACATTGAACAGTTTTGAAGTTTTTTATTAAAAAATAATATTGTTACGAAAGTAACTTAAGTTAAGAATAAGTTTAGTTTATTAGTAATTTTATTAGTTTAAAATGTTATTGTATTAGTTTCGCATATTTTTAATGTAGACCCACTGTACAGAATTTTCTAGTACAAATGTAATGTTATGATTGTTATAGATAAATGTATAACATAATAGTGTTGAGATTATCTTTAACCCAAAAAGTATGCTTTAGTTTATTGATGTATAAATCAATTTAAATTCAGCCACAGTGGTAATGCATAATGATATTCGCTGTAAGATAATAAAATCTCGATTCGCCCAGAAATGTCTAAAATGTTACAGACATTTCGCCGAGTAGAATGATCTAGAGACATCTAGATGTCAGCGAACAGAGTATAAATACTCGCGAAGGTTGGCATCGATATTCAGTATAAGTACGATTATTTAAGTGTGTACATCACAATTATAAGTGGTAAAATTGACTAAGTTCTAAATAAAGTGGCGTGAATAGTTTATCGTACAGCTATAAAGTAAAGTGTTTTATTTATTTTTTTAAAGTTGCAATAAAAGAACTCAAGAGGTTTATTATAAAGGAAATAAACCAAAAACGTTATTGAAAAGGCATTAACGTAACAATATTTTTATTTTCAATTCTGTTATACTTATTAGTTTTTATTTTGTAAGCCATAATCTTCATAATCAAAAACACAAACGGCTTGGGAAATACGCACTCACCGTTAACAAATAAGCCACACAAACCTAATTAATAATTTTGCAATAAATTCTAATCAAAAACTTTTATTCTTTATAATTTTTTATGCTTCGTCGTTTCCTTCTTGACTCTGCAAAATTTTCACTTAAATGAATAAATTTTGCAATAGGTAGCTTGGAAAATATGCAACATTTCTATAAAAATGTATTAATCGTTGGGCAAATAGCCCAAGAAAATGTACAATTTTGACATGTTTGCCAAGCCATTTGAGTAGTTTATTTGGCTTTTACTTTTAAAAGTTTAATTATGTCCCTGCTTACATTTTGTGATTTTTGTTGTTTCTTTTTTACAATTACATTTGAGGTTTCATTGTAAAATTTCTATTGCAGCAATTTTTCATGTATGTTCACTTGACAAATAGCAAATCCGAGACGGAACTAAAGTAAATTTTGGTTAAATTAAGAAACACAACAAATCCCAAGACTACATGTACTTGTGTATCCTTCTTAATTCCACTCTCTTTAATCTAACCAACAAAGTAACGATATTCGTTAATAATATAATATAATAATTAAGTAAATTATATATATTTCTTTGGGCTATTTTAATGTGCGAGCATTCAAACAAGCAGGTTCTGTTGACGCTTGCTTTAGAATTGCACTGTGAGAAATGTTTATAGAAGAATGGGAATTTAATTTCTTGTTTGGAGAAAATTTTTTTGGCAAGCCCGAATGTTTAGTATGTAAATGTCCGTTGTCACGAGCAGCAAAATTTAATTTAATAATACATTATAATTCACGCCATAATGAATATAAAAATATTTCTCATGAAGAAAGAAAATGTCTAATTTTAAAATTAAAAAAACCTTTTTATGAAAAAATGATCCTTGATTTTAAGAATTCGAAAGTTGAAAATGACCCCGAGCGATGCAAAAGAAAAGCATCATATATCGTTGCAAGGAAGAAATAAAACTATATTTTCTCTATATTTCTCTGTAAAACAATTTATAATAATAGTTCAAGCTCTAATTACAAATCTTAAAGGTAAAAATTGAACTAGTTTTAAAAGAACAACTGAAATATATGATGAATTTCCTAAAGATTATAGACTTAACGAATATATTAGTTTACTTCAAGACATATTAAATAATTGTAACAATCGTTTATCGGATTGTTCTAATATTGAGTGTAAACAGAGTAATGACATCAGAAAAGAACTTTTGAAAATGCGTTCGGACTTAAATATACCGTTGACGGCTGGGTAGGAATTCTGGAAAAATTTAAACGAACAGATATATATAACAACTAAAAATGAAATTTTTAAATTATAATCTATGTTCGGGTCAACATATATGTATATGCGAGTCCTCGTTTTCAATTTTAAAGCTAATTAAGAGTAAACTTAGAAATAACTTAACAGATGAACACTTAGAGGATCTTCTTCGCATTAAATATTTCCCATATGAAAACGTTATTACATTTAACAAAAATTCCACCACCTGGATAACTATCTTGCCGCGATGTGGTGGCTTAAGTGTCGGCTGTAGTGTCTGTCTTGGAACTTGAATCCGGACAGCTGAGTCGGAACAAGTTTAAAGGCAGACGCTTTAAGGCCAGCATGACCAAGGGTTATCCATTCCTCATCCTATTCCCTTCACCTACAATCCTTCCCCCCCCCCTTTTATTCCCACTTCCCCCACTTTTAAGGTCAAGGTGGTTGATAGCAGTGCCGAGGATCTGGATGACTAGTTAGTGGTTAAAGAAACTAGTCGCGAACAGCTTCCCTCTGACGCTGATGGCAAAGGTCAGTTGTAATTCTAGCCTAGTCCGTGCAAGCCGTCACTGCGCGAGATGGTCCTTTGTATACGTGCATACTCGTGGGATTGGAAACTGGACGATTTCAAGATAAAACAAAATACGGACATAGTGACAGAAGTTGGTGCAGGGAGTATCACTGACAACTCCACAGGCCCGATGTCAGATTCAGACTCGGATCTGCTTGGTGTTCACAGGGATATTCTGCTGCAAGAAAGTCAGTTAGTGACAGAACTGACAGAGACCAACTGGATGGGCTCGACAATGGACTCACTGACACGCTCTGGGACCTCGGAAAGACTCGGTGATCTGACCTTGGACTCTGATGTTGAGCACGAAATAGCTATGTCCTAGCACTAGCATCGGTATACTTACCATATGAGGCTACCGATCCACCTGGTGTGAAAGTACGTGAGTTGGTGGAGCACTCGAGCAGAAGCGGCTCGAGACTGGTACTAGGTTGCTAATGCACACCATACCCAATGGGGAAGTACCGACATCAACAAAAGGGGTGAGTCTATGTTTGATTTTATTATTGCTAGCAATCTTTACATCTGTAATAGGGGGAATACGCCAACATTCAGAACTAGAGATAGGGAGGCAGTAATAGATGTAACATTGACGAACTATAGAGACTTAGTAGATGATTGGAGGGTGGCTTTGGAATTTTCCTTCTCTGACCATGGTCGTATATCCTTTAATCTAAAATTCGAAAAGTCAAAAAGGCGTCCTTATAGGAATCCAAGGAGGACGAACTGGGATTCCTTTTCGGGATTGGTGAATAGTAACCTTAAAGTTACACACGATTGGGGGTCGACTTCGGCCGGTGTGGAGCACCTGGTGGGTACCTTTACGGAGGTGTTGACCAGTAGCTATGAGCGATCTTGTCCGCTGAATTTTCCGGGTAGGCGCTCGCAACCGAGATGGTGGACAGGTGAGTTGAGGACTCAAAGGACCACTGTCAGAAGGTTATTCAATAGAGCGAAGCATACGCGTAGGGATGAGGACTGGAGTAACTTTAGGATAAGTTATAATAGGTATAAGGGAGATATTAGAAGGGCTAAAAGGGACTCGTGGATCAAATTTAGCGAGTCAGTGGAATCTGTAAATGAGATGTCCAGGTTCAGAAGGATTTTATCCAAGGACCCTGTGGTCCCGGGATTTATTCAGAGACCGGACGACTCATGGACGGAATCTAGCTCAGAATCTCTCTGTTTGCTTATGGAGACTCACTTCCCGGGTTGTGTGGATCCTGGGACGGGGGAACAGGTGGGGTGTGGTAACCACTTTTCTGGATCGGGCTCGGGAGGTGAGATAAGGGAGGCGGTGGGGGATATCATCACCTTGGATAAGGTTACATGGGCGGTTAATACTTTTGGGTCTTACAAATCGGCAGGACCAGATGGTATATTTCCGGCTATGCTACAGAATATCCAGGGATCATCACTCCTATTGCTGGTGGAACTATTTAGGGTATGTCTGCTTAATGGCTACATTCCTAGAGGGTGGAGAGAGGTCAGGGTTATTTTCATACCTAAGGCAGGTAGAACCGGTCACTCTAAACCCAAGGAATTTAGACCTATCAGCCTATCGTCTTTTCTTGTGAAGACATTAGAAAGACTGATTGATCTGCATCTGAGGACGAAGATTGACGCCGGCATCATCAGCGGCGCTCAGCATGCCTATCTTAAGGGTAGGTCTGTTGAGAGTGCGCTTCATGATGTGGTGGGTTATATAGAACGGGGATTGCGAGACAAGGAATACACCTTGGCGGCATTCCTGGATATAGAGGGGGCCTTTAATAATGTGAAAATAGAGGCTATAAGGCAGGCACTGAGTGATTTAGGGGTTTCGTTATTCTTGGTCGAATGGATAACTCTGATGCTTAGCAGTAGAGTTATTCACTCGGACTGGGGAAACGAGCGCTTAAGGAAACTCGTGACTAGGGGGACTCCACAAGGGGGAGTTCTCTCTCCCTTATTGTGGCTCTTGGTTGTCAATGTCGTTCTGGGACGTTTTGACAGTATAGGTCAGAAGGTCGTCGCCTACGCGGATGATGTAGTTATATTGGTATCGGGCAAGTTTCTGCCGACAATTAGCGATGTCATGCAAGGGGCGCTGGGCGAACTGGCAGCATGGGCGACTGATAAGGGCTTGGGAGTTAATCCGGAGAAGACAGAATTAGTTCTTTTCACTAGGAGGTACAAGGTGGAGAATTTTAGGCTGCCGGTACTAGGGGGAGTAGAGCTTAGGCTATCTGATAGTGCTAAGTATCTAGGAGTTTTTCTGGACAGTAAGCTGTCCTGGAAGAGGAATACTCAGGAGAGGCTAAAGAGGGGTCTCAATGCTTTCTATGCTTGCAGATCGTCGATAGGTAGGAGTTGGGGACTCCGGCCGTCAGTTGTGGGATGGCTGTACTCTTCGGTGGTAAGACCCATTCTTACGTATGGATGCTGTGTTTGGTGGGAGGCATTGAAACTAGCTAGTCGGAGGGACCTTCTGTCTAAGGCTCAGAGGTGTGCTTCGATCGGCATGACAGGTGCCTTGAGAAGTACGCCTCAGGCGGCTCTGGATGTTATTCTTCATCTTCTGCCTATAGAGCAGTATGTGTGGGAAATGGCAGCAAGGAGCATTCTTAGGCTGAGGGAGCTAGGACTGTTAGGAAATTTCACGGAGGGTCACTCGCGGATCTTGAGTGAAATTGGTACTAGTGGCTATCACCTAGGCTCGCCCGGCTCTACGGATTATTTGGTCACTAGGGTCGATTTTGGGCGTTTGCCAGAGGTGATATTGCCTTCAAGGGAGAGCTGGTCAGGGCAGGGCAGATTGTATAGGGGATTTGCTATTTTCACTGATGGCTCGAAGATGAAGGGCACGGGTGCGGGGGTCTACATTGAGGATCTGGACATCAGAAGGTCATATAGACTTCCCGACGACTGCAGTGTATTTCAGGCGGAGGTTCTGGGGGTTCTCAGAGCCGTAGAATTGGTAGGAGCTAACATTGCCAAGGGCTCGGAGGTCACCATATATGTGGACCGCCTGACTCTTAGGGCCTTAATGGGCTGTTATGTGAACTCCAGGCTAGTGGACGATTGCAGGAGGGCTCTAGGAGTAATCTTAGGGAATTATGTTGTGAGGCTCTGCTGGGTACCAGGTCACTGCAACATCACCGGCAATGAGATAGCTGATGAGTTGGCAAGACTGGGCTCGGAAATGGAAGATCCTGACAGTTTGCAAGTGGTCAGGCCTCCAATGGGCTTCTACTTTGGGAGAATTAGGGAATGGATTCTGAACAGGACTAATCGGGCTTGGCGGGGCCGAACGGACTGCCGAGTATCGCGCACTCTGTGGCCGATGCTTAGTAGGTCAAATTCGGACGCGCTGCTGGGTAAGAGTAGGGCCTGCGTCAGGACCATGATAGGTATTATCACGGGCCACTGTATGATAGGCAGAATGGCGGTGAGAATGGGGTCTGGCTTATCGGATATATGTAGGCTGTGTGAGGACCCAGAGGAGCTGGAGACAGTTGAGCACTTTCTGTGCCACTGTCCCAGGCTACAGAACAGCAGGCTGAGGTGGCTAGGTAGCAGATTCCTGCACGAATTAGGAGATGTCTCGGGCTGCGGGCTCGAGAATCTGATGGGATTCGTAATGGGAATGACCTGGCTGCGCGGCAGGAGGCTGGGAAACATGTAGGGCAGTTTTTCCTGTTTGGTAGGGTTGGGTTTTGCTTGTTCTGTCCGATTTCTTATCTTCCACTATCTTCCTTCCCTGTGCTTTCACCATTTACTTCTACTACTCTGTCACACTAGACATCTTTCTCTTCTTTCTTCCTTTGTTTCACTAATTAAAGGCATCACAATGGACCATATTGGTCTCTGGGTGAGGGTGTGAAGTTTGCTTCCCACCAGCCTTTCTAACCTAACCTAACCTAACAAAAATTAGTTTTTAACAATTTTTGTTAACAAAATACTAAAATAAATTAACTTTAATTGTTGTTTTTCATTAAAATTTTCTTTATTGATTCGTTTAAGTTTTATTAAAGCAAGTAATTAATTTTTGAATTTATTTTTGTTTCAATAGATTAACACACGTTTTAATGAAAATTAAGTTTTTTTTTTTTTTTTTTTTTTTTTTTTTTTTTTTTTTTGAAGAATGTGAATTTATCTATCTAATTTTAATGATTTTTTGTTTTTGATTTTATATAAAACATACGCTTATGTTTTAAGTTTTTACATTAACAACCAGCTTGGTTTTTAAAACAAGAAACTAACACAAACATTTCTTTAAACTCACAAAAAAAAAAACGTCTGCATGTATGTGTTGCAGGGCACTGGTTTATATAATGACTGGGAATTATTAGGGTATTATTTCATGAAACGCTTATTAAAGTTTTATTTATAACTAAGACAGGTTGTAGTTTTAGCTAATTGCAAATGTATGCATCATCAATTATTAGAAAAATTATATATTTGTTTTTTCTTTCAAAATTTAACATATTCATGAACGAACTTTAAATTTAACAAACGTTTATTAACTAAAGTTTTCATAGAAAATTTGCTTTGTTAACCCTTATTAAATAGAACATTTTTATGAGTACGCAGGTGAGCGTTAAAGATTTAAACAAGTATGGAGTTGTTCTTATTCTCCTATAAAAATTTCATAATTCAGGTATAGTTTGGTTTAGACTAAATCTTAAAGGTTTTAGGTATAAATTGTGAAGTTTAAATTATTAGGGAACATTTTGAAAATTACTTTTTTTTTTCTTTTAAATTTAGAATTGTAGTAAATTTGTTGTTTAATGGTAAATATAGATCATTGACTAATAGAATTGGTTACTTTTAAAGTCGAGAATTCTGTGAAAGCTCTGAATGAATTCTATAAAAGGTAGTGTAAAGGAGTGTTCAAATAATCCTTGAACATGAATTTAAATAGTGGATAAGGAATAAAATACATTTAATCTACAGTTAATAATTTTAGCCTAAGTAAACAAACATTAATGTTTTTCCCACTAATGATTTAGGTAGAAAACATTAATGTTTGTTTACTACTAATGATGTTAGTAAACAAAACTTCATGTTCTTTCCACTGATAACTTAATAAGTAAAGAAACAAACATAATTACCAACATCTGCAGTAACGATGTTGGTTTTCCCAAATTGTAATAAATAATTAGAGTTTCAGTTTAAATGTGTGATAAAACATACTCATGTGCGTTGACACACGCAGGTAACCAACCCTTATTATTTCTTCCTACGTTAGTTTAAGTTTTGTTAAGTTAGCTCTTAAGGTTTTTAATTTGTAAATAAAATTGGGTGTCTTACAAACATTCAACGAAAATTGTTTAAATTATTAAAGCAGTTTGTACATGGTCCTTCGATAAAAAAAACAGCGGCTATTAAAAAATATATAGAAGCGTTAGTTGTGGCTTAAACAGCGACAATCGAAAAAAAAATCTTTAAAAAGCCAAAAAGTTTTATAGCGAAAATAAAATGGCACAAAGACATAAGCGATGAGATTGCTACCATTCTAACAAAATTGGAAAGCAGTTCAGTAAGGAGTTCAACAATCAATCAATATTAAAAACGGATTGAGAGCTTAGAAGCTAAATTCAAAAGCAATGACGATAAACTTTTCAAATAAGGGAAGACTACTTTGAGAAAAAATATTTTGAAATGGTAACATAAATGATTGATCGATGCAATATAGCAATGCTAAGGGAAATACAGGTTCCTGAGGAAGATACATCATCAATAACACGAGGAGAGATAAAAGCAATGATTCAACAATTGCTTGATGTCCAGAGAACAGAAAAAAAATTTCCGCAATTTGAACAGGAGTCAGAAAACTATTGCAAAGTTTAAGAGATCCCAGAAGAAAAAAAAACTGGCTCACATTTCCGAAAAGAAATACAAAAATTGGAAGAATCTTTTTTGGATGTTGGTGGAAATATTTTTATATTAGAGCACAAAAAAGTGTCTGGGAAAAGAAAATGTTGAACATAAAAAGCATATACCATGACTTAATAATCAATCATAATGTAGACGAAGACGGGGAAGAAGAATGGGAGCTGATTAAAAAACAATATGAAGAAGCCTTAAACGTATTATTGAGAAAAATATCTAAATTAAGCAAGTATTAGAAGCAATAAAAATACCGAATTTTAATGGTGACATTGAGGAGTGGCTATCGTTCAAAAATATGTTAAGTCAATTTGTTCATTTAAGTAATCTTCCAGCTGTAGGAAAGTTGGTAAGGCTAAAAAACCAAGTAAGAGGGGAAGCATTAAATATAAGTCAAAATCGTCAGATTACTGAAAGAAATTATCAAATAGCCTGGGAAATTTTAGGCCAACGATATGATAATAAGAGAATATTGTTCACAAAGTTAGTAGTTAAAATACAAGACCAACCAAACATAAACATAAATTCAGCAAGTAGCCTGAGACATTTGCTAAATATTACAAATGAAAGTATGCAAGCATTAAAGGCAATGGGAGTTCAGTAAGATGAAGCTGATCCTATTATTGCCAGAATTATGTTGAAGAAACTAGACAAAGATGGGCTAGTGTTATATGAGCAAAGCACTAAAAAATCTAAAGATATACAAAAGTTAAGCGATGTAATGAATTTCATTGAACGACAATGTGAAGCGTTTGAAGCATCTTCAAGTAAGAAGCATAGCAACAATTCCAGTTACGACAAAAAACATCAAGACAGGACGACAATGCTTTCAACGGGAAGTGGCTACTGTAACTACTGTAAGAAGACTAATCACAAAATGTGGAAATGTACTAAATTCATAAACTCAACAGTCGAGGGTACAAATACTTGGGTAAGAAACGCTAAGATTTGCAAAGTATGTCTAAGCCACAAAATGGATAAAAGATGTTTCCAGAAAACTAAGTGCGAAAAGTGTGGAAAAATGCACCACAATATTTTGCATATTAATTACGATGAATCAGCAAAAAAGTCGCAAGAACAAAGATCAAACTCAATGAACACAAAAGCTCCAGTAGACGTTCTGCTTGCTACAGTGCAAATCAAGGTCAAGTCAAGTAATGGGGAACTGATACTGTTAAGAGGAATTATTGATCAAGGTTCACAAGCTACCACCGTGTCAGAGGAAGCGGCTCAAATATTAGCGCTACCACGGATGAGAAGTACGACGGAAATTTATGGTTTGGGAGGCGCAATGGTTGGTATAGCCAACGCTAAGACAAAATTAATAATAAAACCAAGATTTTTAAGTGATCAAGTAGTGGAAGTTGATGCTCTAATTTTACCACAACTTACAGGGGCACAACCAAGCCAATCATTTAAATTTAACGCAAGCGAATGGGACAATTATGTGTTAGCAGATCCAGCACTGAATATATCGGATCGGATAGATATTGTTATTGGAATGGACATAATAACAAGTATAATAGAAGAAAGTGTGTTCAAGAAGGATGGACTGTTAGCACAGTCCACTATCTTTGGATGGATTTTATCTGGTATCATAAATAAAAAAAATAGTTCAGGGAAAGCATTGGTAGCTACATCAAATTTAGAGCGGTTCTGAGAGCTAGACTCCTTTCCTTAGAAGAAACTTAATGCAAATATACAGTTACGACAAGACTATAATAAGCTTATGCGAGAATATTTAAAGCTAGGCCATATGGTACTGGAAAGTAAACCTGGTAACGGCAAATATTATTTACCGCATCAAGCGGTGATTAGAGAAGAGAGCATAACTACAAAGTTAAGAGTGGTTTTCGATGCCTCGGCAAAGTCATCAAATGGAAATAGCCTTAATGATATAATGTATGTCGGACCTAGATTGCAACGTGATTTATTCGATATCATTACGAAATGGAGATTATGGAAATACGTTATTACAGCCGACGTAGAGAAAATGTACCGGCAAATTAAGGTAGCACAAAAACATCAGCCTTATCAGCATATATTGTGGAGAGAAAGCAACAAAGAACGTATTAAAGAATATAAATTAACAACGATAACATACGTAACTTCATCCGTACATTATCAAGGAAGATTTCTACATGGACGATCTGGTGATGGGAGCTGATACAATCCATTCATGCAATCAGAAGCAAAATGACAAAAGGAGCTTGAGTATTATGGGCTTATGCTAAGGAAATGGTTATCAAATTATATAAGAATTATTGAGCATGTGTGCAGCCCGAGTGATAATGCAGTCATTCAAATAAAGGACGAAGAAACAGTCAACACATTGGGACTACAATGGGATCCAGTATTAGACAACTTTAGGTTCAACGTTAGCTTTCCAAAGAACGATAAGGTCACCAAAAGACAAGCTCTCTCTGAAGTTGCGAGAATATTCGATCCGTTGGGATGGTTATCACCCGTAATAGTTGTCGCCAAGCTATTTGTACAAAAATTATGGCTATTGAATTGTAAGTGGGACGAGCTTCTGTCGGATGACATGAATAAAGAGTAGAGGCTATTTACTAATGGTTTAGTTTATCTTCAAGAAATGCTATTGCTAATTTTATCGCTGATGAAACCAGTTAGAAGTCTGCAAACTGGACTTAACGATATTCTATCAATTAAAGAGCTTTCGCCAAATACCGCTATTTACCTTGATCATGTTGGACAGATAAATTCCATCAGTTCAAAGTGAAATCTCGTGGTATATTACGACTTATATTTGTACTTCGAAGAGCTTTCTAAAATTGGGAAGCTTATATCAAAAACTAAAAACGTGTGCCCAGAGTTAGAAGTGTATGAAGAATCATGTAAAATGGTCGTGTCAGCAGTGGAAAGACGATATAGTCTGCTCGTGCAAAATAACGAGTTGTTCGTCAGTGAATCCCGGAAAAAGAGAGCTCCTTTTGAGTTTGTTGGTTCAATATACCATATTCTTTTTGGAATGATGGACGCAGATGACCGTAGCGAAATGGAGGAAAATATGAAGAACATTTTTAGTAATAAACAAGATCTGAACGAACTAATAAAAAAACAAACATCCATAATTGATTCAACATTGAATATTTTAAAGAAAACAACATATGATGTTAACGAGAATTTCAAAAAGATGTATTATCAGCTGGAAAATATCCACAAAGGAATCGAAAAGGGAAGAAAGACGGATCAAATGACGATAATTTTTTCGGTTTTGTCAATGCAGCTAAACTTAATGGTTGATGAATGCCATGGAATACAATCCTCGGTGATTAATATATTGATTGACGCTAACCATGGACATATAAACACCAATTTACTGACACCATCCCAGCTACCTAAAGAACTAGCAAAAATAGAAAAAGTAATGCCAAAAAATCTTGAGCTACCTGGAAAAGCAACCGGTACCGAACTAAAAGAAGCTTACCATGGAATGAAAGGAAAAGGTATTATAATTGAAAGGCAGTTAATGGTTCAGGTCGAAATTCCTTTGTTTCAAGCAGGGAACTCTGAACTATATGAGCTAATCAAACTTCCAATGGAAATAAATAATACCGTAGTAATACAACGAATAGAGGACGCGTTTATAGTATATAATTTTGCTACAAATATGTATCATCTATTGTCACAAGCCAAATTAAACAAATGTAACAAAAATCTACAGAATCAATATAACTGTATTGAAAACATGCCTTGGACACCAGCCACAGAACGCTCTTGTGAAGTATCGGCATTGAAGCAACCTCGGGTTGCAGAATGCACATTTGAAGCAGTTCCAAGAAAAGGAATTCGGAAGAAGTTGTCATCAGAGAACAAATGGATATTTACAGTTTTCGATAGCATGATATTAACACTGGATTGCGGTCAAAGTAATAGAAGAAGGGAAACATTGCCAATGAAGGGTATATTAGAATTATCGTATGGATGTACAGCAACATACGAAGGTTTATCTATAACCACAGAAAAAAAATTAAGATCAGTAGTAAGGTCATCAATTCAAGCGTCATCATGGAAGGTAGATCCAGAAAAAATACAACACCATTTAATAAAGCCTTTTTATTCAACGATGATAAATCATACTGAAGACATCAATAATCTTAAAAATGAGGTAAAGGATGTCAAAGAAAACAGTATTAGTTTAAGAGGACTTCATTTTCATACCGCATCTGGACATACATATATCATTTATTTTAATTATTATCATTATTTTAATTTTGATTGTTTTTTTACTAAGAAAAGAATGTTGTAGCTCTAAGGAAGTTGTAACAGTAAAATTTTCTACTCCACTGCCCCTGCATAATCAAAATGTTTAGGTAGTGGTGGAATTTTGAGCTTGTAGCTCAACTTTTAATAAATCAACTCTGAACATTAATGATGCCACATTATAATACTCAAAAATGCAACACGTTTTGCATTAATCATCGCTGGTTTTGTCATTTCATTTCATTTTTTTTTATTTTCCCTCTATTTATAAAAATTTGAAATGTTTTTAAATTAAAATATATTTAAAAAAGGACTCTAAACTAAAAAAAACAGTGTATTTAAAAAAAAAAAAATAAAATTATTCAACATAAAACGGCTGTTTATCACAACTTGGCAAACGTTTGGCAGCTTGTTGACAAGAGTTTAGCAAATCGTTAGCCAGAGTTTGGTAAGTGTAATATGAATAAACTTTGTGCTAACTTCATGCCAAATTTTCGTTATGAATAAGGCTGTTAATAAATAAAGAAACAAATATAATTACCAACATCTGCAGTAACGATGTTGGTTTTCCCAAATTGTAATAAATAATTAGGGTTTCAGTTTAAATGTGTGATAAAACATACGCATGTGCGTTGACACACGCAGGTAACCAACCCTTATTATTTCTTCCTACGTTAGTTTAAGTTTTGTTAAGTTAGCTCTTAAGGTTTTTAATTTGTAAATAAAATTGAGTGTCTCACAAACATTCAACGACAATTGTTTAAATTATTAAAGCAGTTTGTACAAGAGGTTTGAGGTTAGAATAAAAAAAACTTAAGGAAGGTAAATGAGTGGTTAAGATTATGTTTTCAAACTAGGAGAACACGAAATCGAATTAGCCCATGGTATTCGGTGAGCATGATCGAACTAACAATTCCACAATATACTTAATGGATGGATGCTCCTATTGGCCGATGTGCATTTTAATGCTGGTTTTACTCTTAGGAAGTAAGACCGCTCTTGGGTAAAACCCTACTTTTTGGATATCCAGTTTCGAAGTGACAACAGCAGCGTCACGGGAATACTGGTGTGTGAGATTTCCGCTAATTCCTAATTGGTAGAAAGGTTATGAGCAGCTTTAATACGGGGTAGAGAGGTTATCGTACGTTAGATAGAGGTTAGGGTCGACCTATTTTTGTATGAATTCCACGTTTGCGCTGCTTAAAATTGGTGCTATTTTATATACGGTTTCCTAAAATAATTATCAGTTTTAACCATCGAGTTCGACTTACTTTTATATAAGTTCTTACCGGGTTGAGTATTGGTATTTAGGAAAATATTAAAACTAACTATTCGAGTATTTGGTATTTGGGATAATCTTAATATTGAAAATTCCAGTCCTCGGTTGATTTTTCTTCCCCGTTTAAGTTCCTTAGGACTTTAAGGTTAATCAGATTACAATTTCAACTTTCAATAATAATTTTATAATTCACTTGTCACATTTAATTCTGTAATTATTGAGGTTAACTTTTTCACACTAATTAATTCAAAACTTTGTTTCCGACTTTGTTCTTTATAATTCAATGATCACCAAACGAAAGAAAGAAGTTAGTTACAAAAGAAATAATGAAATTTTTTGTCACCAACTGTAAAGATTTTATCCAAAAAAAAAAAAAAAAAACAACTACTCATTAAATATAATTAATAGACTATGACAAAACTTAAGCTCAAAATAATTAAAATGTAAAACGCCATATTTAAATGAGATTTTAAGCCTTACGGCCAATTTCACAAACTTCAGTTATAATTAACTATCAGTTATAGCTGTCAAAAACAAACTGGAAGTTAAAGTAATGGTTGAACTTGGTTAAATTGGCCGTTACACACGCTATTAACGAATAGTTATTACTACAGCTAAATATTTAGGGAAGGCACAATTCAGGTTACTAAGATTGTTGGTTGAAACATGTATGCAGCAAATTTTTTACAATTTGTAAAATATGCAATTAATAGGTATATTTAAGCATATTTTTCTGTATTTTCATTATATAATTTAGCGAAGATTTAAAAAAAAATAAAAAATGTTTTGAAATATTACTTCGCACAATTGTATATGTAATCGAACCCTACACATGTGTAACGGGTAAGTAAATAATGATATTCTCTCAATTTGACTTAAGGTCAATTACAATTTGATGAGAGTTTGTCATCGCACTGATGACATGCTTTATAAAACCGACTTGAATTCGTCATTTCTGTGATGCCAATGTGTCATCCCATTGATGACATAATTTAAATTTTTGACCCTGATGACAATTTGGACAAATGATGTTAAGTCTGACATGAATTTTTGAAAAGTCGCACAAAAGGTTATTTCATAAAAATAAAGTCGAACAAAAAAGTCGTTTGAAAAATAAAAGTCGCACATTTTTTTAATGTTTTTTTATTAACCTTCCTGACCATTTTGTCGGTCTATGAGACCGATGAATCACTTTTGTGTTAATTTCACGAAAACAAAAAATAGCAACTCCGTCATTCTCTCAGTATCATCATTATTTCTCATTATACAAAGTTTAGGCCCTAAAAATCTGGGTTCAACCAAAATGGTCAGAAAATATATAGTTTATACCGTGCAAAAGCCTGTGTTCCATGGCATAAATCAGTAAATATTTTTACTGACCATTTTGGATGAACCCAGTAGCTCGTTTCTGTATTTTTCGCATTGCAAATTTTCTCATATTAAGTGTGAAACAAAAAATTCCATCGTTTCTCGATTTGTGAGAAAAAAGTGTTTCTGTATTTAAATGCGAAAACAGACAACACAGATTCTGTTTTAACTGGAATACTTCCAATAATTAAGTGTCAAATGCAAGCGAAACGTCAACGAAAGAAATATATATAATAAAAATAAGGCAGCCACATTTAAAGATTTATCGACATCTTAACGATTTTTTGTTCCAAAATTGGCAAAGTGACAATTTGCTGATTTTTTCTAGTGACGATTCAGTCTTCGAAATAAAACAATTTTAAATAGTTTTATATGTTTGTGTATTAGGCACCACAGAAAACCGATATCTTTAAAAACAAGGCAGATTAAAAAATGTATCGCCAAAATCAAAATTTCGAACGGAAACTGTTTAATTTTTATTTGCTTGGATTATTTAATACATTTGTTTGTGTGATCAAAAGATTAAACTATTACCCCATTTTTCAGTCAATGCAATTTTTGCCTTTTACTTTGTCCAAAAGTGTTTATTTTATTTCAATATGGTATTTTGTCACTCCTTTGTGTGATTTCTGCAGGGAAAAATAACAATCTGAAATTTTAAACTCTTATCGGATTAAGGAAAATAAAATAAATAATTTTATTTAAAGACCTCAAGCTTATGTATGTATAAAATATGTATTTTACCCATGAACTTAATGTTTTTTTTTTTTTAGATATTGACGTTTTTTTTCACAAATTTATCTGGCAGCCCTGCATAAAACACACACAATGAAAGGCTAAAAAAAATTAAATAACAAAATATAACAATTGTGTTTTATATACTTATTTTCATCATTTAAATTCTTTCTTTTAAAATAAAATAAAATAATACACATTCTTGTGTACATACATACATAATTTGGGCTCCATTTTTTTAAATTTTTTTTTCTCGCATCAATTTCAAATATGACTTATTTTGACAGTTCTTGTGAGAAACTTTTTGCAAAATATTGTTACAGAAACACTTGTTCTCACATCCTTCCAATAATTGCTGGAAAATTATTTAAATGACAGATAATTCTCGCAAAGTAAAAGTACAGAAACACTTATGTGAGAAAAACCATTTTTTGTTTCATATTGCACTGTTTTTGTCATAATTCACTTGTTTCATGCGGGAAATTTTACGATGCGAGAAATACAGAAACGGGCTACAGATTTCTCGGAAACTGTCAGAACGATATTTTGCACGCATCGCTCATTTTGTCCAGAAAACTATTTACTTTCAGAAAATATATATGTAGTTTATACCGTGCAAAAGCCTGTGATAAATATTTTTTGTATTTTTATTAAAAATATAAATATATTTGTACTTCCCTTTTTTAAATTCCTAAATTCGACGCTAACTTTTTGTTCATATACTGCAAATAATCATTATTTGGGTATTTTGGTTCCCGGTTTTTAAATTCCCAAACTCGACACTATTTCTTCGACGCTGTATTGGCTCACGTGAAGCAAATAGAGCACGCTCTAATTGAAATTTTGTCAGATGACTTTGTGTCTGACTTTTACAGATGCAATGTTTTAAGGTAGAGTTAGCCGAACGTCCACGTCCACTAACGAAACGTCTGGTCCGTTTTGTTATATGCTTACAATGTAAATGCTTACCGAATTTAAATGTCACGTTTACGGAACGTCTCAATCTGTATAAATTAGAATTTCATGCCGTCGTTACGTTACAGTTGTAAAGCAGTGATGGCCTGCTTGTATATTAAATTGAATGCTGGTACTTTTGCTCTTTTTTTTTGGTACTTTTTTCCAGTATATCTATGGACTTTCGACAAAACGACTTACAATACAACATATTTCCATATATATAAATATACATATGCTTAGATGTACAAAATAAACAAACGCATATGCACATACAATAGAAATGAGAAATATAAAAAAGGCTTTAAATGGTTACAAAATATTGTTTTGTCTATGCATATGTTAAAATACATATTTGTTTTTTGTAAATCTATAATATAAATATCAGATATTAAATTATTACTTACACTAAATACTGTTTTAATACCATTTTAATCACTTGGTACTTTTTCTGCACAGTGGTCAACATTTAAAGCTTTTGATTTCCCATCACTGAGTGTGTTGTTTAATGTATACTATTGCTTTTTTGTTTATGTATGTGAAAAACATATGACACGTTTTTAGATGTTCTATAAGTGCAACAACGTGCAAGCAGTCCGTTACGATAAGTTACAGGTACAGCAACGTTCGCCTAACTCGAGGTTTCGGTCAGTTTTTTAATTTTGCTCTTAATAAACTAATAGAAACTATACCCAAGATATCGGTGATCACTACTGGTCATCTAACTAGTAAAATGACTGGTAGTATTCTAGTGGTAAGAGTGTTGCCAAATGAACAAGAATCTGAGAATTTCTTTAAAATTTTGACGAATTTTTTATTTTTTGATAAAAAAAAAAAATAAGTAAATATATATAATTTACTGAAAGTGAAATGTTTCTTGTGAGAAACTACAATAAAAAGGGTAAAAAGTCGCCACAAAATTAAAAACGTCGGCAATAAAAAAATACAAAAAGTCGCAGACCGCTAAAAAAAGGGTCAAATTGCGACTTTAGTTGGGCAAACGGTAACCCTGCTCCTTGCGAAGACCTATTGGATAAGACCATGGCCCAATTAGTAGGTCTGCGCAAAACTACAATAATACAACAATAGAAAAAAAACACGTATTTTGTTTGTGTAAATTATGCTAAAGATGTCAAAACCCAATGCATTTGCTTGTGCAAGAAATGGGCAAGATATAAAAAACAATTGCACGAGCGGATCTACTAACTGGGCCATGAATAGAACTTGATTTTTTGCTTTCTTTGGTCGATATGTCAAAAAAACAAGCATCTCTTGATATTCCTCTCTCTAACATTCGAATGAATGAAATTTGCTAGATTGCGTAAATGCATTGCATAGTGTGTACCCAGCATAAGAAAAGTAGTAGCTCACTTGGAGGCCACACGATGAAGTGTTGTCTTTCAATTCCTTTCAATTTGCTCTCACTCTTATTTTTTTACTAAAACACATTCACACTTTTTGAATTCACCACGAGATTGCTCTCAATTTTACCTAGTGGTGTGTACTAAACATTTTTGTCTTTCTCTTTCACTGTTCGCAATTTTCATGTTGCGTCATTTTTCTCACACAAATGTAATTTAATTATCAATGCCAGTAAAATGTTCATCTCCGTCAACAGCGAAAAAGAAACGAATAATTTCTGTCTCTTAATTTCGCGATTGTGAAAGGTTTAGGCATGTTCAAAAGAGAATAAGAAAATGTCTGCCTTTCGATTTCAACATTGTAAATTGGGACTTTATAAATTGTTTTCTTGATGATATCTTGAAAGTAAATTGCGTGTAGCCTACGTCAGCTTTTCTTTTATATAAATTTTGACAAACAGTGTATGTAAAAGACTATCAAGAAAATGAATTCGCCTTGCTGGAAAATGTTAATATCTTTAAGGCTCGTGAAGACGGGGTGTTGCCGAAGAAAAAATAATGAAAGCAAGTGTCAAAATAGAAAAAAAATATATTTAGACAATACACAATTTTTTTGCCCGTATAAAACTAACTTTTATACATATAAAAAAATATTTTTTATAAGCGACTAAAAGTGTTTTAATGTTTATAATTTAAATTTGTTAGAAGATCTGTGTTAATTAAGTAAAAGTAAACTCTAAATTAGATTGAAAAATAATTTTTTATATCCTTTAAACAATACACAAATGATCATACTAAAAAGATTTTATCCACTTTTGTTTTGTGTTCTTGCTTTTTACTTCTTATCTTTTTTCACTTTTCTCTCGACGTCTCCTCACATTTTCAATAAATCAAGTGCCATAAAGCAAGATGTAAAAAGTTTAGTGAATATTTGCAAATTTTTTAATTTTTTTTTGTTACAAAACAAATTCAATTTATAAAAAAGACAAAACTTGAAAATCAGTAATCATAAAATGTAATAATGGTTCCAGTTGGATAATTTATTTCGCGTAGATAAATATGTATATTTTCGACTTATGGAAATTAATATTCAGGTTCATAATACACATTTACTGCGATTTATTTGAGTTAAGAAAGGACATTTTTTGTGTAACGCCCTTGTGAATTTGTTATTAAAAATTTTATTGAAAAATACGCAACAACAAAAATCTAAAAAAATTCCTAAAAAATAAGTTGTTAAAATATTTTTGTGTCAACAAATTTGTAACACGAGAAACCACACAATAAAATGGATCAATTTTCACATGATCTAACAGTGGCCTTGGAAGAAACTTCCTTACTAGATAGAGCACGCGTCAGTCGTTGGGGTCAACAAAGAAGACGTACGCGGTCAACTGGCAATTTACGTAAGTAAGATCTTGGTTTGCTGATAACAAACTAGAATGTACATTTGTTTGTTGTTTAAATGTGTGACAAAGGCGAATGTTATCATAAGTTTTACATTTTCTTATAACTAGCTTGTGCACCTCAGCCTACAGAGGATTCCAGCAGTCCAACAGATATAGCTCACGGAACTTCACTAGGTACGCACCATCCTACCAACACCAACAATAGTGATGGACTCGATACTCAAAACATTCATTTGCCGAGTGATTCGGATGATAAAGATGAAGCAGGCGCACTACGTTTGCCCTGCAAGGCTTTAAATCAAACGCCTTCACGTCTAATGGGTACATTAGAGTCAGATTCGTTAAATGAGAATTTTAGTCCAGCCAGGTATTTAAACATATAAAGTTTATTTCAAACAGATTTTTGTCGTTCTAATGTCTTTTAACTTTTAAAACTGGGGGCTAATTGTGGCAGTCGTGATCGAATAAATTTCGAATTGAAATAAATTTTATTTCTAATTCTTTCAGTCGATACTGAACGAATAGGAATTATTTTTTCAGTGTTTTAAAAACTAAAATTATTGCTTTACATCACTGAAAAAATAATTTCGATTCGTTTAGTATCGACTGAGAGAATTAGAAATAAAATTGCTTTTGAATCGAAAAAGTATTCGGTCACGACTGCCTGAATTAGCCCCCGGGGTAATTTAAGTTTTATTGAGCAAATTTTTATCGAAAATCACTAAGTTATAAAAATATAAAACGGGCAAAATTACGGCATCCGAAATCGATAAAAAATTTTAATTCAAATTTATTGTAACCGATCAATATTGAATGCCGTTATTTGTCATCAGGTTTATGAAAGGTTTATTAAACAATTTGTCATAGCAATTCAGTTTCATAAATCTTTTATAAACCTGTTATATTTATTATAACAGGCCGTAGATACATGTATGTATACATATATATGTGTGTTTAAAGAAACTCTACCAATGTTAATCAAATTCGATTTTAAAAAGTCCTCTCCTTCAGCAGAGAACTTTTTTTAATTGCGCTTCCATATGCACTAGGGATCTTGCCAATATTAAAAAAAATGCGATACCGATTCCGATATGTTAAAATTAACAAAACTTAAGTAATTAGTTTTTTATAATATATTAATATTTTAAACCTAATAAAATTATCAAAGCACACATAGAGTTGATAAACTACAGTACTTAGAATTAAACAAAACAAACAAAAAAGTATTAGCAGTTCCTGATCAACATAACTACAATGCATTATTCGATGCGAAGTCGGGCAAAACGCTGATGTTAAAAATTTAGTAAAAAGCAAAAAGTAATTAAAAATACTCGGAGAGCATAATTTAAAAAGACGAGTACGTACGCAGTTTTAACCATAGTAAACAACATAGTATGCCGACTCGAGAGAGCGTTCTCAATTTTTAAGTTCACCCCTCACACATATAGTTTCTGTGTGAATCTAACACACATAAAAACAAATTAACTCCCGTGAACAATTTTTCGCGCTATCAGTTCTCAGTGAAAGTAAAAAAGAAGGAATATTAAAAAACTTAAAAAAAAAAATTTTCTCAATATTTTTTTTATTGCTAAAATTAAAAATTTAAAGACCAATGCACAATGTAAGCAAACTTTATTTTGTTGTAGTCGGTAGCTTGCTTTAACGAAATTATAATATGTCGCATCAAAGAATTTTTAAGTTTATGTATACATATCAAAAAAGAACTAAAAAACCTTCTCCTGTAAAATTTGTGTTTTGTCGCTTACGATAATTTGGCGCTAAGGGCTCGATTTGTTCCCCAGCAAAAATAAAGTGAGAAATTCAAAGGGAAAATTGAACAAATTACGAGCGAAAAATTGTTCACGATAAGGGGAATTTTTTCCCGCGAACAATTTTTCAACGTTATTATTCTCCTTTGAATTAATTTTTTCATGGGAGTTTTCCATGATTGCAAACACGAGGGAAAAATTATTTACGATAGGGGCGAATACACTACACAGTACAACATTTTTCAGTTAATTGATTGCCAACTCAATTCTGTGAACTGTATGTGAAATTAGACCCAAAAAGAAGAATTTCTGCATCATTCGTTTTGTCTTCTTACCTGCGATTTGAAGTTAGTATCGATTTGAAGTTAGTACTATCGTATAGGGGAATTTATCACGTTTTAGGCCCTGTTGTTTGACATAGCTCGACAACCCCTAGCCCAATTTAGTTGAAATAAATTTTAAAAAATTAAGAATTACAATTCCCTTAATCTGTTCATATATTGTTTTCCTATACAAGTAACACTTTCGAAGTTAAAAATGAATGTATGAAGGGAAAAAATTATTTTTTGCCTAAAAATTTAAATTTTTTTTTTAAAAATACATAAAAAATGCAAAATGGAAAAAAGTTTCAAGTCTAGTTATTTTTTCGCAAAGTCACATAACCTATGAGCAAAATGAGACAAAGATCATAAAAATCGATGCACGCGTTTCGCTTTTATTCGCAATTGAGTAAATGTATGAATTTCAAAAATTTGCTCGAGAAATGCACAACATTCCCCTCTGTTCTGCAAACCGAATCCGAATCAATTTTTCGGTTTTAAAACGAATCCGAATATTTTGGTGTTCTCAAAACCGAATTCGCATAATTTTACTCGATTTGAAATCGAGTATACAAACCTCGTCGAAAGCAAATCGAAAGCTGTTTTTTTTTTATAAAGCTTACAGAAATGAAGTAAACACGGTATATTATAAAAAGTTCCAAGTCTTATATTGCTTATTGTAAAAAAAAAACATTTATAGCCTATTTCCAATGTGCGATAGAATTCTTTTGTTCGCATAACTACATTGAAAACAAAAACAAAATCTAAAAATGTGTTTTTGTTTTCAATGTAGTTATACGAAAGAAAGAACTCTTTCGCACATCGGATATAGGCTATTAATGCAAGAAAATTGTTAATTAAACAATAATTTTACCAACACTTACAAATTTGTTAATTTTTGTAAAATCACAAGATTTATAACTTATTATGAAAGCTCCGGGCATTTTAAATAACGATATAAAATTTTCTTTGAAAACCCAAATTATCATTTAAATTTTCTTCCAGCAGTAAACAGCTGATACATTTTTTACTTTGACGTTTAATTGCTTTTGTTCGAAAATGGCTTCGAATAATGCAATTGTTCCGATTTATAGAACACCAAATGCTTTACCATTCGGTTTTAAAAAATCACTCGTTTTCAAATCGACTCGGTTTTCAGAACAGAGGGGATTATTTGGAGAAAACATTGACACCTTTTTCATGATTCTGAGAATTAAAAAAAAGGAATAAACAAAAGGTTATTTGCTTTTTATGATTGCGGTAATAAATGTACGTGGACAATTAAACGGAAAGTGGACCTTTTTATTATTTGGGTTTTTCCGGTGGCTACCTATATGATTTTTTTACAGAAATTGCACCCACATTTAAGGGTGGTCATTATTTGGAAAGTTTTGCACAGTTTGAAACGTACAAGTGCTGAATCAGGTATATAGCCAGCCGCCCTTAAAATATGCGCCCATTTATAAGTACCTGGCAGTAAAATATTCAAAAATACGTAGTATTTATAGGTGTGCATTGATCGATTTTTGGCATTCAGCCAGTGCCGACGAACGCGAACAGTAAAAGTGATTTTTCTCCAGTTTTTTAAAAGTGAATAACAACAAAACATAAAATATATCAATATGGAAAACAACAAGTGCCCATATTTGGATGAATATTGTTACGTTTGTGGTCATATCGTCCGAAAAATACAGAAAAAAGATCGAAAAAATTTGTTTACTGAGCAATTCAAAACCGCGTATTGTAATTATTTCGATGAAGCAGATTTAAGTGGTGCAAATTTTACGCCGAACACAGTGTGCAACAGTTGTTATACTACCCTTCTAAAATGGATTCACGGAAAAAGTAGAAAGTTATCTTTTATGAAGCCAGTAATTTGGGTGGAAGACACAACTGGACATGATGAATCCAGGTGCTATGCATGCATAAATTTTCGTCCTGGATTAAACAGACAACAATTGAAAACAAAAGTATACACTGCTGCATTTACTGCCACACTTCCAGTGCAACGCCCTGCTGATACCGATGCACCTAAACCTCCGAGTGCGGATACTGTGTCCCTGCTAGCCGAAACCGTTTTCACCAATCCGACCGATTTGGATGATGCTGATTGGATACCCGATATTGAAAATAGTGCACCACAACCGCTACCACAAATCGAAATGGATTACATTGTGGCCAAGCTGGGACTATCACAACACGACTCCGAATGGCTGACATCATTTTTGAAGAGAAGAAAACTCACACAGCAAAATGTCAGCGCAACATCATACCGACAACGCCAAGAAATTGGTGGACACAGTGAAAGAAACACGCCCTTGAATAGTATGTGTATCTCGGATGACGATACAGACTCAGACCATGAATATGAACAACCTACGCAGAAAACAAGATCATCAGAACCACAAGCGTCAACTTCTACAAGGATGGATATTGCCAATAATTGAAAAAATGTTCTAAATTTTGTTTTTATGCATATTATAATTGCGTATTAATTGCATATTATTTTATTTTCATTAAGTTTTTATAAATAAAGTTTTTTTTTGCATGATAATTTTTTAATTTATATTTTTATTTTAAGGGTGGTGGCTATAACTGATTTTTGAAATTCATACCTTTACTCAATTGCGAATAAAAGCGAAACGCGTGCATCGATTTTTATGATCTTTGTCTCATTTTGCTCATAGGTTATGTGACTTTGCGAAAAAATAACTAGACTTGAAACTTTTTTCCATTTTGCATTTTTTATGTATTTTTAAAAAAAAAAATTTAAATTTTTAGGCAAAAAATAATTTTTTCCCTTCATACATTCATTTTTAACTTCAAAAGTGTTACTTGTATATATGAACAGATTAAGGGAATTGTAATTCTTAATTTTTTAAAATTTATTTCAACTAAATTGGGCTAGGGGTTGTCGAGCTATGTCAAACAACAGGGCCTAAAACGTGATAAATTCCCCTATACGATAGTACTAACTTCAAATCGATACTAACTTCAAATCGCAGGTAAGAAGACAAAACGAATGATGCAGAAATTCTTCTTTTTGGGTCTAATTTCACATACAGTTCACAGAATTGAGTTGGCAAATCATGTGTTGTACTGTGCTATGCTAGTTGGAAAAACAGACAATCCGGGCACATGGCGTTTTAACATAATTCGGGTGCGCTGAATCCAGTGGTGCCCGCGGTTTTTTAAGATTGGCTCTGGTTTTCTGGATATACCGTTATTTCGAAAATGGTTGCACAACATATATTCGCGTAACTCAAAAACGGTTTAGTTTATTGAAATTACTAAAAAAAATTCCGCAATAAAATTTCATTTAAGAAAAGTAAAACTTTTTCTAATATGAGTAGTCGTTATTGAAACATAATTTTTTTTTTTTTTGAAAAACAAAATTAATTTTTATATCAAAATTTCGAAATTTTTGTTTTTTAAAAATTCATAAAAAAAATAAAAAATGCAGTTAAGCTTCTAATTTTTTGCTGACATATAAAAAACGAAGCTGCAAACAAAACAAGCCATAAATGATTTTGATTTTATTCACAAAATTTGACAAATTGTTATTAATTTAAGAATTTTATAAAACGCAATATTTGTATGGGAGCCTCCCTAAGAAGTGGAGATAAGGGGCAAGTATGTCTCGAGAAAATGTTAAGGACAAATAATTAATTGAGGTCGGTCATACATTATATACCACTAGGGGCGACTTCTGGGAATTTATGGGTCTTTTTCTTCAATATATATGAATTTTTTTAATTATTAAATTCTTTATTCAACATTATGTATATATGAAGAATGTGCCAATGCAGAAAATTTATTTTCAATGACATTTTGACGTAAAATTTGCAGTTTTTGTGCCATTTACAATACAACACAAAAGAACAAATATTCAAATTTATGCTATTCCAAAGAAATATGCATGCATTATTACAACACTTTCACTTTGCGGTAGGAATTTTGGAAAATCCACAGTTACCGATTAAAAAATTCTTTGAATTAAGAAATAAAGTCAGAAATGCTTACATCTTTGTATTTTATTGTGCTTACAAAACCACACAGATCAGTCTTTTATTGTGCAGTCAAAACCGCACTAATCGGTCTTGTAAAAAACTTAAATAACATATTCTATTGTTATACCTGGAACATTAATCGTCCTGGCTTTGTTTTTTTTACAAAACCTGGTCATGAAGGTCTCGACAGGTACTTTGCTTAAAACAATTACAGTATAAATAAGAGTTCCTCAACCCCTTCACTGTCATATGGAAAGTGCTTGCGAAAGTGATTAGTGAAGTTTAAAGCCTTTGACAGTCTTGTATCTAATCAGTTATATTGAAATATCTAAGATGGAGGCGTGTAAAAAGTTTAATTACTTTTGTTATGTGTGTGGGAAATATAAAAATATGCCAAGTCGCCGTAAAATCACAATTGAAACAAGTACCTTGTATGAATCATATTTTTCTTTAAGTGTTATATGTATATGGTAAGAGTTGGACACCATCAATAGTGTGTACACACTGCATTTACCATTTAAATAAGTGGGGGAAAAATGGAGACGCCATGCCATTTGGTGTTCCAATGATTTGGAGAGATCCCATAGTTCATGTTGAAGATGAGTGTTATTCGTGCATAAATTATACAGCGGGTATGAACAGAAGAAAAATTACTTATATATCTTATACTAAAACAGCATATGCTTGATTTCCGCTGTCACATTCTGATGAAATTCCTGTTCCGGACAGCCAAATACCAACAGAACATATTCCCTCAATAATTCATTCTGTTGAAGCGGGTGGACCAGCTACTTCAATGTATCAACCGTCATGCATCACGGTTCCATGCAGGTTGCATTGAATGATGTCGAGCTAATGGTCTGGAATTGTGTAAAATCAGTAATAGAAAATGTATTAGGAAATCATCGGTCTGAAAACTGGCGAATTTTAATCAGAAATATGCTAACCGCATTTAAAAACTTAATCGTTAGAATGTCATTGAAAATACATTTTTTGCATTACCAGGCAGGCTCGAACACTGGTATAGCGGCAAACAACTTGATTCGCTATTAGGGGATATTTGTTGGAATCTGCAGGAGGAAGAAGAAAAAATTTCTAAATAATAACTTTAACTTCAACTAATTAACAACAAAAATAAATGTTTTACAATTTTTTAGTTTGATATTGGGAATTATTAGCCTATTTCCAATGTGCGAAAGAATTCTTTCGTTCGCATAACTACATTCAAAACAAAAACAAAGTCTAAAAATTTGTTTTTGTTTTCAATGTAGTTATACGAAAGAAAGAATTCTTTCGCACATCGGAAATATTCTATATTTCTTTTTCATAAGCAACTTTATTATATTCAACATTTTTTATTTTTTCGAATTTATTCTGGTAGTGTATAAAGTAATTTCTATAAATTTAAGGAATAGAGCTATTACAAAAAGCTTTATAAAATACATAACTGAAATTTAACAAATAGAATAAATGCGAAAAAATATAAAATTTTTAAGTTTGGTTATTATAAAAAATAAAAAAATTTCATCTTTTCTGAAAAAATCAAAAGTTGTAGACAGACTTTAATCACTTATAGCTTATTTTGTTTGGAACTTTGTTTTTTTTACGCGTAGAACCCTAGCCTTAAATTTTGCACCTGCAGCGCCTGAGATGCCCCTAGATGGGTCAAATGTATGACCAACCCCACTTTATTTTTCATCTCAATCATTTATTTCTAACATACCCACCCGCTATCTCCATTCCTTAAGGGGACTTCCATACAAAATGTTCAATGCAGACTAGAAATATATTGAAGAAAAAGTCCCATAAATGCCCAGGAGTCGCCCTTAGGGGGAAAAAATGTATGACTGACCTCCATTAGTTTTTTGTTCTCAACATTTTCTCAAATTATACTTTCCCTTTATCACCATCCCTTAGGGGGGCTCACATACAAATATTGCATTTTATAAAATTCTTAAATTTATTAAAATTTGTCGACTTTTGTGAATAAAATCAAAAGTTGCAAACAGATTTTAATCATTTATGGCTTGTTTTGTTTAAAATTTCGTTTTTTATACGTCTGCAAGCATAGCTGCATTTTCCAATTTTTTATGAATTTTTAAAAAACAAAAATTACGAAATTTTGTTAAAAAAAAAAAAATTAATGTAATTTCAATAAAAATTTCTGACAGTGGGTTCAAGAGCGGGGCCGAAAATGTGAATTAAATTTGAAAAACAACGAATTAAATTTTAATTGATGGTAAAAATAAGAGGATGTATATTATATTTTGTATACCAAATAATTTAAGAGATTATTGATATTCAAAATTGAAAGTAATAAGATTTTTGCTTAAGAAATAAAATAGTCTTAACTTTTGGGGAAATAGACGATTTCGCAAATCCGGTGAGATCGATATCATTTAAAAACTTAAGTATTTCTGCGTCAAGCGGATCTGCGCCTCTAGAAATATTAGGAAAGCAAAGGTATCTCTCAATTCTTCTTTAATGAAATTTATTTAAAATAATCAAAAAATTCTTAAAACGTACAAATACAAAACAGACTACTACGCACAGTGGAATATTATGTCTAAAACCCTATTACTCTGTTATTAACCCTTAAATGCATGATGTTTTCTTTTGGACTGAAAAAAAAGTTTTTTAATAGAAACTTAGGCTTAGATTACGTTATAAATAATAAAAAAAAATTTGGAAATAGTTTTGAGTGATTATTTCGAAAAAAACGGTATGTAGACTTTTGGCTTTTATCAAAATGACAGAACCTCCACAAGTTTTCTGCCTGTTCAACGATTTCGAACGTTTAAGATCGCATAGAAAATTACATTTTAAATAAAAACAAAATTTTAGAAACCATCATAACATCAATTTGTTTATTTTTAAAAAAGTATTCTGGTTCATTTTTATGTTGGCGGATGCCGTTTGCGTTCATAAAACAATTGTTGAAACAGTTCATGGCTTGTTAAATACAGCTTGCTATAACATCGATTGCATTCTTAGCATTTCCTGCATCATATTACCCACCGTGTTTGAAATTATTTACGGTTTACACTAGTGTATCCATGTTTTTTTCTATACGACTTAAATTAGAAACTGGAGTTTCATCATCTTCTGTACAGAATATATTTCAAATTGTAGATGGGATGCGTTTCGTTTTTAAGCTAAACGTCGCCGGGCTCTAACTCCACTCGAAATAGTGGTTGGGAATTTTGTTTCCCTATTTTTAATATTTGTTACGTTTTTTAATTTGAAGCCCTTTTCTTCTAAAAATGTTTTTATTTCATCTGGGTCCACGCATGAGTCAATGCCCTTAATCACTACCTGAGGACCTTTACTGCTCTTCAGTTGATTTGTATAAAAGTTTTTATTAAGTGTTTCAAATTTAGTAACTACTTTGCGAAAATCTTCCTCATGATTCACCTGTATTTTTGTCTCGTTTATACTACCTCGCGTTATTGCAGCTACATAAAAGGTATTTTCACCTATCAACGAAATCAAACTCTTTATTAACTCATTTGAGTTCTGCTCTCTAAAATATATCGGGGATGGCTTAGGCGATTTGATGACATTTGGTGCTTCAGAGGATTGTACATCCAGAATTGAAAAACGATTTTAGGAATATATTCTATCAAATGAAGAGGTTGGCTTGCGACACCGTTTAATCACTGCTATATACCCATCAATACCTGTACTTAAGGCTTTTAAGTATTTTTTACTTGTATTACTGAGTTTTCCATTGCTACTTTTGGGTTAATCGTTTATCACCTATGAAAATTGTTTTTGCCGGTGCGGCAACGCTTTCAGGTAGAAGATTTGATAGTGTATTATTATCGTCAAGTTTATATTTATTTTTGCACTGCTAACATTCATTGTAACATGTTCATTCTCTGCGGTTTGCTTTATTGTCTTTTCATTATTCATTTACTTTACCGTTTACTGTGCTCTTCTTATTTATCATGTTGTTGTAACACCGAAAAAATATTTTTTTGCACAGTTTATATGTATGTTTGTACATGCACGCATCAGGGACCGTTAAAGTTATAAGAAGTGATATCGAGAAAGTTATTTTATAACTGTTATTTTGTGAATTTAAAAATAAAATTCCATCCAAAACAGTTATATTTTAAGGCAAAAATAAAAGGTCGAAACAAACTCTTATATAAAAGAGTCTTATTTCACCATTAGGTGTTAAGCCGATTAATTATTGATTCTCTGCAAGTTTTGCGGTTCTTATACCCTTTACTTTCTAAAAACATCATACGAAATAGAGTATTGAAGCATCTCACTGCTCTATAATTCTTAAAATATCTCCTTTCAAAGAAGTCCATCTTGTATAAGAAACACCTTATATCTTTTGGACACAGATTACACAGAGATATGTAAAAAGTGACGTGTGACAAACGCCGAAATCAGTTGCGAGGGCAGCTTTCGAAGATAGAGAAAAAGGCGTTTTTTTGGTAGTGAAGTGGCAAAAAACATATTGCGTGATCAAAACAAATATAACAAAACACAAACCACGTTTAACAAAAGCATTCGTTTAACAAACGTTATATTTTGTGCAAATAAATGTATTTAGTAATATTGTTTTGTTTATAATGTTATTTACTTTCTTAAATATAATTTATAATTTAGTGTTGCGGTAAATTTAAAAGTTAATTTTTACAACAGTTTTGCAAAATAAATAAGAAATATACGATTACGATTTGAAATCTCAAAGAAGGTGTGCTGAAGTTTGTAATCTCCTTAAATTTGGAGATTTGAGATCACAAGCCTACATTAATGTGATCTGCAAGTGAACTTGTAAATTTCCTTCAAAACTCATTTTCAACATTAAAAAATCATGAGCAAAGAATGATTAATGTCTTTTCTTTCCATTTATTTTAAAAACTTAAATATTTTTAATAAATTTGAATGGAAAATATAAAATGAAAAAATAAAAATGGCTTAATAATACTAATTGTTGTTTAATTTTTTTTTTTCAAATTCACTTTTTTATTATAAACAGCTGTTTCGATTTAACTTCGAAAAAAATTATGATGCTAGACATTTAGAAGTGAAAATGAATTTGAGAATTTGACTTAAGACAGAACTTATACATCCAAAATTAGGAATTAATCGGACATGTTCTAGAAATCGAAATGAAGTGGAATAGAAATGGAACGAGATTTTAAGTTCAATTATTTGCAAAACGACCGTAGTTTTTCTCGATTTTTAAAGTTGTTCTTGTAAAGCTGATTGGAACTCAAAAAATGAAGTAGATAAAAAGGAATGTTTTTATGAACTTTCATTACAGCGTCGTTTTAAAAATTTAAATCGACTTCACCTCGATTTCTAGAACATACCCGAATACCATATTTTGTAAAATAATAAATTTTATTTGTACTGGAGTTCGTTATCCGGCATTTTCATTGCAAATATTTATTCGTTGTGTTTATATTTGATTTGGTAGCTAAAACATATGAGTAGGGGAGATGCAAAACTCGTTCTTTACACTTTATTTGAAATTTGGGAAAATGCAAAAAACATATCGCACCCGATTAAATGGACCAAACTAGTTGAATATTTTTGATTCGGAAGTGCTATGCCATTCTTGATTAATAACTCAACAGTTGAAAAACTGAAACCAATTTGAATATAGAAAAACAATAGATTATGTTTTGGAACGAACGAGTTTTGCTACAAATTTTCAAAAAAAAAAAAAAAAAAAACCAATTTTGCTACAAACCATATGGGATTGAACTAGTTTTGCAACACACTATAGCCCACCAGGAACATTAATCATTGAACTTTAATTTATTTTGAAAGTTATATTAATTTATTAAAATTATGTTAACAGAGCTAAAAAAAAATGTAACACTAGTTCTGTACATAGGTGGCAGATAAACTACACCAATTCACATTTTTTGAAAATACGTTTTTTATACTATTGGAATCAGAATTGTTTCCTCTATCGATGAGTGAAAGTCAAAAATTACTATCTAATGTAGTTTTCGAGATAGAAACGTTGAAAGCAACACTAAGTCCAACTTGGTTAGAGGTATAGGGCATTAAGTGTACTTAGTGTTGTTTACCACTGACTTTGTGGACAATAAGGAGAAAGTGCTTGGAGGTTAAGAACATCAAGTGTACTTTTTTGTAATTTGTGGAGTGAGGTCTTTGGTTTTTAATATATGTATTTAATTCAGTTGTTGGAATTTTTATGTTTAATCATGAAGAGAAAAGTGAATACCATCATGGGAGGTAAATAACCACAAGTCCATTTTAATAAATAAAGGTAACATTATAGTCAATCGTTAAAAGAGTAAGGGATAATGCTAGTTCCTCAATGCTAACTCTCTCTTTTAAAGAATAGCCAAACATATACGGACCCGGTTGATAAGGCTAATTGTTTTGCCGAATTATTTGCTAATAATTCTTATTTACCGTTTAACAATCAACCACAATCCGAACTCGAAAAAGTATCGGTAACTATGCCAAAGATATTTTTCGAAATAAACAAGTCTGCTGGGCCGGATGGAATACCAGCAGGTCTTGCAGCAGTGCTTTTCAACGCTAGCTCGTCCCTAATAACCAGCTATGGGCACCACTACATTGAAAGCTTTGCATGTGTGGCATTGTATTGGTTTGTTTATGTTTGCATTTGTTGGTTTTATGTACATTTGTACGCTTTGTTTTTTTCTCATTTCATGACATGCGACGCACGTCTGCTTCGTTCGAAATGTTCTGCTAGACTAAGCACAATTTCTTTTCTCTGCTTCGCTCATCAATTTTGTGTATGTACACATCGTTCGCTCTTTTTGAACTTTGATTTTGAATTTGCCCATAGCTGCTAATAACCCTGGGTGGCTAATTACCCTGATAATTACCGCCCAATTGCAATTTGCTCGTCACCTTCCTAAGTTATGAAGAGTATGGTAAATCACCTTCTTGTTAAATTTTTAGAGTCGAATTACCAACTAAACGACCGCCAGTATGGCTTTCGTAGAGATCGCTTGAGACTGACTGGCCCTGTTTCGGAAAAATGGTGCCGTTCCATTCGCCATTTTGGCGAAAGTAAGTAATTCCTTTATATCTAACTCTGTCAAACGCTTTGGAAATGTGTTTGACAGAGTTTGGCAACAGAGAAACCTGTTTTTAAAAAAACGTACCAATGGGTACGATTTTATCCCTTAAAACGTTTGAATTTCGAAAAAGTACCAAATTTATATTTGTATTTTTTAGATACGATACGAATTTGGTATAGCCTTTATTCCTATACTTATTGGTTTAAAAGCTAAATGGGGAACCCATAAGTTCCAAAACAGAGGTTAAGCCAGTTTACTCTCTGAAAGGGCCGAATTGCAAAGAGAACCAAACACCTGTCCGCTTATTTTTTTAATGAACAACGATAAGTATAAATTTTTTTTTTGGGTTTCTATTAGTTTTGGAGATATGAAGTCACCGAATTTTTACCTTTTTTACACTCTTAATAAAATATACATTGTGCACTTCTGTAGGTAAATGCCTTTTTAATGGTGTATTTTTTGTTTAAATCGGTTGACAAACAGAGACGGAAAGTGTTCTTAACCGGTTTGCCTTTGCCGATTTATAAAGAGATATACATATATATAAATAAAGATAGAAGCGTTTGTGGTTTTCAACATGTTTTTGCGGCCTACTGTAAAATTTTCTAAATGTGACTTAGTGTATTTTACCTTCCACCCGCAGAGTTAAGAAACAAATATGAATTTGTAAACATATAAAGTGATATCTTGTTCTTTAATGTACTCGTCATTGTTTTTTTCCTATTCATAATAAATATTATTATTGTCCAATAAAAAATCGCAAGTCGTTATTTTCTCTCGAATTTTCCCCAAAGTAAGTAGATAAAAGGATTCCCAAATCCTTTGTTTTTTTTTTCTTTGCCCACTTACAACGACAATTAATGTTGGGAGAATTCCAATTAATTGTAGTGGGGAATGTAAGAAAAGATAAACTCACGGTTTTATTGTTGGTATTTTGTTTAAGCTTTGATATCGTTGCAAATAAGACTTTATGAATGTACATATGTAGGTAATTCTCATTCCCTCTGTAGTCTTGTTTGCTGATAGCTTTGGCTTTTATAAAATTATTTAGGAGAACGTTTCCTGATGATCTGGCCTAAGCAACCAGTGAAATGCGCAAAGAAACATCCAACAATAAATTTCAGTATTTTTTATCAATTATTAAAAAAGGGAATTAAGCACAACAAACAAAATCTTTTAATAAATAATTGTATTCCCAAAAACAACTTTGATAACAAAGTTTAATACAAACTTTATTTTTTTTGCGAAACTTTGGGAAATTTTGCATTTTATTGTTCCTGTTCAAAATTTTCGATTTATAAAATTTAACTTCTTCATGAGATCTCTAGGTATTTTTTGCGTATTTTAATATGCATTTGTATCGGAGTATATAAAATTAAAAATAAGTATATAATATATAAAAAAAAAAAAATAATTAACAATTTATATAATTTCTTAACATTGCGTTTTTGGAAAATATGTGTGGAAACTTTTTTTATAAGATTTTAGAACTTTTTTAAATGAAAAGTAGCAGTTTAAAACAGGACATACAACTCAACTAATTTTCCTAATAATATATTTTATTGCAGATTCTTCAAACCAAATGCGCGCCGGAAGCGCAAATTAAAACGTATAACAATGGACTATGAAATGAGCACAGGCGATCAGCCACAATGCGATTTATTGGAATCTTCAATGATACCAAGCTGTTTATCACTCGGTGCTAGTGGTAGTAGAAACGTTGATGGTGGCATTTCAAATGGACCACAAACGACTTCAGCATGCACGGGTATAATGCGCAAACGAGTCCTTAAACCGGATTCAAACTCCCGTTCTCAACTCTTCTTTTGTGGCAAACGAAAGCGTTCGAATCGTGATCGCTATCATGAAATCGATCACTCATCTAGTATGCCCCGCCACAACAACCATCTTGATGAGTATCGTATGAGACCACGTAGTTTTTCATCTACTTCTAAACCTCATAGTGACCGCCTCTTACCCTTAAACAAAGGCTTATTATCAAAAATTGAACGCATCTCACAGCAACAGAAGACTGAAACTACGACTGCGAGCAGTGCAGTGCTAGAGTTGATGTCATCGACATCAACAGCACAGCAACAAGCTGATGGCACTTCTTCTACCACCTTAGATCAGGACACTGCAACATCATTTTGTAACACCGATGGAGAAACACAAAATTCCACAGGAATGTTTGTGCCTTCACCTCCAATGCCAGCGGACGATATGGCCGAAAATATTGAGGAGGCACCCCTGCCTCAGATGAGTCAAGTGCTTACAACAATGACACAACAACAGCAAGAAAAAAATTTTCGGAATCACCGCAAAAAAAGCAGTGGCCATCATAATCGTCGTCGCCTTTTACAATTTGCGGTCGACCAACATTCTATGGATTGCGAAGAATTAAATGACTTTAGTTCAAGTTCTCTTAGTTCTTCCGATTCGGAAGATAACAATGCTGCCAACGATACCGATCGTGAGGGTGATGATGAATTGACCGATTGGCCAGGCAACGAAAGCATATGTGGTGAATTAAAGTACGATAGCAAACGTAAACTTACGAAACGTAATGCTTTGCCACAAATAAAATCCGACCCGGAAAGTGTGAATTCCATGTTAATGGCTGAAGATGATACTGTTATGTCCAATACTACAGCCGTTGGCGATATTACCTCCTTAAACTGGCCACCTTCGAGTGCTGCTGAGTTTCGCGATGCTGTGGACTTACCATTTCAATCATCTGAACCTATAACAATAACCGCTAAAACTGGCTTCTCTTCTATCTGTCGGGGTAATGTTAACATAGCAGCTGATAATCATTTGATTATGCCATTAAAGCAAATTGAAAGTGAAATGTCAGGTGAAACATCTAATCCATTTCTCTCTTCGCCACCATGCCAACCAAACGAAGTACGTGAGATACGGGCTGGTTGTCGTAGAGTTAAGGGTGAACGTCCAGGTTTCAGTATTAAAACTTCTGTAAACGAACGTTTAGCTCGCTTTCTTCAAGATCCACGCCAATTGCAAATACGTCTGCCTGATATCGAAATCTACGAACATGAGAGTCTTCTCAATTTGGCCACTTTATATTCATTGCAGATGACACTAGATAATGGTTGTGCAGTGCTTAATAAAACAAGGTAAATAACGCATTTTTAAACAAAAAAGCTAGAGTTACACTAAAGAGCATTATTTGTGTACATATTTTTATACCCTTCACCGAAGGCAAAAGGGTATTTATAAATCTGTCTTTCCGTTTGTAATTTCTACAGTATTGACCTTTTACCCTATAAAGTATATATATTCTGGCTCCTGATGAGACGAGAAGTTCAAATCCGGTTGTCCGTCTGTCCGTCCGTCTTTAAAAATGGGTTTTCCGAAGACCCCAGATATGATGGGGTCTTGGTTGGTATATACATATTTATGTCAGATATACTCATAATTTTGCTATTAAAATTCAGCCAAATCGGTCTATAAACGGCATAGCTATGAGACAAAAACCACGAGTACCTCTTATTTTTCCCATAAATCCCTTGTTAATGTTGTTTTTTTATTTCTTTTTTCTGTATATCTGGAGAACGACAGGAGCCAGTGCTTTCTTGGTTATCAATACACCAACTCTCTAAAATTGTCGGGATTGGAGAAGTGGGCGTGGCACTTCTAATACAAAGACATAAATTTCTGTATATCTGGAGAACGAAAAGAGTTGAAGTTTTCAAATTAGGTACAAAATAGGAAAATCGTGCGGTTATTATTTGGATGGTTTTAACCGCTTATTTTAGTTTTGCCCGAGCCGGTTATTTTATAATGTCCATTTGGGTTATTTTGGAGTAATTAACAGGTTATTTTTATAGTGTTAAATTATATGCGTCTTCCTTACATTTTTTGTAATTGTACCAGTATTTTAAGTATTTTTCTAATTTATTAAAGCGTGTATTTTTGTAAAAATAAAAACAATTCAAAAGGTAAATAGCAATTTGTGTGATAGTATTCTAAATATAAAATTGTAACGTTACTGACTGACTGATTCATCATCGCACAGCCTAAATGACTGAAGCTAACAACTTGAAATTTGGAACAGGGGTTGGTCTCTCCCCAAATCGATCCACTTAGACGGGATTTTTGGAAATTCGAATGTTTAGGGGGTAAAAAAAGGGTAAATTCGGTAACCTTATATATCCGTTACTATTTTTGGTACTTTTAGAAAACATTTTTTTTATTCATTGACATATACGTATTAAATTATGGGCTCCCACGTATCTTCCCAAAAAGGGAAAATACGGGAAATTTAATTTCCTACTTTAGCTTTTTGGCTCTACAACTGGCAATTTTTTTAATTATCGTTAATATTGTACCTAGAAACATAAACTTCAACATGCAATGTCCGGATAAGAACCTATGAAGGTACTTTTTCGTTCTTTAACTGGTACTATTTAATTTTCGTTAATATTAAACCTATTAAAATAAAATTAAACATGCATGGTCCGTTGTGAATGAGAATCTGTAAAAAGGCTTTTTGGTACTTTTTGTTCATTAACTAGTACTATTTGATTTTTCGTTAGTATTGGACCTAGAAACATAAAACTCAACATTAAATGTCCTGAGTGGACAAGAATCTATAAGAGGGAAATATGTGGTACTTTTTTGTTTTTTAACTGGTACTATTTGAATTTCCGTTAGAAGTGGCCCTATAAACATAAAATTGAACATCCAAAATCCTGAGTAAATGAGAATCTGTAGGAGGGGCTTTTTGGTCTTTAACTGGTACTATTTGAATTTCCGTTAGTATTGGACCTAAAATCATAAAATTCAACATTAAATGTCCTGAGTGGTCAAGAATCTATAAGAGGGATCTTACTTTTTCGTTTTTTAACTGGTACCTTTTTAATTCTCGGTAATATTGAATATTCAAACATAAAACTAAGCATGCAATGCCCTGAGTAAAGGAGAATCTGTAATGTAAGAGGGGCTTTTATGTCCTTTACCTTTTACTTTTTGAAATTCCGTTAAAATTAAAGCCTGAAATAATTTTTTATGAATAAGGCCTTAATGATTTAAGTATTATTACTTTATATTTCACTAATTAGATTCTTATTTTTTTTCCTTTTTAAACTTGATATTTGATAGATACCTCATTATATGATTTGTACGGTAAACATAAAAAATATTTGTTGTTTCTAGTTGAATTCTCTTTTCACTTTATAATATTTGACACATATTTTAGTGTTTTAAGGTATATTCTGACCTAATAAATATTTGACGAAATAATACAAAAGAAGCATGACCAGCAAATTGACCAAACTTTAGCTTTATTTGTAACAATTTTTATTCACTTTCTTATCTGTATTTGTAAGAAAATAATTTTTATTATTCAATTAAGAAAATTTATATGATGTTTGATCCAGCAAACTTTTTGCAAAAGCAAATAATCCTTTAATAAAACTAGTGGTTACGTGTAGGACGTCAAATATATAAAAGGTGTGAACATAGCTTAAGTTAAGTTATAACGAGTATCCATTTTATTTGCCTCTAATCTGTACTATGTATATTAATTTAATTTTTTTTTTTTTCTAATTTTCAATCAGCTTGAATCACCATAATTAAAATTTTGCTTTTATTTTATTTTTTTTGTATAGAAATTTTGAAACCTTATATTTTTAATTTTTTTTGGTTTTATATGTATATACATACATACACACAGATTTTTTTTATGTTTCATAATTCTTTGCATAGTGGTCTCCCCTTTAAACATAAATATTACAGTTTTGATGTTCCATAATAATCTTGGCCCTATCACCAGAGATATTTCTATATTAAAATCAAATCTTGCTGCACATTCTAGAAATTTAAATATTGTTCATCTTAATACTCAAAGTCTTAGCCACTCTATCTCAAATATTAAAACTGAAGAATTTAAAAGTATTTTTATGTATTCATGTGTTGATATAATAGGAATATCGGAGTCCTGGTTTAAATCTTATATTTATTCCACATCACTTGATCTTCCAGGGTATAATCTTGTTCGAAATGATCGACCTGATGAACATCGTGGTGGAGGGGTGTGTTTGTACATTTCTAAAAAATTAAGTTTTAAAACCATATTTCGTGGTGAAAGTTTCAGAATTTGTGAATCACTATTTGTTGAAATATTTGGAAATGGTGGATCAGTTGTAGTAGGGGTCGTATATCTTCCAAATGGAAATTTGGATGTATTTGAACAACTACATAGTGATTTATTTGACCGATACTCCAATATAGCAATCATGGGTGATTTTAATTGTAACCTTTTTGATCCTTCTGTTTCTAATAGAGTTCATTCGATGAGCGCAAGGTGTGGCCTTACTTGTCGTCATAACTGTTTACCCACACACTTCTGTACGCGTTATAACAGTACTTCTTTAATAGACTATTTTTTTCTAAGTCAACCACATTTATTGGCGCATAGAGGTCAAATGCTGTTTCCCTTCCTATCATCACACCATAGTCTAATTTATATATCTTTGGAATTTACTTTTAGAGTGCAAAGACATATAATTGAGCTAAGGGACTATAAACGTATAAACTATGATATTCTTACTCACTATGTTGAACAATTTGACACATCTCCCATCTTTTATACTACTGATGTAAATTTACAGCTGTCTAAGTTAAATGATTTAGTTAATGATTTGCACAGTTTAATACCTACGTACAGAGTTAAATCTAATTCGGATAGGAATGGTTGGATGAAGTCTAGTGAAGTTTTAAACAGTAGTAGACTGCGTGATGCAGCATATAAAACTTACCTTAGACACTCTAGTGAAAGTAATTGGAAAATTTATTGCAGACTTCGTAATAGAACAAAATCTGTTATTAGGAGAATTCGGAGAAATTATGGTAAAACTTTATTTAGTGATGTTGATAATAGACAAATATGGAAGAATGTACGTAGGTTGGGGTGTATTGGGCGTGAAAACCCTGAACTGCATGAGAGTGACTTAAAAGATATTGCTACAGGCTTTTTAAATAACCTTTGTCCTAACGATCTTGGCAATTATAATTTTCAAAACTTTACTGATGACCCTAATTTATTTCATTTTAATTCGGTCACGGAATACGATATTTTTTTAGCGATAAATTCCATTAAGTCTAATGCTATAGGTAATGGTGGGATTCCTATAAAGTTTTTAAAAATAATTTTTCCTTTGATTTCATCAATATTACTTCATCTTATAAATAATATATTTATGGTTTCCAATTTTCCTGATGCTTGGAAACAAGGTCGCATTGTACCGATTGCTAAGAAAGGTGTTTATGATATTGACAATTTAAGACCCATAAGCATCTTGCCTGCTATGTCTAAAATTGTTGAAGATATAATGAAATAACAGATTATGTCGCATTTTGAAATGTATTCGCTGCTACACCCTAATCAATATGCTTTTAGACGTTATCACAGCACATCATCTATGCTTATCTCCTTGACGGACCTTGTGAGAAAACAGTTAAACAGGCATGAAAATAGTATATTAGTTTCTCTTGATCTTACTAAAGCTTTTGATCGTGTTAACCATAATGTTCTTATCGACAAACTCAAAACTAAATATATGTTTTCAAGGTCTGCATGTAAACTTATTTATTCTTATTTTAATGAAAGATCACAATATGTTTCCTTTCATGGGTTAAGTTCTATTGTCAGTCGTGTCGCTTCAGGAGTGCCTCAAGGATCTGTGTTGGGTCCTATACTATTCCTTGCTTATTTGAATGATTGTATTTCTATTATGGATAATAACTTTTGCAAGCCTTTTATTTATGCAGACGATATTTTTCTGATTTACCTCATTAATTCTATATTAGATGCAAATTTTGAAGTTCGTGTGAATAATCATCTTAATTCTATTTTGAGTTGGATGCATCGGAATGATTTTAAAGTTAACTCGGCCAAAACTAAAGCTATATATTTTCGCTCAACTAGTTGCATAACTACTACTTATCCTAGAATCTGGATGCGAAATCAACTTATAGAGTATGTAGACTCGTATAACTGTCTGGGGGTTGTAATTGATTCGAACTTAAACTTTGAAAGACATATAAATTCATTATTCCATCAAGTTTCATTTATTCTGAGAAGGCTATATGCTTTAAGACCACACACTCCTAGGTGTATTAGATTTCGTCTGGCTCATGCTCTGCTTATGTCAAAGGTTAACTACTGTTTGGAGGTATATTCTGGAACATCATCTACTTTTTTAACTAATCTTAATAAAATTTTTAGAAAAATGATTCGCTATATTTTTAATATTGGCATACGTGAACATGATAGGGTTTCTGAACTCTTCATTGTATTTTTAGGTTGTGATTTCCATAAATATTTGCATTTGCGTCTTTTGCTTCATTTTTATAAAGTTACCAACTCCAGTAGGCCTGTATCTATAGTGGAAGAGTTCACATTTAATCACTCTACTCGAAATGTACATATTGAGATACCTCGTATAAGTCTGTCAGTATTCGAACGTTCATTTAAGATAAGAATATGCCGTATATGGAACAATTTGCCTCCTTCATTAAGGTTATTTTCATATTCTTATTTTACATATAAGAAAAAGCTTTTGAACTTTTTTGGGTAAATAGCTTATTGTTTAATCTCTAGTGATTTCTTAGATTAATTTTTGGAATTAGCTATTTTTTGTTTGTTTTTAATTTTGTAATATTTGTGTGGTTGGGGAGCCACTTATGTATAGTATTTAATTACTATTTATATAAAACCTTACTTATGTAATACCTTAACTCAATGAATCTCATTATTTTTAGTTTGATTATTAATATGTCTTGTATTTAACATGGATATTTATCTTACAATACATGTATAATTGGCCTTATAGGCTTTCTTTGTATTGATTCAAATAAATAAATAAAAATTGGACCTAAACATACAATTAAACATGCAAGTTCCCAAGTGAATGAGAATCTGTAAGAGTGGTTTTTTGGTCCTTTTTCGTACTGTTAAAGCCTATAAACATAAACTTTGGCGTAAAAATATGTCAAAGAAAGAAAAAGAGACACTAACGAAGAAGCGGGTTAAATGCTAGTTAAATATATCTTTATACAGATGTCATCTCAGGAGATATTTCGAACAGGACTTAAAAGACAAGGGTACTTGAAAAGCCATAAAAGGATAAGTTGCAAAGGTTCTTCGACGTCACGACTTATTAATCTCTTTTAATTAGTCCACAAGCTTGACATAAATGTGTGCCATAGCGTGTTATGGCAAGTTATGAAATACTCCAAAAATGGTCAAGAAAACATCAAAATTGTAGGTCTCTAGTATGACCTATGGACATTACAAAATACCAATTTTCTGAAACCATATTTCTTCCCGAGTCCAAGTTTTATAACGCAAGAAAATGATAAAATTATTCTTTAACACGTCGATATAAAAATCTGCCAAAACGTTTAAAAATGGTGAATATTTCTGGCTTCTTTGGTGGCCTAAATATTAAAGTGGTTAAAGATTTCCTCTTATTCTTATAGGGGAAGAAATTCAGAAATCTTTAACCATGATAATTATAATCACTCAACGGAGGGTTATAAGTATCAGGTTGGAAGAGATGAAAGACATTAAGTGGGGGTTAATGTTCTTTTTTTTTAATATTTGAAAGGCAATTGTTGCTTACCGGGATTCTGCGTTGCTCCAAACCAAAAAAAAGATGGTGGGTTTTCTTAAAATTCACTTCGGCGGCTGCCTTGATTTTATTGTTGTAGGGTTTTTTGTTGCTTAAGAGCGGGTTACAATTCAACCTTTCTCATTAAATTCTTAGTGCATAATAATTTTCTGATTTTGCTGCCAAACTTATTCAACCTCTCTTGATTATCCACTCGAAGGTTGGATAAGTTTGACAGCTTAACTCTAGCGAGTACTAAAGTACACCGTAAGAAATTAAAATTAAGAAATCAAATATTAATAATTCAGTGCGGTTGATACTGATAATTCAATGATACAAATTCATTTTTTAATTGTTAATTGATAAAAGTAACAAAAATATAAAAATTTATGCTTATAATAGATAACTGCAATTGTAAGAAATTGCTTTATAATAATAAATAATGCATGTGTGTCCAATGTAAATTGGACATGGTGGCGGCCTTGAATTTGACCTACTGGTCCACGCATAGCACCTGAGCGAGCGACTTGATCGCCTCCAAAATCACCCTGGTGTTTGGTGCGGTAGGTGCTGCTGTCGACTGTTGTGGCCGCTGTTGTTCTGGTGTTGCTTGTGTTGATGTTGGTTGCGTTGCTTGTTGCCTCTGCTGGCGTGGTGGCCGCTGCCGACGTGGCGGTTGTTGGCGCTGACGCTGTTGCTGCGGACGACGTGCTTGTTGCTGTTGCCTTGGCCGTTGTTGTTGCGGACGACGTGGTGCCGGCTGGCGATGACGTTGTTGTTGCTGCTGCTGTGACCGCTGACGAGGCTGCGGACGTGGCCGGGTTGCCTGTTGCCGCCGGGGTGGTGACGGCTGACGAATGATCAACTGCTGCCGCTGGCTTCTAGAGGTGGCCCTGACCACCGCCAACTCCTCTAACCGCTCCTTCCGAGATGGGATATGCAGTAAGGTGTGATGAAACTGGTCACACCGTCTACAGGCCTCTTCAGAGGTACAATAGTTCTGGGAGTGGCTTCGTGCCAGGCAGTTAAAGCAGTAGCCTAGGCCCGACACCACCTCACGCCTTCTTTCTACCGGCATGCGCTTAAACCGTCGGCAGAACCTTAGGCCGTGATAGCCACGACACACCACGCAGTACAGGACCTCTAGGTCCCGTAGTTGAGTTTCACTTCTAGCCGACTCACGGCTTCGGCTACGGCTTAGACCATGGCTAGCGGTCTGGCTTCGACTTCGGCTTGGGCTTCGGCTTCGTACCACTCTGGTAGCAGTAAGGCGTCGATTCGACCTATGACTATAGAAAAAATGGAAGACAGTAATAAGAGATAAATACTTAGATTAGTACTGATACAAAGTGTAATGGGAAGTGGCAAATGACACTTAGCTAGGCTGACTGGGATTTAGAGGTTGATTAGAGGGGGATCAGAGTGGCTGGAGGTAAGTGTTTAGGAGTTTAATAATGCGGGATGAGTATAATAAATAATAAGTATAAAATTAGTAAGAGTAAACAATGTTGGGTAAATTTGGTATGATTATAAATGATATAAGACTTTTGTACAAATGGCACTCCGACGTCTGCCTCACCTTGTATCTTCCTTTTTCAACAAGGGGAGGTAGCATAGTTTCACGATCGGTCGTGTAATTACCCCTGTGGCAATCCGTACGTCCGCCGTACGCACATTTTGATCTGAACCGAGGTAAGTGTGTTCGACTCTGCCCAGTCTCCATTCACACGGTGGTAGCAAATCATCCATAACTACCACTAGATCTCCCACCTGTATGTTAGGCCCCGAGTCCTTCCATTTATACCGCCTTTGCAGAGCCCTTAGGTACTCCTCCTTCCATCTCACCGCGAATCGATGATGCATTGCCTTTATTTCCTCCCATCTGTTGACCACTGACATACTTTGGAAGTCTTGCTCAGGTAGAGCCGTTAAAGGCGCTCCTCGCAAAAAATGACCAGGAGTCAATGCGGCGAGGTCAGATGGATCTTCTGATAAGGCCGAGATAGGACGTGAGTTTAGTACCCCTTCAATTCGCGCCAGAATGGTGGCAAGCTCTTCAAAATTTAGCCTCCTGCGAGGCGAGGACTACCCCAACGGGTAGTAACGGATAATGGGAAAAATTTCCTGGGGGATTTTAGCCTCCTGCTACCAGTCACTCGCTTCAAATGAAATTTAAAACTTTTCACGGCAGCCTCCCATAAGCCGCCCATATGAGGCGCGTACGGCGGGATGAATTTCCACTCGAACCCTTGAGCGATATATTTCTGGGCAATATCCTGGGCCACTGTCCTCACAAACACGCCAAAGTCATTTTCCAGCTCTCGACTTGCCCCCAGGAAATTTTTCCCATTATCCGTTACTACCCGTTGGGGTAGTCCTCGCCTCCCAACGAAACGAGCAAAGGCAGCACGAAAGGCTGCCGTCGTCAACTCCGAGCACGGTTCTAAATGGACCGCCTTCGTGCTGAAGCACACAAAAACTGAGACATATCCTTTTGTCAAAGCCGCAGTGCGTAATGCCGAAGACTTGAGGTCAAACGGGCCGGCAAAGTCTATACCGGTAACCTGAAACGGTAAAGATAAATTGCACCTTTCTGGAGGTAAAGGTGCCATGAGTTGACAACATGCTTGCTGTTTGTAAATGAAGTTTTGCAATGTCGTATTACCTTTTTCACTCGGGGTTTGAGTCGAGAAAGGTAATACTCAGTTTGTACCATTCGGCACATCTGACTTATTTCTGCATGACAGAGAAATTCATGCAGATGAGTTAAGTACAGGTGGCAAAATCGGGAGTTGCCTGGTAATATCACGGGGTATTTTTCGTTATACGGTAACGACGAGTGAACTAATCGACCGTTTACTCTCAGCACAGAATTAGTGTCGAGGAAAGGATTTAGGGGTTTTAACGAACTTTTGTTCGATACCACTTTTGAGTTGAGCAAGCATTCATACTCATCCTTATAAAATGCCCTTTGAGCCAACGTCAGTAGTCTTACCTTGACTTGTTGTAACTCTTGTAGAGTTATTTCGTTCTGGGCACTTGCTACAATATCCGGCCTGAGTTTGGCCGCGATTTTATTAAAAAATCTAAACACATACGCTAGCACGCGCAGTGCTCTGGGGTATGACGAAAACCTATTCAGCATATCAGCCTCTTCTTGAACTTCGGCGACTACCGTATGTACTTCAATCGATTCTTCCATTAACTTTAACGGGTTTCGTTTTGGCCATTCAGTCATGGGCTTAGTTAACCATTGAGGCCCATACCACCATTGAAAGTTTTGTGCCAACTCTTGAGTCTTACAACCACGAGTCCCCAGATCTGCCGGGTTGTGGTGTGTCGGCACATGTCTCCATGTGGCGTTGGCTATCAGCCCATGAATTTGCGCAATTCTATTCGCCACATATGTCTCCCACGTAGATGGGGGTTTTGCCAGCCATCCTAATACTATGGCTGAGTCTGTCCATAGAAACGTTTCATCAATTTTTAAGTTTAGAGAAGTGTTAATATAACTTACCAATTTCGCTAATAAAACTGCCCCATTCAATTCCAGGCGCGGTAGACAAACCGTTTGTATAGGTGCGACCTTGGTCTTTGCCACCAATAAATTTGTAAAGACCACATTTCCCTCCGTTTGACACCGGATATACACCGCGGCACAATAGGCAGACTTCGAGGCATCTGCAAATCCATGCAGTTGTACATTGTCCGCGGGCCCATATTGAATCCACCGCGGAATCGATATAGCCTCCACCTTAGAAAAGTCGTCGACGAGGTTGGTCCAGCTTTGACGAGTTTCAGGGGATATTTCATCATCCCATTGTACTCCCTCCAACCACAATTGTTGCATCAGAATTTTGGCCCTTACGACTATGGGCGCTAACCAGCCCGCGGGGTCAAACAATTTTGCCACAGACGACAATATCCGACGTTTCGTAACCTTTGAGTCCTGGTCGATTGGAGCAAAAGTGTAGCTAAATGAATCGTTAAGCGCGTTCCATTTTATACCAAGAGTTTTGGTAGCGCTTGTTTCATGAAATCGCAAAAAATCTAAATCATAAAGGTCTTCCTTTGGCAAGTTGGCGAGCAGTGCAGGATTGTTTGCAGTCATTTTTTTTAAAGGAAATCCCGCTGCGCCTAATACCCTTCTAAGCTGGTCTTGGGCTAATAAAGTTTCCTCAATTGTAAATCCGCCAGACAGGATATCATCCACATACGTTTCAGAGCGAAGTATGGAGGCGGCTAGGGGTGCTTCCGACTCAGTATCCGCCGCAAGCTGTAAAAGAGTTCTAATCGCAAGATATGGCGCACAATTCACCCCAAAGGTTACAGTCTTTAACTGATAGTCCTTTATAGGTGAATCAGGTAGGGGTTGATACAAAATCCTTTGATACGGCCTGTCAGCTGGATGCACCATAATTTGCCGATACATTTTCTGTATATCACCACTGAATACAAATTGGTACTTCCTCCAGTTGAGCACTGTTGTTATTAAATCATTCTGCAGAGTCGGCCCAGTATAAAGCACATCATTAAGTGCAAATTGCGATTTTGTCTTTCTTGAGGCATTGAAAACAACTCGAACTTTCGTTGTTTTATGCTCCGGCCGTACCACTGCGTGGTGTGGTAGATAAAATGAATTATATTTACCTTTTTGCACAATTTCGTGCGCAGATGTTTCCTCCATGTGATCTAATGATAAGTACTCCTCTAACACTTGCTTGTATTGAGCCTGCAATTCGGGATCTTGAGCCAGCGTTTTTTCCATTCTCGTGTATTGAGCCAAAGCTACAAATCGTGATGATCCCAGAAATACTTCCTCCGGAAATTCTTTTTTAAACGGTAATCTTACCATATATCTACCATCCTCTTGACGCCTCGTGGTTTGTACATAAAATTTTTCACAGACTTCATCTTCCACTTTGCTAGGCCTAGATGTTGGTACACTCTCGTCCTCCCAAAATAATTTTAAAAGAGCAGTTAGATCTTCTGTATCAGGTTTCTTTACCGCTGTTGTGAAGGTCTGAATGAGTTCCACCTTCATAGGTCCACTGAGCACCCAACCAAAAATTGTATTGTAAGCAGAAGTTTTGCCACAAATATTTCTCCTTATGCCGCTCAGATTTATGCAATTTTCATAATCGTTACCTAAAATAAGATCTATTTGAGAGGTTTTATTAAATGTTGGATCGGCTAAGTCCAACTTATTTAGCTCAGGTGAATTTGGCTTTTCAAACGACATCGATGGTAGCTGTTTTGTCACCCTAGGCAAGACGATAGCTTTAATTGGGATCCTTGTATCAGTTCTTTTGGCATACAGGACGAGTTCACATTCCTTGTTGGCCGACTGTGATTGCCCACCGATCCCCACGATCTCATAATGCGCCCCTTGATACGGCAGCTGAAGCCGACTTCTAATTCGCTCAGACAAAAACGTTCTTTGAGACCCGGGGTCGATCAAAGCTCTCACTGTGAAATGCTCACCTCGGTGTTCTATCTGCATTAATGCAGTCCTTAGCAAGATATTTTCATTGCTAGCTGAACAATTCGCTTGAACTTGTGTAGACGTGCTTGGCTTCTCTAAATGGGTCCCACTGTGACCTGCGCCCTTTTGGGTTTGTATCGGATTTTGGTATACTGTATTTCCGTTGGCACTATTATTACTTCCTGGGTTTTCTTTCCGTTGGTTTTCTTGTGGTTTCCTTGCCATATGAAGAAGTGTGTGGTGCTGCTTTTTGCAATATAAACAAGTGTATTTGCTTTTACAATTATTTTTCAGGTGTGATGTTCCCAAGCAATTGTTGCAAAATTTGTTCTGGTAAACATAATCAACCCTTTGTTGTACCGTGAATGCACGGAATTTTTTACAATTTCGCAGGGCGTGGTCTTCTTGACATAACTTACAATTTGTGTTTAGATTTTCCTGAGCCACATATGTTTGTACACTGGGTACGGACGAACGTTTCAGCGTAAATGATTCCTTAGAAGTTTTAATGCTTTTAAATCGCTCTACTGCTTCATATCTATCCACCAAAAATTTTGACATTTGGGCCCATTTTGGGAGTTCTCGAGGCGCGGTCAGTGATTGTTCCCACAGAGCTAAAGTGGTATCAGGAAGTTTGGTGGACACTAAGCGTATTAAGATTGGATCCCAGCTATCTACGTCAATTCCTAAAGTTTTCAAGGTCGCTAGGGAATCATTGACAGAAGATTGAATTCTTCTTATGGCCTCACTATCCTCCTGAGCGGCAGAAGGAATATCAAACAGTATCTTTATTTGATTATCCACTAGCACACGCTTATTTTCATATCGGGTCCTTAGTGCCTCCCATGCCAGCGCGAAGTTCTCATGGGACAGAGTATACCTCTTCACTATCGCTCCAGCCTCACCCCGTGTTTTATTCCGCAAGTGATACAATTTCACAACCGGGGATAGTTTTGAATGATTGATATACACCGCAGTGAACATGTCTCGAAACGAGGGCCACTGTTCATAACTGCCCTTGAAAATTTCAGTGTCGCATGGAGGCAGTTTTATGAAACTATCTGTAGTATTGTGTGCTAGGTAAGGCTCTGGGTGGGCATATCTGGAAGTTGACTGGAATGGCGCGTTTTGAGACGCCTCTATTCTGCTAATTTTTAAAACTTCATTAATTTGAGCATAACATTGCTCAAATATTTCTGAACAGGTGGCATATTCGTCACTGGCTTGTGTTTTAAACTCAACTCCAACTATGGCATCCTTATTTACCATGACCTTCCTGTAGGAGTCTTCTAAGTTTGCCATGTCCGCGTCCAGCTTCCTTAACTTTACCTCCAATGTCGACTCGTTAAGATCCTGTATACTACTAATATCCAAACTCTCCCCGAACTGGCGCAGCTTCCCACAGTCGAACAGGAATTGCTCTTTATACAGGGTGTTAAAGTTTGATTCTGAGCTTTCGTTTGCGTTTGCCATGATTTCGATTGATGCTAAATTTATATAACGTTAAGACGTAGGGGTCTTAAAACCGTTCCGATAAAGCTATTTACAATCCTTAACGTTTTAAACAGACAAGAAGAATAGATGCAATGTAAATAAATTAATGTTAACTTCGGGTATAGGGCTTAGTTTGCACACTAATCTAGGGTACAGATTGTAAGTTAGGGATTACTAGTGGACAAACTAAGAAGCAAAAATTTAAAAAAAAAAAAAACACCACCTTTCCGTATAGTTTAGGGGGTTGGGTAACTATCAAATAGTTAAAATTAAATCAGAAAGTGGCTATAATTAACCAAAGGGTGCAATTGCATCTAAACATAAATTCTAAGAACCTGTATTCAACGTAAGAATATTACCGCTTTATTTCATATGTGTATTTTACCCTTTATTTGAAATTTAATAAAAAATATCAATTCCTTTAAAAAAATTTTTTACCTTTCTTGAATTTATTTTATTTGAAGCAAATAAAAAGTACCAATTCTTCTAAATATTTTAACTCTTATGCAACGCGAGACTATTAATATTTTACTTCGTATCAATTTCATGCAAATTTTCGTAACAGTAAATCTTATTCAAATCCTCATACTAATCCAATTTCATACCGGAAATTTAATTGTATAAAATTTTACTTTATTCCCTTTAAGAATACTAATCCAATTCTAAACAGAGAATTTTATTTAAAATTTTGTGCAAAGCAAAGTTTGGTTAAAGTTTAAGACTTTTGCTCAATGTACGAATATTCACATTCAATTTATGCGGGAAACTTAAATTTTATTTAAAACTTTGTAATCGCAAAGGTTGTTTAGAATTTTAAACTGTGTTCAATTTCAGAATAATAATATTTAAACTTTATTTAAAAATTCTGCAAAAGTAGCTTTGTTTTAAATTTTAGACTTTTTTTTTTTTTTTCCAAATCCAGAATATTAATATTTTGATTCAGTAAGACCGTTAATACTCTATTAAATTTTTTAAAAAACTTGCGAACTTATTCAAAGCAAACTATTAATTTTACTTATGCTGGACAGAATTATTCAATTTACGGATATTAATTTTTATCTACGAGGGAAATTAATTTTCATTTAAAATTTTAAGAATTATTTACAAAAATTTTATTTATGAGGGAAATTGATTTTTATTTTAAAATTTTAAGAATTATCTACAAAAATTTGATTTATGAGGGAAATTGATTTTTATTTTAAAGGTTTTAGGAATCATAGGTACCCATTCAATTTCTACTTCATTCAATTTCGCCTATTAATTCAAAGACAATTTAACCTTAAATTTTTTATTTTTGATTCTGCAAATAATTTTATTTTTATTAATTTCCGCTACAATACATACATATCTAATTTTAACAAAAGTGAAATCCTTAAGTATAATGTGGAAATAATTGAATTTTGCAACCAATTTATTTTTCCACTTATTGGTTATTTTACAATTTTATTTTCAGAAACTTAAATTTTACTTATTAAATTATTTTTATTGCTCCGATATTCGCAATTTACAGATTGATTTTAATTAATTTTACAAAAGTTTGAATAACTCCGGTATATTTAAACGCAGTTGTAACTTTACGAGCTTGGCAATTGGAGAAATTGCATCATTTTCATAAACTCGATAATCCTTTGCTTTTTTTTTTTACACTTTTCAATTTACTACATTGGCAATTGGAGAAATTGCTCGTAGTTAAATTGATTAAAATTTTCTCAATTATCCGAAATCGCACTTTAAAATTTACTAAATTTGCAATTTGGGAAATTGCTTATAGTAAATTTATTAAAAATTTTTTTTTTTTCTTTAATCCGATAAACGCACTTGAAATTTTTACTAAATTGCAGTTTGGGAAACTGCTTTTAGTAACTTTACTTGATTTCTTATCAATCCGATTAACGTACTTGAAATTTTTACTAAATTGCCGTTTGGGAAACTGCTTTTAGTAACAAAAAAAAAATTTTTTTCGTTTTTTATTAAATTCCGATCGTTTTCAACGCACTTATTAATGGGTTTATTTTAATTTTCATACATTGGGAAAATTTGTTCCAATTCACAATATACAAATTTCCCCAAAAAAAAATTTTTTTTCTTTTTCTATATATTTGATGGGTTTTACTCCCTCTAATCAACTCTAAGTTCGTGGAGAAAAATGGGTAATATGATATAATATTAATATAATGAAGATAATATAATATAATATAATATAATATAATATAATATAATATAATATAATATAATATAATATAAATAAATTCACGAAATTTATGAAGTGTTCGTAAATTTGTGTAGTGGACTGTATTTTTTCTTTTACTTAGTTCACAGTGTTACGTATATCAGTTTTATTTGTCAACAAATATTAATTTGTTGGTTTTTTTTAAACTCTTAACTTCTCTTCTTGAGTTAAAAGAGTTCAAGTACAACGCTGTGAGTATGGATGTGTATTTTGATCTGCAAACTAACAAATAAGAGTATATTTTTTCTTTGTTTTTACTCCACTTGTCAGTTCACGAGAACGCAATATGAGTATTATTAAAAGCTTTTAATTTATTTAAAGAGCGTAAATGAGATTTAATGTTTTTTGTGTGTGTGTATGTGTGTATTTTGTTTTCTTTTTAATGATTTTTGTGTGTATGTGTGTGTAGATTTTGTTTTCTTAAGAGTTAAACATTTTTTGACTCAAGAGCGCACTAATTTTGTGTGGGTATTTGTGTGTTTTTTTCCCTTTTTTAAATTTTAAATTGTTAACAAACCAAATTAAGAGATCTTTATGGAATTGTTTTTTATGTATTTTGGTTTTGTATGTAGGGAGATAGTGTATGATGGTGGGATAAACAGGGGGAACCAAAGCTAAGTGTTATTTTTTAAAATGCAATTAAATACCTTATTTCTTTAATTACTTTCTGGTGATGATGTTGTTTTTCCTTCCTTGTAGATTTTCACTTTAGCTTATCCGTCTTTATTTGCTAGGCCTCTTTTCCCTCTGCTTTTGCACTTTTCACTATTCTTTTCTTATATTTTTTACTTATGTACATATACCAATATGGCGTTTTTTCTTTTTTCTTTCTTTTATGTACATATGTAACTCCCGTTTTTTTCTTATTTACTTCTTATTTGCATTTATTATTATTTTTTCAATATGGCGATTTGCCTCTTTTTTTCAATTTTTTTCTTTTTTTTTTTTTACAAATATTTCGGCTTTTTCTTTTTTCTCTGCCGTTTAATATGGCGATTTTTCGCGCCTTCTTTCTGACACTTTTCCAAATTTATAATTAATATATTTTTTTTTTTTCAATATGGCGATTTGCCCCTTTTTTTTAAATTTTTTTTTTTTTTTACTAATTTTTTTAATATGGCGATTTTTTGCGCCTTCTTTCTAGCGCTTTTCCAAATTTATATTATTTTTTTTTTTTTTTTTTTCACACACACTTGTTGCACTACACACACTTTTCCCACTTTCAATTTTTATATAAAATTTTTTGTTTTTAAATTTTCTAATATTTCACTATTTCTACCAGTCTACTTACTTATTTTCCCGACTGTGGCATTGCATTTGTTATTCTTATTTACCTCATTTTTTTCGTCTCGATGAGAAATTTAAGAGTTTTTTTTCTGAGTTTCTGATTTTGGGGGTGATCAGATGGATGCACTTTTGCTGCTTCTTTCCTCTTGTCTCGAAGGACCATGAATATTTCTGGCTTCTTTGGTGGCCTAAATATTAAAGTGGTTAAAGATTTCCTCTTTTTCTTATAGGGGAAGAAATTCAGAAATCTTTAACCATGATAATTATAATCACTCAACGGAGGGTTATAAGTATCAGGTTGGAAGAGATGAAAGACATTAAGTGGGGGTTAATGTTCTTTTTTTTTAATATTTGAAAGGCAATTGTTGCTTACCGGGATTCTGCGTTGCTCCAAACCAAAAAAAAGATGGTGGGTTTTCTTAAAATTCACTTCGGCGGCTGCCTTGATTTTATTGTTGTAGGGTTTTTTGTTGCTTAAGAGCGGGTTACAATTCAACCTTTCTCATTAAATTCTTAGTGCATAATAATTTTCTGATTTTGCTGCCAAACTTATTCAACCTCTCTTGATTATCCACTCGAAGGTTGGATAAGTTTGACAGCTTAACTCTAGCGAGTACTAAAGTACACCGTAAGAAATTAAAATTAAGAAATCAAATATTAATAATTCAGTGCGGTTGATACTGATAATTCAATGATACAAATTCATTTTTTAATTGTTAATTGATAAAAGTAACAAAAATATAAAAATTTATGCTTATAATAGATAACTGCAATTGTAAGAAATTGCTTTATAATAATAAATAATGCATGTGTGTCCAATGTAAATTGGACAAATGGTTAAACTATCAGTCTAATACTCAAAAAATTGGCATGTATGTATGTATTTGCTTGTAAAACATGAGATTATATTAAATACAAACAATTATTCAACCAAAGCTTAAATGAAATGAAGGCCACTGGCCCATTGGGAGGCACGCGCAGAGGCTGGGGCTCCCTTATAATGACTTGTGTAGAAGTTGTGGCGATGAGGAGGAGGAAGAGTCAACGGAACATTTTCTCTGTAATTGCCCGGCATTCGGAGACTTAAGACTCGAAATGTTTGGTCGAAGAGCCCTTGGGGAAAAAACTTGTCTCTCCAATGTTGATGTTAACAGGATCCACTCCTTTATTGAATCGACCGGTTGGTTGCATGGGAATACTAGCAGCCAGATTTCATAGGACCCATGTGATATGGTAACACAACGGGAACGAATTAATGGACCCTCGTGAGCTGTGCTTGATCACGGCTGCCAATGGAACCTAACCTAACCTAAAGCTTAAATGAAGTAGTTGCGCCATTAATATACGGTGAAGTGTACTCTCGCATAAATTTCGATAGCTGAGTTAAAAACTGCAAGACAATGTGGTCATAGTGCAGTATACTTCCGGGTGCTGTTATACATACACTGCGATATACATGCACAAAAAATAAGTACTTTTGAAATGTATTTTAATTTAAAACAAAATGTTCATACAAATGTTTCTTAAAACATATTTGGGTGATTCACAAGGTAGTCATAAAGTTGTAAAGTCATATGTCTTGAAATAATTACAAGAAATATATATGGCTGATGTTGACAACCGCTTATAATTTAGATTTCTACTGTATAGTTATGACGAACAAATGAACACAGCATTACAATTTTTATTTTGTTTGAAAGACAACAATAATTTTTTTAAACAATTGTAAAATATTATTTAGGACATTATGACGATATGACTTAATAGCACACCTTGTGAATCACCCAATTTTAAATTCAAATGAATTTTTATGAATATGGCAGTTAGTGTTTATTCATAAAACTTCATTTTATTAATGAATTTTTTATAAAAAAAAATAATTTTTTTTGTTATTAATGGACTGGAAGGAATATGAGCAATGTCATGAATAACGATTTAATCGATATTTATTGTAACGTTTTAGGTTTATTCCCGTTATAATAAACCTTTGCGTTCTTTAAATTGCAAATCAAAATAAATACACACACTTAATAAACTTAGGAAACTTTATTGAAATTAATTATAATGCTCACAAACTTTATCCACTGTTGTTAGTAATGAACTGATCCGTTTAATGACTCAAATAAAACTCAACTAGCATTTATGAGTCTGCCTATATTTATAGTTCACAACACAACAGACGCTTCCGAAACTTTCTGTCCTAATATTTTAAAATAACAAATATTATTTTTCCATGACTAGAAAGTTCCGTATAGTGGAATGGAAATACAATTATTCATAACAATCTTAAACCAATACGACATAAAGTACAACTTACAAGATCAGTTATTACCCCAGAAGTTATTGAAAGCCTCTAGCAGTATATGTAATATGTGGCGAAGTTCATAAAACCTCTGATTGCACAAAACTTAAAGCGACCCCAGAAAAAAATGTAGCAACTGTGGTGGTAACCACACTGCAAATTAGAGGGGGTGTCCAGTATTTTTACAGATACCGCAAAACACTCATAAAAACCCCGCTTATCGGCGCTTCCAGTCAAAAGACTTCCCATATTTATCTTTTTTTTTATTATTTTTTTTTCTTTTTTTCCAGAGTTTCTTTATTGAATCTTCATATATTAAATATGAGCTAACAATAAGTAATCAAATCTTATCCTAATACTTTAATTCATGTTCACATATTTAGGTGTTTATCGCTCTTCTGATTGGGAGAGTGCTGCAGGGTCTTAAGCGAGTGTAGCCGCCATCATTTAAGATATTTCGAGCTAGTGGATTTGGGTGCAGTTCCAGCCTTTTTAAATATTTTACTGCGTATTTTGTAATCATAGTTTTTACCAATGGCACCTTGAGATCCTTGTGGATATTCGCGTTTTTAACATACCAGGGAGCAGCTGTGATTATTCGAACATGTTTATTTTGGCGCCTTTGAATTTTTTCGATATGAGACGCTGAGGCAGTGCCCCATAATTGAATACCGTAGCACCAGATTGGTTTTGGATAGAGTTGTAAAGTAGAAGTTTGCAATCGAGACTAAGGACAGAATTTCTTCCAATAAGCCAATGAATTTGAATGGCTTTTAGCACATCAATAATAAATGAATTAATTTATAATAAATATTTCATTCCCGAAAATAATTTTTGGCTTTTAGTTTAATTTGAGTTAATTTTGCATCTATATGATATTTCCACGTTAAACGGCGATCTAGATGTATACCCAGATATTTTACATGCGAATGTTGAGGTATTATTTGATTATTGATTTTAATAAGGGGGCATGAGTCTCGACGCAAGGTGAATGTTATATGTACGCATTTTTACTCGTTGACTATTATCCTCCATTGTTTTAACCATATTTCTAGTTGAAATATATGGTCCTGTAAGTAACGAGATGCTTCTTGACAGAGTGCGTGTACACTTAGAAAAGCTGTATCGTCCGCAGATGTTGAGGTATGGGTGTAGCTGTTTGTTGGCATGTCCGAAGTACAAATTAAGTATAATAGAGGGTCCAGGATGCTGCCTTGTGGGACTCCAGCGTTAATTGGCTGTGGAGAACTTAAAAAATCGCCTTATTAAATAATAAATTGACGACCGACTCTCAGTAGCTTTCTCACAGCTTGGGTATGTTTGCAGGTAAGTTTTGCTGCAATTTCAGTAGTAAACCATCATGCCAGACTTTATCAAAAGCTTGAGACACATCGATGAAGAGAGCGGAGCAATATTTTTTTTCTTCAAAGGCCTTTCTTATGGCGTTTATTATCCGATGGGTTTGTTCAATTGTGCTGTGTTCTTTTCTAAAACGGAACTGATGGTTAGGAATACATCTATTTTTATTTAAAGTTGGGATTAATTTTGTCACTAATGGCCAATTTTCAGGATTGATATTAAAACACATTTATGTTTAAAATCGTTTTAAATACAAATTTATCTTCTTCACTAAAAACTTAAGTCACCGATGTGGTACACTTAAATGCAACTTAAGAGTTTCTCAAACAGCTTTGATATATTAGATAAAAAACTTATAGGCCTATATGACTCAACTTTTGTGTGATCTTTTCCTGGTTTAGGTATCATGGTAACTAAGGAAACTTTCCATTCTTGACGGTAGTATTAAAGGCGTAAAATAGCATTAAAAATAATTAGAATAATTTTCTTTGCTATACTTGGTAGCTCCAAAAGAATTTTATTACTGATCTTATCAATACCGGGTGCCTTCTTGATGTTTAAATCACAAATAGCCTTTTCGATTTCTCTAAACTCGAATCCAAGGGGAAAAGCTGCTGTAACATTTACAGGCGGTAACTCGATTGCTATATCGTGAGATATATTAAGGGTATATACATTTTTCAATGATTAACAAACAGATTTCCTCTTTCAATATCATTTCTTGCCCAACTTCCATTGAAGTTTCTTAATGATGGTTTAGATATTACTGGCCTTTTGTGGTTTCTAGCTGCACGCCATAATGAGTAGTCTGATTGTGGAGTTGCATACAGTTCCTTAAGATATTTTTTTAATGATGCCGTTTTCTGAGACTGCAGTAACTTTCTTAAACTTTTTGTGCACTCTTTTAATAATTTCTTGAGTTAAGGAGATCTGTGCAATTGCCACTCCCTTCGAACTCTCCTTTTTTCGGTCAAGAGCCGCTCGGCATCTGTAGATTGTGGAGTTGCATCAAGTTCCTTAAGATATTTTTCCAGGGCAGCCGTTTTATGAGACTGCAATAACTTTCTTATGCCCAATTTTCAGGATAGTATTTAAATCTATATTATGTTAATTTTCATAAAAACTTAAGTCGTATTTAATTACAGATTGATTTTTTGAGTTTTATATGAAAAGTCTTATTTAATCAAGATAAAAGTATGGTAGCACTACTAAATACAAAAAAATATCATAAAAAAGTGTAATTATTTACAAGGTGGTCTCAGAAAACAGCTGGTTCTTATTACTTTGTCTGTTGTTTTTGTATTATTGTAATATTGAGGCCACCTTGCTAAGGTAATCCAATGGAAACTTTAGTTGAATTTAAATGTACCACATCGGTCACTTAAGTTTAATTTAAGTGTTTAGTGAAGAAGAGAATTTTGTATTTAAAACGATTTTAAACATAAATGTGTTTTAATGTCAATCTTGAAAATTGGCCATTAGCCTTTTTGTGCACTCTTTTAATAAAGAATTAAGCTGGGGGGATCTGTGCAACTGCCACTCTCTTCGGACTCTCCTTTTTTCAGTCAAGAGACGCTCGACATCTGTAGAATATATGTTATTGTTTTTAGTTGTTTTGAGAGTTATGCTGGAATGTTGAACAGCTAGTTTAAGATAACTGTCGAAATTAACAATAGCGAGATCAACGTTCTCCGGTGTACTAAGCGGAATATTTTCTGTGCAGTGGGCACTAAGATATTTTTTATATTTTAACCAATTTATTTGTAACCAGACGTGGATACAATTCTATTTGGGTTTATTAAAGTAACAATTGTAGGTGTGTGATCGGAAGATAGTTTTAAGGATGCTTCAACATGAATCGTTTCTGCAGGGATGTATTTAACCACGCCAAAATCGATGACATCTGGAATTTTTTGCTGATCAGTATGCCAATATGTTGGTTGTCCGCTCGCGACCACATTTAAATCCATTTTATAGATTTTATTATACAAAACACGACCCTTTGGTGTAATGAGCCGTGACCCCCAGAAGGTATGTTTAGCGTTGTAATCGCCAGCGGCTAGGAAACAGGGTCCTAATGATTTATAATATTTATAATATTGGCTTTTTGCAGAACATCAGATGCGATCAGCTTTCTACGAGCTCTTTATTCGACCTAGCCTCAGGCCACTCCCACTATTATATCAATGCTAAATTGTCAAAAATGCTTAATTGTCAAAACATTTTTGTTTCCCTAATAGACGTACTAACTGGCTTAAATATAGAAAGTATTTAAGCTCCCACGTATCGCAAAATATTTCACTTAAATAAGATAAAGAAATACAAGATGCTATAAACATTGTCAACTGTAGCTTAAGTAGCTGCACCTTTTAAACATTACAACGGCACTAAAAATAAATTTTAAAAACCCATTTAAAACCTTTTAAAGGAAAAGAGAAATCTTAGAAGACAATAGCAACTACATTGCTCTCCTACCTTGAAAATTCAACTAAACCACTGTCAAAGAGCCCTTCATAGTACTCTTTTGGAGGACAAACAATCAGCTCTAAGGGCATATTTAGATGGTCCAGACCCAACAGAATCCACGGATTACAGTCTTTGGAAAGCCACCAAAAGACTTAAAAATTAAATGCGAGTCTGCTATTCGTTGTAGCGATGGTAATTAGGCTAGGTCCCATAAAGACAAAGCTGAAGTTTTTGCCGAATACCTCGAAAGAGCGTTTACGCCTAATATTTCTAGCTCCGACATAGCTTTACAAGACCGTGCTGTTGCCCCCAATGAAAATTAGAACAAATAAATCCCCTGGCATGGACAACATTTCAGGAAAAATGAATCGTGAACTACCAACATCTGCCCTTAGGCTAAGTTTATTCATTTTCAATTCCATCTTTCGAACTGAATTCTACCCTGAATCATAGAAAATATCAAAAATTATCATGATACCTAAGACAGGTAGAGACGCTAGCCCAGTGTCATATTATCGCCTGATAAGCTTACTTTCTATTTATCAAAGCTTTTCGAGAAAGTATTTTTAAATGCGTTGGCTTCATAACAAAAAAAAAAAAAAAACACGTCATTACCGTTCATCAGTTTGGATTCCGAAAGTATCATGGCACCATAGAGCAGGTTTATCGCATAATTACTCTAATCAGAAAAGCTTTAGAGGACAAACACTATTGCTCATCACTCTTAGACATTTCTCAAGTCTTTGACAAAGTCTGGCTTTTATATAAAATGGGCTCTTTGTTACCCCTAAATAACCGCAAGTTACTGCGAAATGATTTTTATGATCGGCCGTTTGTAGTAAAGTATAAAGACCTCATCTCAGACTCAAGAAAAATCGCAGCAGGAGTTCCCCAAGGCAGTACACTTGGTCCTCTTATGTATATACTTTATACCTCTGATATGCCCACAAACAACCTGATACACATGTCAACCTTTGCGGAAGATACAACGTTTATAAGCATACATAAAAATCCAGTAATTGCTTCTAGTTGTCTGTAGGCTCATATTAAAGAACTTAAAAATGGCTTAACAAATGGAAAATAAAAGTAAATCCAGCAAAGTGCGCACATGCTACTTTCACTTTGAGAAAGGGAAACTGTCCCAAACTGAAGTTAAATAACGTCGATAGCCCCGAGCAAAATCATATAAAATATCTTGGTATACACCTTGATCGTCGCATTACCTGGCCTCAACTTAGTTAATCCAAATCCACACAACTCAAACTTAAATCACTACAGCTTCAGTGGCTCCTTTGTCCCCATTCTGCTTTCAAACTGAAGACAAGGTTCTACTCTACAAAGATATTATTAAGCCAATATGCATATGGTATCCAACTATGGGAACAGCTTCTGCTTCTAATAAAGAGAAATTACAAAGACGACAAAACAAAATATTGCGACTTATTACTGGTGACCCGTGGTATTTTAGAAACGCGAATATTCACAAGGACCTTAATACTACTCCAAACATGAATGAAAACTGCCAACGCACCCAAATATTCTTGCACAGGATCTACTGTATTACAATGTACATACTCGCCTGAAGAAGGTTGATACGCGGGATGAACACAGAAAGGATGAACACTATGCAACCAAAAACGGAGTGTATAATGCAACGGCAATAGACCCGGAAATTATTAACTAATTTAGTTTAAAATTTCCATACTTATTGTAATTTTCTTATAATAGAAAGATCCAATAAAAAGTTAAAAAAAGAAATCATTTATAACTAAAACTATAAATAATTCAACGTTTTTTTATTTTTATTACAAAAAGCTTTATAAAAATACATAACTGAAATTTAGCTCATAGAATAAATTCGAAAAATAAAAAAATGTTGAATATAATAAAGTAACTTATGAAAAGAAATAATTCCCAGATTCTACTATAAATAATTCTTAGCTAAATCCATTTTCGTAACACTGCAAGGGCTCTGATTCTCCTTTTCCATAATGGGCTAGATGTAACGCTCTCGAATATTTCTTTATTCGATATACCACGTCATTCAATTTCTTTATCACCATATATGGTCCATCCCAATGCGTCTGTAGCTTAGGAGACAATCCTTTCTTCCGTTGTGGATTGAAAAGTAAAACCAACTGTTCTTCTTTAAAGCCTTGCGAATTGGCCGCTCGCTCGTATCTGGTTTTCATCTTGTCATTTGTTGAATTAACACACCCACTTCCTAGTCCAGAATTTCAGCCACCATAAATTCATCATTTCTTACATCAGCTATTGCTTCGTTATGCTCAATGACAGGCTCTCTCGCAGCTGTTCGCCAGCTGACCCCTTTCCGACAGCTTCGCTTATCAAATCAGTTATTATAATGGAATGTGTCGCATCAGTGTCGATTGTAAAAATGCGATTTTTACCATTAATATAGCCACAAGTCGTAATATTTCTGTTGCTCGTTTTCACTACTAAATTGATCGTGGAACTTTCGGATGTGGAAGTTGGCGCTCCTTCCCAATGCAAGCTCTTCTCAGCCTTAACGGCGATTCTTGTGATGCCCGGTGCTTAGCTTGCTGGTTTTTTATTGGCGGCGAAGCAGGTCTTGATCGTTTTCTTGGTGCTTTTCAGTTTCGCTATATGACCAATCTTACCGCAGTTGAACCATTTGACTTTGGTTTTATTTTGCTTCTCGCCCAATGCCTGCAAAACTGCCCCCTTCAGGCTTAAGATTTTCATTAAAATATCCTCAGCAGTTATATCGAGCTTGCGAACTTCCCATATCTGCGGTCTTGAAATTATTATAACGGTTTCCTGTGCCAGGGCAAACGATACCGTTTCTGCAAACAATGACTTCTGTGATGCACATACCGCCAGTTTTACATCAGCATACCGTATACAAAAGTGTTCTAACAATGGATGACTTTCACCAGGATAAGTAAGCTGCACCAAAAGCTCAATCTCGAGTGCGAAATGCAGTAGCGTCTCGTTTGCCTTTTGTTCTCCGTTTGTCCCATAATTCCATTCTTTATATTTCCTTCCTGTGTTCACTATCAACTTACGTCGCAGTGCTCCACAATGTCATCATAATTGTTTCTGCAACTTGCCGGTACACTTTCTAGAATTCCTTTCAAAGCCATAATCAGCTTTATGACCTTTTCTTCTTTATTCCATGCATTTTTGTTGGCAACTGTGTCAAACTGGAACTTAAAAACATTAAATGGTGAACTTCCGTCTAAACTTGGAGCTTTTATTCTATTAGAGACTTCTGGAACAACTTGCACTCCTCCTTCTTGGCACTGAAGTCTTAACTTTTATTTCCAGATGGTGTAGCTTTTCTTCGAACACCGTGACTTGTGTTTATACATCGGACAATTCTATTTCCATACCGTCTACTCTACGTTTATAACAGTTGAAATCCCTTGAAGCTTCTCATTTTTTTTTAGTAGCCTGAAATTGTTCGTTTTTCACTCTGAAAATTTCTTGAATTTCGGCTAGGATGGTGCTTGAGTTTTCCTCCATTTTTCCTGTTTAAAAAAAAAAAAAGTTTAAATTAAAAGGTCTGAGAAATGGGCGCCTCTAACAACAAAATCCTGCATGCAACTTTTTTGTTAGTCAGTAAAAAAATTATATGATAACTAAAAATGAAAAAAATCCAGATATAAATACTGAGAAACAAACCAGTATCTAAAAATAAATTTAAATAATTTGATTTTCCAGTTCGACCCTTGGAGCATATTCATTACTTACATAATCTGGTCTAGGTTAGACGAAAATAAAAGCTCGATAAATTATCTACAAAGCACTTTCTGTTTGTTTGTTATACTCGATTTCTTTTTAAAGATATTTGAATTTTAATGTTAGGTGCCCATATTATTTCGTGGCTCTATTATTTGTCGCATCACTGTATATAGAGTTAATATTATCCTTTGAGGGTACTTTAACGACATCGAGTCCATTATTTGACATATGTTTTGGTTGAAGACTTCTGAAATTAGGACAAGTTGCTAAAAGATGGTTGACTGTATTTACATATCCACAGAATTTATATAGTTGTTGTTAATGAGGTGTAGATGAGTAGTAATTGTGTGACCCATACGTAATCGGGAGAAGATTTTGCTTTTATATTTACTGATGTCTGTTGGGTATATAGGTGTACTGATGTGATTTATTTGTGAATAATGGGAATTATTGTAGCTAATCTTTTCGTTACTGTCTAAGAGTTCTAATTTGTTCATGAGTGCATTTCGCAAATCGGTCTTTTCTGTTAGAACATCTTTGATTAAAGAGCCGAGCAAGTGTTTTTAGGTCAGCATAGTTGTTTTCATATATTCCAGCATGATTAATTAATTAATTTTATTTTACCAGTAAAACGTATTAGTAAATCACGGATTTCATTTACTGAACGTCAGTTGGTGATTGCAATGTTGTTAATTGAAGTTCTTTTATTACTGATAGGCTGTCTGAAAATATTACTGTCTGGTCATCTATTTCCGTACGAAGTCTTCGTTCGAAATCAATTAAAGTTTTTTTTTATTTGATTAAATGGCAATAAGTATTGCTTCTAAAATACCAGCCGCGAATATTGATATATATATCGATATATAGGAGAGAAGTATTACCATTGAACGTTTTTATAAGATGAAATAGGATGAAAAAGCGTTCATTAGGAGTGTTTTTTAGGTTAAAGAAGATACGTAACATAAGTTGCTACTAAGTTGCTAAACGGGATGTTTTGTATAGAACATTGACAATATTTGCTTTTAACTAATTACGTTGACGTTAATACATCGAAATATAATTGATTGGAATCTTGCGGCCGTATTCATAACTAAAAGTTGGCACAAAGTTTATTCATAATGCACTTACCAAACTCTGGCTAACGATTTGCTGAACTCTTGTTAACGAGCTGAAAAACTTTTGCCAACTTGTTAAAATTAGCCGTTTAATGTCAAATAATTTTGTTTGTTACAAAAGCAATAAAAGGACGCTTTCTTTTAAAGAATACGGATAAAAATATGACAATCGGTCGGTAAATGTTCATTTTCTAAACCATTTTAGAAACTTATGTATTCTCATCACATCAGAGTCGCATTTTAACAGTGTATATTGAAGGTGGTAACATTTTTATAAAATTACAAAAACAAGCAGAATCAACTCAGGAAATGTTCATGTTGTTTTTGTAAATATTGTAAAACTGCAACCATCTGCTTTTTTGTTATTAACTCACTTTGCTTTTATTTTACGTAAACCATCCGTGTAAACATGAAAAATACTTACCAACAGATTTTAATTTTTTTTTTAACCCGGAGAGAATTTCATAATATTTTGATTCCACAAAGTCGTAATACATTGTATTACCGTGTAAACTAGCCTTAAGCAAAAAAGGCCAATTTTTGAAAAACATTTGTTTTTGCAAAAACAAAGTTAAAAACCATTTTTGATGAAGAGTGATGAAACAACTATCTAAACTATTTGGGTCAACTCTTGCTAAGAACAATAGGTAATAAGTTACATGGATGGCCAAAATGTAAAAATATAACCCTATAACTTAGAGAGTTCATTTCCGATCTTGTCGAAATATTGTATCCAAACTACTATCCAATAGGACTAACCTTGGTTAAAATTTCATCCTAATAGGAAGACATCGGTTTCAAAAGTTAGGTCACTTGACATGAAATTCCCCACATATATATATATAGTGTATCTATTTCGTAACCGGACAGTTGTCTTTTTTAAATTAATTCGTTTATAAATGTAAACAGATTTTTGTAACAGAAAAACCTTTTTAATTTCTTAAATCATCTACATATGTATTGGTATATTTCCCTTGTATTAAAACCAAAATAATATACGCAAACAATTTTATAAGCAAAAAACTGAAGTCTTGCAAAATAAAACCTCAAATTAATAATCGGACATGGGGCAACTACCACAATTAAATGTCATTTTATACCAGAATACCCTGAACAAATTTAGTTGGCAATTAACTGGAATTGTAAAAACCGTTACAGGGAGTTTTTTTTGCAAAAGAACATTTTTGAAACTGTGACAAAAAATTGCGAAAAAGTCGATATGAGCAGCAAACGTGTTCAAACATCGATAGAAGTTAGAAAGTAGATAATAAAACATTATCAAATCGGTATGTCTGTACGTGAAATTGGAGACCCTGTTTAAAGAAGCCATTTTACGGTTCACGATATTATAAAGCGCTTCAAAACTAGCACTTCCGTAGAAAATAAGACCAAATCTGGACAACCAAAAAAGTTTACTCCATCTGATGAACGATGGTTTGTTAATTAAGTAAAGAAGAATCCTAAACTCAGTGCTCCTAAATTAACAAAATTGATATCAGAAAGCTTACAAATAAGTGACAATCCTGAAACTGTCCGAAATGTACTGCTTAAACACAATTTGTAAATGATGTAAATCGGAAAAAGAGATTAAAGTTTGCTTCTGAAGATATAAACAATGACTTTTCGTTCTGGAGTAACGTGCTTTTTACAGACGAAAGCAAATATAACGTTTTCTGGTCAGACGGACAGGCGTACGTTTGGAGAAAGCCAAATGAAGAACTAAAGCCTTGTAATCATCGTCACACCATAAAGGATCTGGACAGCTAGTTTTTATAGATGGTATAATGGACCAGTTTAAGCACATATCAATTTTAAGGAAAAATTTGGCTCCGAGCGTAGAAAATTAGGCATTTCGGAAAACTAAGTTCTACCAAGATAATGATCCAAAGCACAAAACGCCTAACACACGGATGTGGTTACTGTATATGTGCTTGCTGCTATACTTAATACTGCTCGTACTGTTCCTAATCTTGCTACTGGACTAAATGTTTCATTATAATTAATCCCTGCACGTTAAGTAAAACCTTTAATTACTAGCCTGGCTATAAACTTTTCAATGGAACCATCTGGATTCATCTTCATGCGAAACACCCACTTTGATGGTAAAGCTTTCGCATCTTTAGGAAGATCTGAAATTTCCCATGTTTAATTTTCATATAGCGAATTTATTTCAGAATTCCTTGCCTCATTCCGTTGTGAAGATTCTTTTCTATTTACGGCTTCAGCCGTAAATATAAATTGACAAAATCTTGAACTTCCATTACATAATCATCACATCTAGAATTTTTAAGTAATTAGTACGATTGTTTAATCTTTTTACAAGAGGTAGTTCATAATCATTGTGACTTTTTTAACGCTTTCTTTTGGTAATAACAGCTTCTTCAATGTCATTATCTGATATTATTTCATATAAATCTGAATGTTCGCTGGTTTCACTAAATATTTCATTTTCACTAAGTTGTTCTAAATCTTCTTTCAATTGCGGTTCTTGTGCAATTGTGTTGTTCATATCTGGTTTAGGATAATCTTCAACCCTAAGATTAACTCTTCCATTGTTTACACTACTATCTTTTTCAACTTAATTGTTCTTGATATAATTTTTCTTAATTTGATCGTTAGTTATTACGCACGGTTTATTTTCTCCATGAATTTTACATCTCGTGATAGTAAAACCTCTCATCGTCTATAATAAGATATCCTTTTGTAGCTTTAGCATCCATTTTTTTTTCTCTTTTTTTTAAGGTGTATGGACATAACATTCGCATGGTATAATTCTAAAATTATGTTTTCTAGGCTTCTTCACCATCCATATTTCCAGTTCTGGTCATATATATATAGCTGTTCTTACTAATTCTGCTCATATGGCATCTGATAACTGAGCTTCTTGATTTGAATATGTACTTAAATGTATGAGCAATCTCAACAACTGTTCGATTTTCTCTTTCACTGGTACTATTTTGTTGTGGTGTGTACGGTGCTGTCAACATTTGCATAACCCCATTTTTCTTAAGAATTGGCTTTACCTCATGGTTGTCAAACTCACCGCCAATTCTTTAAAAGGGCACCCACGTGTTTTTGCTAACAATAAAACTTCTAGACAATGCTTTACCACAGATTTCGGTTTTTTTACGAGGACAAAACTATAATTTGTATATGCGTCTTTAAAAATCAATAAGTACTTCTTTTTTATAAACGATTCACTGAATAGATCGCTCTACTTATGACCAAATGGTAATCGATGGGCATTTCCATAAATGAAAGGCTCACAAACATTCTTATTATCTTTAACATGAATTCCCAATTCAGTTTTTCCAAAATTTCTTTGAATCATCGTTATTTTCGTTAACTCATTAAAAGGTTTGTCTTAATTTTTACATAGCATCATCCAACTTGACTTGAAGGTATTAAACCTCGACGGTAAAATGTGTAATATCTTACCCTTGAGAAAATAAATCTGGTAGCTCATTTAAGTTCTTCTCTTTTAAGCCATTATTAAAATCTAGCCATAATCCTTTTAATTTTGCTATAGGCATAGTCACATATTGACAATCATCCCATACAAATGAGAAAAAAACCAGCCCATTAAATAATTTAACTTTTGCTATTGCTTCAAAAAAATTTTTGATGGCTCTCTGTTGGCTTTTCTATACAAACCTCTTTCCTCTTTGTTTATTCTTCTTTGCTCTAATGTAGCTGATGGATCTGGAGGTGTTGGCTTAAGCTTCCCACACATGAGTGATTTGTGCGTGTGATTTGTTTGCGTACCATTTCTCCACACACGTTGAACAAATCACAATAACCTTATGCTATGTTCATACGACGATAAAAACCACTCATTTCGCTCTCTGAAACTCGATTGCCAAACACGCTGTTCATACGATTCATTCTTGTTTCATGTTGACATTTTTTTTGTGTTGTTAGTGTGATTTTATTTAAAATAGATTAAAATGTAAGTAAAAATTCAAAATATATTATTTAAAACTTTTGTTAATATTATTATTTAATTATTTTCACTTTATTTTATTTAACATGAATTTTTATTTTGTTTTTTTCTTTGTTTTGATTTTTTTTTTGAGAGCTAGTTCAGATAAACTAACGATAATTGTTATCAAAATTGGAGATGATAGTATATTTTTCCTGTTTCGCAACATGTTTCAAAATGAAACGACCTGTTTCGCTCTCAAAATTTTGTATGGCAAAACATGTTGTTTCAATCATGTTTGGGGCGCGAAACAGGAATGGGAGAGCGACACACGAATATTGCTGTCCGTGTGAACATGGTATTAGACTTCAAAAAGAAAACATGAATTGTGAAGCGGATGTATCAAAATACCACATATAAATCTTCGGATCCTGCCCCAGATTTCTCACTTCTTCTAATTTTTTGTAATTCACGTCTATAGCAAGCTATAATTCCATGATACTTCTTTTTTGCCATTTCAGTTGTAGCATTTTTTATCAAATTCTCTATAATTTGATAAAACTTTCCCATGCTTTTTGTTTTTCGTTTCTGTCTTTACAAAAATTACTTATTTTTGAGTATCTGCCTGAGCTCATAACCTTTTATTGTTGAAAGTATATTTTCGATTGAATAATAAAATATAAAAAGTATTCAAGTATTTCAAATATTACAAAGAGTTCTATCAAGTCATGTATACGGTGGTGTCGATACTACAACAAGTAACAACACCAAAAGCACAACAATGTATTTTTTTGTTGCTTTCGTTGATCGATATGTCAAAAACACAAGCAAATTTTTACATTTCTCTCTCTAATTAAAAGATTTTGTTTGTTGTGCTTAATTCCCTTTTTAAATAATTGATAAAAAATACTGAAATTTATTGTTGGAGGATAAGCTGTTCCTATGCGCATTTCACTGGTTGCTTAGGCCAGATCATCAGGAAACGTTCTCCTAAATAATTTTAGAAAAGCCAAAGCTATCAGCAAACAAAACTACAGAGGGAATGAGAATTACCTACAAACACTCAAAAAGTCTTGTTTGCAACGATATCAAAGCTTAAACAAAATACCAAACAATAAATCAGTGATGAGTTTTATCTTTTCTTACATTTCCCACTACAATTATTTGGAATTCTCCCAACATTAATTGTAGTTGTAAGTGGGTAAAGAAAAAACATATTAAAAAACAAAAACAAAGTGCTTTTATTGTTTTCGCAAGAAATCAATCTCTCTAAGTAAGAAAAAAGTAGCACTGAAAAATGAATTCGCCTTGAGTATTTTGTAATACAAATTTATAACAAATGCTTAACAAAAATACATAAACATCAATATTCGAAAAGCTTATGTACCAGCTTGCATATTAACGCAAGGATTTTATTTTCTATGGTAAACCAACAAACACCGGCTTCGTTAACTAAAGCTTATGTTTCGCAAACTCGTGGGTTAAGAATTTTTAAATAAATTCAAATGCTTTAACCTTTATGTCAACAGCTACATACCTGGGTATGTTTTGAATTTTAAAAACGCTGTATGTCTGAAAGTGACTTTTATATTGCTCTGAAATTTCATGATATCCTCACTTGCAGTGTTTTCTAACATATTCTGATGTTTGAATAAAATTGGACTAAGCAGACCATGAATGTGGTCATTTTTTAATTCCTATCCCTTACGTCAACAACTGCATACCCGGGTATGTTTTGAATATTAATAACGCTGTATCTCTGAAAGTGGCTTTCATATTGCTTTTAAATTTCATGATATACCCACTAGAAGTGTTTTCTAACATATTCTAAGGTTTGAACAAAATTGGACAAACCAGACCATGTATGTGGGCTTTTTTTCATCCCTACCATACCCGGGTATGTATATGAAAAAATGAAAATAAAGTAATATTGCAAGTTTATTTCATAATATATAGGGTTTTATAAGTCTGCTAAAACTACCGCTATTTTTAGCATTCCTGCACTAAAACAAATCAAAGTGGGAAAAACAAAAAAAAAATACAAATAAAACAAAAAACAACAAAACATGTGAATTCCCATATAAAATGTTCTTGCATACCCGGGTATGCTTCCTGTTGACGTAAGTATAATTATTCAGGTTAAGTGATAAAAATATTGGCCTTATACTTTCAGAAATATAGTGAAAAATCGTATATTTATGTATATGAAAACTTCGCCCTTAGCATGTTCGCACGGCAGCGTATTTTCGTAATTCGCTCTCTCATTCGTAATTCACAGCCCAGTTGTGATCCAAATTACATAATTCGTCAGCAAAATTTTGAGAGCGGATTATCTCATTTGCACGTAATTCTATTTCTATTACCTTGTTGATTGCTTCAAAACCAATGTGAACTCTAATTTTTATCGTTTTTTTTTCAATCACCAGCTGTAAAAGCACTAAAAAATAAAAACAAATAATAACATAAACAAAGAAAAGTAAACAAGCAAAAAAGTAAAGGAAGTAAATTTAATGTGCTGTTTTCACAACACAAGTGATTGAACGTGTAGTAAAATTTATATGAAAAATACTCAAAAAACTGAGTGCTTTTCATATAAATTTTACTACACGTCCAATCACTTGTGTTGTGAAAACAGCACATAAATTACAAAATTTTAATAGAATCAAAAAAAGGAATGAAATCAAAAATATAATATAAAAAAAAATATTGATAAGAAGGTTATTCGCAAAATTGGCAGCGGTCACTAGTATGGTTATAGACAACCTGTTGAATTTACAGGAAACATATTTCCAGCTTTTGAAAGTGCTGCAAGTAGTATATGGTTATTTTTCCGACAACCAGCTCGCCCATTTTTCTCGCCATATCTCCAACAATGCCCGCTCGCTGCATTGACTCCATTTGCTTACAGCTTTTCTATTTACTGAAAAAATTATTATTTTATATATTTTTTTGAAATCATATTTTAAACTCATTCAGTCGGTCGTGCTCGATGAGAAAAGACGTGTTTCTTTTAACTCCGCATACGGTTCTTTTTTTTTAACATAAATTAGTTAATTTAACAAGCGAATTTGGACGCTCAATATAAAAGTGAACAATAAAAAAATAAAAAAAAAAAAAAAAAAATTAAGAAAAAAAATACAAGTAAAAAAATATACCTACATATGTATGTATGTACGCACATACATACTTGCAAATAATCTGTGCAAAAAAATATTTATTCTTTTTTCTTTTATTATCTCGGTGTAACAACATTATACATAATAAAAAGAGCACAGTTAACAAAAATTAAAAATAAAAAAACGGTGAAAAAAACAAAAACAACTCTATATGAGTAATAACAATGAAACAACAACAAAAATAAATGATACTCATGCTAGTGTAAGCAATGTGGAAATAAATACAACAACAGAAAACAATACAAGCGTTACCATTGACAACATAAACTCGAACAAAGACGTAATGGAAAACAAACAAGAAAAAATTTGTCAAAAACCACAAGTGCAAGTTGGTATGGACAGGTATGTAACAGTGCTTAAACGTGGTCGCAGCCCTGCCTCTTCAGCTGTAGCCTCTGCCTCGAAAGTTCCATCTTTTGATAGAATAAACTCGCAAAATCGTTTTGCAATTCTGGAGGATGAATCTTCTGAAGCACCTAACGTCATAAAAACGTCAAAGCCACCCCCGATATATCTTAGAGAGCAAAACTCAAGTGAGCTTATAAAAAGTTTAATCTCGGTGATAGGTGAAAATTCGTTTTACGTAGCTGCAATCAAGCGTGGTAATATAAACGAAACAAAAATACAGGTTAATCACGAGAATGATTTTCGCAAAATAATTAATAAGTTTGAAGCACTTAAAAAAAGCTTCTATACATACCAACTGAAAAGCAGCAAAGGTCTTCAGGTTGTGATAAAGGGCATTGACTCATGCGTGGACCCAGACGAAATAAAAATATTTTTAGAAGAAAAGGGCTTCAAAATAAAAAATGTTACAAATATTAAAAATAGGGAAAAAAATCCCCAACCACTATTTCGAGTGGAGTTAGAGCCCGGCGATGTTAAGCTAAAAAAAAAATGAAACGCATCCCATTTACAGTTTAAAATACATTCTGTACAGAAAAATCACGATAGAGGAGCCGCACAAAAGAAATGGGCCCGTTCAGTGTTTAAACTGCCAAGAATTTGGTCATACTAGGGCATACTGCCATTTACCCCCTGTTTGCGTCGTATGTGGAGAATTACATGGTACCGTCCGGTGTGATAAGTCCAAAAATGACCCTAACGTAAAAAAATGTAGCAACTGTGGTGGTAACCACACTGCCAACTATAGAGGATGCCCGGTATATTCGATTGTCAAGCGTTCTGTTGGACAGAAACTTAATCCCCCTCAAACGCAGGCAACTAATCAAGGAAACACGTACGGCGTCCAGATGCCTCAGCCAAATAATAACAGAACCTCGTACGCTAATGTATTAAAATCTAATCCTATACAACTGCAAGGTGATGTACCAAATAACGACGAAATTCCCATTTCTAATTTAACTCGGCTAGAAAAAACTATGGAAACATTAGTGCAAACAGTTAACAATTTTACTAACACAATGGGTAACATGATGCAAGAAATGTTAAGAATGCAATCGATGTTATTGCAAGCTGTACTAAACAAGCCATGAACTGTTTAAAAATTTGCTTTTGGAACGCAAACGGCATCCGCCAACATAAAAATGAACTAGAATACTTCCTTAAAACTAAACAAATTGATGTAATGATGGTTTCTGAAACTCATCTGACCTCAAGAAATACGTTTAAAATCAATGGTTATATATTATATGATACCAAGGACCCTCGAAACAGAGCTTGTGGCGGTTCTGCCATTTTGATAAAGAACCGAGTAAAACACTACTTAATGAGTGATCATCGTGAAGACTATCTCCAAGCAACGAACATTTGCGTTGAGGAATTAAATCGAAACATAGTAATTTCATCATTATACTCCCCACCTAGATTTTCTATATCAGAAAGCCAATATAATAAATATTTCAAATCATTAGGACCTTGCTTCCTGGCTGCTGGCGATTATAACGCTAAACACACTTTCTGGGGTTCACGACTTATTACACCTTAGGGTCGTGTTTTGTTTAACACAATTTGTAAAATGGATCTAAATGTGGTCGCGAGCGGACAACCAACATATTGGCCTTCTGATCAGCAAAAAGTTCCAGATGTTATCGATTTTGGAGTGGTTAAAAACATCCCCGTAGAAACGATTTATGTTGAAGCTTCCTTAGAACTATCTTCTGATCACACACCTACAATTCTTACAATAACAAATCCTAATAGAATTGTATCTCCGTCTGATAACTTAGTGACGTCAGCCACTCAAATAAATTGGTTAAAATATAAAAAATATCTCAGTACCCACTGCACTGAAAATATTCCGCTTAGTACACCGGAGAATGTGGATATTTCTATTGTAAATTTTGACAGTTATCTGAAACTAGCTGTTCAACATTCTAGTATAACCCTCAAAAAAACCAAAAATAGTAAAATATATTCTGCAGATGTTGAGCGTCTCTTGACTGAAAAAAGGAGAGCTCGAAGAGAATGGCAATTGCATAGATCCCCTCAACTTAAGAATTTACTAAAAGAGTGCACAAAAAGGCTAAGAAAGTTACTGCAGTCTCAGAAAACGGCTTCCCTGGAAAAATATCTTAAGGAACTTGATGCAACTTCTCAATCAGACTACTCATTATGGCGTGCAGCTAGAAATCTTAATAGACCAGTTATCACTAAACCACCATTAAGAAACTTAAATGGAAGTTGGGCACGAAATGATGAAGAAAAAGGAAATCTTTTTGTTAATCATTTGAAAAACGTATTTACCCCGCATACATCTCCCGATATTGTAGTTGAGTTGCCACCAGTTGCTGTTAGAGCTGCTGTTCCCCTTAGATTTGAGATAAAAGAAATCGAAAAGGCTATTCATAATTTAAACCCCAAGAAAGCCCCTGGTTTTGATAAGATCAGCAACAAAATGCTTTTAGAGCTACCCAGCATAGCAAAGAAAATTATTCTTTTAATTTTTAATGCTATTATACGCCTTGAATACTACCCACAAGAATGGAAAGTATCCTTAGTTACAATGATACCTAAGCCAGGAAAGGATCCTACAAAAGTTGAGTCATATAGACCTATAAGCTTATTGTCTAATATATCAAAGCTGTTTGAGAAGCTGTTAGTGTCAAAATTAGCCCCAATTATAAATGTAAATAGATGTATTCCTAACCATCAATTCGGCTTTAGAAGAGAACATAGCACAATCGAACAAACCCATCGTATAGTAAACGCCATAAGAAAAGCCTTTGAAGAAAAAAAATATTGTTCCGCCCTCTTCATCGATGTTTCCCAAGCTTTTGATAAAGTCTGGCATGAAGGGTTATTACATAAATTGAAGCTAAACTTACCAGTAAACACACACAAGCTGTTAGAAAGCTACTTAGTCGGCCGAAAGTTTATTATTAAAGAATGTGATTTTATAAGTTCTCCTCAGCCAATTGACGCTGGAGTCCCTCAGGGAAGCATCATGGGCCCACTCTTATACCTTATATATACCTCAGACATGCCAACAAACAACCACACCCTTACTTCAACATTTGCTGATGATACAGCTTTTCTAAGCGTACACGAAAACTGTCATGAAGCATCCCGTTACTTGCAGGATCATATATTTGAACTGGAAAAGTGGTTAAAACAATGGAGGATAAAGGTCAATGAGCAAAAATGCGTACATATAACATTCACCTTGCGTCGGGAGTCATGTCCCCCTATTAAAATCAATAATCAATTAGTGCCCCAGCAATCGCATGTAAAATATCTCGGTATTCATCTAGATCGGCGTTTGACATGGAAATGCCATATAGAAGCAAAACTAACACAAATGAAACTAAAAGCAATTCAAATATATTGGCTTATTGGAAGAAATTCTGTTCTTAGCCTCGACTGCAAACTTCTACTTTATAACTCTATATTGAAGCCAATCTGGTGCTACGGTATTCAGCTATGGGGCACTGCCTCGGCCTCAAATATCGAAAAAATTCAAAGGCGCCAAAATAAACTTCTTCGAATAATCACAGCCGCTCCCTGGTATGTTAAAAACTCTAATATTCACAAGGATCTCAATGTGCAATTAGTAAAAACTATTATTACGAAGTACGCAGCAAAATATTTAAAAAGGCTTGAGTCGCACCCAAATCCACTTGCTCGAAATATTTTAAATGACAGTGGACACTCTAGATTAAGGAGAAGAGATACCGCAGGACTCATCCGAAGGGAAAACCGCTGAACATCTACATATGTGAACAGAAACCGTGAGGAGAAAAATTTTCGTCTAGCATTGGCAGGACAAAAATAAAGTATTAGTATAAGATTTGATTAATTATTGTTAGTTCATATTTAATATATGAAGATTCAATAAATAATGAGAAAAAAAAAAAATATTTTAAACTTACTTTTTTTCCATTCTTAACACATGTTACATCAAACAAACAATTAAATTTAGCAATAAACAAAAATAAGAAGAAAAAGAAGAACTGTCAAAACCGATTACGAAAGTGGCGTGCAAACATGGTAATCCAAATAAGTAATAAACACAAAGAGCGAAGTAATCCAAAGCACCGTGCGAACATGCTATTATCGTGGTTAAAATAGACCTGCGACCGTTTGGTAATATATTAAAGAGAACGTGAACTTATTACCATACAGTCATAGGCGTATTTTAAATTCACCAATCACCATTCAGGTGATTGTTTTTGATCGACAATATGGTTTTCTTTTATTAACGCATTCGCACAAATTTTATATGTTTAAAGTAACAAGAAATACCAATAGTTATCTTCTAAAGTAACAAAAGAAGCAATTGCTATCTGCTGAAGTTACAAAAAGGAGCAAGAAAAACCTCTAGGTATTTCTATACATACATGCAAGTTATCTACCTGAGCAACAAAAGTAACAAGAAACCCCAACTATAGGCAGACAGACATTCTTCACACATTATCTTAGTAACAATCTCAAACAATTTCAGGAACGAAAACAACTTGTAACAGAAAGAAAAATAAAACATACTCGAACCATTGAACACACAAAAATTGTTACTAGCAGTTGTAACAGTACACCTCTTTAGTATGTTTGTTTGTTCATAGGAGGTAATCGACGTAGCCTCTGAACCGATATTTATGATACTTTCACATTATATTACTGTTGGTCTGGGAGGTGCAATAGGCTATATATTTTTCGCGGCACCTCCCATACAAAGGCAATATATATTTATGTACATATACATATCTCGAGAACGGCCAATGTTTCCAAATCAGGTGAAAGCATCTTGTGCACAACCTCCGACAAAATGTGGTCGGGATCGGCAAAGTGGGCGTGGGACAAAATATTATTCTGTATATGTATCTGCAGAACGGTAGGTTAAATTGTTAAAATTTGGTACATATAGCTGACCTCAAGAAATATGTTTAAAATCAATGGTTCTATATTATATGATGCCAAGGACCCTCGAGATAGAGCTTGTGGAAGTTCTGCTATTTTGATAAAAGCCCGAATCAAACACTACTTAATGTTTGATCATCATGAAGATTATCTGCAAGCAACGATCATCTTTATACTCTCCACCTAGATATTCAATATCAGAAAGCCAATATTATAAATCATGTTTCCTAGCCGCTGGCGCTAAACATACCTTCTGGGGGTCACGGCTTATAACACCAAAGGGTCGTGTTTTGTATAATAAAATCTATAAAATGGATTTAAATGTGGTCGCGAGCGGACAACCAACATATTGGCATACTGATCAGCAAAAAATTCCAGATGTCATCGATTTTGGCGTGGTTAAATACATCCCTGCAGAAACGATTCATGTTGAAGCATCCTTAAAACTATCTTCCGATCACACACCTACAATTGTTACTTTAATAAACCCAAATAGAATTGTAACCACGTCTGGTTACAAATAAATTGGTTAAAATATAAAAAATATCTTAGTGCCCACTGCACAGAAAATATTCCGCTTAGTACACCGGAGAACGTTGATCTCGCTATTGTTAATTTCGACAGTTATCTTAAACTAGCTGTTCAACATTCCAGCATAACTCTCAAAAAAACCAAAAACAATAACATATATTCTACAGATGTCGAGCGTCTCTTGACTGAAAAAATGAGAGTTCGAAGAGAGTGGCAGTTGCACAAACTGTATTTACAAATATTATGAGTTCATATGTTCAGAAAAAATACTCGCCAAAGGATTTTGTAAAAAGTCGCCAAACATCATTTGGTCGAACTCTGGAAACTTAAAGGTCAAAATTATGATTTTATTCAATAACCTAAAGATAACGGTAATTTTGTTAATAACGGAATTATGAAAAAGTCGCAGAACAAAAGTTACTGCTGAAGTCTTAAATAATCATTTTCAACAATAAAAAATTTATTTTTCTGCCAAAATGCATATTGCTAATTATAGTTTTTTTTTCGGAATATGCAGTTTTAGCTGCATTCACTTCCTGACCTTTGCAACAGAAGAAGTGCAATTGAGATATGTGTGGTATACTTTTTACGTTTTTCCACTTTTCGTCCAAATTATACAACGAGCAATACTTCTGAATATCAAGGGATGGTATAAAATACATTTTAATCCCTTTTATGTTTAGCTGTGCACATTGATAAAAAGAAAATGCATCGGGAAAAATAAGGGTTTTTGATTTAGTCATTTGCCAGACTCCGTTTGATAACTGCTCCAACTCCATCAACGGCCCCCTTTCCATGTGAACTAGCGAAAAAAAATTCATTCTACCGAAGAGCATTCAAATTCTATTTTAGTCATTTAGTCTTGACAAAATAAGTTTATTTTTAAACTGAGAGCGGCTCCCATCAGAAAAGATAGATATTTTTGAAAAACATTCGTAAGATTTCTTAATACCAGTTAAGAGAATCATTAAGAAAATAAAAACGTCATGTTTGTTATGCGTTAACTTATCACTTATGACCGCAAAAGACTTTGTAACTCCTGCCAATCAAGCCACACAAGTAAAAATGGTTACCTGGCGATAGTTAAAATGAGTACTTTGGATTTCATTTTGGGTTGTAAGCCTATAATTTTCGACAAAATCTATTTGAATGGCTACCTCAGTACACTTTAAATTTCGTTTGATATCTATCTTCAAAATACTTTTGCTGGGACCTTTTTACAAAAAAATTACTTTTAAACGAGGGTAGTTTTCTTTCCATTTCAACTATTAAGTCAGATAAAGTTGTAACGGTGTTTGTTAGTGCTATATGACCCTCTATTTTCCGCCATTGCTGCCACATTACTTCCCTACAAAAAACGAGACTACTCTATACATGCGTGTATGGACTACTCCATAAGGGAGTAGGACTACTCCAATACCTAACCTAATTTACATTGCGATGTCCTAGGGCCTAGGGTAACCCAGCTATGCATTACAAAGGAGTAGTTTTAAAACTACTCCATTGTATACACAAGAGGATAAGTTTTAACTTCGTTTAAAATCGAAAACATGTCGTTAAAAAACGAAGACATGTCGTCTCACTACAAACACTTTTTAACAATGACATGGTCCATGCTTGCATTACATCGGACCAGTCCATGGGGTAGTCCATTTAATCAAATTGGATCAGGTGGTCCAATATTATTTGCAGGGTTTGTCTTCCATATTGGCTAAATATTGTAAAGAAATAAATTTATATTTTAAGTCTGTAAAGCACCTATTGCAATTGTTTGTCATGCAATTTTCATTAAATATGTTGCAGCAAACTGATTTCAAACAGCTTTCAAAATTGTTAGAAAATGAAGGAATAATTTTTGCAGAGCTTAACAACAAATATCCGAAATTCGCATGACTCAAGCGAATTGGTTGCACATGTCTTGGCCGCATCTTAAAAAAAAAAATAAATTTTCCGATAACTGCATTCGGGTTTTCTTTTTTTAAAGAGCTTAAACGCTTAAGACAATGTCATCGTCATGAAGCGCTTAGCAATTATTTCCCTTCAAAAAAATTGTGTCCTTTACCGAAGCTTGCACACTAATGTTATCACTATTATAAAATTCAGTAATGAAACTTACCACACTCTCTGGCAGCGTACTGCAATTTTTTTTTTTTTTTGCTTTCAAGTGTTTGTGCGGGCTGTTCGTATTTTTTAATCAATGTTTTGAGCACTTTCAATTTTTTATGGTATTCTTTCGGCAACGCTTTCTCAACTTTTCTTTAAGCTTTTGCAAATTGTTGCCTGCATTTATATGGCTCGTCCTGCGCTTTTCTATTTTGAATTTCTTTAAGCTTCTCCCGACTTTGCCTTTTACGTATACGTTCATACCGCTTTTTCTCTTCAAAAACTTCTTTATTTGCTTCAGCTAAAGCTTTTGACTTTTTCCGCGATCTTTCTCGGCTTTTTAATTTATAGTTTTGCAATTTAATTTCATTTTCTTTTAATTTTTCTGTACCGTTTGCAATTCTCGCTGTTTTTATTCATCTTCAAATAAATAAAAAATAATTAGTTATTAAAAAAAATATTTTTTAAAACTTTTAAATTTCACACTAGCGATGGCGTACGAGACAAATTTTGCATAGCCGCCAAGTATGCAATTCTTTCTATTTTCAAAATATTTTTCATTCATTTTAATTTCAATAAAAATGTCTGTTTGTAATAATTACTTGATGAACGTTCTTTAAACAGTTTCGATGTATTGATACAAAACGCTGTTTTTCAATGTCGCACGGTACATTGAATTAACGGATAATGCATAGCATTTTATAGTTATTTTTAATCGTATTGAATCTTATGCATTGTTTTCTAACTCTTGATATCCTTACGGAGATCTAGAGAAAAACTCAATTTATAACGACTATCGCCAAAAATATTTTTCAAAACCAAACTTGCTCTTCAACTTAAAAAAAAAATGAAAAAAAGTTTCACTTGCTTGACTTTGGACATGGATATCTCGAAATAAGTAATGAATAAATTTTTGGTTTTTCTTTTGTAATAGTTGTATATTATTTATTAATTATAATGATTTTATAATAGTTGTATAATATTCATTTTTGCACAAACGTGGTTTTTTCTTTTACTTCGAGAACTTACTCTACAAAACAGAAGGCGGAAATTGAGTTCCTTGATTTGGTTGCACTTTTCAAAATCATCTGTTTGTTATACATATTAAAGACCTGCACGAGTGTACCATAAAGTATTGTCAAAACAGATACACCAGATATGTACCTGTTACTATTGATATCAATGAGAGAATGAGTGTAACTGATATTGTATGGTTTTGCTCAAGGCGAATTCATGTATACGGTGGTGTCGATACTACAACAAGTAACAACACCAAAAACACAACAATGTACTTTTTTGTTGCTTTCGTTGATCGATATGTCAAAAACACAAGCAACTTTTGACATTTCTCTGTCTAAGTAAGAAAAAAAAAGTAGCACAGCTGTGCTTTCAACGCCACCTGATAAATGGATTCGCCTTGGTTTTGCTTTTGTCCACTCACCATATCCTAAAAACCAAAACAGTTGCTTATGGTATTGGATTGAGTATATCATAACCTTTTTTTTTTTTGCTCACAAATATCTATTGTCACCATGGTATTTTAACAATATCTGTTGTTATCTGTTGTATTTTCAAATATTGTTGGAGAGTTGATGCAAATAACAGAGCTAATAAAAATTTATATACGATCTCAACCAGGGGTGCCAGATGGTTTTGGTAAGAAATCTGCATATCATCAAAAACAAATCGGAAATTTAATTTCAAAAAATCGGCATATTAAAAATATCTTTTTTAAACACAAAAAAACATATTTTAATGACAAAAAATAACAAAGCAACAATTTACCATTACCTAATGCTTTTAACATAAAAATCAATACAAATAAACGTTTTATAAATAAATATTAGTTAATTAAAAATTTATATGAATTTTCCATATTAGAGCCAACGGAGGCATACTGTCATATAACAATAGATTCGTATTAAAGTGCTCTTTCAGAATCTATGGTGATCTAGAAAGACCATCTCTAACTCCACAGTTAAGACTAATTTTTCAACGAAAATATAAAAGTTCGGATTAAACAATAAAAGTAGAGTTTTCGCTCTAAAAAAATAAAACTTGAGGAGCTTTCAGCCTAAAATAAAACTCACTTGGCTGTCAACAAATAAAACTCTTTTAAGGATTAATATTTTTACGTCTTTAATAACCAGTGATGCCATTAGGATACGAAATAAAAAATTTTCGTATCTTTTGATGACTTCAGGTACTATGTATAATCCTGATATTTTTCGTATCTTTTGAATCTGTGCGCAAAATATACAGAAATCAAATTTTAAACTTTCCTACTCTGTCAAAGTTTATTTAAGTTATCATTTCATTATGAATACTAAAAAAAACAGTGACAACTAAATACAAAAATAACATGTATTTTGTTGTTAGGTTTTCTAAGTTCTTCTGTAGCTTGCTTATTCTTGTGTATGTGAAGAAAACTTTATATGATCTTTTTGACCGCCTTAGTATATACGCCTTAACTCGTATATTAATTTTTACAAAAATGAATTTGTTTTGATAACATCCAAAGATAGTGACATATAATGAATTTTAAAGTTTGCTTACTGTATTTTTAAATTTACATACCTAATATTTATGACTTAAATAAATATAAAAATTAATGTATATGATATCATTTTCTTTATAATATTCATTAACTATGTAAAAAAAATGTTATGTTAATAAATGTTAAACGTTAAAAATGGATTTTCAAATGTTTTCCAATATGTATCATTTTGGAAAAAAAATCGTATCTCTTTGGAAACTAAAATGTATCTTTCTCGAAATTTCAATGGCAACACTGATAATAACTTTCATTTTGTTTTTCTTCTTTTTTTAATGACAATTTAATTGTAGCACAAGCTTATTAGATAATACTGCTATACAAATTGTAAAGATCTGACCAGCAGCAAGCTTTGAGTGTCGATCTTTTATTCCTCAACTGAGTTTTAATTTATGACGGCTAAATCGAACTCCCTTTTTAAGAGCTTAATTTGACCTTTTATATTTACGTTAAAGAGATACCTAACTGCTTAAAAAGGACTTTTTTGTTTTTAATTCACAAAATATCTCCGGGACTGAAAATAATAATAATTATTATTTTTTTGAAAGGCTATGAAAAAATTCCTTTATTTCCAGTTGGGAATTTTTAACCATTATCGCTACATATATTTTATTTGAGTTATCGTAGCCAATTAAAGTAACAATTTTTTTTTTTTTGTTATTGATAACCATTTTTTCAACCAAAAAATTTTTCGGTTAGAAATATGTATTATAAAAAAGCATTTATTTTTCCATTATAAACAAATAATTTATTTTTTTGGTTGCAATTATCCATTACAAACAAATAAGAAAGTAGTCTGCATGCCCGACCCTACGATGCTCCACACCACAATATTTAGAGATAACTTTTCAAGAGTGTAGCTTAGGGACCCATGGGCAATCATGGACCACGCCATTATTTTATGAAGTTAAGATTCATGTCAAAATTCTCACCAATGACAATATACTTGTTCCTTAGGACAATTAGAGCCTTTGTACCAAATTTCAGCAATTTATCTTCAAAACTGCAACCTGAACTTTACGTACAACGTTTACATAGACAGACATTTTTTCCATGACTTTTTTTGTCGCTTATTTTATAACTGTTGCGATCCTTGAAATAACTGTTATTAAAGATTTTTTTTGATACCAGTTATATGTAACTGCCACCGTTCCTGGTTAATTGTTTTTATGGATATAAAAAGTTTTTGTTTTAATTTTTTTATTATTATACATATATGAGTTTGACACTGTTATTAAATAACTTTAAATATAAGCATAAAAATCGAATTATTAAATTTGAAATAATCTTTAAAAAAAATAATTCCTTGCAAAGATTAATTTTTCAGTGGATATCGAAATTTGATTTTTAAGGTTGAAGAATTCTCGCATTTTAAATCGGATTTTCTTTTTGCAAAAAAACTTGAATATTTACTTTACTTTCTTAAATTAAATTGGCTACCGGAGGTATAAGCCTTATCCTCAATTGCATATAATCCTATAAAATTAAATATTTACATTGACAGTGAATATAAATTAAGCTTAACTTTACTCTTTTGTAAGTAATAATCCCTTTTTCCTTTAGAAAAATAAATTATCTCTTCTTTTAGCTTTGGTCAAAAAATCGTTAAGTTTTTTTCTTTCATTTGGAGTTAATGCTTTTATTCTTTATACCTAGTTAATTATTTTTCATAATGTGTGTGTGTGATGGGTTAGACAAACACTACATACATATGTACATATATGGAATAAATCTAACCCATTTTCCTTAAGTATAAGCGCTGAATTAATAACAGTTGTCTCTTTGTAACGTTTAAAGTTACCCAAAATTAAAAATGTATATAACACAAACCAAAAGCTACCGTGTTTTAAGTTTTTATCAAAAAATCGGTAAATAGGCACTTTGATAATTTAGAGAAAAAAATCGGCAAAATACCGATAAATCGGTAAATATGGCAGGCCTGACCGCAACGCTTCTCGCTAGTTTTGTTGTTGTTGCTCAGCAATTTTCAATACCACAGCACGAAAAAGACCCATCCTTTTAAGGGCATCAAAGAATTTGTTACAAAAACAAAATATTTTCGTTGAAAAACAATTGAAAAAAAAAACGGCATCGTACAATGAGTAACTCATTGTATTCGATCAGTATCAACTAGTATCTGCTTTTGTAAAACAGATAAAAACAGATATGTTACTCTCATTCTCTTTTTATCAACTCATATCCACTATGTTACAAAAAATATCAATATCAACTTATATAAGAAACACTCGACAACTCATCCATACACACTCACTTTAGTAAACACACAGAAACGTGTACAAACAGATATATCGGTGCACGTCTTTAATACATATATGCATTTTGCTGCACTTATGCAAACAGATGTGATGCATCAGTGTTGCCAAATCGCAGATCACTACACTTTCAAAATTGGCAAAAAAAAATTTTCAAGAACTTTTAATTTTTTCGCCTCGGTAGACCTTCTGAGAGAAATACCAATATACAATAAGCAAAACAAAACTTTCATAAATTTAAAAACCAACCTTTAAAAAAAGATTGAATTAAAAATGATAATAGAAAAGGTACTCCATGCACGTTAAATATAAACTCGTTCAGACCAATTATGAATAAAAATTCCACGGGAGTTTTTCGCATTTCTACAATTGAATTACAATGGCAAAAATGGGAGAAGGGAAAAAACCCAGTAGAAATTTTTTTTTCATAATTGGGCTGTTTATTTCCAAATAAAATTATGTTTAACTAAGAGTATTTATACTCTGTTCGCTGACATCTAGGTGGGTCCAGAACATTCGACGTTTTCGAAATGTTTGTAACATTTTCGAAATTTCTTGACCATTCGAGTTTTTATTATCCTAACAGCTAATATTATTGTGCATTAATACAATGGCTGAATTTAAATTGAGCTATTATACATCAATAAACTAAACCATACTTAATGGGTTAAAAATAATCCCAACACTATTATGTTATACAATTATGTGTAACAATTATAAGATTACATTTGTACTAGAAAATTCTTTACAGTGGTTTTACATTAGAAATATGCGTAACTAATACAATAACAATTTAAACAAATAAAATTATGTACTAGCAAATACAAAATAACTAATAAATTAAACTTATTCTTAACTAAAGTTTCTTTTGTAACAGTATTGTGGTTATTTTATTAAACTGTTTAAGATTTTCATCCAAATTTTTAATATTTTATTCAGGCTAAAGTTAATTAAATTTAATTTTCGTTAAATTATTTTTATGAAGGAATTTTTACAACTTGAAATGAATTTATTGATAATTTTTCATTCTTGACTGAGCTGGGAATTGAATTACTTTGGACTATAAGAAAAATTCTTGACAAAAAGTATGGAAAACGGAAGTAAGCATGAACATGTAAATTAATTAAAATAATCATTCAAAAAACAAATTTCGATCTACCAATTTGGTTTAAAGATTGATTTTTGGCTATGGACTGGCAGCTGCCTTCGATAGTAGTGAATGTTAAGACGGCAAACCCCTTTGAGAAGATTGTGTGGTTACAATTAAAACATGTCAGGGCAACCTGTCCGTGAAAACCTGGGTTCAATTCCCAGCTCAGTCAAGAGTGAAAAATTACCAATAAGTTTTAATTCATTTCATGTTGTAAAAACTCCTTTCTTCATAAAAATGATTTAATGAACTTTAGCCTGAATAAAATATATAACTATGATAACATTTGATGCTTTAGATGTTGTAAAAGGTGTACAAGGGTTTTGGTTTGAAAGGTCAATAAAATCAAGATGCGTTCCAAAATGTCATTGATTTTATGTCAAGAATCGTATTTATAACATTATCTACCATATTGTGTTAAATATCAATAACACCTTTTATTGTTTAATTAGTTTTTCTGTGAAGTTTTAAAGATAAATGAATCCAAGCATGAATTGACAATTCTAAGTTTTATTTTGTTCATGAATTACACATTTCGTACTTGACCATAAAGACCATACGGGTAGATATGATATAACGTGTCGATTTTTATCGAAAAAGCGAAAAAAATACAAATTTCGCGTTAATACCCTCTTGTCGATTAAGTGTGGTATGTATGTATGTATGTATATGTGTATTATTAGATTTTTAAAGGTTGAAAGTTTGCAGCGGTTTTCATGCGGAGGCTAGATGATATTTAGTCTCAATATAGTTTTCGGAAACAAAATTAAAGGAATGGCTTCTGTATGGGAATATCAGACGATCGATGCGTATTGGTCTCACTAATGCGATGTAAATGTACATAATTGCTTCTTAATTGTATTGGTTACATTCTTATTTTTATATCGTATAATCTATATTATTTATTTGGATTGATACGCAATGAAATGAATTTTTAATTGCACAATTCTTCTTAGTTAACTTATATAATATACAACCGATCGAAATGGTTGCGATTCCAATTGAATTTTTTTAAGATTCTTGTAATTAAAAATTTTTTTTGGAAGAAGCAAAATACGGAATTACTTCCACTTTCGATCGGAACTATTTTAAATCTTGTAAAAAACACTAATCTCTGATTTTAAAATTTTTTTTTTTTTTGCAGCAATACTACCCAATCCGTTAATATTGATCAGCAAGGTCTACAAAGTCGTTTATTGTTGAGTGATTTTAAAAGACGTTGTTATGATAGTAAAGGCAGTGAGATATTACATAAATAAATCAAATAATTAAGCTTAGCTACATATTTCACCCCCTTCTCCTTTAACTTATCTATGTTTATATACATATGCATTTATGTATGTCAAACAAAATTGTATGATTTCAATTTAAGCAACTTAAATCATTGAAAACTTCAATTCTAATTCTAAGTAATTAATTTATACTTTAATGTATGTGCACCTATGTCTTAGTAATATACTTTAATGATTTTCATATGTAATAAACATATTTTTTCTTGCAAATGAGAGAAAAATAACAAACTCTGATTTATATTCTTTTTGAATATAAAAAATACATATGTATTTTTTGTTTTTTTAGACTTATTATTTTTCTTTTTTATGATTACATATTTTAAAAAGATTGTATCTTAGATTGTAAGAACATTTTTATTATTTTATTATTATTATTATTATTATTTTTTTTTTTGTTGTACAACAATTAATTGCAATATTCAAACAAAAACAATGTACAAAATTTTGGAGTTTTTTTTAAGTTTTATAAAATTTTTTAAAAGTATAAAACAATACTTTAAGATTAATAATAGTGTAAATATAAATAAAAAGTGTAATGAAAACCTTAATTCAAGGTAAAAACAAACTGTTTTAAAATTAAAAGAAAAAATACACCCATAAAAAAGTAAAGAAGAAGTTATTTAAATACATACATAATTCAGTAAAGTTTTGTTTTCTAAATCAATAAGGAATTTATATTTTTTTTTTCTTAATTAGCTTGAGGTCTCTTTTCTTTTTTATAAAAAAATATAAAATTTATGTTATCCAATATTTCGGCACCCAAAGGGATGGATAAAATAAATTTAATATTTCTTATATAGAAAAGAAAAAGAGACCTTAAGCTTAACGAGAAAATTAATAAGAATTTCTAAAGGTCGTATAAGAGCCAATCTATGTATATAATAATGGTTTTAGTTAATATTACATAATTTTTAATTGTGTTTTTGACATTTCAAAACTATTTAATTACACTTAAACTAAATTCCAGAGTTGAAATAATTTACAATTCCTTTTTTTTTTTTTTTTTTTTGAACATTCGTTGCAAAAATGTTCTGTTTTCAAAATAAAAGTGTCATATTTCACAAAGTGTAATTAGAAATTAAAATTAAAAAGAAAAATTAATAAAGTTTTTTCAATTAATTTTTGTTGAAAAAAAAATTGAAATAATGTAATAATAGTATTGTTCATAAAGATAAGGATACATAAAATATACTCTATGATATATTTATGTTAATCCTAATTTATTTTAAAAGATTTTCATAATTGGAATTTATTAGGCGAGTGGCTTTTTTTTAAAGGGAAAACACATTTTAATAAAAACATAATTCCTCTTCCACAATTAAATCTTCTACATGTTCTTTGCTGTAAATACGTATGGGTTCGTCATCATCATCTTTGCGTGCCATGACTTGTTTATGTTGGCGAAATACTGATCTATAGTTAAACATTTTCAGGTTAAGCGCGTAGTCAAAGAGAGTATTACCAAATACATTATCTCTTATATCCCTAAATGTAATACCAACAGTCTCATTAAAATATCTAAGTTTATAAGCATTTTTGTAGAACGACGTTCGTAATTCTGCTTCCCTAAACTGCACCAATAAAGTATTTTCCTCTTTAACAAACACTGTTCTAATGATTTCGCTGCGTGGTGCATAAACATCCATTTTCCGACCGATATAATAAACGAAGTTATTTAAATTAGATCCCGGTATAATTTGGGCTCCCGCAATTTGTAAGCTGGATTTACGCATCATTGTTAAGATTTGACTTGTTAAATAAGTATTTGGCGTTTCGTTCAGATCTTTCACACGATTATGTTCGGCTTGGAGACTTGCAATGTTCAGGAGCAAAGTATTATTTTCTATTCCTAAAACATTTAGGGATCTTTGCAATGTACTTATTTGCATTTGCATATTGTTTATTTTAACATTAGCTTCATCGAGTTTCTTTTCCAAGCTGCTGTTATGTTCCAAAGTGGTTTCGAGAGTTTCTTCCAACATTTGACATTTGATTGTGTTATTAGTGGATACACTCTTATTGCCCTTTTTGTTTTGAATTTCTAAATGTTGTATTTTTGCTTGGCATTCTCGTAGTTGCTCTTTAAGACTAGAATTATTTGGCTCGTCATCATTTAGTTCCAGGTAAATTTTATGTGTTTTTGGATTGTACGCGCGGCACTGAGGACAACTGGTGCTTCTAAAAGAGAACACAACTTTGTTATTTTATAGTTTAATTCTGTATAATTCAACAAACGTTTTGTGATATCGAAAGAAAATGTTTAATTCAGCCTTATTCCGGTTGTGTTTTACTTTAATCTATTACAAAAAACGACACGGTCGTATACGACAACGACAACCGGAATAAGGCTGATTAATATAGTAAAAACGTCACCCTTCTCTCTAACACTTACGAAGAAACTAAAGATTAAAACAAACGATTTTTACCCTATTTTAGATAGGAAAAACATCAAAAACGACTCTTGAATAAAAATCAGAAAAAATGTAGTTAGGAAGAAAAGTGGGTAGATTAAAAAAAAAAGAGTATAGAAAGAAAAAACCCATTATAAAAACATAGAGTGTCACTCATGCAGATTTTACTTTATGTGTATTCCATAATCCAGCTAACACTTCAAAAGAAACCATCCCAGATTCATCAATAAATTGTCTGCAGTTCTGTTGAAGTGGAACGTGGTACAGTATACCTTCCTCTGTATTAATTTTTTCAATCTCCTTACAAATCCTACATGAGTGCGACATGCCGACTATACTTTTTTTAATACTTTCCAGTCCACGCATTATTGGTTCTGTTTATGATCTATTTTCAAAATTTCCAAAAAAAAAAAGGATAGCGGATGTTTAGTGTTGAGTAAAGTTTTTCTTTTCTAATACTTTTTTTATTTCCCGGAATAGCGGAATTAATAATTAATGGTTGTTGTCGTAAACGACTGTGTCGTTTTTTGTAATAGATTAAAGAACACAGGTTATGTGTTAGGTGCGTTACAAGTCGTTTAAGACAACCACAACCGCAATAAGGCTGAATATATTTTTATATATACATATATTTATATTATTGGACATGTCCAACGGCGGCACTTTAGACTATATTGGACATTTTGCCATTACACATCCATATAAGGAGGACCGTGATATAGAGTCTCCTTAGGATCCAGCTAACATCTGGACTGCCAGATGGTGTCTATGGACTCGCTGGTCTGATGAAATTAGCTCCTGGTATATCAGTCTGCACAAGGGCGGACATTAAGACCATGGAACTGATCTTTAACAGAAAGTTTAGGACGATCATTCCTAACGGGGGAGCCTGGGACAGTGGAATTCCCTGTTATGGTAACCAGGTACTACACTGGTATACTGATGGATCCAAATCGGAGCATGGGATGGGTGCTGGGGTATTTGGACCTAACACGCGAATCTCTATAGCCATGGGAAGATCAGCTAGTGTATTCCAGGCCGAGATCCACGCTATTGATGTGTGCTGTACCAACATTCTTAGCAGGGGAATGGTTGGAAACAGCATTGTGATATTCACTGATGTCCAAGCGGCCAATAAATCACTCTCTTCCTGGAAATTGTCCTCGAAGTTGGTAACGGAATGCCGAGTAAGGCTACAGGAGCTGGGCTCAAGGAACAGAGTGACACTCTGTTGGGTGACGGGACACTCAGGGCTCCCGGGAAACGATAGGGCTGATGAGCTGGCTAGGACTGGAGCAAACGCCCAAATCGTGGGCCTCTAGCCCTTTTGTGGGCTAAGTCGGGCCACTACCCAGTCCCTGCTGCAGGAATGGGCTCTCAGGGAGCACAGGAGATACTGGGTATCGCTCCCGGGAATGCGTCAGGTATTTTCCGGGAGTATAATGGAGACGAAGGTCTCAATAGACGGGAACTACGACTGTTGGTGGCTTTCCAGATAGGTCACCACACGTGTCGTGAGGAAGACGAGACCACAGGGCATTTACTGTTTGACTGCCCGGCGCTGGCATTGGCCAGAAGGAGACGCTTGGGGCACGGCGTGATAGGCGCGTCCCGAGTCGGTGCAACACCGGAAAAAGACCTTCTTATATTCCTCTGGGAGGCAGAGGGTCTTTTGGCCAACTAAAGGGGGGTGGGTACAATAGACCTGGCTTGGTCGCGGTACCGTCTCCGTTGGGAGGAATCTCCCCGCTCTATATAATAAAAAATTATCGGGCCTGTCACATAAATCAATTTCGATCGAAAGTTTTATTTAATTCCGTCAAAGCTTCTTCAGAAAACGAAAACCAATAAATTTTCTAGAAATGAAATCACTTAATTTTTCGATCGAAAATAGTTTTTGTTTTGGTTTGCACAAAATTGCCACATTTAACTTAAAAATAACAAAATTAAAATTTGTCCGAATTACGAAAATCGATTTAAGTCTGAAGAAGGTAAAACAAAATCGATCGAAATTAAAATACGGATTCAAAATCACTCCGAACAATTTCTTTAACATGCCTGTCTGTACAAGTTTACTTTTTGACAAATTTAACAGGAAGACAATATAATTAAAACAATATTATTAAAACTTTGCAAGACAAGTAAAGTTAAGCTTATATTAAAAAAATTTCATTTAAAATGAATACAAAACAATGATAATTTTAAATAAAGTTCATACTTTGCAGATATTTGCTATGATTTTTCAATCAACATTGCGCCATGTAAATTTTACATTGGCATTTTTTTCCAGTGTAAATGCAACCAAAATAATCAATTTATTTAAACAAAATTTTAAAAAATATTTCTTTGAAAATAGGATGTCAGTACAGAATAAGAATAAACGTTTGGCAGTGTATTTCTAATTTTCATCAAGAAGAGGATTGTCAGAAAACAGGTTAAATTTTTACAAATAATTGCCATAATGGTCAAGAGAAGATTGTATAATAATCTCTGGACACTTTGTAATGTCTTTTAAAAAAAAAATTAGAGTAATGCACGTCACCATTTTTAATCTTGCGAAAATGAGAATTTATTTTTCAAACATAACAACAACCACATAGAAAATAATTTCGCACTGACCCTTGCACCTCGCACTACCCACGAGCAATTGCGAAAAATCAGTGCAGGTTCTTGCACAAAACATATCGCTCCTTTATTGCAACATAGTCATACTCCAAAAAAATCAAACTTGACAAAATGCGATTAAAGATTTCAAATTGTACCTTTATAACTATACAGATTAATTAAATATTTTCTGCAATAACTTCAGTTCAGTTTCAGATATAACACTTATTTTAACATACATATAAAGAAGGTATGTATGAAGGATTAATCGTTGTTCGATTAATCGAAGAAATTTTTTTGCCATGATTTGATCGAATAATTTAAATAGGCAATTTCAAATAACGAATAACTCGAACAATTTATGTCAATTAATCGATTAAAATTAATTTCTTAAAAAAATCTACTTTTCTGATATAAAAATATTTTTTTTTTTAGATTTCAAACTAATAAAAAACAACTATATAGCATGTTCGTTCTTATATTCTGTATCTTTTGTGTTACTCATATAATAAACGACTAACTACTTATTCCTAACGTAAGAATTTTAGTACTAAAATAGCGCTTTTTGAGTTTGACGTTCATTGTAAAAAAAAATTCATCAGCATTTATAAATATGTAAACCATGCACTGTCAGATTATGGCTTACCTATTTTTACGCGACCTTCAATTTCTTTATTACCTCTTACCATTCAAACAACTGGTTACATTTTGACATTTACGATATAATTAGATTTGTCTTAAAAAACGAAGTGTCCTTAGATAGAAAGTTGAAAACAAAATCACGGATTGTTGGCGCAAAATAGTAAAAAAAAAACGTACATATACGTTAAAGAAACAAATTGCCCAAATCTATAGAGAAAATGAATTAAAATGAAGAAAAATAAAGTTATCAGCCATGTTCGGCAAATCGAATACATACATATGAGTATAATTGAAATCGAACAATCTTTGAAAACGATCCAGTTTAAAAAGTTTCTTTATATTTTAAGTTCTTATCTTAACAAGAACTTTTCTCAAAATCAGAAAAAATACGGTGTATAAAAAAATCAACTGAGAATTCCATTGATTTCAAATTTATTTGATTTTCAGGAGTAATAAATAAGTTCGAGAGTTTATTGCGAGCGGACGTGTTTCATCTAATCGCCAACAATAAGTAAAATTGTCCTCGACTTAAAACGTATAAAAATCTAAAAATCTGTTACAAAATCCAATTCGTAGTGATAAAAATCTTTAATCAATAAAAAAAACAGTAAATTAACTTTTAAACTTTAAAATATATGTATGTACATAAATAATTTAAAAGTGTTCTTACAAACAAACAAACAAATATAGCGTACATACAAATAATCACAATATATGTATACGTAAAAGCATTATAAGAAACCAAAAAGTAAACAATAACAAACAATGAGTACAATGGCAGAGAAAACAACTTGTAACCATTGCAACTACATTTCAACAAAAAAATATGTATACTGTTCTAACTACAACTCTTCTTACCACTTCTCCCCCTGTTGTTCACTTACTGAAATAGCATACAAAAACTTAACTGTGGAAAATAAAACCGTATGGAGATGCCATCGGTGCAAGGTTCGAACCAGGTCTGAAACGAACAATGCATATCAAACCATAACGTTGGGAGAAGTATCTCAGCAAGAAAACAGAGAGAAGATGATGAGGAAAGCAATAGTTCTACAAAAAAATTTAAGGACTCGCTAACTATAAGCTCATTAAATTCCGGTTTGATTTCAGTGCAATCTGAACTAAAAGATATAAAATCATCCTTTGAACTTTTAAATAAAACAGTAAATGCAAATAATACACAAAACTCAAGCATTATAAATGAAATAAAAAACTCGATTACACAGATGGCATCCTCTGTAGCACCACTAGCGACGAAAGTCAGCGACTTGTATGAAAGAGAAGCTAAACAAGAAATAAAAATAAATGAAATAGATACCAAGGTAAACCAATTAGATCAAGTGATGCTGAAAAATGACATAGAAATAAAAAATGTATCCAATTCGGAAATAAGCGCTACTGAAATCATTACCAAAATCGCGGAGTCAGTAAACGTTGAAATCAATAACTCTGACATCAACAATGCATATCGTATTAATAAAGCTGCAAACAAAACTATAACTGAATTCACCACCCTTAACAAAAAAAGAGAGCTTATGAGCAAATTCCAACAACATCGAATAGATGCACGAATTGTTAACCAAACAGGAGATGGTAATACATCAATGATCAGCTTACAGCATATAATCGCCGATTGCTTTGGTCTGCTAAAACCAAAGCTAAAGAATGCGGCTGGAAGTTTGTGTGGATTCGAAATGGCACTATATGTGCAAGAAAAAATTAAACATCTTCTTTAATCATGGTCACTAATAATGCTGATATAGAATTGATAAATAGTGCTTAACAAATTAATAAATAGAAAACTCATATATATATAAAACTAATAAATAAATCAAAATGAATACTTTTAAAACTGTAACAGTTAATACTTTTAGAGCCACTTTTTGGGTTTGAGATTAAACTTAATCTTATTCTATAATTAGCTAATCTGAGAATTAAGTTTAACTAGCATTAATTGAATTTGATATTTTTGGGTGGTGGCTTAAACCATGTAGTGCTACCATACTGAAAACAAATAAATGGCAACATTTTTGTGCAAATGTCAAATTTTTTATCAAAACAACATGGATGTTTTCAAAGAAGAAGAAGAAAATGCCCGAATTCAATATTGTTTACAAGCTACAAGTGTTTAAAGAATTACTAAAGAAAAAGTTTAAGAGAAAAAATAAAGAAATAACAATATATACATATTTTAATTTTCTTAAAATAGTTTTTTGATTATATTTTTGCAAAAGCTGTTTATGTTAAACATGTGTATATTGACAGTTAAATATTAGGTTTAAACCACCAGCATTGGCCGCTTAAACTAGCAAAAAAAGTTTAAAAAATACAACTCAAAAAGTTAATACGGAGATTAAAGTTAATTTAATCTCTAATCTCTAACCCAAAAAGTGGCTCTTAGTGATATCGATAATAAACTTTTAAATTATCCATTCTCAGTAATATGCATGAATATTCGCTCGTTAAGAAAACATTTTCACACCTTTTTAGTTACGATTAATAGTATTATAGAAAAGTTACGTTTCATAGTTCTAGTTGAAACAAATATTGAAAATGAAGAAAATCGTTTTTATAATATACGGGGATTTAATTCTATATTTTTAAACAGAGAGAGGAGCAAGGGCGGAGGTATAGTTGTATATGTAAGCGAAAATATAAAATACACAGAAATGAAAACAGAAATAACATCGTTTGAGGCAATACACCTTAATTTTAAAATAAATAATAACCCCTTTTCCCTTCTTGCAATATACCGACCACCAAAGTGCATTACAAATGTATTTCTAAAATAACTCGAAAGAACTCTCAAACAAATTCGAATAAAACAAAACGTTGTCATAGTGGTTGATATTAACATAGATATTCTAAAAGATGATAATTTAACTACTAACTATATCGACGTGTTGATGTCAAACGGGTTGCAGAGTCTAATAACACAAGCCTGTATCGACCACTGCAAAACAGTTCCATCACAAACTCTGACTAATGCTGCTGTTATAAGAACAAACATATCTGATCACTTCTCCACTTACTGTTGTATAGAACATATTTCTGCATCCAACGTAAAACATAATCAGAGATCCCCAATATGTTTTCAAGAGAACAAACGTATAAACACATACAAAGTTAACAAACTTTTAGGTGAAACAAACTGGAATAACATAACTGCATGGAACAACGTAAATCATATATGTATATAATGCTATTCATATAAAATTTGGTGAAATATACAAAAATTCAACAGTAAATAAATAAAAAATCCACAAAAAAACGATCTACAAGTCCATGGATCACCGATGAAATAGTGAAGTGCTGTGAACAAAGAGATAAACTGTATAAAAAATGGATTAATAATAAAAGAAATCTAAATTATGAAAGTGACTATAAAAAATTCAGAAACCTTTTAAATAAAAAAATTTTTAATGAAAAAAACAAATATTATAAAACAAAATTTTTTGAAAATCGTTATAATCCACGAGTAACTTGGCAATTGATAAATGAGATCAATTGTAAGACTTTCAATAATATAAATGATATAATTTTAAAAAATTTTAAAAACTACAATATTGATAGTATATTACATAACTTTGCCACGAACTTTAACGAAAATGTCCAAAAAATAATTCACACATGTGATGTTAAAACAAATGTATACCCGGAAATATCATTAGAAAATTCAATGTATATTGAACAGGCAACCCAAGAAGAAATCTTTAATATACTTACCCACTTAAATAAAAACAAAGGTCCAGGAATCGACGGTATCAGGCCCAAAGACGTAAAAAATAATGCCGCAACACTAGCACCCTTAATTACAAAAACTAATAAATAAAAGTATAAACACCTCAATTGTTTCAAAGTTGTTAAAAACCTCTGACATCAGGCCTATATTTAAAAGTGATAAAAATGATAATGTAAACAACTATAGACCAATATCCATACTAACAGTAATAGAAAAGTTATTGGAAGAAGTGATAGTAAGGAGAACGCATAAATTTTTAACCAAATTTAAAATAATTCATCCAAACCAGTTCGGCTTCCAAAAAGAAAAAAACATTAACCAACTACTTGGCAAATTCGCAGATAAAATAAATAACGCCCTAAGTAATAAAAAACATTTTAAAAAACAACAGCTTCCACACCAAACTTACATCTACATTGATAGACAATACGATTAAACAATTGGATAACCACATCAAATCTGCAAACATAGAAAAAGAAGAGAACAAATTTTACAGTGTAAAATACATACCTGGGTTAACCGATAACAATAACATACGGTCGACAATAAAAACAAAAAACATCTGTTTTGCATACAAACGCAATTTGACATTAAGTACGATTTTTTCTAGAGTTAAGGCGCCAATTAATAAACAACAACAAAGTAACATTGTATACGAATTACAATGTGAAGGAAATGACACACAGCAATGCGAGCTTATTTATATAGGAACAACAAAACGTACACTGGAGACAAGAATGGGAGAACCCAAAATGGACATAATGCGGAAAAAAGAGACAACCGCATTAGCACAACACATCCTACATACTGGTCACACAATTAAGTTCGATAATGTAAAAATTCTAGATAAAGAAAACAAAGAAAGGAAGAGATACACAATTGAAAACCTTAGAATACAACAACAAATTAAGAGAACATTGAATTTGAAGGAAGACACGAACAACATAAATGCGAGTTATATTGTTGCCATCACTTGAGCTGCTTAAAGTTTAAACTAATATGTATTTAAATATTAAAATTTTGTTTTATATTTGTATGCTCCTGGGTACATCTAAAACTTTTTAATGTGATTAAATTTCATATTGTAAGTCTATATTGTTTTTGTGTTACATTATTGTACTTATTTGATTGTTTTATAATTTTTAAATAGACAATCCCTTGAAAAAGTCGACAAACTATCGACGAAACGTCGGGAACAAAATATTGTAATTAAAAATTGAGTTTTATTTACATTGAAGAAATTTAGGCCCTATTAGATTGAAAAAAAAATAACATTCAAACAATGTTTAGTTCTATTTATCGACTTTAGTAATTCGTTTGATACTTTGTCACATTCGAAACTTTTGACAATACTGGAACGAAATGGTATACGAGGAAATGTCTTATCCTGGTTTGCCGATTATCTTAATTTTCGTAGTTACTGCGTTAAAATCGATAATAAATACAGCAAAGAGATTAAATCAAATCACGGAGTTCCACAAGGATCAAAACTGGGGCCACTCCTATATCTAGTTTATGCAAACGACATGCTTAACATAATTACTCAATGTGACACTTATGCATATGCCGATGATACAGCAATGGTAGTGACGCACAAGAACGTTGAAACTGCAACGGAAATAACTCGATAATGTATCTAAATGGTGCCATGACAACGGCCTAATAATTAATGCTTCTAAAACAAAATTAATGCACATCAGACAACCACACGTAAAACAAATCAACATCGTATTAAAATATCACGACATTGTAGTGTATTTAGTTTTACATGGTATTTTATAACTTGCGCTCTGGCAACTCTCTTTGTAACTTCATATGTTAGATTAAAAATAAAGATTACTTTTAGATTGAACAACCTAAGAACAGCTCGTGTTTTACTTTGTCACATTGGCGACGAGAAAAAAAAAAAAAAAAAAAAAATAAAAAAAAGCAGAAATTTCAAATTGAAATTTTTTATAAAAAAAAATCCAAAAGTTATTGTGTTTGAGAAGCGATCGTAAAATATTAAAGCATGGCTACGGATAAGGGAGCCAATAGTGCAGCAATGCAAATACAAGTTCCAAGTTTTGATCACGAAGTAAACACTTGGAGTAGGTATATTTGAGAAAAAACTGCAGCAATATTTTATTGCAACAATGGTTACCGATGGCAACAGGAAAAAAGCTATATTGTTAACTGCGCTGGCGGATAACGTTTACACTCTATTGGAAAATTTATTATCTCCAAGCAAACTGGAAGATGTTTCAATGGATACATGTTTGACGGCAATGAGAAATCATTTTCAACCGGCTACATCTGCGTTTTTAGAACGTTTTAAGTTTTATGGTGCTACAAAACATTCGAGTGAATCGGTCAACGAATGGGCTGCACGGGTACGAGCGTTAGCCGTAAAATGTGAGTTTGGCGATAGCTTAAATATGGTATTGAGGGACAAATTCGTCATGGGATTGGAAAAGGGTTCAGCACGTGACAAAATATTTTTGGAGAATATAACCTCAACATTTGAAAATGAAGTAAAGATCGCGAATACAGTCGAATACATACAAATGCAAAACAAAGAACACGTGAGCATTAAAACGGAGGATGACTTGAACTATATACGCAGAAATAAGAAAAAGCAAAACGAGCAACGTCAGCAGTGCAGTAAGCAGCAGCCACAAGGGCCGCAGCATTTGCAGCGACAGCAACAACCATGTGAAGTCTGTGGATATACGAATCATAGCAAAAAAGATTGTAAGTTTAAGTCTTATAAGTGTAACCTTTGCAAACGCAGAGGTCATTTAAGGAAGATGTGTACAGAGAAAACTGAAAATGTAAATTTTGTCGATAGTTCGGAAATGAGTCTATTTGCATTTAGAAGTTCACAAGATAATCCGATTAAAGTAAAAGTTTTTGTTAATGATGAACCTTTTAATATGCAATTAGACACAGGCTCCGAAAATAATGTAATTTCAGATAAGTTTTTTAAAGATAATTTTCCTAACTACGAAATTAAAAAAATAAGTACGTTGTTAAAGGAATATAATGGTGCTAATATTACTGCTCTCGGGGCTTGTGATGTGAATGTGCATTTTAAAAACAAAAATAAATTGATAACGTTTATAATTATTAAAGATGGTGGACCTCCTTTGCTGGGTCGAAATTTTTTAAAAACCTTCGGAATTGAATTTTCAAATTTAAATTACGCGGGTCAGATTAATAGTGAACATGATTTGTTAGAAAAGTATGGAAATTTATTTGACGGCACGTTGGGTTTGTTCAAGAAAAGTCAGGCACATTTGCATTTAAAGGAGGGTACTTATCCAAAATTTTTGAGACCCCGGCCATTACCTTTGGCCATTAAGAAAAAAGTGGAATTAGAGTTAGATAATTTAGTGGCATTAAAAGTGTTAGAACCAGTGAACTATAGTGAGTGGGGTACACCTATTGTGCCCATATTAAAGAAAGATGGGGGAATACGAATATGTGGGGACTTTAAAGTCACCTTAAACCCCCACTTAAATATTGAAAGGTATCCACTACCTCGAGTTGAGGAGATTTTCGCTAAATTACACGGTGGGGTAGAGTTTGTGAAGCTGGACTTGAGTACTGCGTATCAGCAAATAGCACTGGATAAGGAGTCGAGAAAGCTCACAACCATTTCCACCTCCAAGGGTCTTTTTCAGTATACCAGACTCATTTACGGATTGGCGTCAGCACCGGCTATTTTTCAGAAAATAATGGATTCTGTGCTAATGGGCCTGGAGGGCGTAGTGGTTTTTTTGGATGATATCCTGATCACAGCTTCTAATAGAAAGGGTCTATTGGATAGGGTAGATAGGGTATTGAAATTGTTGAGTAATGCTGGGTTTAAATTGTCTAAGGACAAGTGTGAATTTTTTTGCAAAAGTATAACCTATTTGGGTCACGTGATTGATAGTAGGGGTCTTCACATGAATCCCGAAAAAGTAAAGGACATAATAGAGATGAAACATCCGACAAATATAAAAGAACTCCAGGCATTTTTAGGAGTTATAAATTTCTATAGAAGGTTTTTGCCAAACGTGTCCACCCTACTTAATCCGCTTCATCAATTGTTACAAGTAGACAAGCCATATGTATGGTCGGAAGAATGCTCTCAAGCGGTTGAGGAATTAAAGAAAAATTTGTTGTCCGATAATTGCCTAGCTCACTTTAATCCCAAGTTTAAAACAAAAGTCACAGTGGATGCAAGTCCAGTAGGAGTTGGGGCTGTTTTGTCCCAGAGTGACAGTCAGGGAAACGAAAGGCCAATTGAGTTTGCCTCCAGGGCATTGTCTGAGGCAGAAAAAAGGTATTCGCAACTGGACCGGGAAGCAGTGGCAATACTGTTTGGTGTTAAAAAATTTCACCAATATGTTTTTGGAAGACAGTTTACATTAGTTACGGATAACAAACCACTGCAACACATATTCGGTCCGAAAAGGGGAATTCCTGAAATGGCATCAAATAGGTTGCAGCGTATTGCATTGTTTTTATCCGGTTATCAGTTTGACGTTTTACATGTGAACTCAAAAAGTAACATTGCCGACTATTTTTCAAGATTCCCGAAGGGATGTAGTTTGAATCAAGAGGGGTTAAGCGACAATGTTTACTTGAATTTTTTTAAAGAAGTTACGGGGTCGAGTCAAATGATATCGCTAGAGGTCATTAAAGTAGAAACGGAAAATGACGAACTGTTACAAAAAGTAGCTAAACTGATTAAAGATGGTTGGCCAGGGAAGAACAATGATTCTGATTTATTACCGTATTTTATTAGAAGAGGCGAATTATCTGAAGAGTCAGGTTGTTTATTTTGGGGATTTAGGGTAATTATTCCCGAAAAATTGAAATTTTTACACGCCACCCACTTGGGAATAATTAAGATGAAGGCTATGGCTAGGGAATGTTGTTGGTGGCCAAATCAAAATAAAGATTTTGTGATAAAAATTCACAATAGAACAAATCTTATAAATGACCTCTGCAACACCACTATTCAATTGGTTAACTCATACAAATATCTTGGAATTCATGTAGATAGCACTCTGAAATGGAAGACACACATAAAAGAACTGCAAAAGAAACTACGTAAAGCCGCGTACTCATTGTACCACCTCAGTTATGCCGCGACGCCAACGGTGCTTCGTCAGGCATACTTCATTGGTTAACTCATACAAATATCTTGGAATTCATGTAGATAGCACTCTGAAATGGAAGACACACATAAAAGAACTGCAAAAGAAACTACGTAAAGCCGCGTACTCATTGTACCACCTCAGTTATGCCGCGACGCCAACGGTGCTTCGTCAGGCATACTTCTCGCTGGCAGAATCTTACATACGACACGGTATTACCGCATGGGGAACCTCTGCGCACTGTAAGAGTCTGCAACATACACAAAATCGTATTCTCAAAATACTACTCAGAAATCAAAATAATTCCAACTCTTCATATATGGATAATGCAAACATCGGGAACCACCACAGCAGTCTTCAGCCACCGGATAACGACTCAAGTAGTCTTCCACAACACAATAGCATCGCTCACTCTGCAAATGCACTGAATACCTAACCTAACCAACAATGAAATGCCAACTAGTTTAATGAATATTCCAGATAAGTTTAAAATAAAAAAATCGTTAAAAATATCTTTTATCATTGCAATAAACTCTCAATTATCAATTATTTTTTATAATTATTAATTATTATTATTATCAATTATCAACTATTATCAATTATTATTATTATTTAATGAAATTTTTAACACACTTCCAAATTGTATTTACCTGCAGACAAGCCATAAGGCTTCGTGGGTACATTAGCACCAAGGATGAATGTAAAAAATTTTGATTGAATAAAACTGAGTTGAATTGAAAAAAGTTAAATTGAAATACGAATAATAAATTTGTTTAAATAGGCTAGACCTCTTATAAAAATTCCGCGATAAAAAAGTCTAAAAAAAATAATAAATTATTAATTAATTCATTTATTAAAGACGTGATAAACTCCCAATTTTTATTTTTGATAAAAACACTGAAATTAATTGTTGTGGGAAAGCTAGTTTCTATGCGCATTGGCTGGTTGCTTAGTCCAGCTCGTCAGGAAATTTTTTCCAAAGACTTTACCCTGCCTTTACACATGCAAGTAATTACTTGCAAGTAGTGTATATGTATTATCAACGAAAACGTCGAAGAAATAGCCGAAAGTCTTGCAAGTAACTTGAGTGTTTACACAGTCAGTTGTAAGTTCATTTTTCAAATGTTCTCGAAGCGAAAACATCTTATGAAAAAAGCTTCATTTTTGGGTTAAAAAAAACATCATCATGTTAATGTTATCACGAAATTTATTTAATAATATAAAATATAAATAATTACATTATTTCTTTATTTTATTTTTGGTCCATCTTGATGAAAAAATTATTTTTATTTTTAAAATATGTGAATCCAGTATTGCCGTAGTTACAGATATCATAAAATTTTCTGAGAAAATATTTTGATTAAATTTTTTTTTAAATGCTTGCAATTTATGTTTTAAAATACAATGAAGATGTGTTGCTTTGTAGTAGTGTTTTTTTTTTTTTTTTTTTTTTTTTTTTTTTTTTTTTTTTTTTTTTTTTAGTCTTAAAAACACACAGAAAATCAACAATAAACATAATTTTCATATTACTAAGTACTAGTAAATTGATACCAAAGGCATCCACAGTAACACTGTTTCTTTATTTTTCATTTTACTTGCTGCAAGTGTCAAAAATTTACTTGCAAGTTGGGCTGCAAGTGCGAAAAATGTGATGGTGTTAGTAAAAATGTGTGAGTGTATTGAGTTTTTCGAACTTGCACTTGCATGTGTAAACGCCGGGTTAGAAAAGCTAAAAATATTATACAAATAAGACCATAAAGTGAATAAGAATTTTTAACACTCAAAACAACAACAATAAACAGTGAATTTATCTTTCTTACATTCACCTACAATTGGATGGTTTTTTTCCAACAAGAATTGTAATTGTAAGATGGTAAAAAGAAAAAAAAAAAAAAAACAAAATTAAAAAAACGAATTGCTTAATAAAGCAACTTGTCATTTCAGTTTTTTATTTGCCGGGCACATGCAAATTAGTGATGCCAACTTAGTGCTTTTGGCACTATTTTTGATGCCTCGAAACGCCAGTATTACCTACTATGCGACCGCCAGTATGGCTTTCGTAGTGGTCGCTCTTTTGGAGTCTTACTGGCCCTGTTATCAGAAAAATGGTTCCGTTCCATTCACCATTTTGGCGAAAGTAATGTAATTGCTTTAGATATTTCCCATACGTTTGTTCGTAATACACGTTTTCCACAAGAGCCCATTCTTTTGTAAGAATTTAGGCCCTAATCATGTACAACGCAGCGCAACGCCACAGAACTAACGCAACGCCAAAGAATAACATTGAAAGCACAAACAATGTCATAAATATTTTGTAATTTTGTTGTTGCTTTCTTCAGAAATTCACATTGCGTCTTAAAATTTCAAACGCTCCATTGCTTGTGTCGTTGAAAATGTTAAAACGGTACATGAATTTCTGTTGAAAGCAACAATAAAATTACAAAATATTTATGACATTGTTTGTGCTTTCAATGTTATTGTTTGGCGTTGCGCTGCGTTGTACATGATTAGGGCCTTAATCTTCAATGCTTATTTTTTGCATAACAACTAATAGCAACAAATCAAACAGAATAATAAATTGTTTCTTTTAATTCTTAAGCTGGAGGTCGGTCCACACCACGCGTTTTTTTCTTTTTTCGAGGTGCATGCAAAAGTAATCCTACTTCATGCTTTCGATACGCATATGCGTTTTACGCTTTTGCTTTGTAGCTTGTCAGTACAATTTTACACTACGACTTTTTGGACTGCTGCATAAACGCATTGAACGCATCATAATGGTAAAACGTTCTCCCATTGATAAATCTAATATGTAATTGTACGTTTCAAGAATTTTCTGCTAATTTTTAATGATTTGGGTGAAAATAAAAATCATTTCGCTACAAATGTTGGGTTACTTCAAAGAGACCATAAAATCCATAAGCAAAGCCAATGCTACATTTTCTGATGAAGCAGTGTCGAACATTATTAGAAAATACGATAAATGAATAAACTAAGATGCAGAATAGTTCAGATTCCCAAAAATTGGCGATTTGCGTAGCATTAGCTCGGAATGAAGTCTAGATCTTCTAACTTTTCTAGAGACGCAGATCCGTTTGTTTACTGGCGCTCTTTAATATTATACCCAAAATTTAAGACTAAGGCGCAATACTTAAGTTGTCAAATTAGTTAGTTTAGTCACATCTAAGAGACGATTTTTCACTGCAGGTCTGCTTCAAACGGAGTAGCGAAATTATCTCCGCACAAGTTGAGAATACTTTGTTTTTTAAACAAAAATTTTATTTATAATAATTTTGATATGAAATAAATGAATTTTAACATGAATTAAATTTCGTTGCATTTAAAATCTTGTTCAAATGAATTTTAAATATTAATAATCTCTTACACTGTAATTTTGTATAATAAAAAAATTACTCTACTTGAGTTTTGTTAATTTTACCTTGAATTTAAGGGGGTTATTTTCTAAAACACTTTACCTGACTTTAAAAATGTTTTCATACAAATTTTTAAAAATTCAAGCAAATTTTATATGAAAAATTTTTCAACACAAGGTGAAATGATTTAGAAAATAACCCCCTAAATTAAATATTCATATCGGTATCGCTGATATTTCTCTTTCAGCATCGGTAATTTTTTTTAGAAAGAGCGGGGAGACTTCTCTAATCGAAGACGGTACCGCGACCAAGCCAGGTCAATTTTACCACCCCCTTTTAGTTGGCCAAAATACCCTCTGCCTCCCAGAAGAATCCAAGAAGGTCTTTTGCCGGTGTTGCACCGACTCAGGACGCGCCTATCGCGCCGTGCCCCAAGTGTCTCTATCTGGCCCATGCCAGTGCCGGGCAGTCACACAGTAAGTGCCCTGTGGTCTCGTCCTCCTTACGACATAGTATGCATTCCTGGTCCTCTGCAAGGCCCATCCGAAACAGGTGGTGCTTGACCGTATAGTGACCCGTCAGATAAGCCACCAACAGTCGTAGGTCCCGTCTGTTGAGACCCCTTGTCCAGCCTTAGCCAGCTCATCAGCCCTTTAGCTTCCCGGGACCCCTGTATCCCTTGAGCCCAGCTCCTATAGCCTTCCCCGACATTCCGCCACCAACTTCGAGGACAATTTCCTGGAAGAGAGTGCCTTAATAGCCGCTTTGCTATCAGTGAATATCATAATGCTGTTTCCTATACAGCACACATCAATAGCGTGGATCTCGGCCTGGAATACTCTTGGTGATCTTCCCATGGCTATCGAGATTCGCGTGATAGGTCCAAATACCCCAGCACCCACCCCATGCTCCGATTTGGATCCATCAGTATACCAGTGTAGTCCCTGGTTAACATCACAGGGATTTCCACTGTCCCAGGCTCCCCCGTTAGAGAGGATTGTGCTAAACCTTCTGTTAAAGCCCAGTTCCGTGGTCTTAATGTCCGCCGTTGTGCAGACTGTTAGACCAGGAGCTAATTTCATCAGACCAGCGTGTACATTGACACCATCTGACAGTCCAGATGTTAGTTGGATCATAAGTAGACTCGATATCGCGGCCCTCCTTATATGGATGTGTAATGGCAAAATGCCCAAGATAGTCTCAAGTGCCGCTGGACGTGTGCATCACCCCCGCCAGGGCTACACAGACCATTCTCTGTAGCCTACCGCACTTTCAGATCGCCGACACCTGCTGGATCTTTGGCCACCATACCAGGGATCCATAGGTGATTATCGGTCTCCCTACGTTCCTAATTAAAATGTATTAATTTTTTTTTCTATTGTTTTTTTTTTTTTATATAATTTTCGTATTTTCATGTAGAGGATTTTCTATTAAGCAAGTTGTTGTTGTTCTTGTAGCAGCGAGACCTGAAGAACAGGTACTGTTGAGTTGACAATCCTTGGTCGGTGTTCTTTGAACTCCGAGTCGTTCCGGTGCGTACAACCGATTGTCGTGGGAACGCTATTTAGCAAGTTGTTTTGTTTTATTTATAATCAAACTTTTTTTTATAAATATTTAATTTAAAGCTTGTGTTGTTTAAGTGTAGGAGAATGGATGAAAGAAATAAGAGAATGAGAGACAGAAAAAGAGGAAGTTTAAAAATAAATAAGTTGATTAAAAATACACTGATAGAAGTATCCAAGGCGAATTCACTTTTTAGGTGGCGTTCAAGACAAATTCATAACAGGTAGACTCGCCCGAATTCGCTCTGAAAAATATCTGGTTTATTTATCAAAATAACTTATCAATAAAATAAATGGACAAAAATTAGTCAGTTGATCTCGCGAGTTTACTGGTATTAATTCGCCTTGGTGGCGTTGAAAACATAGTTGAGCTACTTTTTTTCTTAATTAGAACGGGAAAAAGTCAAAAGTTGGTTGATTTTTGACGTATCGACTTGTACTTTTTTAAGTATTTCCGAAACCGGTTACATGAATTCGCCTTGGAAGGATCTTTCAAAGATTAATAATTTTTTTAATATTGTAAGAATTGCCTTAAATTTGAAATTTTCTTTGTTAAATCCACAGTGCTACTCCAGATTTTGAGGGAATTTTGGAAAACTAATTGCAGATGTTGTAACCTAAGCAACAATTATTAGTTATAATTGTTTAACGTTTGTCTAGAAGAAAAAAATCTACAAGTCTTACGTATCGGATTTGATTTTACATATCGCTCATTTCGTGCAAGACCGTCACAACTCAAAATTTGAAACTTTACAGGCAAACTATTATTTCTCACCTTCTCTTTCACTAAAATACAGTTATAAAATCAAATGTTTCTTTTTTGCTACAAAGAAAACCACATGTACAAGAGGAATGCCAAACACAAACGGAAATGTGACCTTGTTGATGTTAATTGCTCAAGTTTGTTACGAGAGGTCATAGCGTCACAAGCATCTGTATTACCGTTATTTTTTCGATAATTCTCTCCGTTCTTAGATCAATTTGTAGAGATTTAAGAGAAGAAAATTTCTGCATTACTAACTCGAAAATGACAAACTTTGAGTTGTGACGGTCTTGCACGAAATGAGCGATATATTCATTGACATAACTTATTAACAATTACATCAGTAGTAAAGTTGCAATAATTAAATAAAAAAAATCCTGGGAAATCCCGTATGAAAAAAACATTACTGTTGAGCCGATCATGTTGCAGTGGTCCCGTACACATAACTTCCTCACTTCGGTAATGAGCTTCCTAAATGGTCTTCTAAAACTGATTACCAGTCAAGAACTTTTATAAAACTTTTCTTATATCTACGATTCACCTGGCTTTCTAAATTCTATGACACAGGCATGCAAAATTATAGTTTCTGAAATTTTTTTTCTCAAACTATTATTTGTCGTAAAAGTAACAGGAAATTATATTAATGTGCACTTCTTTTTCAGGCGATATCAATATTTAAATGCTGTTCGCTTGAAATTAATTTATGTTGAAAGGCTAAATTCCGCGTCGAATAGTGGTTAATTGGCTTTGATCGGTTAAAAAAAATGTCTTGAGTTATAGTGGATCAAAACTAAGATTTTATGAAAATTTTAACGTTTTCACCAAGTTTTTCATTTCGGAAGATGTTTTTATCCACAATTAATAACAAAATTCATTGTGTTATACAATATTTTATTGTATAGTGTATTTGATTACAAAAATGTTAAGCCATAATGGAGCGATATCGGATAAAACCTAAAAAATATCCTATAAATAAAAAAAACTTATTAAATTATCCCAATTAAATTCATACCCAAATAAAATAGTCAACAAAAAGTTGTAACAAGGCGAATTCAATACTGCTTTTGTGGTCCGATTATCAAAAATATTGCTAGTAAAAAAAAGTTGTTTAGATTAAAAACTTGTGTGTATACAAACCAGAGTTAGAAAATAAACAGTAAAGTACAGCAAGTTAAAGTACCACAAATTTTTTTAAATTTTTGTTTGTGAATTTGTACACAAACAAAATATGGTACACAACTATTGTGAGCTGACGAACAGAAACACTTATAGGGCATTTACATTACATCGAAATCTAGTAGATTTCATTTGAAATCTTACTCCAAATCTAGTTCGTTTACATTATACTTGTTTGACATTATCGAGATTTGGTTTTCACAACAAAAACCGCCGACTGAAAGTTTTTTGTGTAACACATACTTACATATAAAGAAATAGGCATTTAAAAATTTGCATTACATTTTCTTTATAATCAACTTCATTTATTTTATCAATATTATTTGTCATTTGCATTTTTTTTACTATTTTACAAAATTTTTGAATTTTTTTTTAACAATTTTAACAAGCAGCTATTATTGTTTTTGTTTTGTTTTTTGTTAAAATTTAATTTTTTTCATGTGCAGGGAAGTAGTTTTTAGTGGTATATGGGGAAAAACATAGTTGCATCAATAAGTACTACTAGATTTCGAATAGATTTCGTCAAAATCTAGTTACGGAGTAGATTTTGTTTTGTACGGGAAATCTAGCCAAAAACAACTAGATTTGGCTCGAAATCTCGAAAGTACTAGATTTCGTTGTAGTGTAAATTGGCTATTAGATAACTTACCGAACTTATTTTAGAGTCCGTGTTAAATTCTTTTGAGGTACTTATTCTGTATTTTTTAGTGAACACGTAGTTAACTTTTAGCTAACATGATATGTTTTTTTAGTGTCTGCGTAGTTAACATTTATTGTACTTACTTTTTTTTAAATGAAATATTTAAAATAATTAATCCTCTGTATGTATGGGAAAGAAAATAAGAAATATAATTTTTTAATGGTTTGTTTATTTATTTAAAAAAAACCCAAAATATAATTTAGAGTTGAGTTTTATTACAGGAGTGCAAAACTATAAGAGACATGCAAAAGTGTATAATATATAGTATTTATGTATATCAAAAAATAAATTTAAATAGGTGTTTACAACAGTCGCTCAAAAATAGAGTAAAAAAAAACAAGTGCGTTTGTGTTTTGAGAAATTTATTTAAAACCATCAAAGTAAATATTATAAGGGTAGACATTTTTATGCGTGGGTGTGTTGATCAGAGTTTTATAACGTATTTTGTTGTGATTTTGGTATATTAAATTGTTGATGCGAATGGATGTATTCAAAATAGAAAAACCAATTGCGATATTTAATAGCAGGTCAACGCAGGTATGCAGCAGAGAAAAGAACATTGTAAGAAAAGATCAGTTGTTCCGGCCATGACTGCTAAACTGTCTTGGAGAAGAAACACCCAGGAGAGGATGAAAAGAGGATTCAATGCCTGCTACACATGCAGAAACTCCATCGGTAAGAATTGGGGACTAACACCAGATATGGTAAACTGGATTAACACATCGGTGGTTAGGCCTATTCTTACCTATGGATGCACTGTTTGGTGGGATGCGTTGAGAGTGGACAGCTATAGGAAGATGCTCAACAAGGCCCAGAGAAGTGCATCTCTTGACATCACTGGTGCAAGGAGAAGCACGCCACATGCATGAGGAGTGTGGCTGCCAGAAACTTATTTAGACTCTACGAGTCTTCGTTGATAAGACATAGGCGGGATGACCACACAAGGATTCTATACGAAGTAGGTCTGCTCGATCAGGAATGTATTCCGGCGGGAATCTTGGATCATAGGAGTATGACCTTGGACTTCGGTGCAACACCACCGGTGGAGTTCCCGGATAGGGAAGTTTAGTGTGGATCCAACGGACTGTTTGAGGGGTGGGCAGTATATACGGACGGGTCCAAGATGGATACTGGCACTGGGGCTGGTGTTTTTATTGCTGTGAGTGCAGTGTCTTCCAGGCTGAGATCCTAGCGATCTGGAGGGCGACGGAAGTGATACTGGGTCACATCGTAGGGGGATCTGTGGTGACAATCTACGTCGATAGTCAGGCTGCGTTAAGAGCATTGTCAAATTATACGGTTCGATCGTGCCTGGTTGCACGGTGTAGGAATGCTCTGAGGGAGCTCATGTTGGAATTTACAATAAGGCTGTGATGGGTACCAGATAGAGTATCCAATTTTTTGACTTTTGGTTTTGTTCGAGTAGGGAATTAATTGATTTTAAAATTTAAATTTTGCTCGATTAATCGAATAACTTGAATAATTCAAATAATTTTATCCAATGGAAAAAAACATACATGTCTATTTGATTTGATACTTTTATTATATTAATAAACAGAAAAAACAATAAAATAACAATTCATTTATACTACGCATATAGTTCTAAAACTTTTAAATGAAATAAATATTTTCAAAATCAAAAACCCTGCTGTAAAACATACACTTTTTAAGGCGCTAAAGAGACCGAAACAGGATTAAGGTAAAAATAAAACAACATACAACCAACTTTGGTTGAATAGACTACAAAATGATTTGAAAGCCAAAATTTAATTTTATTTTATTTCAGTGTATAATTAGTAATTATGTCCCACCTTCTATACTCAATACGGGAATTCAACATAGGCTTTCATCTCATATTTTTTAAATTATTTATTTTATTTTAGACTTTTTTATCGCGGCATTTTTACGAGAGATCCAGCCGATTTAAACAAATTTACTATTCGTAATTAAATTTAACTGATTTATGATTCCTAAAAATCAAGCAAAATTAAAATCTCAGTTAATTTTTTTTTTATACACCGTATTTTTCCTGATTTAAAAGGAAGTTCTGATTAAGATAAGAACTTAAAGCATGAAGAAACTTTTTAAGCTGGATCTTTTTCAAAGTTTGTTCGATTTCAATTTCACTCATAAGTATTCGATTTAACGAACATGGCGGATAACTTTATTTTTCTTCATCTTAAAGCTCTACTCTGTAGGTTTGGGTAATGTGTTTCTTTAACGTTTTACTATTTTGCGCCAACAATTCGTGATTTAATCTTCAACTAATATCTAAGGACACTTCGGGTTTTAAGACGAATCTAACAATACCTCAAATGTTAAAATTCATCCAATCGTTTGGATGGTAAGAGACACAAAAAAAATTAAAGGTCGGGTAAAATCGGGTTACCTGACAATCTGACAATTTTTTACAATGAACGTCAAACTTAAAATGCAAAAGCGATATTTTAGTACGAAAATTCTTACATATGGTCAAATCCCAGAAACTGTCCACCAACCGAACATTTTTCATATTAATCTAATAAAAAAAATTTTTAATCCATATTTAGATATATTTTAATTAGGCTCAAGTTCATTGAATTTAACCTTCATTAAATTATTTTTATGAAGACAGGAATTTTACAACATGAAATTAATTAAAATTTTTTTATTGATAATTTTTCATTCTTGACTGCGCTGAGATTTGAACCCAGGCGTTCACGGACAGGTTGCCCAGACTAGTTTCGATTGTAACCACACAATCTCTTCAGTGGGGTTTGCCGTCTTACTCTCGGCTATTGCAGCCGGATGACGTCAATAGTAAAACATCAATCCTTAAACCAAATGGCATTTCAACTTGGTAGATCGAAATTTGCTTTTTGAATGAATGATTATCTATTTTAATTGATTTTCATGTTCTTCCTAACTTCTGATTTTTCGTACCTTGTGTCAAGAATTCCTCTTGAAATCCAAAGTACATTTTTGTTTTTCATGTTTTTGTCTTTCTTTTTTCTTGTTGACCTTTTTCAGCACAACTTGAAGGACAAATGTAAACATAGCTCGTGCCTTAGCTGTTAACAATAATTAGCATTGTAGTTATTTTATTGAACTGTTAATGGTTTTTAATCCAAATTTAGATATTTTTTAATTAGGCTTTAGGTCATTGAATTTAACCTTCATTAAATTATTTTTTTTAATGTAATATTGGACTTGATGTATAATTTCAGAAATTTAAATAAAACTGTATTTCGATGATCAAAAATACAAAAATATTAACCAAATCTTACCCTACATCAGATCTCTTAATGTTATGCTAGAAATTAAAATGTTTTAGGTGTTCATAAAAATACTTTAGTGTTAATATAGATGGTCCGATTGTAAGCTATATTTGTATTCACTCAATTCTCTTAAATTTTGGTATAAAATTATTTTGTTTACTATTTTGGAAAGATTGATATCTATCTATATATATATAAAAACAAGTCCGTATATGTACGTCGCCGAACTAATCATAAACGCGTCGTGCGATTTCAACTTATACACTACGTAGGCAGTGGCCCATATATGGTTTATATGAAGTTTGGTTGAAATCCGATAACGCATGCGTGTGCGGTGCGTATGTGAAGTGAGTGTGTTTTTGCCGCAGGCATTTTTTGTACCGCATACAGCATTCATTAGTATTGAATACATTTTGGTCGTTTGTGTATTGGAGAGCATTGCACGGAGTGATGCAAATAGCAATTTGTTATCATTTCTCTTTTCTCTTTGGACGTCATTGGTGATTGATCTTATCATAATCGATTTTTGAAAATATTAATTTCTTCGCATTTTTTGGTGAGTATTTTGATAAAAATAAATTAATTTTCGTTCTAATCATCGTTTTAATTTGAATATTTTGTTAAAAAAAATTAAAAAAAAACAATGATTAATGAGATAAAAATCGATTGTTTTGCTAAACAAGTGTTCTGATTGTTACAAGTGCATCATATGGTTTTGTAACATAATCTCAAAAGTGTGTTTCTTTTCTTATTTTGTTTTGCCGTGCGAAGCAGGCAATGGGCCCGCTAGTTAGGTATGAAATATCAGGTCCAATTACACTGTACAAGAAATTGACACTTTTTTTCGTGACAAGCTGGGCACACGTTTTAACATAATTCGGTTACGCTGAATCCAGTGGTGCCCGCGGTTTTTTAAGATTGGCTTTGGTTTTCGAGATATACCGTTATTTCGAAAATGGAGGAGTATGCACAACATATGTTCGCGTAACTCAAAAACGCTTTAGCTTATTGAAAAAACTTTAAAAACCGAAATTCTGCAATAAAATTTCCTTTAAGAAAAGTAAAACTTCTTTCTAATATCCGCAGTCCTTTTAGAAACATAATTTTTTTTGGAAAAAAAATAATTTTTTTAACAAAATTTCGAAATTTTTGTTTTTTAAAACTTCATAAAAAATTGGAAAATGCAGCTATGCTTGAAAGCTATGAAATTCCAAACAAACAAGCCATAAATGATTAAAATCTGTTTGCAACTTTTGATTTTATTCACAAAAGTCGACAAATTTTAATTAATTTAAGAATTTCATAAAACGCAACATTTGTATGGGAGCCCCCCTAAGGGTTGGTGATAAAGGGAAAGTATAATTTGAGAAAATGTTAAGAACAAAAAACTAATGGAGGTCAGTCATACATTTTTTCCCCCTAAGGGCGACTCCTGGGCATTTATGGGACTTTTTCTTCAATATATTTCTAGTGTACATGGAACATTTTGTATGGAAGCCCCCTTAAGGAATGGAGATAGCGGGTGGGTATGTTAGAAATAAATGATTGAGATGAAAAATAAAGTGGGGTTGGTCATACATTTGACCCATCTAGGGGCATCCTAGGCGCTGCAGGGGCCAAATTTAAGAATTTCATTAAACGGCCATATTTGTATGGGAGCCCCCTAAGGGGTGGATATATAGCAACTATTTTTTAAGAAAATGTTAAGAACAAAAAACATTGGAGGTCGGTCATACATTTTATCCCCCTAGGAGTGAATCCTAGACCTTAGAAACAAATGATGGGAATGAAAAATAAAGTTGCGCTGGTCATACATTTGGCCCATCTAGGGGTATCTCAGGCGCTGCAGGTGCAAAATTGAAGCTATAAGTGATTAAACTCTGTCTACAACTTTTGATTTTTTCAGAAAAAATGAAATTTTTTTATTTTTTATAATAACCAAACTTTAAAACATTTATTTTTGTTGTGTTAAAGTTTTTATTTAGAAATTCATTCTACTTCCTCCTGCAGATTCCAACAAATATCGCCTAATAGCAAATCAAGTATTTTGCCGCTATACCAGTGTTCGAGCCTGGCTGTTACTGGGTGAAATCTCTCGCCATGTTCATCAGACTCGGCTGGTGATTGTTCATTAAATTTTTCGGCCTGGTAATGCAAACAATGTATTTTCAATGACATTCTAACGTTTAAGTTTTTAAATGCGGTTAGCATATTTCTGATTAAAATTCGCCAGTGTTCAGACCGATGATTTCCTAATACATTTTCTATTACTGACTTCACACAATTCCAGGCCAATAGCTCGATATCATTCAATGCAACCTCAAATTGATGGTCCTTCATAAGACGACGAATGTCCGGTCCATTAAGAATTCCTGTAAAATAAAAACATTATGATATGAAGTATAAATCTACTTTAATAAAGTAGTTAGAGTTCATACCTTCTTTTACTTTCATGCCGCTTAATCGTGGAAAAATTCGGCGCAATTCGGTAAAAGCAACACCATCTGGGCTCAATGCTTTTATAAAATTTTTTACAATACCCAGTTTGATGTGGAGTGGACGAAGCAAAATCTTTTCCATCGGCACAAGTGGTAATTCAATAACATTATTTCTATGCAATCTGCTTTCCTCACGTAAAGCCCAATCCCGTGTATTGTACTGGTCGCCATCGAAACGCGTATTCCATAAGCACATGAAGCACATATTTTTAGTATAGCCCAATTGCATGCCTCTTAAAAGAGCTACCACTTTTAAATCTGCGCATATTTTCCACTTGTGGTCTTCATATTTAATTAACTGTATTATTTTTTTCATTGATGCGTATGTCTCTTTAGTATTTGTCCTTAGTGCTATCGGAATAGGACTTTTTAAATTAGTGACATGTGGCAAAACTGCTTTTAAGCTACTTTTGGAAGAATCAATGAATAAGCGCCAATCTCCAGGATTATATTCATTTTGCATTGTTAAAACCAAGCCGCGGATGTCAGTACAATACGCGATATAATTATTCTCAATAGATTTAAAAAAAAGTCGTAAATCGTCTATGGCGATGGATAGCCCCGTAAATTTGTACACCTGGTGCTAAAATATTAGCTCGTTTTAACTCTTTTGTCAAGAGAATGCTCTGTCTTTGAGATAATTTTAGACGCAGTACATTATATCCACACGATCTTGCGTGATTTCATTGTGACTGCATGGAACCGTGGTCCACCCGCTTCAACAGAATGAATTATGGAGGGAATATGTTCTGTTGGTATTTGGCTATCCGGAACAGGAATTTCATCAGAATGTGCCAGCGGAAATCGAGCATATGATGTTTTAGTATAAGATATATAAGTCATTTTTCTTCTATTCATACCCGCTGTATAATTTATGCACGCATAACACTCATCTTCAACATGAACTATGGGATCTCTCCAAATCATTGGAACACCAAATGGCATGGCGTCTCCATTTTCCCCCCACTTATTTAAATGGTAAATGCGGTGTGTACATACTATTGATGGTGTCCAACTCTTACCATATATAACATTTAAAGAAAAATATGATTCACACAAGGTACTTGTTTCAATAGTGATTTTACGGCGACTTGGCATATTTTTATATTTCCCACACACATAACAAAAGTAGTTAAACTTTTTACACGCCTCTATCATAGATATTTGAATATCACTGATTAGATACAAGACTCACACAAATATTGCGTTCTATGAAATTCTTAAATTAATTAAAATTTTTCGACTTTTGTGAATAAAATCAAAAGTTGCTAAAGGCCGGTATTCACTATCCTATTTAGTCGCACGATATGTCAAAAAAATCGTGTGTGCTCATAATGTATGACAGTGCGGCTTAAAAATGAATTGAGTGACAGATTTTTTTGACAAGTCTGTCCGACTTGGAAATGTTTTAAAAATTTTCATAAAATGATAGATTATATGCGATCAGAGTTGCATTTTCTTGTAAAGTTGATGAGTCATTTGAGTGTGCATCTTTTTTGTGGGATAGTGTGGCATTGACAGCAGATTTTGCAGACATTTTTTTATGTCGGATAGAATTCCGTCAGATTTTCGTGTGAATGAATCGTACGATTATGTAGGATAGTGAATACCGGCCTTAACAGATTAATCATTTATGGCTTGTTTTGTTTGCAGCTTCGTTTTTGATATGTCTGCAAAAAATTAGAAGCCTAGCTATATTTTTGAATTTTTAATGAATTTTTAAAAAACAAAAATGTCGAAATTTTGATACAAAAATTAATTTTTTTTTTTCAAAAAAAAAATTATGTTTCAATAACGACTACTCATATTAGAAAAAAAAGTTTTATTTTTCTGAAATGAAATTTTATTGCGGAATTTCGGTTTAGTAATTTCAATAAACAAAACTGTTTTTGAGTTACGCGAATATATGTTGTGCAACCTACTCCATTTTCGAAATAACGGTATTTCTCGAAAACCAGAGCCAATCTTAAAAAACCGGGAGCACCACTGGATTCAGCGTACCCGAATTATGTTAAAACGCCATGTGCCCGGCTTGTCTGTATTTTCAACTAGCATAGTGTTATTATAGCGTGCATTACGAAAAATAAGGTTTTTTTATATTGCGAGTAGAATGATTTTTTTTTCAAGTCGTATATAATTTTATTTAAATTTCATTACCTAATTTTAAACAAATAAAAAATTTGAATTCTACAATAAGAATTAGTAAGCATATACATACATAGATACATAAAAGCCAATAAGTATAGTCGGTCAAGCCAGACCATATGACACCCTACCCATTGGCAATCATTGACCCGCTACAACAAAATTATGTTTTTAGCTTAAGATTCATATAAGAGTCCGTTGTATTATATTATTTAGATAAAAAAATGTATCAGTATGAATTTTTTTCGACTCTAATAAATCAGCAAATGTGTAAACACAGCTTAAACTCAACAGCTGTAAACAGTACCCCATATATAATTTGTAGTTTATAAAATAATAATGCGGAATCCCAACGATACTTGTTGTCAAATTCATATTAGGTGCGTTTGAGTACTTTTACAGTAAAATGCAGTAAATGAGTAAACTTAAAAATTTGCTCTCACAAAAAACTGTTGTCCAAAAAAGTACGCGAACGCAAAATTTGTAAAAATTCGTAAAATAAAGGCAACAGCTGATGGCAAATAATTGAAGTGTTGAAAAATGTTTACACTTTTGACTACTTAGCTCGTTTTCTTATCGGTACTCGATTAAATACTTTTTATAACACGAATATTTTTGGAAAATACAAGCAAATTATTTGTGTAATCTTTTATATTTGTTTGTTTTTTATATTATTTGAATTTGCTAATTTTTGTCCAGCTAAATTTGATCAATAGTATACGAATACTTTTTTTTACTATCGATAACTTTAAAAACAAGGGCTGTTCTAAGTACCCGAGTGCTTGACACTTTTACAACTCCAAAAAATTAACATAACAAAACAAAGTTTCAAATGTTGGTATTTAGCCATATAAATTCTTCACAAACAAGTTTAATTAATTAATATTAATTCATTTTTTTTTTTTATTTTAGTTTTATTTCAACTTTTCTTTATTTAAACAATTTTTTCACAATTTGTATGCCTTTTGTTTGCTACTTTTGTTTGTTTACCTTTTGAAACATATGTTTTTTTGTTTTACTAAATTTTACTGCAAAAATTTCTGCAGTAAAAATTTGTATGTACTCAGTCAAGAACTGTCACTTTACGCTCTCAACTTGTGTTCTCATTTACTGTATTTTGTGTACGCGAACGCATTTTAGTAAAATGCAGTAAAAAATAGTAAAAACTTTTGTGTTCTCGAATGCAGCTATTGTCTGTCTTAGGAGTTTAAACACCAGTTTCATACGTATAGAGATGATTTATATGTTTACTGATTTAAAGATTTGCTAACTTAAACAGATTTTAAACCAAAAGAGAGCTTAACTTGGACATAGTAGCTATCGTAAAAGTATTGTCGCCATATTTTTACTACCAACAGTTATAAGGAAATTAGGGATTTAAATATTTTTTCGGGAGTGTTATTTGTATGGGAACTACGGTCAAATATAGACCGATTCGAATAAACTTTGGTAGGATGATTTAAAATATTTTTGGACCATATTTAATATAAATACCAACGTAATAAGATGGTTTATGGGCACAAAGTGCTCTTTTCCGAAAAGCAGCTTGTATGGAGGCTATGTGAAAGTATCGAGTGATTGTCGCCATTTTCAATAGGTATGGGTGTTATGACAATGTAAACGCACATATCAAATTTCATTTAATTATATCCAAAATTGCAACTTTTACTTTGCGCACAAGGTTTACATGCACATCCAGCCATCAAAATATAAAATTCTTTAATAAACAAATTTACATTCATTGATAAATGCATTTATAAACAAAAAATTTGTATTAAAAAATGTTAATAACAACATATATAAGTTTTTATTTGTTAAACTAAATACAATTGTGTTTCTTTATATGTTATGTTTCTTTAGGGCCCTTGGGCGCATAACCCTTCTTAACCTAACCTAACCTAAAGTTCAGTTGTAAAGTGTCAAGAGTATGCGTAGGTATAAATACATACATATGTATAATTGTTTGTGCACATTTTTAAGTGATTAATGAAGCATCGAAAATTGTTGTCGTGCTTTGCATTACTCAAGTTAAAAAAAAAATGTTTTTGACTGCTCTTGTTTTTTATGATTTGAATTTTGTAGTTAAATATCTGTTGTTGTTTTCTATATTCATACATAAATTTTAGGGTACATCTTTTTTATTTACTATTTTATGTGTGCAGTTGCGTGGACATTATTAAGCAATAATTACGGCGCCAACTTATTTCAGATGTAAAAACCCAAATGCAACAAATTCGCGGAAAATTAAGGAATTTTTGGTTCACTTATTATGCATTTTAAGTGATAATTTGACTGAAAGAAAGTACCGCGAAATAAAGACAATATTTTGCCAAATAATTCTTATTTATAATGGGCTGTGCACATTTGTAAGTGGGAAATGAAGCGTCGAAAATTGTTGTTATGACTGATCTTGTTTTTTCAGAATTTAATTTTTTCATACATACATTTTAGGTAAACCTTTTTTATTTATTATTTTTTTTTTGTGTGCACTTGCGTCGACATTGGTATAATAACCAATAATTATGGCGCCAAGATTAACGCTGTAAAATAGTTGTACACACCTTTCGAGGCAAGTGATGTACATAGGTATGTATCCATACCTAAGTACATGAAGATCCTTTTTTAGGAGAATTTTTTACTTGTGCTTTTTAAAATTTAAATTAACATAGTATAGTATAGAACAGCACACATGTGGATACTAGAGGTCTGCTTTGAATAATTCGCTTGTTTGCCTTTACTCAAAGTGCACAACATTTATTCAAATAAAAAACAATCAAAGAGATAAGGAGAGAGTAAACCATATACAAAAATAAGAGAGAATGAATTGAATAAAAAACTTGTTTACTGTAAATGAATTTGAGATTTATTCATAAATAAGAAAATATTGCAATGACCCGTTATAGAGAACAAATTTACAGAAAACATTCAAATAATTTTTGAATTAATGAATGTGTGAATATATATTTGAATACATTGACATAATAGTTGTGTGAGCTAAAGGTAAGTTAAGAATTTAATCTATATTTTCTTGCTTTTAAAGCAAAATGAATTGAATTTATTATTATGTACTTATTATATTTTAATTCCTAGTAACAAGAACAAACATTTCTGTGAAAATTAGAGTTCAAAACATATGTATATGTATTTAATGTGTAAGAAAATTAATTTAAAATATAAAACCAAAAATTTAATGTGTAAAAATAATTTTTTTTAAGATAACAAAAATGTATTTAAGTAATAATTCATGAAAAAATTTAATTTTATTTTTATTTCGGCTTCTTTTATTTATATGGGTTTAGCTTAACTACCATTATCCACCTAACATATACATACATAGTGTTTGTACAGAAAAAAATTCAAATAAGAAGTAAAAATTCAAATAATTTTACATTCACAATATGTTTGAATATTCAACTTATTTTACTTGAGTTGACTGAATTGAATGAGTAAGTAAATTGCTTCTCTTCAGTTGAATTTGATTGTGTTAGTTTTGACTTTGGTTATTCTCTTATTTGTTTTGTTATCATTGGGTGCTCAACAGAGCGAATTTAAAACATGCGTGGTGGAAAACTCACTGTAGTTAAAAAACAAATGAGTGCGTTAAAATTGCTTTTTATTCATTCTTGCAGACCTCTAGTGGATACCTATGATGAAATTATTCGATAAAACTGAACTTAAACATGTCCTGCCTCGCGTTATTTATTTTTTATTTGTTACACAAATTGTCATGATGTCAATAAGCGCCACTATAGTGACAATAAGAAAGTTGAACTACATACCTTTTTGTATCATGCCTATGTAGGTCTTTTAATTGTGCTATTTTTAACTGTTTTATTTTTTTGTTAACAATTTGAAATCAATATTGTAGTTTAAATATATACTTACAGCCTTATTTATAAAAAATAAAACAGGTTAATAAAGGGTTTATGAAACGGATTTTATATGAAAGTACTGCCTGATGTTTTTTTTTTTTTTTTTCTTAAAAAAACTCAAGTAACGCAAAGCAAAACAACAATTTTCGACGCTTCATTTCCCACTTACAAATGAGCACAAACAATTATTTGGTATATTACAATTTAATATACCAAAATCACAACAAAATACGTTATAAAACTCTGATCAACACACCCACGCATAAAAATGTCTACCCTTATAATATTTACTTTGATGGTTTTAAATAAATTTTATCAAAACATAACCGAACTTGTTTTTTACTCTATTTTTAAGCGACTGTTATAAACACATACCTATTTAGATTAATTTTTTTGATATACATAAATACAATATTTTATTAAAACATTAGCATACTTTTGCATGTTTCTTATATTTTTGCACTCCTGTTAGAAAACTCATCTTCAAATTATATTTTGGGTTTTTTTTTAATAAATAAACAAACCATTAAAAAATTATATTTCTTATTTTCTTTCCCATACATACAAAGGATTTATTATTTTAAATATTTCATTTAAAAAAAAAGTAAGTACAATAAATGTTAACTACGCAGACACTAAAAAACATATCATGTTAGCTAAAAGTTGACTACGTGTTCACTAAAAAACAGAATAAGTACCACAAAAGAACATAACACTGACTCTAAAATAAGTTCGGTAAGTTATCTAACCCAGTAAGCACTCAAAAATAAAATTTCAAGTCCTTAAAATTTAACTGGAAATAAACTTGTGTTCAAACGTATATTTAAATGCTATTCAAGTTTCAAAATATTTAAGAATTCAAAAAGAAAACACATCCATAAATACGTTAAAAAATTATTTCTATAATCAAATAATTATTAAATTTTTTTTTTACAAAATATCTAAAAGAAATAAAATTTTCTTAAAACATAATAGCAAGACGAATTCATTCCAGGTAATCTCGGTAGTACAACAAGTACAACTCGTACAAAAACCACAAGCAATTTGTTTTTGTAAAATCATTGTACAATGTCAAAAACCGAAACAAATCAAAACAGAAACAAAGATAATAAACAAAATTTTGACATTCAACAATTATAAAGCTAAAGAAAAAAAGTTACCAGCAGGGCTTTTAGGATCACCTGTAATGAATTCGCCTTGCATAATAGTTATAACTTTTGTTAAAATATAAAAAGAAAAAAGTGTTTTAATAATATAAAACGTGAAAAACGGAAAAATTTAGAAAATAAATTGGATATCGACATGATAAAATGTTTTCCGAACGACTATATGCACGTAGTTTGCTTAGGAGTCACAGAAACAATTCTTATATGCTGCATAAAAAAAAGAAAAATAAATTATTTATTAATTTTGAATAAAATAAAATTATTTGAGTCCCGTTTTCTATATATGAGCTCAAATTCCTAGAGAGTTTTCCAGAAAGCCTTGCCCATTTAGTGAACTGAAGCGGTATAAAGTAACGGGGTACAGACAATTTTTACTGTATACTGGCATTTTTGTACTAAAAAATATTATCGAGCCTCCGCAATATAACCATTTTTTGCTACTTAGTTTGGCTATAAGAATCTTACTGGATAAACTAAGTGGCATACTAAACAAAAATTGTGCACAAAAAAAAAGTTAAGAGATTTTTAAATCAAGTCCCCGTTTTTGATGAAGGGTTACTTACATTCAACTCTCATTGCTTGCTGCATTCAGTTGACGATGTAAAATCATCAAAATGGTGCCTTTGGTTCATTTAGTGCTTTTGCATTTGAAAATTATTTGCAACAACTAATAAAAAAAGTTTAAGGAAACACCATCAAATTGGTAGCCAACTATGTAAAATAATTGTAGATGAAAATGTATGCCAATTGGAAGAAGAACCAACAATAAAACCCAAATTGATGGAAAATAAAACCTGTATAGAAATAAATAACATGAAATGTTCTACAAAATGCCCAAATAAAATATATAGTATTGGTGAGAACTTATATTGGATATATTCCATCAAAAAAAAGCCTACTCCTGTTATAACATCACATCATATTGCTAATCTGACAGAATATTTTAATTCTCCAATATCATCTAGCCGTTTGAATATAAAATTTAGCAACCATTTTGAAGTAAACAATGCAGTAGTTGAGCACTGTTGGTCATCAATCGAAAATAAGATAGTAATGTTTTAAATTTAGAAGAGAATGCATTTATTTTCATTTCACTTATTCACACCATAGATTGATTTTAATACTAAATTTACTAAATTAATGACCGTAGCTTGTTTTGCACCACTTTAATTTATTTATTCTAAAAAAAATTTTTATATATGACTAGCTTAACCCGGTGCGCTTCGCTACACTGGCATCCTATGGGAGGTATTTCCCCCCCTGCGCCTACCCGCTTTATTTTTATTTTCAAAAGTGTAGTATACCATAAGAGTGACTTTTAGAAAGTTTGAACATTCTCACTATTACAGTTCTTAAGATATGCGATGTTAAACATTGGCGTCCTATGGGGTATTCCTATACCCCCGCTGCTATTTTATTTCAATTCCGGGGCTCAGAAGATTCTACTACAAAAAGTTCAGCAAAATGCGTGCAGCGGCTCTTAAGATATGCGATAATTAATATTGGCATCCTATGGGGGGTACCAATTCCCCTGCCCCTATCGAAAAAATAAGTAGCCTATTTTATTTTTAGGGCTCACGTGATATTACTGTAAAAATTTCAGGAAAATCCGTTCAGTATAATATTGGCATCCTATGGGGGGTACCAATTCCCCTGCCCCTATCGAAAAAGTAAGTAGCCTATTTTATTTTTAGGGCTCACGTGATGTAACTGTAAAAATTTCAGGAAAATCGGTTCAGTATAATATTGGCATCCTATGGGGGGTACCAATTCCCCTGCCCCTATCGAAAAAATAAGTAGCCTATTTTATTTTTAGGGCTCACGTGATGTTACTGTAAAAATTTCAGGAAAATCGGTTCAGTATAATATTGGCATCCTATGGGGGGTACCAATTCCCCTGCCCCTATCGAAAAAATAAGTAGCCTATTTTATTTTTAGGGCTCACGTGATGTTACTGTAAAAATTTCAGGAAAATCGGTTCAGTAGTTTCGGAGTCTATAAAGCGACAAACATACAAACATACAAACACACATAATTTCATTTTTATATATATAGATTTGGTTTTTGGAAAATAAATATAAATAATTCACTGGAAAATGAAAACTTGAATTCTGGCTTTATTTCTACTTGAAAAGCATTGTATTTCTAAGCTTGAATTCAACCAAAGTTCAAGTTGAATTTAATTTGAACTGTTAAGCTTATTTCAACTGTTACTCAAGACTTAAATCTTGCATTAATTCAAGGCTTAAGTTGAACTACAATTCAAGGATTGAATTGAGCTGTATTTCAAGGCTTAAGTTAAACTGTATTAAAACTGTAATATTCCACTTAATTTCAAGTTCCCATTTTACTGGAGAATGCTATTGAAATAAAGAGTAACAAAAGTATATCTCAACCCTTGAAACTTGAAATTCGACCTTGAATACCAATTGTTTTGCACTTGATTTCCATTAGGAAGTGTTTGTGCTCATCAGCTCACAATAGATGTGTACAATATTTTGTTTGTGTCCAAATTCACAAACAAAAAAATAAGATTTAGAGTTTATGTGGTAAGACAAGTACACTACGCTAGTGTACAGTTTTTTTTCGAACTCTGGGACAAACTTTGACAAACCGACCACCGATTACGATTAATTTTAAATTTTTGCAAAACAAAAAAAAAATTTGTAGTTCCTTCAGCTTTACTTTTAACTTATACATACGAAGTAACTGCTTTTTTTTGGTTATAACTATTGAAAAAACTAAAGATGCATCAAAGATGTTTGGTGCATAGAGTTTGTTCGCGAGATATATTCAAAAGCTTTCAAATAATACCAATATTGGCCATATAAGTTCAGAAATATAGTGGAAAATCTCATATGAAGAATATGGGGTTTTCCGGCTATACTGTAAAGGGTTATTTAATAAATTTTTCCTTCATTAAATAATAATTTAATGAAAATAAATTTAATAAACTGAAGCGAAAATTTTTAATATTTCAAACCAGCCATAAAATTAATTAAAAGTCCCTGAAACTATAAGGAATGGCAAAAATTCGGTAAAAGTTCGCAAAATTTGCTAAAAGCGACATGATAGCAAAGTCTTATATTTATTAAAAATCGTTAAAGCTGTAAAGCAGTGGTTTTCAACCTTTTTGAAGCCGCGGCCAAAAAATGATTTACAAAAATATTATTCAATGAAAATAAAACAAATACATTAGTTTGCTAAAAACCGTAAAAATGTGAAACCGCGGTTTCGGTTTTAAAATGATAAAACCGGTCGGTTTTGGTTCGGTTTTCGGTTTTGAAAATATCCAAGTAAATCTGCACACATATATATTTATTTTTTTGTATGTAATACAATTTTTTTATATGTTTCAATTCAGGTACATTTATTAAAAAAGAAACATTTGTTCTTCTTAGTACTAATTTTAATTTTAAAGAATTTTGAAATACCTTGCCATTGTTCCAGGCTGTTATGTACAAATTTTTTTACATGAAGTTCGAGTATTATGTATAATTTGCAATTTCTTTTAGCATAAATATATACATATTTAAAGCAAAAGCTAAAACCGAGGTTTTTTGGTCGGTTTCCGGTTTCGGGTTTTAGGTATTAAAACCGCGGTCTCGATTTCGGTTAAAACCGATGAGCAATCCCTAAAAACATGAAACTGCTTGCTTGCTATTCATTTATGTTTTTAAATTAAAATTTATTTTATTTAAATCAGCTCGCGACCCCCGAGAAAGGTTGCCGCGGCCCCCCAGGGGGTCGAAAAATTCGCGAAAAGTTGCAAACTTGGAAACAAACACTAAAATTTATTTGAAATCGGCTGAAAAAAACAAAATTCTGGAATATAGCATAAAAAGCGTTAAAAAAAACTTGGCTATAATGATGAAGAACAAAAATTATTGGAGATGGGCACAAGTCGACGTCGGCACAACATTCTTATAAAACACCAAATTTACGTCGAAATGATGTAGTCGTCGACTTTTTTGTTTAATTTTAATAGTTTATTAACTATATTTTCATCAAACAATTCAAAATGCCTCAGCGTCCGAAGACATTATTGAGGCGAGTTGGCTTATGACATCAATTTATAATAAATCAATCAATTACAGTATTAAAAATCTTAAAATAGGTTACAAAAATGTATAATTTTCTACATTATAAGCATTTCCAGATTTTGCAATAAATATTTTTTTAAATTTTCTTTGAAAATTGAAATTCTTTGCGTGGTTTTCAAATTTGGTAAATTATTAAATTCTAGAGGACCTATGTAATGAATTCCCTGTTTCGTGGTTTCTAGTCTGCATCTTGCAACTCGAAGATTTGAACAGTTTCTGGTATTGAAATTATTTTGGTTCCTCGTAAAATGTATTGCATTACGACCAATAATTTGTAAGGATTTGAAAACAAACATTAAAACTCTCATTTTGTAAAGCCCGATAATAGGCAAAATTGTTTTAGTAACATCTTTATATAATGATAGTGTTGAGTATAACAATGGCAAATTGTAAATAACTTTTAAAGCTCTATTTTGTACTCTCTGCAAAGATTTCAGATCAGTGCTATTTTTACTGCCATATATTATCAATAAATAATTTATGTGACTCTGCATTAATGCTTGATAGAGAAGTAACTTCGTTTGCTGATCAAATTTATTTTTAAACTTATATAACAATCCCACAGCTGGTGATATTTTTGATCTTAATCTGCATATCCAGGAGATTCCATGATAAATTACTTTGTAAGTGCAATCCCAAATACTTAACTGACTGACTTTCAAATTTAAATTAATGACGACATCAACAACGACTTACATAATAGGGGTGAATATCTCGAACAATCACCAAACTTGATGTTTAAAGCGAAATATAAGTTCATATCACGTTAAATGTATCAATTCACAAATACATACACTAACCTTATTTTTCTAGCAAAATGGATTTAAGCAACACCTTGGCCCAAACTGATTTGTTTGATGACGGGCTCTTTGCATATTTCGCCGCACGAGAGGTTCTTCAAGACTAAAAAATTTAATAAAGTCAACAGGAATTCATCATGATCCATAATTCTTTGTGAAAATTAAATGAAATTTTTTATCAATTTTTATTGTTGTCCATTTTTTTTGGCTTAGTCAATCTGAAAACCGATTTGTGCCGCCATTAAGTTTGTATACAACATTTTGACGGAACAGGTTAGTTTTGCTTAGAATGTTGGCCTTTAATGAAATAATAAGAAAAAAATCACACTTCGCCGGCAAATTCCTAGTTTCAGACTACGTTAAACTAAGTTTAAACTTAATCCACATCTCAAAACCCCGTGCTTAATGGCTCAGTTAAATTCTATATTCAACAGGAGTTCTTACTGGCTGAATAATGTAAATTTATTTGCAACATTATTGTTGAAAGGTGGCCGGCAATGTTAAGTACGTTCTTTATTATCTTGTTTGTTTTTTTCATGAAAAAACAACCTTGATGGAATTAATTATGATCTTTAAAATATACCATTGGTTGCAGCCTTGGTGCACTATTTATACTTCTTAAGGTAAATTAATTTGATTTAAAAAAAGTCGGATCTTGTTCTCCATATTTATTATTATTCATACTAAAATTTTTGTTTTATTTCTTTACAGATTTACTGGTATTTAATTCGGATTTCCGCAGAAACAACTAGTGCAACGATCAACTCAATAATGCAAAATATTGACATTGGTACTTTTAGCACCAAGACACAAAATTTATCGTTGTAGTTCTTTTACAGTCGAATGTGTTAACTAAAATGTAATAGTACATTGAAAAATAAAGAGAAATTATTATATAGAAAGTCTCGGAAAAGCATTTATCCTTATCGTGGTTGGCGAATTTAAAATACGCCTGCGACTTTTTGGTAATAGATTAAAGGAAATAAGTTAAAATTCTCTTTAATGTATTACAAAACAGTCGCAGGCGTATTTTAAATTCGCATACCACGATAAGGCTGATAGTTTTCAGGTTAAGGACCTCTGAAGTTTTCATATGTATATGCGATTCACCACTACATTTCTGGACCAATGAGGGCATTATTGATATCATTGAAAGCCTTTAAATATTTCTTTCTGGAAATAACAAATTTAATTAAAATTTCTTTAACACTTATTTGATTAAACTGTATACATATTCACCCAGTTCACTTCCTTAACATTTTGATGTAAAATTTTGTAAAAACAGTATTGTGAACTAAAAATTTCACTTTTTAAATGTATATCCTGAAAGATAAATTCAGAAGCTATTAAATACCAATATAATGGCCATATAAGTTCAGAAATGTAGTGGAAAATCTCATATAGGTATATATATATATGAAAACTTCAGAGATCTTTAAGTCGAAAACAATGCGCTTTCGAGATTTTCCATATAATAATTCGGCTTAAATCTAGTTAACCATCGCAACTACAAATTAAAAAAAGGACGTAAAGTGATAGAAAATTCAAAAATAAGTTAATGTTCTCTTTAATCTATTACCAAACTGTCGCAGGCATATTTTTAATTCTCCAACCACGATAAGGGTGAAGTTTTCATATAAATATACGATTTTCCGCTATATTTCTGAAGAATATGGCCAATATTGGTCTCATTTGAGGCTTTTGAATATATCTTTTTGGATAAACAAAATTTATTTAAAATGTCTTAGCCCATTAAGCGGGGATGAGTTTGCGAAACAGAAGCTTTGGTTAACGAAGCCGATGTTGGTTATATCATAGAGAATAAAATCGTAGCGTTCAGTCGAAGGCCGGCTATCCAGTAAAGCTTTATTTAATAAATTTTTCCTTTATTAATAATAATTTAATGAAAATTATATTTGATGATCTGATTTAAAAATATCAAATATTGTTATCTTTAATTGGAATGAACTACGTAAGTTTTTACCTAATGCACTTCAGTAACATTCTGATGCAAAATTTTGTAAAAACTGTATTGGAAACTAAGGGTAAACAATTTTTAAATTAATTTTGTATGTCGATATAAAATTGGCTAAAATGCAGTTTAAGGGGCACACGAAAAAAAATAGAAAAGATATGCCACCCAATTCAAAATTAAAAACAAAATTAAAATTTAAGGGGGCTGAGGCCCATGGGGCCCCCTACATCCAAAAACCGTCCCGCCCACATAATTAAAGGTAATTGTTTAAGAAAAACGAAAATAAAAAATTTAGGGCGGGTGGGACTTCTGGGGCAGAACAAGTGCCCCACCCCCACTAATATGTATGTATGTGTGGGTACTCAAATTAAAGGAAATTTGCTAACGATTGCAAATATGCATTTTGTTTTTGTATTCGATCATTATTTTGCCCTATAGATTAGTTTAAGAATCTTTTAGATGCAGACTAGCTTAAGTTAGCGAAGCCGGTGTTTGTTATACTATAGAGAACATCATTGCGCCCGGCCGAAGGGTGTCTGTTACCTTTACTTTGAGTACCGACTTACCACTTAGTGGGCGGCCTGGTTTTTTGGATCCAGGGGCCCCACGGGCCTGAGCCCCCTTAATTTTTCTTTTTTAATTCCAGAGGGAATCCAATTTTTTTCGTGTGCTTTCAAATGATACCAATATTGGCCATATACATATGTACCTACGTTCAGAAATGAAGTGGAAAAATGCTTATACATATATATGAAACCTTCAGAGGTCCATAACTAGAAAACTATGCGTTTCCGAGACTTTTTTATTTATTTTTCATCACCCTATGTAATTTTTATGTTGTTTGGAGCTGAATTGATAAACTAGATTTGTTCCAATTTTTTTAGTATTTTATATCGCGGTAACTATTTACTGACCCCAAAATGTACAATTTTTTTATCAATTCTTATCTAAAAGATCTCATTGTTCTGTCCATAATATTGGTTTGAAAAACAAAATCAACAAAAACGCATATAGTTAAGGATAGTTTTTTTACACTGAATACAAAGATAACTTTCCAATTCATCATTGTAAAATAGGTACAAAAATTTGTGGAACAAAATATGTATAATGGGCAACAAAATAACCAGTACTATTATAACAAAAACAAAAACAATATTACCGGCTTTTCCACTGCTGCATACAGGCAAAATGATAAATGTGACCACAAGTAGTAGAATATAAATTGTTATCTGATCCTTTAAACTGTTCGAAGCAAATTGCGCAAGACATTTTTCTTTGTTAAGAAATTAGCGCACCCAAACACTAACCAAAAAAGAAAACTTATTTTTTTTTCTTTATATCTGCGATTTTTATTTCACCAAGACTTTTTTCAAAATTTGCTGACTTTTCAAATTAAGAGTGATGACAATTTAAATTTTACCTTTGACATTTTTAGTGCTTATCGATGTATTTAATTTACTTTTTAAAAATTATGACAATCAATTGGTTAAAAATATTTTTTATGTACATATATTAATTAAAAGCATAAATAGAATCCATTGGTTATCTTGTAGGTTATAAAACTTTGCTAACATTGTGAATAAAATTCAGTAGATTTAAAAAAATTCTTAATTTACATATACATACATATTTTTAAATTCTGCAAAACCGAGCATTTTAAGCTTATACACCCATAAATAAAAACTCCTTTCCTGTAAACTTTTGAAAAGTGCATTTTAGATTATGAAATATTCCATCAATGCAACTCTCATTCACGGAGAAACTTTTTGTAGGGCCGATTTGAGTATTTTTTAAATTGTTTTATTGTTAAATTGTTTTTATTTAATATGGAGACAATATTGTCACTATGTTAAATCTGCATTGTTTTATATAAGTTCACATTATTCAAGTTTTAGCTGTCAAGTTTTGTGCTTTTAGGAAGGAAAAAAAGAATGACATTTCTTTTCCTCTCTCTCCTAAAACCTCAAGTTTTGAAGGCTTAAAGCCCAACCATAATATGCATGAGGCCGCTTAAGCCAACTTAAGCAACTGTGCGAATACATATAAAACATATATGGGCAACTACATATAATGTACTTAATGAAACTTTTCGTTAAGTTTCGTCAAATGTCATTTGCTTAAGCAAAGTGCCAAACTGAACGCACATTCCGTACGGAATCAGCTGTTTGTGTGTTGTTACAAAATATAAAATAAATAGAAATGGATAAAGAAAAACAAGAATATAGAAAAAGAGGAATTTTACATATATTAATTTTTTATTAAAAAGTATGTTAGACAATCGCCAATTCTTTTCTTTTTAAAACGTTGCTGGCAAATTAAATAAAACATAAAATAAACAAATACAGGGCTTGAAGAGTGTGAACCAGCACCAAGGCCTTTTTTTCTTCTAGAAAATAGGTACTAAATTCTACATATTTTTAACTAAAAAAAATTCAGTGGTAATGCACTTATATAAAGCCTTTTTTCTTCTAGAAAATACTAAATTGTACATATGTATGTATATTTGAACTAAAAAAGAATGCCGCAGCAAGAATGATAGAAGAAAGATTACGACAACACGAATCAAAAATTGAATTTTCTGCGCAGGTGGGTTAAATGACGTCACGAAACATACACGAATAGGTAACCCTAGCTTGGGTTAAGCTACGTCATCTAACGGGAAAACATGCGCATGGCGTAATCTCTTTTATATCATTCTTGTGCCGCAGTAATGTACTTAAAAAATAAAGTTCGTTTTCACCGTTAAAGTACTGCATTACCGTGTATTTTTATATTGGTTTGTTATTTACAGAATTCGGTATGTACAGGAGTGATGGGATATTTGGCACAATTGGGCCATTTTTGGCACTATTGAAGGTTGCTTGGCCATATGGTCCTTTGGCTCTTTTTTTGGCCCTTTTTAGATTCACATACATTTTTTGGGTTTGAGGCCCTTATATGCATGATGAATTATTTCACCATGCTTATATGTATATGCCCTTCACCATGGTGTGTGAGGAAGAAAAGTTATATAAATATATATACATATTTATATATATATATATATATATATCTATGTATCTTCTCACATCATGGTGAAGGGTATATATATATATATGTGTATTATTTATATATATACATATATACGTATATTTATTTTTAATTTTATTTTATTTAAAAATGAACGTATGCATGTTTATTGGTTTAAAATGAAACTTTTACAGGATTACAGGCGTATTAATAACCAAGGTGCTTGTACCTAATGTCGAAACTTTTGCTCTTGCCGTTCTCGAGATATTAAAAAAATCTATAATGTCTTTGTATGCGAAGTACAACGCCCACTTCTCCAATCCCTCCTATAGTTTGTGGGATACTTAGTGTTGATAGCCGATATATTTGTAACTAATTTGGAAACTTTAGCTCTTTTCGTTCTCCAGATATGTAAATGTATACATATGTAAATGTATAATGTCTTTATATGGGAAGTGCCACGACCACTCCTCTAAACCCGCCCATTTTATAGAGTATTGGTGTATTGATAACCAAGATTCTTGTACTAAATTTGATAGCCCTGGCTCCTGTCGTTCTCCAGATATTCAGAAAAATAAATGGTGATTTAAAGGTAGTCGTGGTTTTTGCTCATATCAGCCATATATGGACCGATCTGGATGAATTTCAAATAAACAAGTGTCTAAATATGCTTTTAAATGTGCAATAAACACCATTACCTTAAAAATGCTCTTTTGACTAATTATGCAATCTATGCTAAAATTCATAAAAAGCTCAACGGAACAAGGAAAAACTTAAATTTATCGTAAACTATGAAATTTCCTACTTATTCAACAGTTTTAAAACTATGCATAAGCTTTTTTGTATTCTATTTTTGATCAAGTTACGCCCTTTCTTAATTAAAGTGTATGTATTAATAATTTACAACTCGTTATATGCAAATAGGTATTTGATTTAATGAAATGTTTATACTTTTTAAAAAATAAATGCAGAATCAAAACTTAAGCCCGATAATTTTCTGAATTTTATTGTTAAAACAATTTTTCAAAGTTAAATTTCTATAATAAAGGGATTTGACCCTTTATCAGCCAATTTTACCTGTTTTCGTTACAATTTTGACATAAAATAAAAGTTATCAAGGCCCATCACTGATGTATAGGGTCAACTTAACTTGACAGACGTAAAAGTACTGCATTATTATTTAACTTTACATTAATTTTTAACAGAGTATTGGAAGATTTTAGTACAAATTTTTAAAAAATTAATCAGCCTTATTACGGTTCTCGATGTCGGTAGCAACGTAAGTCGAATTTTGTAGTAGATTAAAGAAACCAGGTTGTGTGTTACTTTAATCTACTACAGAGTTGTTTTCGACTTCGAGAACCGTAATAAGGCTGATTATTCAGCCTTATTACGGTTCTCGATGTCGATAATAACGTAAGCCGAATTTTGTAGTAGATTAAAGAACACTGGCTGTGTGTTACTTTAATCTATTACAGAGTCGTTTTCGACATCGAGAACCGTAATAAGGCTGATTGTTGGCAGATTCTTCAAGCATAGCCATCTGTTGACAAACGTTGACAACTAATTTAAAATACTTATTAGTATTGCCAGGCCGAAAGAAAAGTAAGTACTAATTTCTCGCATTGTCGACCTAACTTAACAGACGTAAAGTACTGCATTATTATTTAACTTTACATTAATTTTTTAACAGAGTATTTAGTAAAATTTTTTTAAAAAGGAATATTGTTGGTAGATTCTTCAAGTAGAGCCATCTGTTGACAAGAACTAATTTAAAATACTAATTAGTATTGCCAGACCCAAAGAAAAGTTCGTACTATTTTTTTATTAACTTATGCTATGTTTACATTTGCAAACTTGATAAAGCTCTCATACATTTATATTGTTACGTTACGGCCTTTTCAATAACATTTTTGGTTTATTTCCTTTATAATAAACCTCTTGAGTTGTTTTAGTGCAACTTTATAAAATAAATAAAACAATTTGAAAACTTTATTTAAAGCTGATACCACAGATTACACTCATATATGTCACGAACCGGAAGATTTTTTGTCTGTTTCTTTGAAAGCTGCCCCTTTTTCGATTCTCTTTGAACCATCTTTTATAATATTTAATTAACTGCCCGTTCGGCGATATCGAACGTTCGCATAGTAAATAACATTTAAAATAAAATTTCAAAAATTGTTTTTGTTTTAAATGTAATTTTCTATGCGAAGGTTAACGATCGATATCGGCGAACGGGCAGAAAGTAAATAGCATTATAAAACAAAACAATATTACAAAATACATTTTTTGCACAAAGTAAAACGTTTGTTGAACTAAGGCTTTTGTTAACCGTGGTTTGTGTTTTGTTATTTTTTGTCTTGATCACGCAATTTGTGTTGATTGTAGAGGCCAAGGCGAATTCAACTACAGGTGGTGTCGGGACTACAACAATTCAAGAACAACAGAAACAACACTGGGTTTTTTGCATTGCATTGTTAGTGTTTACGGTCCAAAACGTCAACCATTCCTAACAAAACACTAACAAATCAAAAAATTGGTTCGAACTGTCAAAATCAGATGGCGTTTCGACACCACCTGCAGTTGAATTCGCCTTGGTAGAGGCTTATTTTTACACATTTCCACTTCACTACCAAAAAACGATTATTGTCTCTTTCTTCGAAAGCTGCCCTCACAACTGATTTGGGCCTTTTTCACACGTCACTTTTTACAGTGACCGGCTATTGAGCCGGTCATTTTGCTGAGCGCATTTGGCTCAGTGATGCATCGTTCAACAACATGATGTTATAAAAGCGTTGTTAAAACATTTGCACTAACAACCGTGTTATAACATGAGAAAACCTCTAACATGATGAGTCTACCCAGCGGTAAAAAGAAGTAGTAAGCAGGCCTTCTAGAAGGCCTTATTTGGCAGACACAAGGCCTTACTACCCCATTCCATACTCATACATTTTTTACACGCGATGTCCTAGCCAGCCAAGGCCTTCTGCGTTCCCTTCCTCAGCAGGCCTGATTAGAGGCCTTCTTCAGCAGGCCTGATTAGAGGCGTCTTAGCGATCTTTTATTAATTTATTATTGTTTAATAAAAATTTAATTATTACCACCAGAAAAAAATGTAAACACCGCTTCGTCAAACAATTTTAGAAAAACTAATATAAATTTATGTACTTCTTTTTTCTTTTTACTTTTTTATTTATATTGTTTGCTGTCTTTGGAATGTTTTTTTTTTTTTTTTTTTTTTTTTTTTTTTTGGTAACGGTTTTTCGGTTTTGCTGCTACAAGGTAGAAGGGAGTAAGTAGGCCTTCCATAAGACCTTCCTGAGAAGGCAAGCGAGCATGAGTACTGGATCTAAAAAAAGGGCTAGGAAGGTCTTACAGAAGGCCTTATCATTTCAGACCTTCAAAAGTTTACCGCTGGGAATTGTGTATGACGCTGACATCCCTGTAAGTATAGACTCTATAATTAACACTAACATCATATTATGCTAGGAACACAACTGGGGCGAACGACGCCAAAAATATAAGACGTTTGTGTATATGAAAATACACACAATCAGGGCGCCGGCGAAAATTCGCCAGACGCGGCGAACTTTAAATAGATTTAATTCTATTTCATACGACGGCGAACGACGAACAAATCAGTACTAGGTGACCATGTTTGGTTTTAGTTAAGAAGTAGTTTACTAAATAAAGTTACTCATTACTTTAATAATTGTTTTTTTTTTTAATTGTATAACACATAAAATAAGTATACAAAGTATTTGGCTATAAAAATAGTTTTTATATGTGTTTTTGATTATGTTTTTATTTTTAAGCATTATTTTTTTGAATATGGTCACACTATTTCTCTCTCTTTGCACAAACAGTAATCAACTTTCCCAATTATAAAAGCTGCCAGCTATTCGTCGTTATTGTGCTTCATACGACGAATTTACTCAGCGAATTATTACGGAAAAATTCGTTCGTCCCAGTTGTGTTCCTAGCATTAGTGTTAATGTTAAGCATTTGATGTCAGTTGTAGACTGAGTGTTATGTTATGTTATTTCCATTATGTTATACTCTTTCTTTCAGTTGTATTAAGACGTAAGTATATAAAGCTATACCCTATAAGATATTTTATTAGTAAAATGACCGGTAGTTTTGACCACTATATTGGATAAAAATTCTATTAGTTTATTAAGAGCAGAATGAAAAAACTAACCGAAACTCTTGTGTACATGTGATTTTGCCAAACTAATTAATTCCCCTCGACTACGGAACATATATCTGTACTGCTTACTACGCTGCTTTATATTAGTTAGTGATCGCGTTAATAATGGCTAACACTAACTAGTTAGTCATAACGTAAATAGAGGTTAGCACTAACTAGTTATTCATAGCGTAAAAATTGGTTAGTACTAACCTTTATAAAATAAATTGTGCGCGCGAAATAAATAGTGCATACTTTAAGGTATCTAGTTTTAATACCATGTGTTCAAAATCAATACCGTTATTTTTTTTATAATTGCTTATACTTTAGAAAACCACGTGCTAAAGTTCATGTCAGTATCAAAATTTATTTCTCTAAAAATGTCGAATCAACAAGACGTCCGTAAACGTATTTCTAAAATTTTTAACGAAAATCCAAGTTGCCGGTAAAAAACTATTGCTAGGCTTGCAAATGTATCCAGAAATACGGTGTCTAGGGTAATAAAAAAATATAAACAGTCCCTGACCATCGACAGAAAGCCAGGCAGCGGTAGAAAAAATGGATTTTCGGATCGCAAGATGACTGAAAAAATTAAAAGAATTTTGTTTAAATATCCCTATCTCTCTGGAAGAAAAGTGGCCCAAAAGGCAAAGTGATCCGAGACTTCGGTAAGAAAAGTTAAAAAAGAGGCTGGTCTGAGGACATATAAAGTGCAAAAAGTTCCAGATAGAAATTCGAAAAAGAATTTGGTGGCAAAACAGCGTGCGAAAGCTTTGCAAAAGGATTTTTTGAACAATTTTCAATGCTGCATTATGGACGACGAAACTTATGTGCTGTCTGATTTTAAGCAATTTCCCGGGCAAGAATTCTATGTTGTAGATAGTAGAGGAAATGTTGCAGAAGAATTTCGTGTGCAAAAGAAATCTAAATTCCCAAAAAAATTTTTGGTTTGGCAAGCCATTTGCACGTGTGGTCAAAGAAGCAGTTCCTTTGTCACTTCTGGTACAATAAATGGGGATGTTTACATAAAAGAGTGTCTGCAGAGGCGACTTCTTCCTTTTATTAAAAGACATGATATACCATCATATTTCTGGCCCGGTCTCGCTACTTGCCACTACAGTATAGCAACGATTGAGTGGTATCGAACCAATGGTACCAGATTATTGCCAAAGGAGGCTAATCCACCAAATTGTCCGGAACTTCGGCCAATTGAAAGGTATTGGGCTTTAGTAAAAAAACATTTAAAGGACACTAAAGGAACTTCAAAAAGTGAAAGCGAGTTTAAGAAAAAGTGGGCAACCTCCTCAAAAAAGTTACGGAAGCTACAGTGAAAGCCCTAATGAAAGGTATTCCAGAAAAAGTTAAAAATTTTATAAAAAAAAAAAAAAAATTATAGTTTGTTTAATTTTGAATTTTAATAAAATATTAATTAGCACAGAAAAAAGATTTAAAGAATTAACCTGATGGTTTAAATTTTATAACGATAATCACGTGCAGTATTTTTTTCGCGCGCACTTCTTAATGTTTTTTTATTTTTGTTTTAAAATAAAGTTTTTATTAAAAAAATTTAATCAAGCAGGCTTCATTAAAGTATATAATAGGTGTGGGTGTAAGACCACGTAACGTCATTTCTGTGGCTGTTCTATAACGTTCCTTTCTCACGTGGGTCTGGATTTCGTTTTGGGATCTTATTTATAAAAGTTCTTTTGTAATGACGGTAAACGTACTCATTACCAATTAATTTCTCGTAGATCATATAAAGAAATATTATTTTGTTAACAACTTGTGACTAAAAAGCCGAATACATACATGCATACATACTTGAAAAGTCATCAGGATTTTAAATATTTGGTATAATTTGCTCCTTTATTTTCACCACCAAATCTTTAACGAGTATCCCGGCCAAAGCAACCACCCGAATGACCGCTACCTGTTCTTTTAACACGACTGTTTCGTACATGACCTGTTATTTCCAGAAAATTTACCACCACGTTTTTTGGAGCCGCCATCAGTACGACCTCCTTTACGTAGTTGCAACGGAGATAAGCAAACTAATTTTTTACAGTCCAAGCGTATGAAAAAATTATATTAAAAAATTGGCATTATTTAGGTTGTGTTTTTTGTTCCGCTCTAACATATGTGTTAGAGTGGAGCAATGAATGTAAAACTGTTGCAAGTGGGTTAGTAAATTGTAATTTTTTTAGTTTTGGTTATGCATTTCTTGTAGGGTATTTTTGCGACCTAATCAGAGTTGCTTCGAAAGGTTAAGAAAGTAAATTTTGTTTTATCATCGCTGTGGTACTTTTTTTAATTTGAATTAACAGTCAATTTTTTTTTAAATTAGCTAATGGATTTGGGTGCAGTTCCAGCCTTTTTAAATATTTTACTGCATATTTCGTTATAGTTTTTACTAATGGCACATTGAGATCCTTGTGGATATTTGAGTTTTTGACGTACCAGGGGGCGGCTGTGATTATTCGAAGAAGTTTATTTTGGCGCCTTTGAATTTTTTCGATGTTAGAGGCCGAGGCAGTGCCCCATAACTGAATACCGTAGCACCAAATTGGCTTTAAGATAGAGTTGTAGAGTAGAAGTTTGCAATCGAGACTAAGAACAGAATTTCTTCCAATAAGCCAATTAATTTGGATTGCTTTTAGTTTCATTTGAGTTAATTTAGCTTCTATATGCCATTTCCACGTTAAACGCCGATCTAGATGTATACCGAGGTATTTTACATGCGAGTGTTGGGGTATTATTTGATTATTGATTTTAATAGGGGGTCATGTTTCCTGACGCAATGTGAATGTTATATGTGAGCATTTTTGCTCATTGATCTTTATCCTCCATTTTTTTAACCACCTTTCCAGTTCAAATATATGGTCCTGTAAGTAACGAGATGCTTCTTGACAGTTTGCGTGTACGCTTAAAAAAGCTGTATCGTCCGCAAATGTTGAGGTATGGGTGTAGGTGTTTGTAGGCAAGTTAATTGGCTGAGGAGAACTTAAAAAATCGCCTTCTTTAATAATAAATTGACGACCGACTAAGTAGCTTTCTAACAGCTTGTGTATATTTGCTAGTAAGTTTTGCTGCAATTTCAGTAGTAAACCTTCATGCCAGACTTTATCAAAACCTTGAGACACATCGATGAAGAGTGCTGAACAATATTTTTTTTCTTCAAAGGCTTTTCTTATGACATTTACTATTCGATGAGTTTGTTCAATTGTGCTGTGTTTTCTCCTAAAACCGAATTGATGATTGGGAATACATCTGTTTTCATTTAAAATCGGCGTTATTTTTGACACTAGTAGTTTCTCAAATAGCTTTGATATATTGGACAATAAGCTTATAGGTCTATATGACTCAACTTTTGTGGGATCCTTTCCTGGTTTAGATATCATGGTAACTAAGGATACTTTCCACTCTTGTGGGTAGTATTCAAGGCGTAAAATAGCATTAAAAATTAGTAGAATAATTTAGCTCCAAAAGCATTTTGTTACTGATCTTATCAAAACCAGTGGCTTTCTTGGGGTTTAAATCATGAATAGCCTTCTCGATTTCTCTTATATCAAATCTTAGTGGAACAGCTGATCCAACAGCAACAGGTGGTAGCTCGACCGCAGTATCGAAAGATGTATGAGAGGTAAATACGGTTTTCAAATGATTAACAAAAATATTTCCTTTTTCTATGTCATTTCGTGCCCAACTTCCATTTAAGTTTCTTAATGGCGGTTAAGTGATAACTGGTCTTTCAAGATTTCTAGCTGCACGCCATAATGAGTAGTCAGATTGAGGAGTTGCATCAAGTTCCTTAAGATATTTTTCCAGAGAAGCCGTTTTTTGAGACTGCAGTAAGTTTCTTAGCCTTTTTGTGCACTCTTTTAGTAAATTTTTAAGTTGAGGGGATCTGTGCAATTGCCACTCTCTTCGAACTCTCCTTTTTTCAGTCAAGAGACGCTCGACATCTGTAGAATATATTTTACTATTTTTGATATTTTTGCGGGCTATGCTAGAATGTTGAACAGCTAGTTTAAGATAACTGTCGAAATTAACAATAGCGAGATCAACGTTCTCCGGTGTACTAAGCGGACTATTTTCTGTGCAATGGGCACTAAGATATTTTTTATATTTTAACCAATTTATTTGTGTGGCTGACGTCACTAAGTAACCAGACGGAGATACAATTCTATTAGGGTTTGATATGGTAAGAATTGTAGGTGTGTGATCAGAAGATAATTCTAAAGAAGCTTCAACATGAATCGTTTCTGCGGGGATGTTTTTAACCACGCCAAAATCGATGACATCTGGAATTTTTTGCTGATCAGTAGGCCAATAAGTTGGTTCTAATGATTTAAAATATTTATAATATTGGCTTTCTGTTATTGAAAATCTAGGTGGAGAGTATAAAGATGAAAGTACTAAGTTTAGCTCTTCAACACAAATGTTCGTTGCTTGCAGATAATCTTCACGATGATCACACATTAAGTAGCGTTTGATTCGGGCTTTTATCAAAATAGCAGAACCTCCACAAGCTCTATCTCGAGGGTCCTTGGTATCATATAATATATAACCATTAATTTTAAAAGTATTTCTTGAGGCCAAATGAGTTTCAAAAACCATCATTACATCAATTTGTTTACTTTTAAGAAAGTATTCTAGTTCATTTTTATGTTGGCGAATGCCGTTTGCGTTCCAAAAACAAATTTTTAAACAATTCATGGCTTGGTAAGTACAGCTTGCAATAACATCGATTGCATTCTTAACATTTCCTGCACCATATTACCCATTGTGTTCGTAAATATAGTTACTGTTTGCACTAGTGTTTCCATGGTCTTTTCTAGAAGACTTAAATTAGAAACTGGAGTCTCATCATTATTTGGCAAATCACCTTGCATTGGCATATGGTTTGATTTTAGGACGTTAGCGTAGGATGTTCTGTTATCACTAGGCTGCGGTACCTGAATGTCATTAGCGTTAACTTGATGTGTTACCTGAATTTGAGGGGGATTAGGTTTCGGTCCAACCGAGCGCTTGACGATAGAGTATACAGGGCATCCTCTATAGTTGGCAGTGTGATTACCACCACAGTTGCTGCATTTTTTTACATTAGGGTCGTTTTTAGACTTATCGCAGAGAGCTGTACCATGCAATTCTCCACATACAACGCAAACAGGGGTTAAATGGCAGTATGCCTTAGTGTGACCAAATTCTTGGCAGTTTAAACATTGCACGGGACCGTTCCTTTTGTGCGGCTCCTCTATCGTTATTTTCCTATACAGGAAAATTTCAGACTGTAAATGGGATTCGTTTTGTTTTTTTAAGCTTAACGTCGCCGGGTTCTAACTCCACTCGAAATAGTGGCTGGGGATTTTTTTCTCTATTTTTAATATTTATTACGTTTTTTATTTTAAAGCCCTTCTCTTCAAAAAACGTTTTTATCTCACCTGGGTCTACGCATGAATCAATGCCCTTTATCACTACCTGAAGATCTTTACTGCTCTTCAGTTGGTATGTATAAATGCTTTTTTTTAGTGCTTCTAATTTAGTTATTACTTTACGAAAATCGTCTTCACGATTAACTTGTATTTTTGTTTCATTTATACTACCACGTTTTATTGCAGCTACATAAAAATAATTTTCACCTATCACCGAGATCAAATTCTTTATTAAATCACTTGAGTTTTGCTCTCTAAGATAGATCGGGGGTAGTGGCTTAGAAGATTTGGTAACGTTTTGTACTTCCGAGGATTCCTCTTCCAAAATTGCAAACCAATTTTGAGAACTTATTCTACAGATGTACCCTCTTTTAAAACTTTTGGGATAGAAGCAACTGCAGAGGAGGTTGGGCTGCGACCCCGTTTTAGCACTGTTATGTACCTATCAATTCCAACTTGTACTTGAGGCTTTTGACCACTTTTTACCTGTGATACTGAGTTTTCCATCACGACTGATTTGGGGGTAATGTTAAAATCGTTTCTGCCACTGAGGCACCGCTTGCAGGTTTTATATTTTTTATTGTATTAAAATTAACCGTTTTATTAGACACAGAAGGTGATACTGAGTTTTCTATTATGCCCGATTTGGGGTTAATATTTGCATCACTTATTAAAATTGGTTTTGCCGTTGAGGCAACGATTGCAGGTTTTATATTTGTTAGTGTATCAACATTATTATTAAATACAGTGGGTGAGAGGGATCGCGTGCGAGTAATAGGTTTAGCCGTTAGGTATTTGCTATCATCGATTCTTTTTTTATTTCTGCATTTGTTTCGTTAACACTCACTGTGATATACATATGCATTTCTATCATTATGTTTAATTGTTTTTGCACTGTTTGCACTCATAAGAGTTTTTTTTTACTGTTTACATTTGTGCTCTTCTTATTTGTTATTGTTTATCAACACCGAGAATAAAAAAATGTGTATTTTTTTTTTTATTTACTTTGGCTGAAGTGCACTTTACGTGGCGTACGAAAAAAAAATATAAAAATTATGCCACCCGATCCAGAATTAAAAAAAAATACCAAAATTAATATTTAAGGGGGTTTAGGCCCGTGGGGACCCCTGGGTCCAAAAAACCGCCCCGCCCACTGAATGGTATGTGTGGGTACTCAAATTAAAGGTAATTGTGTAACAAAAACGAAAATTATAAAATTTTGGGTGGGCGGAACTTCTAGGGCCGTCTGGGGAAAAAAGTGTCCCCCATAACATTTATGTATATCTGTGTGGGTACTCAAATTAAAGGTAATTTGCTCACGAATGCAAATATGTATTTTGCTTTTGTATTCGTTTAATATTTTCCTCTCTAGGTTAATTTATGTATCTATTATAGGTATGCAGAGAAGTTTTAGTCTTTGTTATACCATAGAGGAGAAAATCCTTTTGCCCGGCCGAAGGCCGGCTTTGTAGAGAAGCTTTAGTTAGCGAAGCCGGTCTTTGTTATACCATAGAAGAGAAAATCCTTGCGCCCGGCCGAAGGCCGGCTATACAGAAAAGCTTTAGTTAGCGAAGCCGGTCATTGTTATACCATAGAGGAGAAAATCCTTGCGCCCGGCCAAAGGCCGGCTATACAAAAAAGCTTTAGTTACAAAAATATAAAAAAAAAATCCCGTGATTTTTATAACAAATTGTTTGTCTACGGCGCTATTCCCTTAATCAACCGCTTATTCGACAAATCCCATTATTACTCTAAACTATATAACATGGCAACCCATTTAACGACGCCATTATTATTTTTGCTATAGTATTTAACGGTCATTTCTTTTAACATGGATCTAATTACTGGGTTCGATATTCACGATTGGCAAAGAGACAACAATAATGAATTTATGCTTATATACAAGCTTATTGACTTTGGAATCCTCCCAAAACTAGGAACCATGTTTTGCCCAAAAAACCACCCTACGCCGATGGTTTTAACAAAAACTGAGGGGAGAATTATATGGCGGTGTTATTTTGCGAACAAAAAAAGGGAGCTCTAATGCATGTAACTATGGCGTCTCTCTAACCTTTTTTGAAAAATCCCACCTAAGTTTTGAGACGATTTGCAAATTTGTTTTGTTTTGGCTTGACCACATACCACTAACCGTCATCGGAAAAACATTAAAAATAAGTTCAAAGCACACCATGATTGACTGGGCGAGCTTTTGTCGGGAGGTAACGTTCGATGACCTCGTCATCAATGGTAAGCCGATTGGTGGTGTCAACAAGACGGTAGAAATTGACGAGAGTAAATTTGGCAAAAGGAAGTACCATGGAGACAAGCTTTGAGCGTGAGAGCGGAGAAACGTTCAACTTTACTTCCTATTATAAAACAGTGGATTTTACCTGGTACCACTATAATAAGTGACTTTTGGAAATCGTACGACTGCTTAAATGACCATGGCTTCAACCATTTAAAAGTCAACCACAGTGTCAATTTTAAAGATCCCGAAACAGGCGCCCACACAAACTCAATTGAGGGATCTTGGGCTCATGCTAAGCGGTCCATTCCAGCAGGAGGTCGGCGAAAACATTTAATGGCAGGATATCTTGCCAAAGTAATGTTTTTAAAAAAATGCAGAGCCAAAAAACTGGACCCTTTTAAGGAGTTTTGCAGGATTGCAGGGAATTTATACGACCCTCTAAATAAAATAACGGAAGTTTCAGATGATGAAGAGGAAAAAGATGAAGAAAATTATTTCTGCGACGATGAATACGACAACGAGTTCAATTAATATAAAACATTTGTGATTTGAAACAATCTTGTGATTTGACCCAATGGGTCTTAAAATATAATAAAACTAATTTAAACATTTTAGCGCATAGTTATAACATTAAAAAAGCAAAATAAAAACAAAATATTTACAATCGTAAGCAAAATACCTTTCATTCGAGTACCCACACATAGTTATAAGGGTGGGAGGTGCAATTTTTTTCACCCCCAGAGAGACCCAGAAGTCCCGCTCGACCTAAATTTTATTAATTTCGTATTTTTTACACAATTATCTTTAATTTGAGTACCCACACATACCACTAAGTGGGCGGGCCGCTTTTTTTGATCCATGGGGTCCCAGGGGCCTCAGTCCCCTTAAATTTTAATTTTGGTTTTTTTCTTTTTTTATTCCAGAGGGGGTCCAATTTTTTTTCCGTACGCCCCGTAAAGTGCACTTTTGCCTTTACTTTTTTTAATACTTTATTTGTTCACGTTTTTATAAAAAAAAATAAACTGTATGCCAAGCTTAGAAAACACAAACATCCCTTAACGCCTCGGTCATTACAACGCCAGACATCCATGAATTTGCAGTCATCAGAGGTAATTATAGTAGAACAAACTTTACCCAACCCACAGCCTTCCACCAGCTCACAACCGTCTACCAGTTCACAATTCAGGCTGCAGCAGCAAGCCATGACACAATTTGTCAGCAAACCTCCTCCAATTCGAAAGGTACAACGGATTGATAGATTGGTGCTGAATGCGGTGGCTATGGGCAATCATTTATTGCGTTTTGTTGAGGAGCCAGCAATCAGGGAACTGATACATAAAGTGTAGTATTGCCCAGGGTATCAGTTGCCCACCAGAAAGACATTATCCAAAAATTTACTTCCCAGTACTCATATGGAAATTCAGGAAAGCATTAAAAATAATATTCGAACATCTGTTGCAGTGTGTCTCAATACAGATAGTTGGACATCGAGGACGAATGCCAGCTATATAGCTATAACAGCGCACTATATAGACAAAGACACGAAGCTGGTGCCGTTCTTGATTGCGTGCGAACAATATTCAGAAAGGCACACAGCTGAAAATTTGTGCAATTTTTTAAAAACAAACTATGCTGGAGTTTGAAATCAACTCCAAAGTATCAGCAATAGTTAGTGAAAATGCGGCAAATATTGTTTCAGCAGTTCGCCTGGGGAACTTGCGAGGAGTTGGTTGTTTTGCACATTCTCTCAACCTAGTTGTTCAAGCAGCTTTATATTTTGATTTAAGTAGTCAGGGTCTTAGTAAGCTTTTTGAGATTCGAAAGCAAATGGGGATACCTGAGCTTAAGCTTAAGCTAAATGTAGCAACACGGTGGAACTCAACTTACCTAGTGCTGGAGAGAATTGTAGCGACAAAGGATGCTGTTACATCAACTTTGTCTTTAAAACGTCCTGAGTTGTTGTTATCCATATAGGACTGGGGATATATTAATGAAATAATTCCCATTTTAAAGCCTTTTTTGAGGTAGCTGTGAAAATAATTGCAGAAAAGAATGTTACTCTATCAAAAGTAACAGTAATTTGTAATATTCTGGAGCTTTTTGTTTCTAAATGTGTTACCTCCGACACCAAAGTATCAGCAATGATTTTTAAAATTAAATCTGACCTCAAATCTCGGTTTGGGGAATATGAAAAAAATGCACTGTATGCTTAAAGCACAATTTTAGATCCCCGATTTAAACATAGGGGTTTTAAAACCGAAGTTTCGTACCAGGCAGCCGTAAAAACCTAACGTAACAAGTTGTGTACGATAAGCTTGCCAAACGTAAATATTGATTAAACTGGTCATCAAGAAAGATCTGCCGTCAGTGCTGTGGAAGGCTTCAACTTTTGGACAGAATACGACCAGGAGCACAACAAAACTGTTCGTCCTGACAACAACTCTGCCGCAGCTATAAGGGAATTCGATAAATACCTCAATAAGGAATATTTTGATAGAATTCTTGATCCTTTAATGTGGTCGAATGAACGGAAACACAGATATCCACGAGTTTATGCATTCGCTCTTAAACGGCTATGTATATTGGACACATCAGTTCCTTGCACGAGGATATTTTCATCAATGGGTCAAATTTTAAATGATAGGCGGACGTTATTGAAATCAGATAAAGTCTCAAGCCGGATTTTTCTTCAACGGAATATGTAAGCCGTAAAAATATTAAAAGGTAATATATTTATTTGACTACATTTGCTTTTTTATTTTTAGGTTATTCCCATCAAATATGAACTAAAGACGTGCACGGATATATCTGTTTGTTCAAGTTTCTGTAGGTTTACTAAAGTGAGTGTGTATGGATGAGTGGTCTAGTGTTTCTGATATAAGTTGATATGGATATTTTTTGTAACATAGTGGATATGAGTGGATAAAAAGAGAATGAGAGTAACATATCTGTTTATATCTGTTTCACAAAAGCAGATACTAGTTGATAATGATGGAATACAATAAGTTACTTATTGTACGATGCCGTTTTTTTTCAAGAGCCGACCCTTTTGGCTGGTAAAACAATAATTCTTTACAAAAACAAAATACATTTGTTCAGTTATTTTTTTCAATAACTTTTGCGTGAAAGTGTTTCGAGCGCCAAACAAAAAAAATTTACAAGAACAAAACTGGTACACAAAACGCACAGGCTGTTCGCGCCATGATCGTACAAATTGCCGAGCAACAACAACAATACAAGTTTCTTATTGTAAGGCGCAAATAAAAATTAGTATGTATGATTTATAAAAATTGTACAAACAAATAAGCAGTAGTACATATGGACTACATAAAAGGATGGCTTCTTTTCGTTCAAGAGACATGTAGACAAAAATTATTGAAAAAAATAATAAAAAAAAACAACACATGTATTTTGTTTTTGTAACAAGTTTTTCGATGCCCTTAAAAGGATGGAGTTTTTTCGTTCAAGAGACATGTAGACAAAAATTATTGAAAAAAAAAATAATAAAAAAAAATTACCAAAAAAACAACACATGTATTTTGTTCTTGTAACAAATTCTTTGATGCCCTTAAAATGATCGGGTCTTTTCGTTCAAGAGACATGTAGAAAAAAATTATTGAAAAAAAATTGCAAAAAAAAACCACATGTAGGTATTTTGTTTTTGTAACAAATTCTATGCTGCCCTTAAAAGGATGGCGTTTATTCGTTCAAAAGACATGTAGACAAAAATTATTGAAAAATATAACAAAAATAAAAATTACCAACAAAACAACACATGTATTTTGTTTTTGTAATTAATTTATATTCTTTGTCAATGAAATATTTAATTTTATAGGATTATATGCTATTGAGGATAAGGCTTATACTTTCGGTAGCCCATTTAATTTAAGAAAGTAAAGTAAATATTCAAGTTTTTTTGCAAAAAGAAAATCAGATTTAAAATGCGAGAATTCTTCAACCTTAAAAATCAAATTTCGATATCCACTGAAAAATTAATCTTTGCAAGGAATTATTTTTTTTAAAGATTATTTCAAATTTAATAATTCGATTTTTATGCTTATATTTAAAGTTATTTAATAACAGTGTCAAACTCATATATGTATAATAATAAAAAAATTTAAACAAAAACTTTTTATATCCATAAAAACAATTAACCAGGAACGGTGGCAGTTACATATAACTGGTATCAAAAAAAATCTTTAATAACAGTTATTTCAAGGATCGCAACAGTTATAAAATAAGCGACAAAAAAGTCATGGAAAAAATGACTGTCTATGTAAACGTTGTACGTAAAGTTCAGGTTGCAGTTTTGAAGATAAATTGGTGAAATTTGGTACAAAGGCTCTAATTGTCCTAAGGAACAAGTATATTGTCATTGGTGAGAATTTTGACATGAATCTTAACTTCATAAAATAATGGCGTGGTCCATGATTGCCCATGGGTCCCTAACCTACACTCTTGAAAAGTTATCTCTCTACACACTATGTTGTGGAGCATCGTAGGGTCGGGCATGCAGACTACTTTCTTATTTGTTTGTAATGGATAATTGCAACCAAAAAAATAAATTATTTGTTTATAATGGAAAAATAAATGCTTTTTTACAATACATATTTTTAACCGAAAAATTTTTTGGTTGAAATAATGGTTATCAATAACAAAAAAAAAAAAATGGTTACTTTAATTGGCTACGATAACTCAAATAAAATATATGTAGCGATAATGGTTAAAAATTCCCAACTGAAAATAAAGGAATTTTTCTCATAGCCTTTCAAAAAAATAATAATAATTACTATTTTCAGTCCCGGAGTTATTTTGTGAATTAAAAACAAAAAAGTCCTTTTTAAACAGTTATCTCTTTAACGTAAATATAAAAGGTCAAATTAAACTCTTAAAAAGGGAGTTCGAGTTAGCCGTCATAAATTAAAACTCAGTTGAGGAATAAAAGATCGACACTCAAAGCTTGCCGCTGCACAGTGGCGCCAGTTGAGTTTTTTCGTTGCAAAAATCATATCTTTTGAACCGAATAAGATAATTGAACAGTTTAAACAGCATATGATAGATAACTGTTCAGCCTATGAAATGAGCGTTTGGAAAGGTTGCTACGCTTTGTAGGGGCCTACTTATGGGTTATCAAAGTTAAAATTAGTAGAAAAATCAATTTTATGGTAACTAAAAAAAATTATTTTTACATTTTTAGATTGTTTTTATTTTTTTTCTTAAGGGTTTTATGTTTTAAATTATTACCCAACAAATTAAAAAAAAATTATTTTTTTTTTAAATTTATTTTTTCAATTTTCTGTAAAATATTCATCACAATTCGTAACAGAAGGTATATCTAAAAGACTAACCATTTCTAAACTATAATTATTTTGTAACTCTATTCGTGACTTCACATGCCGCAGGGAAGAAATAAGTGGATCGGAAGATGCTGCCAACATGTTGAAGAGGTCCTTATTTTGCCTTACCCTTGATGCTTTGAATGTGTTCTGCAATCTATTTTTTTTATAAAATTTGTTAAGAGACTCCTGTGCTTCTTCAGAAAGCTCTCCAATTGGCAAAGACTGGTACTCAATTATATCTTTGCCATGCACCAATATTTTATGGACGGTCGGGGTCAACTTCTTCTGTGGATACATTTCTGCTAAAAGAGATGCAGTTTTCAACGCATATTCTCCATATTTTGTAGAATTGACATTTTCTTTGCAGTTTAAAACATCCAAGATCGTTCCCAATCTTTTCACGATTTGATTGTCAATTCCAATGATTCTAGTTACTGCCTCATCATTTTCAAAAAATCTCCTAGAAGTGTTTCCATCGTTTGAGTTACCGTATCCGTGCTTGGGACAGTCTACTTTTAGTCCAACTTGTTTAAAAAAAGCATCCTGTATTTGCTTCTTTCTGATCTTTTCCTTATCCTTTATTGATGTATTTTCATCGAAGTTTTCCTCCACTTGTGGTAGGGTATATGCCAGTTTTAGCAAGAATTCCATACACCTTATCCTTGCGTGCAATGGTGACATTCCATATTCGTAATTCTCCTCATTTGTAGAATCGTTTAAATTACCAAAGTTCTTCTGACAAATAATAATATAAAATCGATAAAAAAAATATAAAAATAAAACGAAAAAAGGGGTTTAAATAGGTTTTTGCTAAATTTTTACCTCCAATATAATTCTGTCTATATATATGTATATGATAACTAATTGAAATATATTATAATTAAGCAGAAAAAGATACTAATCTTAAACTCTTTACAACTAATTATATAAAATTAAGATGTAACATATTATATATGAAATAAATTGAATTGAATTGAAAAAAGTTCTTCTGACTCTTTTTGCAAATCGGGCATGACATTGTTGAGGTTGTTCCTGTCAGTTCGTTTACGACTTTTCCGTCAACCATGGTCAGGTGGAACTCGTAATTGCATTCAATATATTTTTCTTCTCCAATTTGCAGCTTTGTAGGCTTAATCTTTTTTTATTTGTTCTTCAATGTCCTTCACCGTAGTCCTTATGAGTTCTGCCGATTCCCTTGCAAACTGAAACATTATTGGTCGGCAATAATGCACTGATGACGGGCGTGGATTTTTCCATTGTAGGGAATCATCCGATTTTAGCCGCAAAGAAAAACAGATGCCATAAACATATTTCCGTCCGATATTGTAGCGTCATCGGAAGATATCCTTTGCTTATAAACGCTTTGTCCGGATGATCCATCGCAGCCCCATTTGCTGATCAATGTCAACTTCTCAGGAAGAATTTTCACTTCCGTGAAAAACTTTGGTGTGGTTGACTTTCTAAACAGTTCAAATAATTTTAAATTGTTCAACGCCATGTTTTCAGTACTTAAATTGTTTAATGGTTTCAGTAATTGTTGCGCCAACTTTCAGACTAATCCAGGCATTATGCTTATTTTGCAATATATAGGCTTATGCTACCATGCCTAAAAATTTACCTGTTCCCTGCATACATATGGATTTAGGCAGAATAATGCAATTTTGATATTATGCACGTGTCCAAATAAGATTTGTGCCTACCTGTAGGGACCATAAGTCAATATTGTTCCTGACCATTTGTACGCCAAAGTATTGTTTATGTGAGGTACGTACCTGCTAATTTCAATGAGTAGTTTTCTTCAAACTATTAGATCAAACTACTGTCAGTCAAAACATATAAGGGATGGACGCCATACAATTTCTGCAACCATGTCTTTTTAAACTTTTTTACCTCTAGAAGCCAAACGGGCACGTACGGGCAGATAAAACCTTTTGAATTATGTAAAGAAATAATCAAAGAACAGGTTTTGCAAATATGGCAAATATAGAAAAATATAGTTTTTTTTTATTTTCCGTCAAAGTTGAAAAATAGTGAAAAAACGGATAGTTTTTAAATAGTGATTTCCCAGGAGAAACACAAAGCAAACAGTTAATTTTTTTTTTATCATTATACATTTAATAAATACATCAATCAATACAAACAAAAAATAAGGCGATTCGTTACCTATTTTTCGTGATATTACACCTGAATTCGCAACAAATTGACTAAAAATTGTGTGTTTTTTTGAAAACCGAAAGTCGGTCAACTTTGAACGGTTATATCTTCTAAACTAAAAATGTGACATTATTAAGAGTGGCATATTTGAAATCGTTGAAAAGTTTCCTATAACATGGGTTTATTCAAAACTTCGTCGGCACTCATGAAAATTTTGATTTTTGCAACCTCGCTTGCTCTACGGGCGCCACTGTGCGCTGGTCAGATCTTTACAATTTGTATAGCAGTATTATCTAATCAGCTTGTGCTACAATTAAATTGTCATTAAAAAAAGAAGAAAAACAAAATGAAAGTTATTATCAGTGTTGCCATTGAAATTTCGAGAAAGATACATTTTAGTTTCCAAAGAGATACGATTTTTTTTCCAAAATGATACATATTGGAAAACATTTGAAAATCCATTTTTAACGTTTAACATTTATTAACATAACATTTTTTTTACATAGTTAATGAATATTATAAAGAAAATGATATCATATACATTAATTTTTATATTTATTTAAGTCATAAATATTAGGTATGTAAATTTAAAAATACAGTAAGCAAACTTTAAAATTTATTATATGTCACTATCTTTGGATGTTATCAAAACAAATTCATTTTTTAAGGCGTATATACTAAGGCGATTATATCAAGAAGTTCATATATATTTTTCTTCTAAAATTTCATCTTAACACACATACACAAGAATAAGCAACCGACAGAAGAACTTAGAAAACCTAACAACAAAATACATGTTATTTTTGTATTTAGTTGTCACTGTTTTTTTTAGAATTCATAACGAAATGATAACTTTAATAAACTTTGTCAGAGTATGAAAGTTTAAAATTTGATTTCTGTATATTTTGCGCACAGATTCAAAAGATACGAAAAATATCAGGATTATACATAGTACCTGAAGTCATCAAAAGATACGAAAATTTTTTCTTTCGTATCCTAATGGCATCACTGGTTATTAAAGACGTAAAAATATAAATCCTTAAGAGTTTTATTTGTTGACAGCAAAGTGAGTTTTATTTTAGGCTGAAAGCTCCTCAAGTTTTATCTTATTTTTTTTAGAGAGAAAACTCTACTTTTATTGTTTAATCCGAACTTTTATATTTTCGTTGAAAAATTAGTCTTAACTGTGGAGTTAGGGATGGTTTTTTCTAGATCACCATAGATTCTGAAAGAGCACTTTAATACAAATCTATTGTTATATGACAGTATGTCTCCGTTGGCTCTAATATGGAAAATTCATATTAATATTTAATATTTATTTATAAAACGTTTATTTGTATTGATTTTTATGTTAAAAGCATTAGGTAATGGTAAATTGTTGCTTTGTTATTTTTTGACATTAAAATATGTTTTATTGTGGTTAAAAAAGTTATTTTTTAAATTAAATTGCAGATTTGTTTTTGATGATATGCAGATTTCTTACCAAAACCATCTGGCACCCCTGGTTGAGATCGTATATAAATTTTTATAAGCTCTGTTATTTGCATCAACTCTCCAACAATATTTGAAAATACAACAGATAACTACAAGTATTGTTAAAATACCATGGTGACAACAGATATTTGTGAGCAAAAAAAAAAGGTTATGATATACTCAATCCAATACCATAATCAACTGCTTTGGGTTTTTAGGATATGGTGAGTGGACAAAAGCAAAACCATACAATATCAGTTACACTCATTCTCTCATTGATATCAATAGTAACAGGTACATATCTGGTGTATCTGTTTTGACAATACTTTATGGTGCACTCGTGCAGGTCTTTAATATGAACTTCTTTTTTTGACTGTATAAGTTTTTTACACATGTATGTTTGTATATACTTATGTTTGTTTTTAAGACTAAATAAAAGTACCTGATGAAATTACATTTTAACAAAATGCTTTATTATAAAATAATCACCCCGTTCAAGTCGATTTCGACGTTAGTTTTAAGTTGTCACATTAAGTCCAACGTTAATTTGGTATTTGCTAAACTTTTGGTGTGCTAATTTAAATATTAAATTTTAACAATTAATAATACCTAAAATTTGTATCCATAAGTTTATTTAAATTTAATATTTTTTTCTTATTTCAAACGTTTTTTATAAATACATTTACTTTGTAATTAAAATTTCTTTAACTTTCATATGAGTCGTCGCAAATTTTCCTGTCGAACAGGAAAAAAACAGTGTCAATTATCTCGACTTCAACTTAAAGCGCCATAGAAAATGCCAAGTGAATATCAATAGTTATCGTTTGTTTACTTTTAATATTACAGTCAAACCGCGTTAATTCGTACCCCGTTAATTAAAAACATCAACAATTCGAAAACCTCAGAATTTTAATTTTTTATTTTAATTGTACTTCTTTTTTAGAAATAAAAATGCATTCAAAAATATTTTGTAAAAAATAATTTTATTTCTTTGTATTTTTCTTAAATAAAAATCACATATTCAATTTTATTACAATAGCGTCATTTGTTACGGTTTTAGGCGTACTAAAGTGTTTTCCAAAAGTGGTCCTATGGTATATTATGTACCGATATTCAATTTAGCTGTATGATTTCCTGTCATACAGAACGATTTTGTGCAAAATCTTGCATCAATTTTTACTAGAAAATTATGTATAGTGGTTTTACATTAGAAATATGCGTTACTAATACAATAACAATTTAAACTAATAAAATTATCAGCAAATACAAGATAACTAATAAATACAAGATAACTAATAAATTAAACTTATTCTTAACTAAAGTTACTTTCGTAACAATATAATTTGTTTCGCTGGGTCTCAACGTAGCAATTTTTTTGTTAAACACAAGCAAAAACGTCGGCAGAATAATGGGGCAATAATTGCTGATTACATTGCTGGAGAACACGTGACTACCCGTCTCCACTATCCATTAACTTGGTAACTTGTCGCACATGAATTCTGCTAGTGTAGACTCTTTATGTTCATATTTCGTTCATGTGCTGCCATCGTTGACTAAACATATGCCTTAGAAGCCATGTTCGCCAAAAACAAAAACAATTGTGGTAAATCAGAACATGAACATCAACACGTATTCGCCACATACAAGAACATGAACTAATTAATACCGTCACTCTGCCGGCTTAAGCTTATGTCATGTTAAAGTCGATAGCTCTCTGCCATAAGCAAACAACATCAACACCAGATTACTAAGAAATAATTACTCAAGTAATCAGAAGACCAATCATTGCGCAACGGATTGCCACTCATGGCAATATGCGGTCCACACGTCGCAAATTTTACGGAGCAATCAAATTTGACGTTTGCCGCAATAAATATTGCGCGGTTAATCACTTGAAATAGGGATTTTAAATGTGGTTTTACATTTTGTACCAACTTCCAAAAAAAAAATGTACTTTTTGGACCTTCACGGTACCATTTTTTTTTAATTTATTAAAACAACAACAAACAAAAATGCATAAAATTGCAATTGTACACAAAAAAAAATACAAAACTTTACATTAACATACATTATATGTACGAATAAAATTAGGCACACAAAGTCTTATAAATATATGAGATCAAAATCAAGCACTTCGTTAAGTTTATAAACTATTTGGAATTTTTACATCATAGCAGCATGAATTTGTAAATCTTAACCAATCCTTTGTTTGTATGAGACTTGATAATGTTGGCACATGTTGTCTGTGTCTTTCCTTAGTTTTTAATATATTTTGAAAAGAAAAAACTCTTTCCACATTTGCAGACGAATGTGGAATGGATAAAATTCCAGCAATGACTCTAGAAATGTCAGTAAACATATGGACATTCAGCTCATCTTGTAAATTAGTTACTGCCGACCAAAAAACTACAAGCGTTTTCAATTTTTAACAACTGCAATTGCTCGACATCAGCTAAAGCTCTAAATGGATATTTGATTGAATCAAAATTTGGAATTTCATTCGGGAGCATTTTTACTAGAAGAGGTACAATACAACTTGTTTTACCTGAAATAAAATTTTCAGGAGTAAATTTATGGAACCACATTAAAATTCGTTATTAACGTTGACTTTGGTTCTCAAAACTTCACATAATTTTATATAAAATTGTTTTTCATTTTCTTTCATTTCTTTAACAATATCAATATTGATATTATTTGTTGAGATATATCCACTTCTGTTCAGCAATAAATTTGTACAAAGGGCATGTGATTTTTGTAAAGGTCTACGATAGAGATATCACATTCATCCAAAACATATTTATTCATGAAATTACGTGAAATTGTTATTCATGAAATTACGTGCTATTTGGCGAAACAAAAAAGTTAGCCTTTTTAAAAATACATGCATGATTTGTTATGAACACGAAGCAATAACCTTCGACTTTTATGTAAAGAAGTTTTTCTTTACTACAATAAATTGCCAAGAGTAGGACTGCGGGAGCCATTGATAGCTAGCTAGCAGTCGGGCGGGAAGGTTCGGTCCTCTCTTGAAACAAAAGGAGGTTTACGTACAGAAGTATTTTTTTTTGTAGACTCCCTATTTTTTTACTGGATAACATTATTGTGTATTATATGGACCGGAATGACTATAAGTATCAAAAGCCCGTTTATAGCCATAAATATATGCCTTTAAATAAAAGTACTAAACAAAACGTATTCTATTCACCATACCCTTGAGCAGCTCTCTTTGGTGGAATTTAAGAGCTTTTCTGATACCCCCCCAATACCTATGTCCTAATGTTTACGTTTCAATTTAGGACCCCATCATAAATGACTACACCTACTTACTTATCCACCCTCGAAAACACGGAAAAACTAATTTAGTTATTCATTTTGTTAATATAAAAATTTATTAAAAGTATAAAGTATTTAAATTTATGAACCATTTCAGAACATAGTTGATTATTCTAAAGTAATAAAATTTCAAATATAGTTTCCTTACTAGTATTAATAAAAACAATAATAGGAGCATTCAAACACAAAACTGGGAATCACTAACACTTCAATATGATTCGTTAATATCTGCGTACAGATTGTATAAGATGTATTCCTATCAACATGTATCGGTACAAATGTACTTATGACCAAATACACTGACTACGTGTGATGCACCAATCATCTAAATATGTTTCATTTATTTGAAGAAATTCCATAAACATTTTGTGTACTGTCAGTAACATTTTAAAGCTGACTTAACCTTAATAAGCTTTAAGCATCACTTACGCACTCATGAAATATGTCTATATGTATCCGTATCAATACACATATGTTTACATACAATTATATTAATCTTTACCTTAGTAAACTTTAAGCATTATTCCCTAAATATGTCTCTATGTATGTATATATACACATGTATATGTTTATATACATTTATATTACTCTTCATTGAAATGTATACCCCCCTATACATGTACATACATACATCTATTCAAACATGTTAGTATCACTAATATATGTTATAAAAAAACCAATTGACTCACCCAACATATGAATTGTCGACGATCTGGAAGGCCTTCTAGAGCTCGATGCACATGTTGTGAATTATGTTGATATGTTGACTTCACTTATGTTGTACGTTATGATGATAATTCTGTAAACTTTTAAAACTCGTTAATAGAAATACATCAAACTTAAAGATTGTTCTTATTTATTTCATGTAACTTACGTTGGTTTGAATGCTCACATTTAACATTATTTGGGGTATTTAATATTTATAGGATATATTATTCATAAAATAATTCAACGTAACGATTTTATTATGAATAATTAAAACAAAAGTTTGCAAAATAAAGTATTCTCCATACGTTAGAACATATGGGTTGTCTACAAGAATTATTGCAAGAGATATTTCATCATTTTAATTTCTTTTTTTTTTTTTGAAAATTAAAAAACAAATATTTTAAAGTGCAAACTGAAAATTAAATAGAATCAAAAAAAATCAAAAAAAACTAATAGAAATGGGAAATCTGCGAAGAAAAATATATTTACTTATATATAAAAATTACGAAATTATTAACAGCCGATAAAAAAATAAATAAAAACTAGGTAATGTGATCCCTTACATTACCTAGAATATGGATTTAGGTTGGAAGTTACGGGATCTAGTTCCGTCCATGTTTTATGGAGTTTGTTCAAATGTTTAATTTGATTCAAATTTGGAACTTAAAAGTTTACTATAGATTTTGAATTTAATAAAATTTTCGGAGAACAATGACATTTGTCCTATACGAGGTTTTAAACCATTAAAATTGCCCCTTGCTATGTGAACAGTCACCAGTTAGCGTGTGAGTTTCGAATAGAGACTTCCTCCAACGAGTTGGGAAATGTTCCGAGCGTGCGGCCCTTCTCCCCTGGGCAGCTGACAAATTTTTATTGGTATGATGCCCTTGGATGTACTTCCACATGAACTTTACTGCCACGGAATCTGTTGCGAATAAGGAAGTTGCAGTAGGACCCTTTACCTTGAATTATTATACCACGTTTTTACATACCTTCAAGTTTTCAGGAGTAATTATTCTCCCTGGCTTAATGTAATATATGTAAAAGTGGTACGGAATACCAATTAGCCCTATGAACGATCACTTAAGTTTTCTTTTATGTATATTTTGGTTTCACTTGGATTTAAAAAGCAAATACTTTGCTTACTTTTCCGTTCAGATATCTGCAGTAAAAGATGGTTGGAATCAAAATGGCAGAGTCTAGGGAATTTAGATTTTATGAAACGTCGGAGAAAATTAATGTAATGAAAATGTGTATACTATCAACTTTAAGCTTGTTAAGATGATGCCTAGTAAAAAAAATATATAAAAATGTTCAAAGAAGGTGGTGAAAATATCGAAAGATCGATATTCGATTTGGCAATGATGTGACTTTGTCAAGCGTAGCTTTCATTGACTTTACATGTCAAGTTATAAAAGAGCTTATTAATAATCTGCCTGTTTTTTTCTTTCGTTTCTCTCAGTACTTCTGACGGTATAATGATCATTAAGTATCCTCAGTAAAGGTAGGTTGTTAAGAAACATAAAGCTTAGCTTTAAAATGTTGCGAGAGAAAAGTTGCGTTTAACATGTTGACAATGTATCAACGAAAAACATATAGGCCGCCGAACATGTTTACAAGGGTGTCAACAATGTTTGTGTAATGATGATACAGGTTCCAGAAACGTTAAAGATTACACATTTAGATTTTTTTTTTTTTTTCTATTGAACATTGTGAACCGCAAAAATTTATTTGCCGCGTTTACCTTAGGTTATTTTAGAAAATACATTAAGGTAACAAGATGTATATCAAACCGTTCATTACAAAACAGTATAATAATTATGATTTTGCATAATTATTAGATTGACCAAAAGCGGTTTATGGGCGTAAATCTTTTGCATGATAGGTCCCTACTACTTTGCCCTGCGAATCCTCTAGAAGGTAATAATGTTTCCCTAATTTTTCCTTAATTCTACTTTTTATAAAAAGAGGAGATAATTTCGCATTAAAACACTGTTCGCGTTTGCTTTGAGCGAAACTACGACGATACACTTCCTGATCTTTGTAAAAGATTTGTGGTCTAGTACGAAGGTTATACTGTTTTCGACTTAGGTCATAAGCGTTCTTAATGTGTTTTCGTAAATTTACGCGAATTAAGCTAAGACTATCGTCGCGGGAAAGGTGATAAGAAGATTCATCAAGTATCTGCAGGTTTTTTAATAACGCATATGAACTACCATGAGTGACCATATCAATACCAAATAAGGCATGGTATGGAGTACACTGAATTGCCTGGTGATACGAATTTCGTAAGGCACAACTAATTTTAGTTAAATTTTCATCCCATAATCTATGGTCGTGTTTTAGATAAGCTCGAATACCTGCTATAACCGATCTGTTGACGCGTTCCGATGCATTACTTTGAGGGGAGTATACCGCAGTGTAGATGTGATTAATTCCATAACTAGTAAGAAAAGCATTGAAATCGTTTGCTCGGAACTGCGAGCCATTATCGCTAACAATAGTCTCTGGTACGCCAAAAGTATGAAAAATTTGTTTCTCTAAGTATTCCATAATAATAGGGGAAGTAAATTTTTTCATGGGGAACAACCAATGAAATTTGGTTAAATGGTCTAAGACAATCAGCAACCCAATATAGCCGGACTTGCTCCTGGGATAGGGACCTAACAAATCAATATATAACCTTTGTAATGGACGCGCCGATAGGGCCTGTTTTCCCATTTCCGGTTTTAATATCTGGTTTGGGGCTTTTGTGCATTTACACACATCACAGTTTCTAATATATTCCCTAACATCTTTTACCAATCCAGGCCAATAAAAATATCTTCTGATTAATTCAATTGTCTTAACCATTCCACCGTGCGATGCAATAGGGTCATCATGCGCTCTTTTTATCACGTCGTTCCTTAAGTTACATGGAATCCATAGCTTCCAACATTTTTCCTCTTGGGTTTCTTCCCCACTGTAGTGATCAGTTCGGATATATACATAATTTTCTACAACCTTAATGTCAGGATATTTAAACGATTCATTTATTATTTTTTCTTTTAAATTTACATATTCAGGGTCCAGAAAATGAGGAGAATTTAAATCCAGTTCTGGAAGTGTAGCACACAACGACGATATCTCTTCGCACCCGATACGCGACAGGGCGTCAGGGACGATATTGTCTTTACCTTTCCGATGGCTTACGTGAAATTTGAACGATTGTAATTTAAAGACCCACCGCGCAAGTCTTCCTGTAAGATCAGGTTGTTTCATGAGCCATACGAGACTAGAATGGTCAGTGATAATTTCAAATTCATGTAATTCAAGGTAGCATCGAAAACGTTTAATAGCTTCTACCGCAGCTAAACACTCGCGCTCAGTTACACTATAATTTCTTTGAGAAGTGTTCAATTTTCTGCTCATATAGGCCACCGGTTTCTCATTACCCTCTTCATCGAGTTGTACCAGGACTGCGCCAATACCACAGTCACTAGCATCACAATGCACATAGAACTTTTTCGAGAAGTCGGGGTTTATGAGGACTGGAGCAGTTGTTAATAATTTCTTTACGTTTTCAAACGCTTTTTGAGCCTCAGAGGTCCAGCAAAATTTCCTTTTGGTAGATAGTACCTCGGTAATGGGAAAAACCACACTAGAAAAGTTATCAATAAATCTTCTGTACCATCCTGTAAGTCCTAAGAAACCTCTTACTTGTTTAATTGTTTTGGGCACTGGCCAATTAATTATAGCACTTATTTTCTGCGGATCAGTCGTAATGCCTCCGTTGCCTATAACATAACCCAGGTATTGCACCTGCGTTACGCAAAACTTACTTTTAGCGATATTTAAAGTCAGGTTTGCCCTTCTGAATTGTTCGGATATACGCACCAATAACGTCAGGTGGCTTTCGAAATCCTCTGAAACGATTATAAGGTCATCCAAATAACCAAAGACTGAATTACGAAGTTCGGGGGGAATAATTTCATCGATTAGGCGGCACATAGTTTGATATCAAAAGACGATTTGAAGTCACGATATTGGCACTTAATAGCCTCACAAAATTCCTCCCAATTAAACGAGTCTACTGACTTTCGGTACCTCCAGTACCAATCCTTGGCCTTGCCATTTAAAAGGATATTTAAATTTCTAACTATGGGAGTAAAATCGCCGTTAAAATTGTCATAAGTTAGCGAACGAATTCGATACAGAAATTCACCTACACTCAGACCGGATGGCGAGCCATCAAATTTGATATTCCAGCTAGAGATTATAGAGGTAACCTTATCCATGTTGTAGCTAGGACTATTTGAATTAGACACTGAGGTGGCATTGAAGCGGTTTGCCGTATTATAAACAAAATTGTTAGAATTAACATGACCGCGTTCAGGGTTATTATTTTCATTGTGAGTTGGCAAAGTCTGGGTATCTGAAGTAGGAGTGATGTGCAAATTAGTTAGTATACGAGTAATATTATTTTCAATCATTCTATTTATCTGGTCGTAATCAACAGAAACTCTTGAATTCCTATTACATTTTGGCATATGAACATTGTTCCGATGGGGTGAATTAGCTGGGCTTTGACGAGTTAAACGTCCTGAAGGGGAGATATCCTCTGCGTCCTTAACATGAATCGATTCATGCATTGAACGTTGGCTGTCTGGAAAAAGATTCCTTGCCTGACTGCGAGTGTTATATTGTTTTGCCATCGCCCCACGCCCTCGATTCCTTGTGATAGGTTTTACTAAAAGATTTTGTTTTTGTAACAAATTAATCTTTTTAAGATCCACAAGTTCGCATGGACGTTTACACTTAGGACACTCTGCAGTAGTCGATAAAAAATTTTCGATACAAAATCGATGGAACGAATGACTACAATTCGTAAGAATTAAACAGTCATCGGATTCTGACATAACATTATCACAAACTTGACACACGGATTCAGTAACTAGAATCGGGCCAGAAGCAGTATCTGTTGCAGCAGGTAATATTGACGTAGTAGCTAAAGGCAGCAATAACCCAGAAGCTGAAGCTTCGTTGGGAGGCGTTCGAGGAAGTGACATGCTATACTATAATTATCACGAATGATAACTTATAATTAAAGGGTGCAGAATTTCAAAACTAAATATCTACTTTGCCGTCTTTAAAACAGAAACTAAATAACTGTTTGAAAAATATATAATTTCCGATAAAATTTATCCCCTTAAGGTTTTCTATCTATTAGACAACAACTTCAGTGGGCGAGAAAAAAACTAAAAATCTACCATCCACTAATAGTTACATTTGAAAAATATTCAAAAAATGCAACAATATGTATGTTTCGTATTGAATTGCTGAAATTTATTTTTGGTCTACCTGTTTAACTTAATCTTAAAGATTTAGATATCCGGTATAAACCGATTTGTATATTATAACACATACAAAAAAAATTATGAGAATATAAGAACACAACCAAATATAAGGAATTAATATCGCGTTTTCGTTTAGGGTGATAAATTTTAAAGTAGGTGCGAATATTGGGTATAGTTTCTGAACAGAATATGGAGGTTGCAAAACCAGGCTATAAAGATTTTGTACAACTATGATTTAAACTCCCAAATGACAAACCAGACAAACTTTAACCACTCTCGGTAGCTTAGAGACAAATGGACCGAAATTCGCTGAAACAAACTTTCGGTTATCCTAAAGTTGAATCTAAGGGCTGATAACTAAGCATGAAGAAGTTAAAACATATTCCTACAAATATCTATAATTTCTAGAAACTGCATATGACAAACGAGACAACTGTCTTAAAAGGACAAACAATTTACTTATCGGTCATTTAACTCGCTTCTATTGCAAGTTAATGAAATCCAAGAAAAGTTTTGTATGTTATTCACACAGAAGTGGCACCTGCCATATATACTTTCTAGAAAAAATTTCAAAATGAACTTTACTAAACTAAAATAAACCTGAAAATTGGAACCGAAAGAAGATACTTTGATGGTATTTTCTTTCGTGCCCCACGTTGGGCGCCATTTATTATTATCTGTTATGAACACGAAGCAATAACCTTCGACTTTTATGTAAAGAAGTTTTTCTTTACTACAATAAATTGCCAAGAGTAGGACTGCGGGAGCCATTGATAGCTAGCTAGCAGTCGGGCGGGAAGGTTCGGTCCTCTCTTGAAACAAAAGGAGGTTTACGTACAGAAGTATTTTTTTTTGTAGACTCCCTATTTTTTTACTGGATAACATTATTGTGTATTATATGGACCGGAATGACTATAAGTATCAAAAGCCCGTTTATAGCCATAAATATATGCCTTTAAATAAAAGTACTAAACAAAACGTATTCTATTCACCATACCCTTGAGCAGCTCTCTTTGGTGGAATTTAAGAGCTTTTCTGATACCCCCCCAATACCTATGTCCTAATGTTTACGTTTCAATTTAGGACCCCATCATAAATGACTACACCTACTTACTTATCCACCCTCGAAAACACGGAAAAACTAATTTAGTTATTCATTTTGTTAATATAAAAATTTATTAAAAGTATAAAGTATTTAAATTTATGAACCATTTCAGAACATAGTTGATTATTCTAAAGTAATAAAATTTCAAATATAGTTTCCTTACTAGTATTAATAAAAACAATAATAGGAGCATTCAAACACAAAACTGGGAATCACTAACACTTCAATATGATTCGTTAATATCTGCGTACAGATTGTATAAGATGTATTCCTATCAACATGTATCGGTACAAATGTACTTATGACCAAATACACTGACTACGTGTGATGCACCAATCATCTAAATATGTTTCATTTATTTGAAGAAATTCCATAAACATTTTGTGTACTGTCAGTAACATTTTAAAGCTGACTTAACCTTAATAAGCTTTAAGCATCACTTACGCACTCATGAAATATGTCTATATGTATCCGTATCAATACACATATGTTTACATACAATTATATTAATCTTTACCTTAGTAAACTTTAAGCATTATTCCCTAAATATGTCTCTATGTATGTATATATACACATGTATATGTTTATATACATTTATATTACTCTTCATTGAAATGTATACCCCCCTATACATGTACATACATACATCTATTCAAACATGTTAGTATCACTAATATATGTTATAAAAAAACCAATTGACTCACCCAACATATGAATTGTCGACGATCTGGAAGGCCTTCTAGAGCTCGATGCACATGTTGTGAATTATGTTGATATGTTGACTTCACTTATGTTGTACGTTATGATGATAATTCTGTAAACTTTTAAAACTCGTTAATAGAAATACATCAAACTTAAAGATTGTTCTTATTTATTTCATGTAACTTACGTTGGTTTGAATGCTCACATTTAACATTATTTGGGGTATTTAATATTTATAGGATATATTATTCATAAAATAATTCAACGTAACGATTTTATTATGAATAATTAAAACAAAAGTTTGCAAAATAAAGTATTCTCCATACGTTAGAACATATGGGTTGTCTACAAGAATTATTGCAAGAGATATTTCATCATTTTAATTTCTTTTTTTTTTTTTGAAAATTAAAAAACAAATATTTTAAAGTGCAAACTGAAAATTAAATAGAATCAAAAAAAATCAAAAAAAACTAATAGAAATGGGAAATCTGCGAAGAAAAATATATTTACTTATATATAAAAATTACGAAATTATTAACAGCCGATAAAAAAATAAATAAAAACTAGGTAATGTGATCCCTTACATTACCTAGAATATGGATTTAGGTTGGAAGTTACGGGATCTAGTTCCGTCCATGTTTTATGGAGTTTGTTCAAATGTTTAATTTGATTCAAATTTGGAACTTAAAAGTTTACTATAGATTTTGAATTTAATAAAATTTTCGGAGAACAATGACATTTGTCCTATACGAGGTTTTAAACCATTAAAATTGCCCCTTGCTATGTGAACAGTCACCAGTTAGCGTGTGAGTTTCGAATAGAGACTTCCTCCAACGAGTTGGGAAATGTTCCGAGCGTGCGGCCCTTCTCCCCTGGGCAGCTGACAAATTTTTATTGGTATGATGCCCTTGGATGTACTTCCACATGAACTTTACTGCCACGGAATCTGTTGCGAATAAGGAAGTTGCAGTAGGACCCTTTACCTTGAATTATTATACCACGTTTTTACATACCTTCAAGTTTTCAGGAGTAATTATTCTCCCTGGCTTAATGTAATATATGTAAAAGTGGTACGGAATACCAATTAGCCCTATGAACGATCACTTAAGTTTTCTTTTATGTATATTTTGGTTTCACTTGGATTTAAAAAGCAAATACTTTGCTTACTTTTCCGTTCAGATATCTGCAGTAAAAGATGGTTGGAATCAAAATGGCAGAGTCTAGGGAATTTAGATTTTATGAAACGTCGGAGAAAATTAATGTAATGAAAATGTGTATACTATCAACTTTAAGCTTGTTAAGATGATGCCTAGTAAAAAAAATATATAAAAATGTTCAAAGAAGGTGGTGAAAATATCGAAAGATCGATATTCGATTTGGCAATGATGTGACTTTGTCAAGCGTAGCTTTCATTGACTTTACATGTCAAGTTATAAAAGAGCTTATTAATAATCTGCCTGTTTTTTTCTTTCGTTTCTCTCAGTACTTCTGACGGTATAATGATCATTAAGTATCCTCAGTAAAGGTAGGTTGTTAAGAAACATAAAGCTTAGCTTTAAAATGTTGCGAGAGAAAAGTTGCGTTTAACATGTTGACAATGTATCAACGAAAAACATATAGGCCGCCGAACATGTTTACAAGGGTGTCAACAATGTTTGTGTAATGATGATACAGGTTCCAGAAACGTTAAAGATTACACATTTAGATTTTTTTTTTTTTTCTATTGAACATTGTGAACCGCAAAAATTTATTTGCCGCGTTTACCTTAGGTTATTTTAGAAAATACATTAAGGTAACAAGATGTATATCAAACCGTTCATTACAGATTTTTAAATCCTGATGAAAGAAATAATAATTAAAAAAATAAATTCAATGAAAAGGACTCAATAAGTTGTTTGCTATACTAAAAATTCAAAAAGGGGGAACTAGGACAAGTTTTTAAATTGTACCAAATGAGTCACTGTTCTTTAGAAGATCAAAATGTGCCAAAAAAAAAAAGTAAAATTGAACCAACTTTAACATCCCTCACTTAAATCTGACATGAATAAATAACCGGTCATTATCGTTCAATTTGAAGCAGTGAACGAGTTCCTTCATTTCGTTCAGTCGTTCACTTGTCTTGTCCTCTTTACTAAACAATCGATTTAATGTGTTAAAAGAAACAACATGTGAGATAACACTCGAAACATTATGTAGGTAAATTCAAAAGAATAGGTATTAAGTTTAGAAAACTGAAAATGTAATTAGAAAACGGATAATTTTAAATTAAGGAATTGTAAGGTAATTTTTTAATGTTAATTTTATAACGGAGATATAATGAAAAATTAAAAAAAAAAAAAATACAAACTACCAAAAATATATTCAAAGGCTTTTCAGTTAATTTTAACTTAATATAAATTACGTACTTAGACAGCTAAAGCAGTGTTTTTACCTTGCATAATGACCTACCAAATGAGCCAAATACTTTTTCCTTCACTCATTTTGTCCAGAAAACTATTTACTTTCAGAAAATATATAGTTTATACCCTGCAAAAGCCTGTGGTAAATATTTTTTGTATTTTTATTAAAAATATAAATATATTTGGGCTTAAATCTAGTTTACCGACGCAGCTCCAAATAAAAAAAAAAGTACCTAGGGTGATAGAAAATGGACAAATAAGAAGAAAAAATGAAAGAAGAAAGTTGGCGCAAACGCTTAGTTTTCGAGTTATGGGCGTTTTAAGTTTTTATATAAATATGGGATTTTGCAGTACATTTCCAAATGTATATGGCTAATATTGGTATCATTGCAAAGCGTTTCACTAGATCTTTCTGGACATACGGAATTTATTTTAATATTTTTAGTTTATTAAGAAGTGGGACGAGTTTGCAAAATACAAAAGTTTTTTAGTAAGCATAAAAACAAATTTATTAATTTTTTCTAATTCTTTAATGTATGTATATACTACATACTAATTTATTTAAGCATTTTAAATAAGATACAAGTAAAACCTACTTTATGTTTATGTTATACTAATGAGGAGAGAATCCTTGCCCATGGGCAAAGGCCGTCTATGCAGAGAATCTTTAGTTAGCGAAGCCGGTATTAGTTATACCATAGGGGAGAACAAATTTGCGCCCGGCCGAAGGCCGTCTATGCTAGGAAGCTTTAGTAAGCGAAACCGGTGTTTAATATACCATAGAGAAGAACATCCTTGCGTCCTGCCAAAGGCTGGCTATGCAAAGAATTTTTTTTTGCGATGCTAGTGTTTGTTATTTTATAAAATTTGTATTACACTTCTATTTAAATAAACTACATTCTTTCCTAGTGCACTTGTAATGTGATCTAAAGAGTTTAATATTTTGAAATAAATTATGTATATCCAGAAAAATCTGTTCAAGAGCTTTAAAATGATACTAATATTCGCCATATACGTTTAGAATTGTAGTGGAAAATCAAATATTTATATGAAAACTTTAAACGTCCATAACTCGAAAACTAAGCGTTTGCGACAACTTTCTTATTTAATTTTTTCTTCTTATTTTTCCATTTTCCATCACCTTGGGTACTTTTTTTTTTATTTGGAGCTGCATCGGTAAACTAGATTTGTTCATATATTTGTACTTCCCTATTTTAAATTCCTAAATTCGACGCTAACTTTTTGTTTATACTGCAAATACCCATTATTTGGGTATTTTGGTTTCCCGGTTTTAAAATTCCCAAATTGGACGCTATTTCTTCAACGCTATCTTGGCTCACGTTTGTTATTTCAATTGTTTACACACCGATCAGCTGTTTTCTTTCAAGATTTCACTGTATACCGTCTGCGTACTTTTTGAGATATTCTCAGCCGAAAGAGTAAAATTTGTCTTAAGCTGGGATCACACGATTGCCGCAATGCACCAATTTTCACGCTTTTTAATACCCCAATCGTGTGACTGCACAATCAATTGCCTCATGTACCAATCGAGGGCAATATTGTAGTTACTTTTACCAATAAAATGCAACCCTGGTGCGGCAATCGTATGACTACTTGATATGCAACCGCGCGTCAATAAAAATGACAAAAATGTACCAATATTTAATGGTTTCTTGTGCGGCAATTAAACAACACAATACGCGCCAATATTTGCCTTTTTTAATCAATTTACTTTTGTGTGTTTCTTTTTGTAGGAATAAATTAAATTTATCAAAAATAAAAATTGGGAATTTAGCAACTCATTAATCAATAAATTAATACTAAATTTTGTATTCCCGAAAATATCTTTTGATATATAATTTTTTTTTTTAAATTAGTGCAATAGCTGTTCAGGACAATATAAAAGAATATATACAGGAAAACGAAGCAAATTGTATTGAAATACTTTAAAGCGAATTTATTTTTATTTCTTTATATATTTAAAATAGAATTTTACTTTGTTTAATTTTTGGAATTTCATGTATATTACTTAAAAAATTTGTTTGAATATATGATACAATTTTCTTTTTTTTAATAAACAAGCCAACTAGATCTTCCAAACAAATAAAAAAGGTACCGCAACAGCTGTTTTCGCAGTTGGCACAAGTAAGAACAATCGTGTGACTGTGCTGCGGCAATTATTGTACCCATTTCGCTTTGTACCAACTAGCGGCAATTAAATTTGAATAAAACACGACAATCGTGTGATTTCAGAATATTTTATTGGGGCAATTTCAATATTGTGCGTCAAAAAAGCACAATCAAAATTTGTGTCATATTGGTGCATTTGCGGCGATCGTGTGATCCCAGCTTTACTCTCCCAAAACAATTTACTGAGTATTTGCTACTGGAAAAGTAACCAGACAGACCTAGTACAAGAGCAAAAAATCGTAATCTGGCGTAGTAGTGCCACCTGTTTATTTCACGTCCGCCAAGATAGCAACCAAAGTTAGCAACGGCGGAAATAAAAAATCAAGGGATTAAGTGGCAATATCGGAATTGAAAATGAAGGTATTTTTGAATATATTGATTTTAGAAATTCAGCTGAAAAGGGTTAAAAAACATCAACCTTCCATTCCTGAGAAAAGTGGGTTCATACAAAATGGTCAGTAAAAATCGTTGCTGATTTATGCCAGCCAAACTAGGAAGTGTCAGGGCATAAACTCAACGGAATATGGTAGAATACCACCTAGAGATTAAATGACATCAATTTTGGAAAAATTTCCCGAGCCGTTCCAGAGAGAAGTGGGTTCATCCAAAATGGTCAGTAAAAATCGTTGCTGAGTAATGCCAGCCAAACTAGGAAGTGTCAGGGCATAAACTCAACGGAATATGGTAGAATACCACCTAAAGATTAAATAACACCAATTTTGGAAAAACTTCCCGAGCCGTTCCAGAGAAAAGTGGGTTCATCCAAAATGGTGAGTAAAAATTGTCTGTAAAAATACTAGAACTTAAATCTCGCTTTTAAATCAAATTAATTGTGTAATGACAATCGACAAGCTTTTATATTATATAAATTTATTAATGATGCTATAAGTTGATAGTTAAAGTTCATTTTTTTTTCTTTTTAGCGCATTTTAATAAAAGCGTGTTTTTTAAAAAGGTTTTATAGTTCTTATAAAATAAAAACAAAAAATAAAATTTATGTTATCACATCTTTTGAAAATATAATACATATAACACATGAATAATAATAATAACTATTGCTATTTGTTCATTGTTTTAATATTATTTCGATAGCTAAGAAATTGTGCAATCGCTATTATTTTTATTTTTTGTTTGTTTTTAAAAGTATTTTGTTCTTAAAATACCACATAAATTTGATATTTTTTCTCCCATTATTTTTGTTTAAATTAATTTTTGATGAATTGCGCTCTTACTTTGAATAAGCCCTCGCAACAATTATTTGTTCTTTCTATTAAAATGGAGTTACCTAAGCATGTATAAAATAAACAAGTTTTAAAATCTCCACGTTTGGCGAGAAATTACTACGTATGGCAGCCCAGATTGTACTATGAATTTTTTTAAACAGTGTGGCAAGTCGCCACTGGAAATGTGTTAAAAGAAAAAAGTATAGCCTACACTAGCATAGTATATAACTAGTATGCCGACTGGTGAGAACGTTCTCTTTTTTTTATAACTCTCATCACACATATAGGTTCTGTGTGAATTCAACACACTTAAGAACAACAAAAACAAAACAAAATTTGAAATTTTTTAATTTAAAATTTTTCACAATATAACACTTCATGTTTAATTTTATGACTTAAACACATAATTAATAATTTTTTTCAATACATTTTGCTAATTTGCTTTTACAAAATGTTTTTATTTTTCACAAACTAAAAATTTTTAAATAAATTTTTTTGACACTAAATTTTTTCTGTTGTTAATATTATTAAAGCCAGCAGAGTAGCATTTTGTGGTATAAAAATAATATTTGAAATCATTAATTATTTATATATTATCCGATATTGCAGAATAAAAATTTAGCAAACATGGCTTTTAAAAGTTTATAAATGCAGCCAGCATTCAATAAATTGAAAATTTATTGAACTAAGAAAATTTTATTTTGGAAAAAAAAAATTGTTGCCACATTCTATACGATTTTATGCAACTATGTTTAGTGGTGGAAATAGTTTTATACACCAATACATTTGAAAAAAATCTTACTAATACAAACATAAAAATGTACCACTGACAGTTGAGTTATGTACCTGTCAAAGAGTCGGCATACTAGTTGTATACTATGTACACTAGTATTATTGTTTCTTTTCAATCAAATGAACGAAAAAAATGCGTATTTGGTTTGTGCCATGATGAAATAAACACGTCCGCCAAGATAGCAACGAAAGTTAGCAACGGCGGAAATAAAAAATCAAAGCAATTAGTGGCAACATCGGAATTGAAAATGAAGGTATTTTTTGAATATAATGATTTTAGAAATTCAGCTGAAAAGGGTTAAAAAACATCAACCTTCCATTCCTGAGAAAAGTGGGTTCTACAAAATTTTATTTCTTGTCTTGAACTTGAATTGAAATTAAAGTTGTGTGGCTAAATTTGTTTCGCTTTTTGGCGCGACCATCGGTTATTATTAAAAAAATTCTCTCGGCTTCGGCATTTGCATGAAGTAAAGAAAACAAAATCCGTCCAGTTTCGACGAATTTAGATGTGCAACCTCGTCATTATAGTTATTAATTTTTATTTCTTTTATTCAAAACTGTTCCAAAACTATGTTTTAAAACAAATTAATTTCATAATTTCAGGAAATGTATGGTATTTTTCTCCACTCATACAGGAGAGCATTATTGAGGCTTAAATTAAAGGCAAATTCATGTAAACTACAAAAAGTACAATTTTAGTTTCATTGTGTATGGTAAAGATAAGTACATGTTTCAACTTATGTTGCATCGGCATGTTCTATGTTCGAAAAATTAACTAAATATTTCGTTAAAAACACATTAAAACTTTTTTTGGGAATGTAATAACACAAAAAATATCTCTGGCATATTTTTCAATTATGTCCTAAAATATGCACGTGTTCTCCATTTCCAGATATATTACACATTTGCAACCTACAACAAACAGTTAATCTTCCGGCATTATAATATTTGTTAAGAAATCTAAAATTACCAGTGTGGTAAGGGGTAAACAACATGCAATAAAATGCATGCAAATATTTTTTTACACCCAAATTACTTATTATTTACAAAAATAATTTTTATATAGTTATTAAGAAAAAACAAATTTTATTTGTAGGCTGAAAGTTTGCATCCCCGACAGCAACATACAAAAAAAACACACACAATTAAAAAAATAGTATGGCCACTTTAAAACCAGCAAATACTTTGCGCTCTTTTACAGATATGCTGAAAACCAGGGCTGTCAGATGTGGCGATTTCTCGCCAAACGTGGCGATTTTCAAACTTGTTTGGCGACCTAATTTTCGATTTGGCGACATGGCGATTTTTTGGCGATTTATAAAATAGTTGGCGATTTTGTTGGCTATTTTTGATGAGCCATGAATTTGTTTTGAAATTAGTTAAATTCAATAGGAAAATATTAAATTTTTTTTATTCTAGTATTTCAATGTATGAAATTTGATGCATTCATATGTATGACAAGTGTTTAAAACTAAATTATATTGAAATGGCTGATGAAGATAATGAAAATCATCGAGAAATTTTTTTTTACATTTAAATGTGCTCTTGAAGGAAGTAATAAGTAGAATTCTTTAAAAAATGATATTATTAAAGTTTATGAACATTTTTCCATTATAAAATATGACAAATTATCACTGATAAAATACGTTGTTGTTAAAGATATTTTAAAAATTTTTATGAATCCTAACGTACCTTTGGATGTTAATGAAACACAATGGAAAAATACCGTTTGTTAAAAGAGAATTTTAATGATGATATTCAATCTAATTTAAATCAGTTTAGGCCAACAATTTATAGCTACAAGGATACGGCACCTACGTACCATTTAAAGGAAATTGCATTGACTGTTCTGGTTATTACAACTAGTAATGCCTGTGTTGAAAGAATTAACACCACTAAAATTCGCCTTCGAAGTAGAAAGCGATATGAAGTTTTCGACACGTTTTAACGAGTTATAAGTTGAATGTAAACAGTACATGTTGCATTTCTTTTGTTCCTTCACAATGTATTCCAAAAAAAGAACACAAAAAGGGAGTCTTCTCGGTGAAGTATATAGCGTTTTAGATATATCATAGAACTGCAACTACATACAAATGTATTGTATATCCAATATTTGTTTAATACTTACCGCAAAAATTCTTTTTTTGTCGCTTTGAGTAGACTACTACAAAATATTTTAAACATTGCATTTTGTGCTTACTAATTATTTTTTACTTTGTTCTAAATAAAATTAAACAAAATATATCTTGGCGACTTTTTTTGAATTTTCGGCGGATTTTAGCGATACGGAAGAAATTTTTTTTTGGGATTTATAAAAAAATATTTTTAATTATTCTAAAAATACATATTTTATTGTCAAAAACTAAAAAATAAATGCTTTGGCGATTTTGGCGATTTTTGACATTGATTTTGGCGAAAAAGTTCAAAATCAATCTGACAACCCTGCTGAAAACTAATAAGCGCCATTTATGACAACGACGCCAAATAATGTGTCGGCGATAAAAAGTACTACGAATTTAGCGCTTTTTTACTGACCATTTTTACAGACAATTTTTACTCACCATTTTGGATGAACCCACTTTTCTCTGGAACGGCTCCGGAAATTTTTCCAAAATTGGTGTCATTTAATCTTTAGGTGGTATTCTACCATATTCCGTTGAGTTTATGCCCTGACACTTCCTAGTTTGGCTGGAATAAATCAGCAACGATTTTTACTGACCATTTTGGATGAACCCACTTTTCTCAGGAATGGAAGGTTGATGTTTTTTAACCCTTTTCAGCTGAATTTCTAAAATCATTATATTCAAAAAATACCTTCATTTTCAATTCCGATGTTGCCACTAATTGCCTTGATTTTTTATTTCCGCCGTTGCTAACTTTCGTTGCTATCTTGGCGGACGTGTTTATTTCATCATGGCACAAACCAAATACGCATTTTTTCGTTCATTTGATTGAAAAGAAACAACAATACTAGTGTAGGCTATACTTTTCTCTTTTAACACATTGCCAGTGGCGACTTGCCACACTGTTTAAAAAAATTCATAGTACAATCTGGGCTGCCATACGTAGTAATTTCTCGCCAAACGTGGAGATTTTAAAACTTGTTTATTTTATACATGCTTAGGTAACTCCATTTTAATAGAAAGAACAAATAATTATTGCGAGGGCTTATTCAAAGTAAGAGCGCAATTCATCAAAAATTAATTTAAACAAAAATAATGAGAGAAAAAATATCAAATTTATGTGGTATTTTAAGAACAAAATACTTTTAAAAACAAACAAAAAATAAAAATAATAGCAGTAGATAGGTAATGGGGATCTTGGCAGTATCCGGTTCCGGTAATAAGGTTGGTAATGTGGATGGTAATACGGTTGCGGTTATGTGGATGGTAATGTGGTTGCGGTTATGTGGATGTTATCCAATTTCCGAACCATTTTGCGGTTGCGGTTATCTGGATGTTATCCAATTTCCGAGTCATTTTTCTAGTGCCCAAACCCTGTGATAGGAATGATATATTTAGATAGAGCATAATTTTTCTAGTTTCGAAACCAGTTGAAAATTTTTGGTTTTGAAAAACAAGTTTGTAGATTTTTAAACACAGTTTTTATTGGGTGGCAATGCTATATCGAATTAGATAGAGCATAATTTTTCTAGTTTCTGAACCAGTTGAAAATTTTCGGTTTTGAATTTTAAAATACAGTTTTTAGAATTAATGCAACAGTCAAAATATTTGAATTTATTTTTTTTTTTTTGTATTAAGAAATATTGTATTTCCCTTTATGATGACATTGTGTTATTCTTATTTGCAGTTTGTTTTCTTTCCCAATACAATGTCTCCTAATAAGATTAGAATTAGAATTTGTATTTTGTAATAAAATGCTGACGATATGTCTGCTTGTTTATTTTAACATTAATCTGATGAAGAAACCTTTTTGTTATATTTAAGAAGCATAAACATGAGTGAGCATGTAAGAATGTATAATTTGTTTAGAATGTATAATTTGTTTATAAAACAAAACATTAATTGCAGTTTGTTTTCTTTCGCAATACAATGTGTCCCAATAATATTTAATAAGAATTTGTATATTGTTTATTTTAACATTAATCTGATTATTGTAGCAATATAGCGAATAATTGATTTTTCGTTATAAATAAAATTTTGGGATGCATTATATTTTTGTGTATATAGATAGCTAGAAAAGTTTTTATCATTAGTTAGTATACCGCAACATTCCTCAAAGTAAAGACATATTTTCCGCCATTGACACATTGATTTTTGCGTATATAGATTTTAAAACATAAAACAAAAGAAAAGAAAAAAGTTCCATCAACCTAATAAAATAAAAAAAGAATTTTGAAAATCAATTGTAAACCTTTTTTGAAAGTTGAATACAAAAGAAAAAAGAAAAAAAAAATCAGTTATAAACATTTTTGAAAGTTCAAAAGAAAAGAAAAAATAAGTTCTTGTTGTTAAAGAAAGTACAAAATAAAATGGCTCCTGTATATTGCTCAATTTGTTCTTCAAAGCTCAGCTGTCCAAAAATGCTTAAGGTGCATATGGAATTGCATAGGAATACTTCTAATTGTTTTGATGCTAACGACTATGAAGTATGTCCCATATGTAATACGCATATTTCCAGAAAAATGCTTAAGGTTCATCTAAATCTGCATTGCGGTGTATGCAAAAAGTTATTTATGGCCCAACAAAAGCTGAAAGAGCATATGGAATTGCATAAAAATACTTCAAATAGTTTTGATGGTAATCACTATGAAGTATGTCCGATATGCAAGATGTCTATATCAAACAAAATGCTAAAGGTGCACATTAACCTCCACTGTCCCATCTGCAAGAAACTTTTCATTAGTTCAAGAAAACTCATTGAACATAAAGAAGCTCACAATACTACCATCCAATCTCCTCTTCTTCAAAGTGCTAATGAAAAGCATTGTAATGAATGCAATGAATTAATACCGACAACATCATTTAATGCGCATATGAGAACAAATCGCCATATTGAAAATTGTCAAACAATTAATATTAATAAAAAATTAACTGTGAGACAAAGTAATTTTAAAGGAAGAATTGAAACCTATAGATTAGTGAATGAGAAGGAAGAAATTCTGTTTCCGGAGGAGTTCTTTAGAGATGCGAAGGCAATTGTAATTGAAGAATTAAAAAGATGCGGCATCAAACACACTACATTTAAATTTAACATGGAGTTGTTATGTGAATACATGAAATTGGTGGACGATGAAATTAAATTAACGCTTGCTGAGGATATCTGTGAGTCATATGACAAACATGCAGACGAAATATCCACTAAAATGAGTGAATTTCAGGAAAGGGACAGTGGATGGACACTCACTAAAATAAATTTTGTAGAAGTAAATTTTAACAAGGCTAGCATTATAAGAGGATCCCAATTTATACCCTTGCCCAAGAGCATAAGCAATATTAAAGGAGCATGCATAAATGTGGAAAATAAAGATGTTTTCTGCTTTAAATGGTGTTTAATTGCAGCACTCTGTAGTGACTTAAGCAACAAAGAAAGAAGAAAGTGCAATTCATATAATATTAATATTTATAATAATAAAATTGCTGTGGGTGACTTGGAGTTGAATTTTGAGGGATTAGAATTTCCTCTGCCTTTAAAATCAATAAAAAGGTTTGAAAAACAAAATGATGTAAGCGTAAATGTATTTGGATATAATGGTGAGTCAATCGTTGGACCATATTATATAACGATTGAGGAAAAAACTATCCATATAAATTTACTGCTTTTGCATTCCGGTGAACAGTTTCACTATATTCTCATTAATGATATTTCCAAGTAAGTTTTTCTTTATATTTATAAATATACATATATGTATATACTTATTTCTTTTTAATTATAATTAAAACTATTTTTATTTATTTTAGACTAATTCGATCTAGTATAACCTCACATAAGAGCAAAATTTATGTATGTAATATGTGTCTTTACCATACACATGATGAATCAATTTCAAAAAATCATAAAAATGTGTGTGGAAAAAAGATAACAAAGATGCCCAATCCCGAAGATGCGTTCATATCTTTTGTTAACCACCAGAAGCAAGTTGATGTTCCGTTCGTGATTTATGCTGATTTTGAATCAGTTTTGGAGAAAATAAATGAAAGTGTAAGTAGTAAGACAAAAAATATTCAAAAGCACATTCCATGTGCTTTTAGTTATTATGTTAAATGTAGTTTTAAGGATTCATATAAAAACCATGTTTATTATTTTGGAGAAGAAGCATCAAAAGTTTTTGTTGACAAAATTGTTAAAGATGCAACAGATATTTATAATCAGTACCTAACTAAAGTAGAAAAAATAAAAATGACAATAGATGATATTCAGATTTTTAATAAATCAACAAATTGTCACATATGTAACAAAATTTTATATAATGATAAAGTTAGAGACCACTGCCAGCTCACTGGTAATTTTCGAGGAGCTGCTCATAATGAATGTAATTTGAAATACAAAAATCCCAATTTTATACCAGTGATCTTCCATAATCTTTCTGCCTATGACATGCATCTTTTCTTTAAAGAGCTGTCAACAATAAAAAATGCAACAATTAAAGTTATTCCATTACATTTCTGTTTACATTAAAATAGATAAAAACCGTGGATTTGAAATCAGGTTTTTAGATTCAATTAGGTTTATGTCTTCGAGTTTAGATTCTTTAGCTAAAAATCTTGATATTAATGATTTTCTAACAGTCCGAGAACGTTTCTCTAATGAAAATCAATTTAATCTTATCAGGAGGAAGGGTGTATTTCAGTATTCTTACATGGATTCAATGGAAAGGTTTAATGAAAATCAACTACCAAGTAGAGAGAATTTTTTCAATATTTTAAGTAATGAGGAATGCAATGTAGTCGATTACGAACATGCTCAAAAAGTATGGAGTGAATTCAAGTGCAAGGACCTTCTTGACTATACAGAACTCTACCTAATATCTGATGTTCTTCTCTTAACAGACATATTTGAAAACTTCAGAAAAATATGTAAGAGTATTTATAATTTAGATCCTTGTCAGTACTACACTGCACCTGGTCTCTCTTGGGATGCAATGCTTAAGATAACAGAAGTTACATTAGAGCTATTTACTGATAGTGAAAAATACCTCTTTATGCAAAATGGAATACGAGGTGGATTAGTTCAATGCTCCAAAAGATATTCTAAGGCAAACCACAAGTATATGGAAAATTTTGATGACAAAAAAGCATCAGAGTATTTGATGTATTTAGATGCTAACAATTTATATGGGTGGGCAATGTCTGAATATCTACCTTATGAGGAATTTGAATGGATGAATAATGAAGATATGGAAAATTTTAAAGTTGAAAATATCTCAGATAACTCAGAATATGGTTATATTTTAGAGGTTGATCTTGAATATCCTGACTCTCTTCATGACATTCATAATGATCTACCATTTTGTCCACAAAATAAAACTCCAGGGCAGTCTAAATTTAAAAAATTAATAGCAGATTTGACGCCTAAAGAAAATTACACTATACATTATAGAGTTTTAAAACAATGTATTACCAATAAACTTGTTTTGAAAAAAGTTCACAGAATTTTAAAATTCAAACAGTCTCCATGGCTAAAAAAATATATTTTGTTTTAAATACGCTGCATAGAACTAATGCAAAAAATAATTTTGAAAAAGATTTTTTTAAACTGCTTAATAATGCAGTTTATGGAAAAACGATGGAAAGTGTTGATAAAAGAAAAGATATACGTATTGCTACCGGATGGGAAAATAGTAATAAAAACCATTTAGGGTTACGATCATTAATCTCTAAACCAAATTTTCTTAGTTTGACAAAGTTTAGTGATGATTTGTATGCAGTCGAGCTGAAGAAAATGGAACCATACTACGACAAACCCATATATATTGGATTTTCGGTATTAGAATTATCCAAATGGAAGATGTATGATTTCCATTATACATATACGATTCCGAAGTTTGGAGAAAATTTGTCCTTAAATTATATGGATACCGATTCATTTATTTATTCAATTAAAACAAATGACTTCTATGATGACATTCGTAGCGATGTCAGTTTAAATTTCGATACGTCTGAATATACCAAAAACAATGTTTTTAATTTACCCCTCCTTAACAAAAAAGTATTGGGAATGATGAAAGATGAAAATAAGGGGGAAATAATGATTGAATTTGTAGGTTTAAGATCAAAGATGTATTCCTTGTCAACTGTCACTTCAGAAGACATTAAAAAGTCTAAAGGCGTCAAAAAATGTGTAATTAAAAAACTAACATTAAATGACTATAAGGAGTGTTTATTTGAGCAGAAAATAGTATCTGATGAAATGGTTGTATTTAGAACTAAAGCTCATCAGTTGTATACACAAAAGTTGCATAAAGTAGTACTTAATCATACAGATGATAAAAGAAATATTATGGAAGATAAAGTAAATACTAGAGCTTGGGGTCACTTTAGAGATAGAAATAACACTTATGTATATGGAAATTTATTAAGAATAATGTTGTTTGTTTATTACTATTGAGATGGCAGTGATTAATAATATAAAAATAAAAGGCTTTGTATTTATACATATTAAAATAAATTTTATTATTATATATATATTAGATTACATCTAAATACATTTGTTTTAATACAATAAAAGTTAAAATATATTCATTTATTCATAAGTTTCTTAAAAATAATGTTTATCTGTATTTAGATCAATAATAATAATTAAATTTAAAGAAAGAAAAAAAAAATATATCAATAAAGTTAAAATGTAAGATATAAAAATTAAAAAATAAAAATAGTTGTTCTTATTTCAAATTAGATTTTCTCTTTCAAGTAAAACAGCATTTTTTAAAGCGCAAACTCCATAGTTGTGATAACTGCAATATGAGTTTTCTGGATACTTTTTATTAAGTTCCTTTAAATTTATACATCCAAAATCCTCTATATTAAAAACTTTTTGCTGCAACATTTGCTCCAACCATTTGATTTTTTCTGTTCCTTTTACATAAATTTTTGAATTTTTTAAATTATCTCTTAAAAAATTACAAACACTCTTAAATGATACTACTCCTGTATTCCAGTCAAGACAATGAAAATTTTTTATTAACCAATATGCTTCTTTTTGCTCCTTTTGTGATAAACAATTGAAATCAAAAGGAGGTTTTATAATGAAATTGATATATTGCTTAGAGTTGAAAACAATTGCAACTTCTTTAAAAATAAATTTATTTGATTCTAGTTTGAACCCTTGTAAATCAATGAAAACACGTTTGCAATACATATTTTTTTTTTTCTTATTTGTGATTTACAATTTATAAAATTTTCCGAACTTGTCCCTTTAATGGTACATATTCAATAATACGATCGTGAATGAGAATACAATAAGCTGATGTGTTTGCTGGAACATTAGTAGCTGTTTCAAATTCAATTTTAATATCAATTGATCCGCTGACAATAGATTCATTTTGATAACTAACATCTACTACTATTATTGGAACATTATTTTTAAACTCTTGAGATGTGAGAAGCGGCTGGGAGTCCCTCATATAGTAGTTTTCTTGAAACCTTAGATACATATCATATAGAATTGCATAACGTTCATTCTTAAACTTTATGTTAAGGTCATCATATGGATAAGACTCTGAATTTAAATGTACTTTTAAATTAGTCAAATCGCAGTGGATAAATTTCTTTTCATGTTGAAATGCAATCAAAACAAAACGAGGGCGTTCTCTATTCGCTGCCAGCTTAACATTCCACACATGATTTGTTGACATATTTAGTTGTGGATTTATATGACAATCCCAACTTCTAAATGCAATTGGTATTGAAGTACCACTGTTTATTATTTTTATCATATTTAATTTACTAAATTCAGATAGTTGTACATGAGGAATTCTCCACGATATACTTGAAATTGTTAATTTAGCCTTTTCGGTAGAAACAGTTGAATATACAAGATTCTCATCATTTTTATTACGTAATAGAATCAATTCATGTTTTGCGTTCAATAATATTTTGTTATAGTCTTCAGCGAATCCCAAAAACAATTTAAGTGGTACATAAAAATTAAAATAGCCATTTACGAGATCAATATCATCAATTTTATTCCATCCAGCATTTTGCATTCCATTACTATCTATTGGTGATAATGAAACCAAATTTTTAATAGTACTTGATGTTCCTAAATGTCTCGTTTGATCAATTTCAACACCATTTACTTCGTAACGGATTTCATCAAATATATGTGCTACAAAATTATTTTTTAATTTAAAGTTGGCTGCAGAAGATACTAATTTTGTATTGCTATCATCTTTAACAAATCCTTCTACATATATAAAACTTTCCGACGGCAAAACATACAAGTCCTGATTTTGTATTGTAATACGAATTTCATCGTTATTATTGTAAGATTGTAAATATGGGGTATACGTATGGTAGGCCTTTTTAATTATATTTTCATCGGACAAAGGTTTATCCAGACCATCTATTATTGAACTCATGGTTTCTTCAATTTTAAATTTAATGATTTTAGAAATTCTTTATTTGATTGCGTTAAGTTTATATTTTTTAATGAATTCTTTGAATTTAATTTATTTTTAAATATTTTGTTAGCAGAAGAAGAAGAAGAATATACTTAAAAACAAAGTATTACATTCTTCATACATACCAATTTGGTATGGCTACTTTATATGAAGAAATATTTAGCGCCTTTTTTAGAGTTGCAAACATTTTTTTGCCGCCAATAATAAAAGAGACGCCTCAGGCCATGCCAGTGATAGAAAAGTAATACAAATTTAGTGCTTTTTTATATTTACAATATATAAAAAATTAATCCCAGATTTTACTGACCAATTTGGATGAAACCAGATTTCTGGAAAATTGCGCGATGAATTTTTTGCACGGAAAGCTTTTTATATTCTATGGAACGTCTACTTTCATAATCTATTTAGTTTTTTCCTTGACGTTACCTCTAAGACCCCGAAAAAATTAATCCCAGATTTTACTGACCAATTTGGATGAAACCAGATTTCTGGAAAACTGCACGATGAATTTTTTGCACGGAAAGCTTTTTATATTCTATGGAACGTCTAATTTCATAATCTATTTAGTTTTTTCCTTGACGTTACCTCTAAGACCCCGAAAAAATTAATCCCAGATTTTACTGACCAATTTGGATGAAACCAGATTTCTGGAAAACTGCACGATGAATTTTTTGCACGGAAAGCTTTTTATATTCTATGGAACGTCTAATTTCATAATCTATTTAGTTTTTTCCTTGACGTTACCTCTAAGACCCCGAAAAAATTAATCCCAGATTTTACTGACCAATTTGGATGAAACCAGATTTCTGGAAAACTGCGCGATGAATTTTTTGCACGGATAGCTTTTTATATTCTATGGAACGTCTACTTTCATAATCTATTAAGTTTTTTCCTTGACGTTACCTCTAAGACCCCGAAAAAATAATAGACCAAACTCGGTTTAAATAGTTTTAATGTGTAGATACTTCATCATTTTATTAATCTTTTTTTTTTTTGTAAAATGTTTACGATTGTTTTTTTTTTATGATAACAAAAGTCTTTTTTTATAATAATTAAAATATGTTTTTGTAATTATAAATACATTTCTTTCAATTACTAATACATTTATTTTAATTATAAATACATTTCTTTTAATTATTTTAATACTTTTCTGTATATATATTACATTTTTATTATTGTTGATTACTTATTTTATTTAATTTTTGCGTAATTATTTGCTTAAAATTACAAATTCTTATTTTTATTCGAACGCCCTAATTTTTTAAATACCCATATTTTAAATTCCCAAATTCAAAACTCCCATCATCATTTTAATTCCTAAAAGCATTAAATTCCCATTTTCAATTGAACCCCCCAAAAGCACCACTTCAATTTCGCGTTTTCGTGGATAACTATCGACGCTATCTTGGCGCACGTGTAAGAACAATCATGTGACTGTGCTGCGGCAATTACTGTACCCAATTCGCTTTGTACCAACTAGCGGCAATTAAATTTGTATAAAGCAGGGCAATCGTGTGATTTCAGAATATTTTATTGGGACATTTTCTTTATTGTGCGTCAATAAAGCACAATCAAAATTGTGTCATATTGGTGCATTTGCGGCAACCGTGTGATCCCAGCTTTAGTATCAATTTACACGTTTCCTCTTTTGATGCTCAACTTCTTTTCAATTCCCTTTTGAAGATGTTATTATGTTCACACGCAGCAACCGGTTTCAACTTTTTTTTTTGCTTCAAAACAACAACATTTTTATTCAAAGCGAACCAAATAGAAAAAGATAAGAAAAAAAATTACATTTACAGCCATTGTTGTGCATATAACTACGAATTAGAACACAAAGCGTACTGCTCGAGTACAGATATCTCCGTACCAACCCCTTTTCTTCTTGCTTCCCTCTCATTAAAACACAAGAGTTGAGCATCAAATGATGAAACGTGTGAATGTAGACTTATACAGCACAAAAGTATTGTTGTTTCTTTTCAACCAGCTGTCCGGTAAACAAGTGACCGACTGATTCAAAAGACCCAAGTGAACGATTGAACGAAATTGAACGATGAAACTGACCGGCCGGTCGTTCATCTGACTGATCCGTTCAAGGCCTATCCAATAGGTCCGCTTACCGCTACAACAATACAACAGTACAAAAAACAACAAGCATTTTGTTTGTGTAATTTTCCTCACGGTTGTCAAAATCTTACTACTACATAGGGAAAACAAAAGGAAACACGTGTTTTGTATACATGTATAAGCAAAATGTAAACAACTTTTGACATGGTTGAGGAATAAACCAAATAAACATCTGGCTCCTAAAGCAGACCTTATGGATATACATTGAACCCGTTCAATTGAACCAGTTCGTTCATGACCGACACAACTCTAATCTCTAATGTAGCATCGGCCACAATAAATGTACCATTCACCAGGGCTGTCAGATGTGGCGATTTTCCGCCAAACATGGCGATTTATAAACCTATTTGGCGCAAAATTTTGTGTTTGACAACAAGGCGGTTTTTTTTGGAAGAATTTAATAAAGTTGGCGATTTTTAAAACGCATTTTACCTTCTTTTTAAATTATATAATAAAAATGTATGGCTATAGTTTTTTTCAAGGCGAATTCATGTATACGGTGGTGTCGATACTACAACAAGTACCAACACCAAAAACACAACAATGTATTTTTTTGTTTCTTTCGTTGATCGATATGTCAAAAACACAAGCAACTTTTGACATTTGTTTCTCTAAGAAAGAAAAAAGTAGCACAGCTGTGCTTTCAACGCCACCTGAAAAATGAATTCGCCTTGGTTTTTTCTTAAAATTTCTAACACCCAATTTACATGATGAATTTTATGACGTCCAATTTTCTTAATTCCCTTTTGAAGTTGCTACCAAAAACTACTCAAATTCATACGATGGTTTTTTTTGGACGTCTAATGTTTTTTTCATTTTCATTCTTATTTGCAACCAGGGTTGTTTTTTATTGCTTAATCGGTTATTCTGCTTTAATTAATTTTTCTTCTTAGAAAAAATATAAATAAGTTTCTGAATTAAAAATTATTTATATTTTTAAATAAAAAAATGGAGCAGATTTTTGAATTAACGGAAGTGGCAATAGAGAATTTAGATTTGGACAATAATGAAGACAAAGAAATTGTTTTGTATTTGTTGGACACTTGCCAAGGTGTATGTGATATGCAGAAAAGAAAAAAGAGGAAGTGGATCAAAGAATGGCGTAAATGTCGTGTGGAACGAGGTACGTTTTCCTTTCTTATGAAAGATCTCATGGACGACAGATCTTCATTTTTGAATTACATAAGAATGAAACCTGCAACTTTTAATTTCATTCTTTCAAAAATTCAACATGAAATAACAAAACAAGACACAGTCATGAGATGTGCAAATTACCAAACCAGATTATCCAGTTCATTTCTTTGTCGTGCAATTCCGGAAGTGTGCGAGGCAATTTGGAAGAATTTTAAAGATGAATTTTTAAAGGTGCGTAAAAACTAAAATGTTAAACTGTTTTGATGCCAAATAATAAAAAATTAAACATGGTATAAAAAATGTAGTTTTATTAAGGTACTATAGTAGTATATAGTATATTACATCTGTAAAAAATATATAAAAAGTAAACTAAAAATTGTCATCATCTAACACTCCAAGCAGTGATTGTTGCAATATGTCCACAGATGGTGATGATTGGCTCGTACATTCGGGTGTTAGGTGGTATTCTGACGATGATGATGATGGGCGAAATGTACGGATTTGTATGAATGATTATTCCGGCGGTGGCGTTATATGGGAGCAGAATGGTTGAGGCTCAGCTTGTGCATCTTGCAGTGAATATTTGCGAAGTATTTCTTGTATGCTCCACACAGCGTCCTTTCGAATTTTTTCATTTTTTAAATTTGTGATCTCAAACACCACCTGCTTACCCAGCCAATCGTAACAATTTGTTTGTTCCGATTTGTTGAGAATCAACTTCTTCACATTCTCTATTCTATCCTCAAAATTTAACGCTTTTTTCTAAAACATAAAGAAATAGAATATATTATTTAAGCAGATTCTAAGTAAAACTTTTCATTTTTGTGTACAGAAAAAGCCAAAAAGAGGAAAATTTTATGTTGCAAATTGAATATCTTCCAAATGTAAAGAAAAACGAGATATGTTTTTCTTCGTCTTCTTTCGCGCCTGAGATGCCCCACTTTCGGCACTTATAGCTTCATCAATAGTTTAAAATATTTTTCTTTATTAACATTTACAGATAAATTACACAACAAAACATAAAATTATTTTTTATTCAATAGTTTCCACAAGCAAAAAGCGAATGGGAAGCCATAGCTGATAATTTCGCAATAAAATGGCAGTTCCCTCATTGTCTAGGCGCACTGGATGGCAAGCACGTAGTTTTTCAATCTCGTCGATCAGATGGCTCATTTTTTTATAATTATAAAGGATCTAACAGCATAGTTCTGTTAGCTCTAGTCGATGCGGATTGCCGTTTTGTGTATATAGATGTTGGGTGCAACGGCCGCACGCACGACGCAGGGGTTTTGTTAAGAAGTGACCTAAAAAAATCATCGACAATGCCACACAGCACTTTCCAGAAGACAAAGTTCTGGGAAATGGAAGAAGATTGCCATATGTAATTGTGGGTGATGATGCGTTTCCACTTCAAAAACATATAATGAAGCCTTATTCCCACAAAGCTAATAAAATAGAACGACAAATTTTTAATATTCGCCTTTCACGAGCTAGACAAGTAGTAGAACGAGCTTTTGGAATAATGGCAAACCGATTTAGAATTTTTCAAACTAAAATGAATTTATCGGTAGAAAAAGTAGATCTTATTACTAAGACTTGTTGCGTGTTACACAATTTATTAAGTTACCAGAGTGAAAATTATTTGAATGAGCCTGCGCCTACTGAAAATCTAACAGCTGAAGAAACTAATGTGAGAAATACAGAAAACACCTACGGAAAAGGTGCGGCACAAAGTGTTCGTCAAGGATTTGAAGATTATTTTAATAACGAAGGAAAATTGTCTTGGTTGTATAACAAATTGTAATAAAATAACATTTCTATGTAAATATTAAATATGAGCTTAAGGTCAGTGTTTTTTAAATACTATTTTAAATAATTTTTAAAAAACACTGACCTTAAGCTCAAATTCAATATTTACATAGAGATTTAAAAACAAAAGGTCAAACAAAAACTTTGATAATATAACATTACTTTAAAAACTATATATATACATATATGTATGTAATATAAAATATTTAATATGCAAAATAAATTAAACAATTGGAGAATTGTACTTACTCTTTTCTTTAAAGGGGGTGTGTGTACATGGGTTGTAGTTGATCCGCTGGGAAACACAAAATTATTATCACTTTCATCTATCTAAATGTAAAAAACATATACATATTACGCATACACCTAATGTACAAAAAATAATGTACTTACTCTTTTATCATAAGTAGGTGTGTTGCTTACAGTTGATTCGCTGAGCAAACTTTCATCACTTTCATCAATCTAAAAGCAAGATGTATTAATCAAAAGATGTTCAAAAATTATATATATTATATATATATTATATATATATATACACATATATATATATATATATACATATATATATATTTATATATACATATATATATACGTCAGCTATGTGTACTTACCTCGGAAATGTTTGAAATATTTGATTCCGATTTTCGAACCATACAATGTGGTTTCAAAAACTCTAATTGGGTATAGTACAAAAGTTTTGGAACGTATACATCATCCGCACCAACTCCGCTTCTTTTGCTACTACAAGTTGCACGGGTTTCTTTGATGTATTGTGCCCTTAATGAATGAATTTTCTTTTTTATACATTCTGGGGTTATGTCCATGCAAAATTTTTTAAGCTCTAGGCATATGGAAAAGAGTGCATCTGATCTTTTCACACGATCTAAATAGGAAGGATGTCTTACGTTATAAAGTACTTCGTGTTGTTGGTACTGTATTATTAAACACTCAATAGTTTCCCTTGTCCACATTATTGTTCAACTGTGATTCAAGCACAAGCACTACAAAAATCAAACATGCAAATATTTGTAGGTATTCCAATAATTTTTACATACATATGTACATAATGCCGTTTGCACATGCTATTATTATTATTGTTTGAAATAATACTCACCTGTTTATTCGCTTTTTCCACAAACAAAAAGCCAACCTTCCCTTAATGGGCAGAATATTTTTTGCACAAATGTTTAATTAATTCAGTGGATTAATTAATTCTGTATTTCTAAATAGTCTCTTTAAGTATTTTAGACTATTACATTTATATTTTTAATATTTTTTATTTTATTTATTTTGAATTTCAAAAAACTGTTTTTTTTATCAGTCAAAAAGCACAATCAACTTGATGAGAATATAAAAATAAAACGTAACAGAAAGAACAGAAAAAAGTGTAAAGCTAAGTGTCAAAAAAAAACCATGAAAACAGAAATCATGTCTAATTTTCTACCCCTCTTTCTTCTCTACACCGCTTGCTTCCAAACAAAAAATGACGTCCAAAATTGGACGTCATAAAATTCATCATGTAAATTGAGTGTAACAAATTTTAAAATTGCAATCCGAATGCGATTGTTTTAGATGAAAAATTGATAATTTTGCCAGATATTTACATTGAACACATTTAAAAATTTGAAATAAAGCTTAAGCTTTATTCGATTTTCAGACATTTTCCTTACCAAAAGTTATCAATCATCTAATTTCCACCAAAAAATAAATAAATTTTTAATTTATTTTGGAAAATAAATTCTTTAAACTGAATCGCTTTTGATTGCATTTTAAATAGAATTTTTAAAATTTTAACAATAAGAGTGTATACTGGGTAGCATGCAAAAAATGGTGGATTAATAGCAAAAGTAAATCACTTAAACAGCACTAAAGCAATTAGAACGATTATAGTTAGCAGTAAGATGAAACTTAATCGTAACGTATAAGTCTGTAGAAAATTAATTTTCTTATTTTTTAACTGTACAGATTATTTTCCGTTACTGTCAGCTAACTGGGGCTTTAAAGAAATATAAATTTGTGTGTTGTGTTTTATTTATTTACCTTTAGTCATCGTCTAGACCATGGTGAAATTACTACAAGGTGGGAGCACTAGGATTTGTTGTATAACAATACAACAAAAACAGGCAAAATTGTTTGTGTAAAAAAGTTAAGTGTGTCAAAAATATGGATTTTCACCACACCAAAATATTCTTATTGAAACGTCAATTCCTTACAATATAAAGTAAAAACATTAATATTATGTTTTATATAAGAAATAGCGAGTTAAATGACTTACATACATAAATGCAGAAGTACAAGCCAACTTGCTGCAAAGTGTAAAGTGCAATCAAAGTGTGAATCAGTAGCTTTAACTTTAAGAAAAGCCTCTAAGGAAAACCTGGATTTTACAAAATTACGTTAAAATGAAAAATATTTTTATCAAAAACTGCATATCAATATCAGCTTTAATTTTAGATGTCAGTGAATACATATCGGATAAAAACAAGAATAGACAAGTTTTAGCTGCCAACATTAATCACGGAAGTAATTTTAATTATATTTCAAGCTGTTTGCAACATTTTCACAACAGAAAGTAACTTTTACAAACGATTAGTTTTAATACAACTCACAAGTTCTTTTATCATACAATACGTCCTTTTTTATGTTATATTTCAAATGCTTTTAATTATTTATTTTAAATACAATACCGAACAATTGTTTTTTTTTTATCTTACAAATTATTTTTTGAAGAAAATTAACGTTAGCAATCAATATTTTGACACTTGCTACGAATAAACAAATAATTTTGACACAATAAATCTTTCATCATGGATAAGCAAAAAATAATAGTTTCCGTAATGCTGCCACCTTCTAGTTATTTCACCATGGTCTAGACTTGTCTTTCCCTCATCCTTCTTATTTTTTGTATATAAATACAAATACACCTACAGCTAACTTCAAGTAAAAGTCTGAAAGCATAACAAGCCAAAATGGAATTACAAAGTATAAGAAACTGAGCTCCACCCCAATCTTTTCACCCCTCTCACCGATAAACTCAAGAGTTGCTGCAGTAAAAATTTAAAGTCTGGACGATGACTTAGTCATCGTCGAGACTTGCAATTTGTAAAAACTCCGCTGACACGTATTTAAACTATCAAAAGTCTAATTGAGAACTTAAAAGCAGGGTTCAGAAATATTCATACATGAATTCTAAAATTCCAACATTCATGATAAATTGACTGTAAAATGAATAGCTAAGAATTTTTTTTTATTTTTAAGCACATGAATAGTTTTGTTTTTTATTTTCCAGTTTGTACATATGCACGTATGTGAATAAAGAAAAGTACAAAATTGTAAAAACTAAAATATGAGAGGCTAATCGTTGCAGTCATTTATGTTTATAATAAAAAGAGTTCCTCTCTGTTGTGTTTTGCTTTATTCGTGTTTAAAAACACAAAATATCGTTTGCTTCATTTGTTCTTGGGCTAGATTCAGACCGTGATTTAAAAATCATGTCTTTTTTTTAATTCCTTTTGAAAGTTGCTTCCAAAATCACAACAGATTCAAACGAAGATTTTTTCCCCATGATTTTATGGTTGATTTTTTTTCCCATTCTTCTTTACTTGCTTATTTATAAAAACAAACAATTTTAATGCGCTCCATGTTTTGTATTGTAAGGAGATGTTGCCACATTGAAATAAAAAATAAAATGAAGCAACATAACAAAAATACGAATGTGTGCAAAGAAAAATATAAAAAAAGACACAGATATCAGAAAACTTGTTTTTTTCTCTACCCCTCTTGCTTTTCTACACCGTTCGCCTACAAACACAAAAAATCATGTCTTAAAAAACATGGAAAAAATCACCGTGTGAACCGCGTGTTGTTTAATAGTATTTTTAGCCTTGATTTGTACATGATAAAAATGTTTTTTTAAGCGTCGTTTATTCGTGGTTTTTTCATACATTAAGAAAATAAAAACACTTGCAACTTTATTTTGAACAATTGTAAATATAACAACAGTAGAAATTTTCAATGAATTACTTATTTTAAAAGTGTTGTGTTATGTTTTTTTTAAAACTTTAATAAAAAAAAATATAAAATAAATCATACCTATTTTTTTGTTTTTTTTTATGAGCAGTATTTTCACTTAAAAAATTTTTTTTCTCTAAATTTGCACTTCAAAAAAAAAAAAAAGACATAAAAAAACTAATCGTGCCACTAATTGTTGAAAATTTGTTTTTTTTTTCAACGTTCATAAATATTTATGTATGAATAGTAAAATTCAAACATTTATAATAAATAATTTGTCTTATCTCATGTTTTTTGTAGAAACAACACAAGAATGATATAAACACAGATTACGCATTGCGCATGTTTTTTATTATTTACAAAATTTAACTGTTTAATATTAAGTCACATCAGCACATTATACACATGTTTGTTTACTTGTGTTTCTACATTTCATTTTTAAAAGCTGAATGAGCTATTTTGGTGTCTTTGTATCATGGAAACAAAAAACAATACAAATATAAGAACAAATAAAGCAAGAGATTTTTTGTGTTTTTAAACACGAATAAAGCAAAACACAACAGAGATTATGATGTGAATAGCAAGTGTATATTTGGAAGTATGTATAAGAATGCAAGATGAGCAAAAGAAGTTAAAAAAAAAATTCTCTCATGTACAAATGTAAGAAAAAATAAATCTCTATTATTATCTCATGTGTTTTGTAGAAACGAAAAATAATGAAAATACTTTTATACAAGAACGAATAAAGCAAAATTTTTTTTGTGTTTTTAAGCACGAATAAAACAGCACACAACAGTGTATAAAATTTTTTATTCCTACCCATGAGTGAATAGTGAGTGAATATTTGGAACTCTGCTTAAAAGAGATTAATTATTGCAATTATTAAAGATATTCCACTTGTAACTTCCACAATCTTGATTCTAGGCACTATAAAGTATATATATTCTGGATCCTTATGAGAATATAAGTTCAAATCCGACCATTTGTCCATCCGTATGTTGAAATGGGGGTTCCGAAGACCCCAGGTATGATGGAGACTTGGTTTGTATATATTCATAACAGCTATGATCATTTAAATTTAGATATTGAAATTGAGTTATGAGCGCAAAACCCCGACTGCCTCTAATTTTACCCATAAATCCCTTATTATTGTTGTTTTATTTTTTCTGTATATCTAGAGAAAGGCCAGAGCCAAAGTTACAAAATTAGGAACAAGCATTTTGGCTAGCAATACACAATGGGCGGGGCAAACGTAGTGAGAGCGGCACTCCCCATACAAAAACACATACATTTCTGAATGTAGCACTCTTTTTTTAGATCTGGAGGTTAATTCTAGTGGTCGTGATCGAATACTTCTTTGATTTGAAAGCAATTTTATTATTAATTCATTAGGTCGATACTGGACGAATCGAAATTATTTTTTCAGTGTTGTAACTTATCATTTGTAGGATCAGTAAGTAAGAACAAATGGTTTCCGCCAGGGAATATGCAGCCACATAAAGACTGGTTCGTGTTGTGCTTTACATGTTTTTGTTTTGTGGTTGTATAATATTAGATAAAAAAGCGTTTATTAAGATACTTAGTTTTATATTTACAATTTAATTTTAGACAAATATACACTACCAATTTTACCTTTAGCAAAGACTCATGGTGCTCTTATACATACAAAAAGAAGAAAGCTGTAGCTATGTTATCAACTATGCATGTTCCAAAAAAACCAAAGGAGGAGTTCACAATATGGACAAACTATAAGGCGAATATTCCTGCAAATGCAGAAGAAATCGATGGATATGTAGCAGTATTAGTTGCGTCCGAGAACACAAAAATGTTTACTATTTTTTACTGAGCTTTACAGCATTTTACTAAATTGCATTCGCGTACACAAAATACAGTCAATGAGCACACATTTTGAGACCGACCAAATTTTTAAAAAAATATATCGTCATATAAAATGCAAAAGGGGCTATTATCATTTTTAAAAAATTTGCAGGAGCGAATAAAAAGGTAACTATTGTGATAACAAAAACATTTTTTCATTATAGTATCATTAATTCACAATTTGTAAGCGATATAACCCAGAAAAATTCGTTGTTATAATCACAATAGTTGCCTTTTTATTAAGTGTTTTATCTCTCCTTAACATTTTTTTTAATGATGATATCCCCTCTTACATTTTAAATGACGATATGTATGTATGTATATGTATTTTTTATATAAAGTATAATTTTTATTGGATAAAGCTATTAATCTATTTTTTTTTTTGATATACCATATATATATAAAAAAAAAGGAAAAAGTAACAAAACAAAAGGTATAAACATATAAATTCATTTAATAACGCTTATAAACTAGATTTATTAATTGAACATATGCAATAATAAATATACAGTCATGTTCTGGAAATCGAAATTGAGTAAAATTTAAAACGAAGTAAATTTTCAGTTAAATTTTCTTAAAAATGACAGTAGTTTCATGGTTTTTATAGTTATTCTAATAATCATATTCTTATTACTTCGACCTTTTTTAAATATAATATTATCTGTTCGAATAATTTAAAAAAAGATTTCCTGAAGAAGATTTCGTGTCAAATAGCAAAAACAAGGCGAATTCAATTTTAAAAAACACTCAAGAGTTCATTTTGTTTTAAAAAAGCCAATATATTACTAATTTATTTTAGAAAGATAAATATGCTGAACGTGTGCGTTGACCCAACAACGTTTGCAGGAACCGATTGTTCTATGCGGACAAAATTTCATTGAACGACTGCCTGAGGCTACTTAACACTTAAAAAATATAAGAGATATACTACAACTGAATCTTACGTCCAATCCTGCAGTTACACCCGTTGTTGAACCTGTGGTCAAAAATTTAAACACTTAGTGATGTTGTTCCCTTGATGGTTAGTATAACATTAAATTTAGTGAAGAATATATATATATATAATTGAGAACACTTGTTACCGTCACGAATATGATTCAAAGAAAAATGTCACAATTATAACAAGAAAACTATTACAAAAACAAATGAATTACAGAGTTGTGTGTTTTAAGAATTAAATTGGCGGAGTTTTTTCTTTTTTTTTTGATCTTCCTTTGCTAACCCCGCGAAGCTCTACGCTTGTCTGCAGGAAAGAAACCAGAGTCTGGCGGGAATCGAACCCGCAACCCCGGCGCTGATAGACTAGCTTACTACCAATTAGCCTACCGGGGCATCCAAGTGTCCCAACATACCGGCAGCGTTAAAAGTATCCACTTTTAAGAATTGCCAATTTCTGAATAGGTATGCGGATAACTAATCTTGCTGTTTTTATTTCAGCTACTCGCATTTTATCATCCCTTCCAGGTATAGTTGCCACAATACGTCCCTTGATCCAATGAGGCGGTGAAAGGTTATCTTCATGAATTAGGACGAGTTGTCAAGGCTTTAAATTAGAAGTTGTTTTAAACCATTTCTTGCGCTGAATCATCTCGTTTAAATAGTCTGCAGACCAACAACGCCAAAACTTTTGTTTAGCGGCATTAATACGATGCATCTTTCGAGCAAACTAATGTTCTCGTAAGGAGTGCGGCGCTCTGGAAGCGCATTCAATCAGGAAATGACCAGGTGTCAAGGCTTCGATATCATTGGGATCGCTGGATAATGTTGCAATTGGCCGAGAATTCATAATAGCTTCTATTTCTATTAAAGCGGTTGATAGTTCTTCAAACGTAAGCTTTGCTCCAACCAAAGAACGATAGAGATGGCCTTTTGCGCTTTTCACGGCGGCCTCCCTGAGGCCTCCGAAATGTGGTGCCTTTGGTGGTATAAAATGAAAGTATATAAAATGGTTTGAGCAAAGTTATTTAGTGATGATTGAAATTGTTTATTTATAAATGCATTTTTTAATTAATTTAGTTTGTTGTTGGCACCAACAAAGTTAGTTGCGTTATCGCAAAAGATATCCGACGGCAGGCCACGTCAACCGATAAGTCGCTTTAATGCTGCAATAAAGGCGTCCGCTCTTAAATCTGAAACTAGCTCAATGTGTACTGCCTTTGTTACGAAGCATATAAAAATGGCTCTATAACTTTTGACGGGTCGCTTGCCCCCTATCTTAAAGTAGGTGTCTATTGGGCCGAAAAAGTCGACCCACAACGTTGAAATGGTCTTGCTGGAGTGACACGTTCACGAGGTAAATTGCCAATTACCTGTTCCATAAGTTTAGGGTGATATTGAATACAGCTTACGCATGACCGAACCACCTTTCGTGCTAAAGCTCGGGCATTTATCAGCCAAAACGTTTGTCTTAAAAAAGCAACAAGTGGCTTTGGGCCGGCATGGTAATTTGTTATATGAATATGTCGTACATAATTTAATGCAAAATTACAATTCGGCAACAAAATTGGATGTTTCCGGTCTTTAGGTATATTTGCATTATCAAGCCGGCCTCCTACCCGAACTAGGTGAAAATTCATACTTCTATCTATAAACAACCCAAGCGACTTGAACGACGTTTTTATTTCTTTTATTTGTTTAGATAATTAAATTCTTCGGCAAAGAAGTGCTGTTGCAAATTCCACACTATGCAATGCAATGCGTGTAGTTTTTTATCCGACTGAAGTTCATTCGTATCGCGGATAGACGGAAGCTTTTTTGTAACACCAAAAAATTTACACGTAGCATTACTTTGCTTACGATTTTTGAGTATGAACTTAATTTTTCGCATAGCTCCAAAATGCAATTATTCTTGATTTCACATTTGAAAAGAGATAATCGTAGCGCTGAGTTTACGACGTCTTCATCATATTGATTAGGTGGGCTAGGCCATTCTGATTCATCTTGCTTTAAAAACTCAGGCCCCTTAAACCATGACGACTTTTTTCAAGTTTCAAGAGAGCAGCCTCGAGAAATTAGATCAGCTGGATTCAATGCTGTGGGTACATGGCGCCAAGATCCAATAGCAGTAATTTCCTGAATTACAGAAATTTGATTTCCGACAAAAGTAGCCAGAGTTGAAGAATGTAGTTGCAACCATCTTAAGACCACTGAATCAGTCCAAAAGAATGCTCGTGGGTGTAACGTTTTTAAGAATGGTACAACAGGTGAGCCCCACAAAGCTCTAGCTGAGGTATTGTACGCTTCTTTGTTGGTGCAACTCGGCTCTTTGCTGCAAAAAGTGTTGTTTTGTTGTTATACGTATTTCTGGCGCATATATAAAAGCAACAACCGTAGGCATGTATGGAGGCATCGCTAAAACCATGCAGTTCTACTTGAATATAGTTGTCATTTAGAACAAAACGAGGGATAGAAATTGTGCATTATGTTGCTTAAATCTTCAACACACCGAATAAATGAATTTGCGATGTTGGCGGGAACTTAAGTGTCCCAATCGAATTTTTGTAACCACAGATCATGCGGTAAGACTCTTGGAACTATTAAAAGGGGACATATTAACCCCATTGGGTCGAAAATCGACGCTGCAAGTGACAAAATAGCTTGTTTTAAAAACCTTTGTTCTGCTTTAAACGCGAAAAGAAACTTATCGTTTATTGGATCCCAACTTATTCCGAGTGCGCTATGAATTTGTTGCTTTTCAATATTCATGTTTTTTGGTGCAACGTCATCTGACTGGAAATCTGCATGATTTGATTGAAGTTTTGCGATCACTAGCCCACCCTTTGATAAAATAAAATAAATTTCAGCTTTGATTGTTTTTAACTCTTCTATGGTGTTTGCTCCAGTTATCATGTCATCCACATAGAAATGGTTTCGAATTTTTGTAGCGCCAGTTTTGTGCGAAGATTCAAATTTATCTGCTAAAAATTGTAGGGCACGTATAGCCAAAAAACGTGATGACGACAGACCGTATGTTATGGTGTTAAGCTGATAAACACTAACTGGTTGACTTTCATTGGGTCTCCACAAAATTTGTGTGACGGACAATGCGTTTACCTTGGCAAAACATCTAGGGAAAAAAGGGGGAAAAATCCCATCCCTGAGTGCCACCACTATTCAAGTGCTAGAAAAATGCAACCCTACGGGGTACCAAAAGAATACGACCCTATAGTCTTACATACTTGGCGTGGGTATACCGAATTCTGAAAAAAGTCATTCATTAAGCGGTAGTGAAGGTGTTCAATAAAAAATTAATTATCAAGAAAAAGAAAATCATAACTTGGATGGAACACGGAAGTAAAGGGGTATGTAGAATGGCAAAAGGAGAACAGTGTCCTTAAATTTAAGATATAAAAAGAAAAAAAATTACAATTGTAACTTTTTGTTTAGCGTAGTGCGCAATAAAAAGCATCACCTATAATCTCCGTAAGCTGAGGGTTGCGTCCATTTTGGTGCTCGAGCTTGTATTTGCATCAGGTCATATAAGGGGATTTCATTAAAGTTTAGGTCTAGATAAGGAAGATATATGCAACCCAATTTGAGTTTTGCATGCAGTCCAAGTTACAATATAAAAGGCGCCGTACTTAGGGCTCTAATACCGGACATTAGGACTTAAGAAAAGGTGGTAAAACATCTGCCACCAAGTCAGGAGAAAGACATCGACCAACCACAATTTTACCGCAGCCGCGACAACACGTGTTGCGCCTTTAAGTTGGCGGCAAGGCGCAAATGCACCCTAAACTCAAAGTTACGGCCAACACATACGCCCGAAGAGCGTATAAACGTGTGGCAATTACCACCAACAGCCAGCCGATCCACCCATACCTACCATCTACCAACAGAATACCACGTGTTGGTGAAATAGTTAATTAAAATTTACCAGCGTGATATCAACTACCAACAAAATACCACGTGTTGGTGTAATAGTGCTTTAAAATTACCAGCGTGATATCAGCCACCAACTGAATACCACGTGTTGGTGCTTTAAAATTATCAGCGTGACACCATATACCAGCAATACCACGTGTTGGTGTAATAGGCCAAAAAAAAAAATTACCAGCGCACAGTGGCGCCATTTGAGTTTTTTCGTTGCAAAAATCATATCTTTTGAACCGAATAAGATAATTGAACAGTTTAAACAGCATATGATAGATAACTGTTCAGCCTATGAAATGAGCGTTTGGAAAGGGTGCTACGCTTTGTAGGGGCCTACTTATGGGTTATCAAAGTTAAAATTAGTAGAAAAATCAATTTTATGGTAACTAAAAAAAATTTTTTTTACATTTTTAGATTGTTTTTATTTTTTTTCTTAAGGGTTTTATGTTTTAAATTATTACCCAACAAATTAAAAAAAAAATTATTTTTTTTTAAATTTATTTTTTAAATTTTCTGTAAAATATTCATCACAATTCGTAAGAGAAGGTTTATCTAAAAGACTAACCATTTCTAAACTATAATTATTTTGTAACTCTATTCGTGACTTCACATGCCGCAGGGAAGAAATAAGTGGATCGGAAGATGCTGCCAACATGTTGAAGAGGTCCTCATTTTGCCTCACCCTTGATGCTTTGAATGTGTTCTGCAATCTATATTTTTTATAAAATTTGTTAAGAGACTCCTGTGCTTCTTCAGAAAGCTCTCCAATTGGCAAAGACTGGTACTCAATTATATCTTTACCATGCGCCAATATTTTATGGACGGTCGGGGTCAACTTCTTCTGTGGATACATTTCTGCTAAAAGAGATGCAGTTTTCAACGCATATTCTCCATATTTTGTAGAATTGACATTTTCTTTGCAGTTTAAAACATCCAAGATCGTTCCCAATCTTTTCACGATTTGATTGTCAATTCCAATGATTCTAGTTACTGCCTCATCATTTTCAAAAAATCTCCTAGAAGTGTTTCCATCGTTTGAGTTACCGTATCCGTGCTTGGGACAGTCTACTTTTAGTCCAACTTGTTTAAAAAAGCATCCTGTATTTGCTTCTTTCTGATCTTTTCCTTATCCTTTATTGATGTATTTTCATCGAAGTTTTCTTCCTCTTGTGGTAGGGTATATGCCAGTTTTAGCAAGAATTCCATACACCTTATCCTTGCGTGCAATGGTGACATTCCATATTCGTAATTCTCCTCATTTGTAGAATCGTTTAAATTACCAAAGTTCTTCTGACAAATAATAATATAAAATCGATAAAAAAAATATAAAAATAAAACGAAAAAAGGGGTTTAAATAGGTTTTTGCTAAATTTTTACCTCCAATATAATTCTGTCTATATATATGTATATGATTACTAATTGAAATATGTTATAATTAAGCAGAAAAAGATACTAATCTTAAACTCTTTACAACTAATTATATAAAATTGAGATGTAACATATTATATATGAAATAAATTGAATTGAATTGAAAAAAGTTCTTCTGACTCTTTTTGCAAATCGGGCATGACATTGTTGAGGTTGTTCCTGTCAGTTCGTTTACGACTTTTCCGTCAACCATGGTCAGGTGGAACTCGTAATTGCATTCAATATATTTTCCTTCTCCAATTTGCAGCTTTGTAGGCTTAATCTTGCTTATTTGTTCTTTAATGTCCTTCACCGTAGTCCTTATGAGTTCTGCCGATTCCCTTGCAAACTGAAACATTATTGGTCGGCAATAATGCACTGATGACGGACGTGGATTTTTCCAGTGTAGGGAATCATCCGATTTTAGCCGCAAAGGAACAACAGATGCCATAAACATATTTCCGTCCGATATTGTAGCGTCATCGGGAGATATCCTTTGCTTATAAACGCTTTGTCCGGATGATCCATCGCAGCCTCATTTGCTGATCAATGTCAACTTCTCAGGAAGAATTTTCACTTCCGTGAAAAACTTTGGTGCGGTTGACTTTCTAAACAGTTCAAATAATTTTAAATTGTACAACGCCATGTTTTCAGTACTTAAATTGTTAAATGGTTTCAGTAATTGTTGCGCCAACTTTCAGGCGTAGACTAATCCAGGCATTATGCTTATTTTGCAATATATAGGCTTATGCTACCATGCCTAAAAATTTACCTGTTCCCTGCATACATATGAATTTATGCTGAATAATGCAATTTTGATATTATGCACATGTCCAAATAAGATTTGTGCCTACCTGTAGGGACCATAAGTCAATATTGTTCCTGACCATTTGTACGCCAAAGTATTGTTTATGTGAGGTACGTACCTGCTAATATAATAACTATTAGATCAAACTACTGTCAGTCAAAACATATAAGGGATGGACGCCATACAATTTCTGCAACCATGTCTTTTTAAACTTTTTTACCTCTAGAAGCCAAACGGGCACGTACGGGCAGATAAAACCTTTTGAGTTATGTAAAGAAATAATCAAAGAACAGGTTTTGCAAATATGGCAAATATAGAAAAATATAGTTTTTTTTTATTTTCCGTCGAAGTTGAAAAATAGTGAAAAAACGGATAGTTTTTAAATAGTGATTTACCAGGAGAAACACAAAGCAAACAGTTAATTTTTTTTTATCATTATACATTTAATAAATACATCAATCAATACAAATAAAAAATAAGGCGATTCGTTACCTATTTTTCGTGATATTACACCTGAAATCGCAACAAATTGACTAAAAATTGTGTGTTTTTTTGAAAACCGAAAGTCGGTCAACTTTGAACGGTTATATCTTCTAAACTAAAAATGTGATATTATTAAGAGTGGCATATTTGAAATCGTTGAAAAGTTTCCTATAACATGGGTTTATTCAAAACTTCGTCGGCATTCATGAAAATTTTGATTTTTGCAACATCGCTTGCTCTACGGGCGCCACTGTGCAGCGTGATATCAACTACCAACAGAATACCACGTGTTGGTGAAATAGTTTATTAAAATTTACCAGCGTGATATCAACTACCAACAAAATACCACGTGTTGGTGCTTTAAAATTATCAGCGTGACACCATCCACCAGCAATACCACGTGTTGGTGTAATAGTGCATTAAAAATTACCAGCGTGATACCATCTACCTATGGAATACTCACCCTAGATTCGGGGACATAAGATAAGTGTGAAAAATAATTATTATATTGTCATTTTATATTTGAGTAACGAAACCAAAATTTTAATATAACCATACAAATCAAATTTGGATTTGGTTGGGTGCACTGGAACTGGATTTAATTGACCGCATTAAATTTGAGTCCGATTGTACCAGTCAAATTTAGATTTGATCCTTGCAAACCAAATTTAAATTCGGCTGTAAATAACATCTTGAGGAAAAAGGTTTTTATTTGTAGAAAAGTGAGAAAAAAAGACAAACTAATGTTAGGTGGTTAGATTAACTAAATTTAAAAATAATTCTGAGTACTAGTTCTAAAAATCTAAATTTAATTAAACAAATTAAATTTAAACATAATTATACGAACTAAATTTATAGATCTAAAATTTAATTAAATTAACTAAATTTGGATATATTTCTGCAAACTAAATTTAATTAAACAAATTACATTTAAATAGAATTTTGCGAACCGAACTCATAAACCTAAATTAAATTTAAATATAATTATGCGAACTAAATTTTTTAAGCTAGGATTTAATTAAATTAACGGAATTTGGATATAATTTTGCGAACTAGATTGGTAAATCTAAATTTAATTAAACAAATTGAATTTAAATGTAATTCTGCGATCTAAATCTATAAAGCTAGATTTAATTAAAAAAATTAAATTTAAAGGTAATTTTGCAAACCGAACTTACAAATCTAGATTTAATTAAACAGAGTAAAATTTAAAGGTGACTTTGCGAACCGAACTTATAAATTTAGGTTTAATTAAACAAATTAAATTTAAATGTAATTTTTCAAACCGAACTTACAATTCTAGATTTAATTGAACAAATTAAATTTAAATGTAATTTTGCGAACTAAATTTATATTCATTTAAGCTGACTAAAGTTAAACATAATTACACCAACTAAACTTAGGCGTAACTCTTCAAATTGAATTAGAATTTGAACAATTGAAACAAAAATTTCAATTCTTTCACTGGTCTATAAAAAAAACCAGACATAAAGACATAGTTAAGTATGTAAGATAGGAACTAAATATATAATAAATACTTAAGAGGCTAAAATAAGAAACTAAATAAATAACAATATAATTTTAAATAAATAACTGAGCAACACTTATAGAAATAATTAGAATAACCGGAACTTAAATAATCCTTTTTAAACATAGCTAAATAATCATTTTTTTTTGCACACGTAACTTTGGTAGCATGGTCAACCCTGCGGCGAAAATAGAATACAATTAGTCCCCTTTTAGACAGGCAAAGTTTACTTTGACAAAGTCTGTTGAATTCTCTTTTAAAACTTTGTTTGGTGCTCAGACACACAAAGTTTAATTTGACAAATTTTTGTTTTCTCTTGTTTGAATATAATATATAAACAGCGTTGCCAGAATGATGATTTTTTCATATTTTGGATTATTTTTTTAAACAAAACTATGATTAAAGATTTTTTTCTCAAATGATGATTTATTATTTTTAGAAATTCTGATTTTTACTTTAATTTTGCTTATACAAAATACACGATTATTTAAACAGTCACTTTTTAAAGCAATGAAGTTTTGCATCAGCTTGATGCGCATTGGTGCTGCACACTTTTGTACCCAGTATCTTGAATACACAAAATTGCATCATTATTTCTGAACATAAAAAATATTAAAAAAGTCATATTATAACCTTTAAAATATTATAACATTTAAAACAAAAACAAATTCTAAAAAGTTTGTTCTTGTTTTAAATGTATTTGTACGAAGTAAATAATTCTATCGCACATCGGAAATTGGCAGTTAGAATATTGATAAAAAAAAAATATTTGTGAAAAGAAATGTATTTTTATAAAGTTTCATATACTGACGAATTATGTGTTTATGTATTTCAATTTAAATAATAAGAAGTATGTTTTTATAAAACATTAATAATTCTTCCTATTTTGCCCTTGTTTTAAAAAATTTAAATGACAATTTTCATTCCAAAGATTCTGGTAACGCTGTATATAAATATAAAGTTGCAGCCAACTACAGGTATAATCTACGAACGAAAAACAAAACTAGTTTGTGAGTACAGCAAAGTATGTACTCCCCCGGTATGCTCTTTTCCCTTCTCTTCTATAAACTCAATACTTTGCAAAGTAAATTTTGCTTGTCTGAAAGGGGTCTTAGAATAACTAATACAAATATTTTTTTTGGTATAAACTTACCTGATGTCATCCGGATCCGTTTACTAATACTGTTTTTTTTTGCCTACCATCCGAATTGAGACCCAAAAGTGGTTGAAAGACTCCTAATGCGAAATTTTATACTTTTGGGTTATTTTTAAACTTTTCCACGGAAAGAAAACAATGTAAACAACCGATGTTTTTTATTTGTGACAATAAAATATTATAGGGTGACTAATGTAAAACCTGATAGATAAATAAAATAAGAAAATAAAACAAAACGAAAAGAAAAATCAGCAGTGTTGCCAGCGGTTTTTATTCTCTCGGTATAAATAGCCGGGTTTTTTTATTACAGAGTTGCCATTACGTAGACAAAAAAGGTCACGTAACAGTTATTTATTTAATGTTATCATTGACCTTTAAAGAAAAAACCTGACATCACTAATTTTGTATAAAAATATTTGTATCTTTATTATCTTTAAGTAGAATTAAAAAGGCTAATAAAACATTATTGTATAATTTTTTTTGTAATGATAAGAAAAAATTTAGAAATGTTTTAAATTAATTGCATTTGGTGCATTACGATTTGGGGCATTACTCGAGATAATTTTTTTTTTGCAGGCAATGAGTAGTGCCACGGATGGCAGTAAAATGTCATAGAAGGAGAAGAGATACTGCAGGACTCATTCGACGAGAAGACCGCTAAAAATCTACATATGTGAATAGAAACCGTGAAGAGAAAAATTTTCGTCTAGCATTGGCAGGACAAAAATAAAGTATTAGTATAAGATTTGATTAATTTTTGTTAGTTCATATTTAATATATGAAGATTCAATAAATAAATAATGAAAAAAAAAAATAGGAGGTGGAGGAGGCAGCCTGTCCAGGACATAAACATATAGTCCTGAAGACTTGAGGCAATCTTGTCGAAAACTGCGGTCAAGTTTTCAATATTATCAATCGACAATCGGTCTTTGTTCAATGTTTTTTTTTGTTTTCTATCGCTTCGGTATATCAACAGCTTTCTTTTTTTTAGGCACGAATTAAATTGTGTATGTGTGAGTAGATGGACGCGAACCCCCCCTTTCCGGCGAGCTTCAGCCCAAACACCAGCGTGCCATTGTCCATCGCGAAGCGAATTTAAGGTTTTGATTTGCGTCAAAACGTTTCTCAAAATGAAAATCACTCAATCACTCCCAGCACATCACACACAAAGTGGCGCCCAACGTGGGGCCCGAAAGGGATTTAACCCTTCGGTTTAAACTTATTTAGCCTGGAGGTGTTTTAATTCTTCTTTTATGGTTTCCACACCTTTGAAAGTTTCAGGATAAAATTTTCAACCCAGTAACTTGTTTTTTTATACTTTTGACGATTGTCCCGGAAGGTGTTAATACACACCATTCCTGCGTTGCGACGGCATCGTATAGAGAAGTTAGGTATTGGGGATCTCGGTTATCTGACCTTATTGAGGACGACCTATGTCCTGGAAGGTGTAAAGCAAACACCAAGCCCGAGATGCTCTGGCATCCGACATGAGAGACGAGAACTGAGGGAGTCGAATGGATCGAGCCGAATCGAATCCGTAACGAAAAACCTGATGCATCGGCTATATAGCTAGGCGATCAGACGTTTTCATTATTGGAGGAGAGGAAAGGAAAGTCTACGAGATTCACTCTATGTCGTTTTGTCTTGTGTATTCGTTTGAAGTTGATTGATAAAGGAAAACTTGTTGATTACAACACTTAGCGCACTATCCGAGTAAAATATTATTTTTTTTGACATGATTGATTCGTAAAGCTTTTATCATACTTGGACATCGTATGATTTTTTTTTATTCTCAAATCTGAGTACAAAATATTTAATGACTTAATGCTCGAGTAAGAATGTTACTTTTCGCCACTACGTTTTGTTACCAAATTTTCAACTAGAATATATTTCGTATACTTATATTAAATTAACATACATATTTTAAAACAAACTAACCCGTTAGTAGCAGTTAATAACTCAGTAAAATAACAATATTTTTTCTTGAAATTTATGAACACATATGATAAACTTATAACTAACATTAATTAGTTTAGTTAACAAATAAAAATATAATCTTTCAAATTAATTATTAACCTGATTATCTACCTAAATAGGCATTAAAGTCTTCAATATTTTTTTTACAAATTGATTTGTTCCTATATTAATATATATCGGATAATACCTTTTTGTTGATATATGATAATAGGCAATGATCATCATAATAGGACTTTTTATATAACATTTTTTTTTGATATTGGCTAAATACATTTTGAATCGAATTCCGTATCCATTAAAGATTAATGATTTTGGCAAACGTTTATTAAGGAAAATTGACAAAAGTGCTTTTGCTTGGTAAACTGCTGTTAAATTTAAAATCTTTTCATGAACTTAGGCAATGAAATTTTCTTAAATCTTGGTTTTTGATTTTCTTTGTTTGATATTGGAATTGCAGAATTGCATAATAATTACAATTCAACATACATTTGGATTTCTTTTGGTACAATTGATATTTTCTTATACAGATAAGTTCGTATACAGATAAGGGAATAACATTTTCTTAGATTTTATTTGTTTTAGGATATTGGGATTGTGAAATTTTATGACAATTTTTGACCACATTTACATTTGAGTATTTTTTTTTTATTATTGAATTTTTATAATTGGTTTCCTGACTTGGGAGCGTAGTTTTCTCCAGGGTTAATCCGTTTTGGGAAGTTTCCACCATCGGTGTTAGTTGGGTATAGTCGATAGATTTTTTTTTTTTGAGTACGGTTTTGGGCCAAGGATGAGTACCAGGCAACTTCGATCATCCAGTAGAAACCAGGCCAGCAGCAACGACGAGATTCCAACCACTACGACAACCACGGTAACCAATCAAAACACAGCACCTATAGTTTCGACGAACGTGGTAACTCCATTACTGTCGATTAGATTCCCTCCCGGATTTGGACCACAAATCCATTCGTCTCCTGATAGCTTTGATACTATACGTACACCGACCTACAGTAGCATAACTGCCAGGGAAATAAGCGGACAGACAGGCGACCATGGTACTCGTGATTTTGATTTAAGGAACATGTATAGGAATAATTTACCCCCTGTTGGTGAGGAAGTTGACCCTGAAATAGTTATTACCGAGGAAGGATTGACGCTGAGGGACTATGTCAGTGCATCGGTGGGAGCTGCGCAAGCTGCGATTATGAGTGAGGTTCAGAATATGCAACTTATGCTACCTCAATTGATAAGGGAGTCTTTGCGTTCCGAACGCGGCATCTCTTATGAGAACGCAACGCTTCGTAATAATGGGCCCTTGGACCCACCGCGAGCTTATCATACCCCTTTCAATAGTAATGTCATTCCACCGCAAGCACCACGTTTTGCACAGAATAACCCGCAAATGTTTCAACATCAGCGACAGCGCCAACCCAACCTAGGGCAACCCGTATTCAACAACACACCTCATAATTTTGCCGAACAATACCCCGGTTTTGGAAATTCACCTCCGTACCAAGGCTTTAAACCGATAACTCCAAATCAACTGGAAAAATGGGGAATAAGGTACGATGGTACTAACAAGTCGTTGACGGTGGAAGACTTTGTATTTAGGGTTGAAGCATTGAAACACGATTATAACTGTTCATGGGAAGTTTTAATGAAAGGTTTTAATCACTTAGTCACGGGAGAGGCGAGCAACTGGTTCTGGTCCTTTAGAATGAAGCATCCGATATGCGACTGGCATACTTTTAAACACCATATAATAAAAAAATTCAGAAGAGCGAGCAGGTAAAAATTGTTAAAGACAACTTGAAAGACGGATTGGCTCAACTGGTTTTCCCCATTAGGATTGACAGCCTGGATCAGCTACTGGAAGAGTGCAAAAGGGCAGAAAGAAATATTGCCAAGCGAACTTCGAACCGTATGCCTTTAGGTCATTCGCGACGGGTGTATGAAATGGATTGGAGCGACCAAGAGCAGATAGATGAGCAGGCACAGCAGGTTGAGGCACTCCAAAGGGACAATTTTCCAGCGAAAAACCTCACGTGTTGGAACTGTAAAGCCCCTGGACGCTCCTTCATTGAATGTCCCGTGGTACAACGAAATGTATTTTGCTACAAATGTGGGTTCGAGGACGTAACTAGCCCAAATTGCCCCAGATGTGCGGGAAACAGCAAATTGAGCATGCGGAAAACTGGGGCGGCGTGTTCAAACCTAACTCCTTCCCAGTTAAATATAACTTTTTAAATTTCATGTTAACTGGACAAGACCAACCCAACGAAATGATCGACTCAAGCTCAACCCCAGACAACATCCAGATAAAGAAAACGCCAAGGACGATGAAGACTCAGAAATTAGATGTACAAATGAATACTTGCAAACAAACAATAACTCAAGGCCACAAGGTCTCAATCGCAGTCTATCATATGAACAGCGTCTGGTTAACTACAACCAAAGTCGTTCCGAAATTTTTACAGATTATTTACCCGTAATTAGCAATAAAACCCGAAAAACCCGAGAAAGATACGCCTCAAGAAAAGAAGAGAGAAAAGTAATAGCATCCACGGTGATAGGTAGCGAAGACGATATTAGACCCTATATGACAGTCGAGATTAATGATTCTCAATATCAAGGCCTGTTAGATAGTGGAGCCTCTGTAAGTTGCCTTGGCCGAAACTGTATAGAAAACGTGGAACAAATGAAGGCGAAAATACTTGACTTTAAACGACAATTGATTATTGGCAAAATCTTAGTAAAAATTAAGTATGGGAATAAATTGGTGGAAATTATGCTATACCTAGTTCCAAACTTAAGTCAGGAACTGATATTAGGTTATAATTTTTGGAAAAAAATAGGCTTGAAGGTTTCTTTTGAAAACAATATGGTCAACGAAATTTCTCCGATCAGGAAGAGTCCAAGCAGCACCAATTAACGTCACGTCAACGAAGAATTTTGGAAAATGTCAAATTATAATTTCGTTGTTACACGCAGTATGGCCTAGGAAGAACGGAAATTGAAAAACTCACGATAGACACGGGAGATGCACCGGCCAAAAAAATGAGACACTACCCTGTGAGCCCAGCCGTGCAAAAACTGATCTACGCTGAACTTGACAGGATGATAGAGCTGGACGTCATTGAAGTAGCCACTGGAGCTGAGTGGAACAATCGCATGACCTTGGTCATTAAGCCCAACAAGAACAGGCTTTGCCTTGACGCCCGGGAGCTCAATAAGGTTACGAGGAAGGATGCATACCCCCTGCTCAATATAGATGAATTATTGGCAAGGTTAGGAGATACACATTTTATCTCATCGATCGACCTCAAGGACGCGTTGTGGCAAATCCCTCTGGATGAGGAAAGCAGACCGAAGACAGTGTTCACGGTTCCGGGCCGGCCTCAGTATCAATTCAAAATGATGCCGTTTGGACTGTGTAACGCTGCCCAGAGGCTTTGTCGGTTGGTGGACAGAGTGGTGCCATCTGAGCTCAAGGATAGGGTGTTCATCTACTTGGACGATTTATTGGTGGTGTCCTCAAACTTTGAAGACCATATGGACATGCTTCGTATCGTGGGACAGAAATTAACACAATCAGGGCTTACCATAAGCATGCAGAAATCAAAATTTTGTTACCGGGAATTGAAGTACTCGGGTTATATAGTTGGCGGCGGAAAACTGAAACCAGACGAGGAGAAGGTAAGGGCGATCTTAGATATTAACCCTCCGAAGAACCAAAAAGAGGTTAGAAGATTTTTGGGCACAGTGGGATGGTACCGGCGGTTCATTAACGATTTTTCTACCCTTACGGCACCTTTGACAGATGCACTTAAAAAAAACCGAAATTTAATTTTACGCCGGAGGCAACAAAATCTTTTGAAGAGCTCAAGCGTCGGTAAGTACCCGATCTGAAAGTAGAGGATGGTATTATTTATAAAAGGGTAAGATTTAATAGAAATGGAGTCGAAGGAGAGGATGACTGTTGGAAGATATGGGTGCCGTCCGAGTTGACGGAGAGTTTAATTCAAAGAGCACATGTGGACAATACCTCACATGGAGGCGTGGTGAAAACGCTTTTCAATATCCGTGAATATTTTTATTGGCCTTCCATGACGAGACAAATAAGGGATTTTGTTGCAAATTGTCCCATGGGAAACGAAGTAAAGACCCAGAGACCCTTCCAGAAAATCTATGTCGATTTCCTGGGGCCATATCCGCGAACTAAAATGGTAACAATTATATTTTTATCGTCTTAGATCACAAAACTAAATTTGTTCTGCTGAAAGCCTTGTCCAAAGCTACCACAAAGGTGGTGATTGGGTTTCTTCGAGATGAGGCATTTTATAAATTTGGAGTGCCGGAGGTATTACATTCCGATAACGGCAAACAATTCGTCTCAGAAGCTTTCAGGGAATTCTTGGGAAAGTTTGGTGTTAGGCACCTGCGTAGCCCCATTTATTCACCCCAGGCTAACGCCAGTGAGAGAGTGAACCAGACAATACTGAGTTCAATTAGAAGTTTCCTGGACAATGATCAAACTAAATGGGACGAAAACTTGTCAAAAATCGAATGTTCACTTCGCTCTTCGGTTCATTCGTCTACTGGTATTACACGCTATTTTGCATTGACAGGCTACAACATGATCACTCATGCTGACGCGTACGAGATATTGAGAAAACTTAGATCATCTAAAGAGGGAGAAATCCTGATACTACCTAAGTCCTCACAAATGCAATTAGTTCACCAAAAAGTGAATGAAAAACTTCATGATGCATATCTACGTAACGTCAAATCCTATAACCTCAAGAGTAGGGATATAAAATATAAACCCGGTCAGGAAGTCTTTAGAAAAAATTTCGTACAGAGTACATTTTCTAAGGGCATAAATGCGAAACTTTGTAGGCCCTGGCTGAAGTGTAGGATAAGGAGAGCAGTAGGTCGTAGTCAGTACGAGGTAGAAAATCTCAAGGGACAGTTAATAGGAGTGATACACGCGCAGCACTTGAAGCAATAGCTGGTGGGTGTCGAGAAATGGCAAGGGAGTTACCAGATCGTCCGGTTTCCCAACTCTTTTCACTCCACGGGTGGGCGAAGAGAGCTGGCTTTGTGACGGACACTGCGTTTACCTTGGCAAGACATCTAGGGAAAAGGGGGAAAAAAACCCCATCCCTGATTGCCACCACTATTCAAGTGCCAGAATGGTTGGGTACAAAATAGTGTGGAGAATCCATGTCGGGTTCAGGAATGAGTGACATATGTCCCATTTGCTCGTATTCAGACATAAATTGGACATATTGGTTTTGATTCCCTCTGTAGTCTTGTTTGCTGATAGCTTTGGCTTTTCTAAAATTATTTAGGAGAACGTTTCCTGATGATCTGGCCTAAGCAACCAGTGAAATGCGCATAGGAACAGCTTATCCTCCAACAATAAATTTCAGTATTTTTATCAATTATTAAAAAAAGGGAATTAAGCACAACAAACAAAATCTTTTTATAAATGATGGTATTCCCAAAGGCAACTTTGATGGTGCATATTTGAAATATGTTCAAGAAAAATTAGTGATTTGTTATTGTTACGCTCATCAAGACGTTTAATTGCTTTGTTGTAGTTTTCGCCTGTTACTTTAAAAGCACGTATTGCATCAATGGCTTGGCCAGATACAAAATGTAACAAATGATTGAATCTCTCAATCTCAGACAAAGACGAGTCATTATGTACCAATTGCTTGAAAGTTGAGATAATTTTTATACGAGGCATACTTTCCATCTAAATTAGGTAAATGTTATTTTGGCAATTTTGAATTTGTATTTGCTGGGATCGCAAACAATGCTTCCGTTGCCCTCTTATAATTGTTACCCACTATATCAATAATTTTTGATTTCGTTAAAATGCACAATTCTTCAACATCAGCTCTTACATTATTATTAGTGTTGAGATTTTCTATGTCACTTTGTATAGAGAGCAGTTGCTTAAAGTAAGCCTCAACTAAACTCGACCTGCATTCGAGTTCTGACGCACTCATTGTTACGTTTACTAAGTTTGTTTGTTCGAGTGACATTTGCCTTAACAGACGCACGTTGTCTCTGAAGAGACTCAAAATTACTCATGGTAATAATTGAAGAGTACGAATCTGCTAATATTTATAACAAGATAACAAAAGAAACGGAGTAATTTCAGTGCAAAAAAAATATTTCTTTCTCCGTATATTTATCCAAACTATTGAAGGGCAAACGGTCAACTGTAAGCCTATTGCAAGGGATTGTTCACTGACGGGGGCGCCGGGTGTAACAAGCAACACAAACGAGAAGCACAAATTTTGCTAAATAATTTAAAGCCGTTATGTAGAATTTTGTTGTTGGGATTTTTATTTTATATACATATATACTTGCTTGTGGCTTCTACCTTCTCTGTATGTCTTACAGCCATACCTAAACAAGAGCGGAACGCGTTTTCTAGCTGTCAAAAATCCTCATGCCCATACAATTTGTATGTAGCATACCGAAACAACGCGACGGCAACGCAACGGTAGCGCTTTGCAATTGGAAAATCCGATTTTGACAGCGCGTTAATTAAACAGGGCTGCTATATTTGTTGTTTTGACAACCCTGTTTTTATTGTTTGATAATAAATAATGGCAAATTAGCTATTTTTAGGTCAAACTAGCGGTTTTAATTCAATTTCTTATGTCTTTTATGAGGGTTTTAGTCGGCACGAAAGTTAACACTACTGTTTATGGCACAACGCGGCATATCAGCGTAAAAGCTACGCTGAAGAAAACGTTCCGCCTTCCGCTCTTGTTTAGGTACGGCTGTTAGGGTTTAAAGAAAGAGAAGTACTAATGTTGACCTTCTATATTAAGTATCCTTGAGCGGATGGTATATGGGATTTTTGGCAGTGATGAATATCCTCGAGCGGATAGTATGTGATGTTGCCGGCGGCGATAAATTTCTCCAGAGTTGGATGATTGTAAAATGGCTGATTTTTGTTAGCTCTTGATTGGGATTAATTAAAATAAATCCAGCTATTATTTGGGTTTGTAGTTAAATAGTCGATTTAGTATTTAGGTTGTGCCTGTGACCTGTGGTCAAAAATTTAAACACTTAGTGATGTTGTTGCCTTGATGGTTAGTATAACACAAAATTTATTGAAGAATATATTCATAATATAAATTTTTTTTTTTATTTCAGTTTAAAATTTTATTGTACAAACTTTTCTTATACTAGACCTGCAAAGCTTTAAGCTTGTCCGCAGGAGGTAATATATATAAAAATTCATTTTAGCTATTAATTTGCATACATACATATACTTATACACTATATACATATTTATAGATTTTTTTTTTATTCTTTTTATTATTTTGATGCATTTTTGAATAATTAAGAAATACAGAGTTAGAAATTAAAATTCATTGCAAACTTATTAAATGATTTTTTATCAATTTATTTTTTTTAACTCATTTTTCATATTAATAATATCTGTTGGTATTTTGTTGAGAACTGTTGGCAGCATTACATTAAGGGTGCTTCTCCCGTACTCATTTTTAAAACGGGCTACTTTAAGTCCACGTTCACGTTGTCTTGTATTATGTCCATGATCAATGTGTTGTATAAATCTGGTGTCATTGGAAAATTCCTTGATTATAGTCGCGTGGTATATATTTTTCACGTTAAGTATATGAAGATCTTTGGCAAGATTTGTTGAAGTTTTACGGTGCCGATTTTGAATGTTCGTGTTATCTATGTTATTTGCATTGCTTGTATGAATTATGTTTGTTGTATTGTTAATGTATGCGCTTTCTTGTGTTAAATTGTTGTTGTTATTCGTATTTGCAGAGTTATTGACATAATTACTTAAGTATTTTTGAGTATCTGATTTTGTGTTTTTTGTAGCGTGCTGCTATATTTAACGTTTCCCCATGCGGTTATTCCGTGGCGAATATATGATTCAGCCAAAGAGAAATAGGCTTGACGTAATACATCATAAGTAGAACAATTACTAAGGTGATATAACATATATACGGATTGACGAAGTTTTTTTTGTAGGTTCTCAATGTGCGTTTTCCAATTGAATTTGTGATCAACATATGCTCCAAGATATTTGTACGAGTAAACCATTTCTATAATAGTTGAGCAATTGTCATTTAAGTTTGTATTATGAGTTGCTTGTTTATGTAGACATTCTGTATTATGAAATTTTAATTCTATATGTGAGTGAACTAGGTGACTAGGTTTGATGTGCATTATTTTTGTCTTGCTTGCGTAAATAATAAGGCCATTGTCGTGGCTCCATTTCACAGCAATATCTAGTTGTCTTTGCATCGTTTCTAAAGCGTTTTCTATATTTTTAGCTATAGTTAGCTACAATTATGGCAGTATCATCCGCATACGCAAAAGTTGTTCCTTCCTTCAAGCATTTCATCATTTCGTTTGCGTAAAGTATATACAGAAGTGGTCCTAGTTTGGATCCTTGTGGCACTCCGCAATCATTTAATACCTTGCAACTTAAGGTGTTGTTGATTTTAACACGATATGACCTACACTTTAGGTAATTTTCAAACCATTTTAATGTGCTTCCTCTTATACCATTTCTTTCGAGAGTTTGAATCATCTTGCTATGCGATAGTGAGTCAAATGCTTTACTAAAATCAATGTTTAAAACCAGAACATGCCTATCTTTGCTTAAACACTCATTTATGTAAGAAGAGAAATTTTCCTAAAAGCTTATTTATATTTTTTTCCTTTTGGAATCCGTACTGATTAGCCTCAATAATTTTATATTTTTGTAAAAAATTTCTTAGTCTCCTTACAACAATTTCTTCCAGAATTTTATCTATTACAGATAAGATAGAAATAGGCCTATAATTGTTTACATTTGTTTTTTCTCCACACATTGAGAACACTTGTTACAGTTACGAATATGATACAAAGAAAAATGTCATAATTATAACAAGAAAACTATTACAAAAACAAATGAATTACAGAGTTGTGTGTTTTAAGAATTAAATTGAAGAAGTATCCCAACATGCTCCGTATATTTGTAAGTTGATTGGCTTCTAATGTTTATGCCTGAAAGAACTTTAAAGGAAATTAAAGGTAGTTCTTCGAGCTTTTATTATCTCAACAGCTAATATCATTATGCATTAACACTATGGCTGAATTTAAATTGAGCTATTATACATCAATAAACTAAAGCATACTTTATGGGTTAAAAATAATAATAATAACACTATTATGTTATACAGTTATTTATAACAATTATAACATTACATATGTACTAGAAAATTCTGTACAGTGGTTTTACATTAGAAATATGCGTAACTTATACAATAAAAATTTAAACAAATAAAATTATGTACTAGCAAATACAAAATACCTAATAAATTAAACTTATTCTTAAATAAAGTTACTTTCGTAACAGTATATTAATCTGTTTGTGCCCATTTAGACAGGGAAACATTTGGAAGGGAAACATTTTGTTTGGAGCAAATTACGGATGGGGAAGAAAGAATGGTTTTTGTGTTCGGTACTAGGCGACACGCTTTGTTCTCATTTTCTTTGTTGACATTTGCTTTGCTTTTTGACAAAAAAAGCAACAATATTTATAGAATGTTACTGGCAACATGTTCGCCTGTGTGACCGCGATTGAAAAAACAAAAGAGAATTCCAGATGTTCGCTCGTCTAAACTCGTACCTTTAATATCAATTGTCGAAACTACTGCTAGGTTTTACAAGAATAATAAAGGAAAAATAAATTATAAAGAGTTTAAAGTGATTTATCATTATATTTCAGTGGTGCCACTATCATTTTTAATTTTTATAACTTAACAACAAGCATTATTGCAGACTCGCACACAAACTTAATTTAAGCCTTTAAAAACAAATGAATTTATTAAAAAACATTTTAAATATTTTAATTTTGTTGTTTTTGGAATTCATACAGAATATCATCTTCACGGCAGGTTGAATAAAAAAATCCTAATATACTGTAGAATCGCGAAAAAGTAAACCGAAATGTCCTAATCGTACCGCCTGGTTTCAAGTTCACAATTGCTCTTGAACTACAATAATACAAATGTCATGTATTATGTGCTACATATGACATTTGTCAGAAAATTAGTTCTTCAAAAATTTTTAGATAGCGAATTCTGTGTATTTTCTAAACTATTGCCAGCCATCCATTACTGACATTATTGTCGTTTCAGGTTGCAGTTACACGAACTCGCGCTTAGCTATTGATATTGAAATTAGAACAGTCATTGCGTAATTACGTGTTCGTTGCTTCAAGATCGCCATATTTCGGTCTATGCAATGTTTTCCTGTGTGCTTTTTCCTATGTATTCTTCAAAGCCCCGAGAATTTTGTGACGTTTCGTTTTAATTTTTGAAATGGCTACTTCTGATATACAATAATACAACGCCCATAGTTTTTCTTTAATGTGTTTCTCAATTTTGTTTAAACTCTAAACTTTCGGCTTAAAATTTAATCTGATGTATTATCGTTTGTACAAATCAGTACTTTTTTTTAATACCATCTGAAAAGTTAACTTAGAGTTAACGTTTTAGAGCGGTACAGAGGCGCAAAAAATTTGGTTAACTGTACCGTAAGATTAACTTTATCGCGATTCTACTGTAATTTTTTGGTTCAACGCACTGAGTTTATGAATTATAGGTCGTAAAAGTTTCAGAGCACTTTCTCAATAATATAGGAAGAAAAAAAATTTTATCTGAATCTTTAAAGTATTGGTATCAAAATAAAGTCTTTCGAAACACATTTCGGATGATGTATTAAATATACCGATTTATTAACCCCTTAAGAGCATTTATCTTAACATGTTGTCGATATGTTTAATAATATTTCCTCAAATAGAATATGTTATAAATAACACTTCAAGTTTTTGTATGCTTTATTTTTAAAGTTATTAGGGTTAAAAAAATTTTATTTTGGAAAACTACACAATTTATTTAAAAGTTTGAGTTAAAATATATAGTGGTAATAGTTTATGCACTTGTTACATATTTAAATATAGTAATATGTAAATATTTGAAAAGTGTTCCGGAAGGCCGAAACCCCGCAATACAGAAAAACTTGATAAATCGAAGCCCTAATAACTTTGGTAACATGTGTATATTATTGTTAAATAATTATTGTTATATCGACATAATTTAAAGTTAGAGCCAATTTTGTAAAAAAAAAGTCAGTCAAGAAGTATGAGTATTTGAAATGGGCTCTTAATGGGTATTTTGAAACTTTTACGACCTATAGCTCTTAAACTAAGATCGTGGGGGTGACAAACATCTTCCTATATAACTTCTTTTAAGGATACTAAAAAGTAATAATAATATAGATTTGGTGGTGAGCCGCACTTATGTTATTGTTTTAATCCGGTTCTTTGCTGTTTTTTTAAGCACTAATTCTTCTAATTTTTGATTATATTAGCAACACTCTTTCTGTTTTGTAGCGTACAAAAATAGAAATTATTTTAATTTGACTACAACGACAAAATTAGCATAGACAACAACCTGCAGCCATGAAGCCGTGTCGTCTCTAAACTAATCATTTCCGCATACACACATGTATTCTATTTTAAACATATTGAAGTCGGTAGCATGCTGTCTTGAATGTGTTTAAAGCATTACAATTGAATTTAATATCACTATTTTTGGGTTCTAACGACCAAACTTTTTCTTAAGGAGGTAAATAATGAAAGGCGATTTTAAGGGGTTAAGTACTGATTGCAATTATGATGACACTATGTGATTTTGGTGCGGGTTTGCGTTGAGGGTGGCCCGTCCCAAAAAACTGATTGCGATTTGAATTAAAACAAGAAGAGTAATAGGACTTTTAAAGATTAATTTTAATCATCTTTTTGAATCCCATTTTCTTCTGTTTTAGTTTTTGCTCTTTTAAACGTTTATTCAAGTGCCTTATACGAAAGTGAATACGACACTTGAAAAAAAGCTTATTTTTCTGAAGACCTCGATAAATTCGCTTTCCTTCATCAGTCGTTCATGAAGGCATTTTGAATGGGAAATTTCAAGCCCATTTATTTTACAAAAAAATGCCCTCAAGAGCTTTAATTTGTTTCACAAATGACCAAACTGGTCGATAGCTGGCCGACATATGTATAAGAATTTTCATGACGTAGGTGCTCTTCAAGGTGAAGCTTTCGAATGATGTACCCTGATATGTACTCTAACGCATCCTCTTTAAGAGCACCTATATCTGGAAAATTGGTTATATCTAGGTCGTCCAGTGTATCGGGTTCTGCTTCACTCTCGTCGTCTTCAGTTAGGTCCGGAGACTTTTCGATGGTTCGTCTTGACTCTTTTAAAAATTTCTTTAATTTAAATTAACCGTGATACTTACAAATGTCTTAAAATTATATTTATCGTTAAACTTATTATCTATAAAAATAAATTAAATTTAAATTGACCGTTCAACTTAATTACGTTTTAATTATTAATCAAAATTTAATTTATCGTTAAACTTATTATCTATCAAAAATTAATTAAATTTAAAGTCACCGTTGAACTTAATAACGTCTTAAATATTAATCAAAATTAAATTTATCGTAAAACGTATAACATATCTGTACAAAATTATTTAAATTTACCGTGGAACTTAAATATTTATTAGAAATGTTTAATACTACCGATTTTTTATTTACCGTTTGTGCAGTGGATAACACAGCGCAAAGAAAATCTAACCAATATTGTTATCATTTATCCTCGGCAAAAAAAAAAGATGCAAGAGGTTTAAAAATATGATTACAATGTAAACGTTTGTGTTTTTATATAAACACTTACCTGGCGAAATATTTAATTCTCTCCCTAACTTACGGTTAGTGGGCCCCATGTCACATACCATTTCAACAACTAGAAACCCTACCTTATGCAGTTCTGCCGTTATGTTTCCTTTAAGTTCGACAGTCATTTGGCAGTCGAAATTATAAAAAACCGGCTGCTTCCACGATTTACGAAGACCTTGAACCATAACCTCTTGCACGTAATTTACTGGCGTTCTCACTGCGTCAGCAACTTCAACATACTCAAAGGTTTCCACCACCTTCATCTCGTCAAAAACTAATACACAAATTTTATCCTCGGGATCAAGGTCGGTAATTTTACGCATAAAGTCTATGGCTGTTGTGAGAATACCTTCCCTGAGGTTGGCTTTGCGACTCCAGCGCTGCAACGTCGAAACGTGAGGTAGTGGAAACCCTTTTCTATGTAAATGGCTATATGCTCTGGGGCCGGCAGCTTGCAGACAAATTGCGCTGGAAATATCTGGCCATCTCCAATTAATGTTGCCAGAAAACATCATTTTGCGGACGTGCCCATTCGTAAAAGTTTTGCGCATTGCGTCCATGACTGCATTCGCCTTGGCCAAATTACATTTCAGCTTTCAATGTAACTGGGACTTTTTGGACAGCAATAAAAATATTATTGTTTGTAAAAGAAATTTAATATTTTTGGCAATAAGAAAAAAGTGCATAAGTCAATTTTTTTAGTTTTGTAGGAAAGACATTTGTAACTTTAACGGTAATGATCGACACTTCTGCTATTTTTTCTGTTATTTTTTAAAGCCTTTATTTCTAAATATTTATCATGTGCAACAGTTATTGTACTTTGGAAGAAGGCAACCAAAAAGTCATGTATAACTCAAAAAAAAAAATAAAATCGTTCATAATAATTAATACTTTGCCAATGTGTCAATTTGGCTTAAGTCAAGATATATAAATAATTTTAAATTTGTTAGGATATCATATTTTAGAATTCTATAAGAAACGTACATACTTAGTTTGGGTTTTCTTGTAATTTTCTATTAGTAGCAAACACTACCAAGGACTGATCCATTGCACGCTCTTCACAGAATGCAACGGGATTGTTGTAGACTGGCATGGGGGTTATGTTTATCACAGGATTGTAAAATAACGAATATAAAAAGTTTCGTGTTTCGGGCAATCTATAATTATTATAATAATGCACAAAACATATTTTTTTAAAGCCATATAAGTTCTAATTTTTAAAACATTTGCTTACTCTGGTACAGCATCCGGCAACAATGCAATGTTTTTTTGGTCGGGCATACTATATATACATTATATATTTATTATAGAATTTTACATAATAATAATACCCAATATATATTTATAACAATCTATTAAAAATGTAGTTTATCAAAATATTTTCTTGCATTGGCACAGCATCCGGCAACAATGAGGCACTTTTTTGTAACCTTATAATGTTTGTTGGAGCAAAATAGTCAGCGCAAATAACTGCATGTTGGGAGAAGTCCAGACTACAAATTTAGCTCCACTTGAACCTACGGTTATCATTGGGCACACTGAAGATGCTACCATTTCCAGGGTTTTGCTGCTTTTTGCATATACAACAACTTTTCATGTTTTTAATTTTATTTATATTTTAACTTCTTTTTTTTTCTTAATAAACACTTTTTATGTTTGTTTGTTAACTGTACTTAACCCTTTTTTATATTTTATTCACTTTTCACTTTTATTTTTTGCAATAAATAATTTTTCACTTTGAAGGTTTTTTTTTAATTGTATTTCGAAAAACGTCCACTTACAATGTAAACATAAACATCTTTTGACATTATTTCTACATAATTATGAAAAAAAAAAAAATTAAACAACTTTTGACATTTCTATACCCAATTATGCAAGAAAAAGTAGCACAGATGTGTTTTCAACACCACCTGAAAGTAAATTCGCCTTGCTTGCTACTAAAGCTTCGTACAGACGGTGCAGCGTTGCTTAAATTGTATTAAAACTTACAAAAAATGTATCGCAACTGTGTGAACATTGTAAGCTCATTTGTATATGGCAGACCTGAGATGTTAAAGTTGGTACAATTGTACTTTTTTTGGTTCATTTTGACCTACTAAAGTACCGTGGTACTACCGTGACTCATTTGGTACAATTTAAAAATTTATCATAGTTCCCCCTTTTTCAATTTTTAGTATAGCAAACAAATTATTGAGTACTTTTCAATATATTTATTTTTTTAATTATTATTTCTTTCATCAGGATTTAAAAAAATCCTTCTGTTAAATTGCATTTTTTATTTATGAAATATGCACTTAAAATTATTGACATGGTTAATTTAGAAATTCAATCAGAAGATGCTCGAATGCATGTTTTTTTACAAAGGCTAACTTTTTTGTTCCGCCAAATAGCACGTAATTTCATGAATAAAAATTTCACTTAATTTCATGAATAAAAATGTTTTGGATGAATGTGATATCTCTATCGTAGACCTTTACAAAAATCACATGCCCTTTGAAGAAATTTATTGCGGAACAGAAGTTGCTTTATATATCTCTACAAATAACATCAATATTGATATTGTTAAAGAAATGAAAGAAAATGCAAAACAACTAAAAATTAATAGATTTTAATATAAAAGTATATGTAAATGCATATGTACATACACACAGAAAAAAATAATGTAAAATTGTCTAAAACGAGGTTGATTTTAATTTTTTTTCGGTAGTGATTTTGCTTATTAGTTATTTCATGTTAAGTTAATCTGATTTAACAATAACTTGCGAATAACATTTTTTCTTTTAAAATAACTTTAATTCATATCAATTTAACATTCCAGTAAAATTGCGAAAATGACACTGATATTGAAATAACACTACGTATCACGTTGAATGAAAATCGTTTAAAAATTAAAAAAATGTAAATTTAATGTAGAAGCAATTTAATTTGAGTATGAAATAACAGTGAGAAGCTTCAGGGACAAAATATGTTTCTGTTTGAGAATGATTGTAAACCCTTACCCTCCGAACTATAGAGGGAAAGAAAGAATGTTATTATTTATTTTCCTGTTGCACATGTTTCACTTTGTTGTTTTCTCCGATGTTTATAGAAGCACTAATAATTTAAAGACGCCAGCAGAAAAGGCTCGATATGTTTTCGTCATCATTCTGCTTCGAAAATTTGATGTATATAAAATACTTGAATTTTTCTTCTTATTATAAATTTTTTAAAATATGAAAACAAAGAATTTGTTTTGCTTCTTGTAGTGTTGTTGTTGTTTCCACACAAAACACGTAAGACAGGATTTTAGGATTCAATATTGCAAAATGTTATTTTAACTTCTTTCATTAAAAATAGTTTTAAATAAAGTTCGTTCTTTTGCAGAATTTTACTTTGATTTTCAATCAACATTGGACCTTGTTAATTTGACATTTGCTTTTTTTTTTGCTGTGTCTATGTATGTACATACATAAGCTTGCTAGGAATGTATTAATTTTTACCCATTGGAAGCAGCCTCCATTTTTTGCAAAGTTTCAGAGCATCTTTTTATTTTCGTAGTTCAAACGCATTCAAAATTACATGTTTGAAGAATAATAATATTTTTCCAATAAAAACATGAACAAAAAAGAACAATATATTTAATGTGTACACTGTATGTAGAATTTGTAGTCAATATTTAAAAAAAAGTCGCCCTTGATTTTTTTACAAGTAAGCATAAAAAGAAAAGAGTACTAAAATTGGCGTGGGGGTACTTTGGTATATATGAAAAAAAAAAAAAACGTACTGAAAATAGTACCCTAGTACTGAATTTTCCATCACTGATACACAAGAAGTTGTAACGACAAAAAAAATCGTACTATGTAAACATTAGACCGACTTCAAAGAAGAAACGACAATAATCGCATCGACAAAAGTCCCCTTTCAGACAGGCAAAGTTTACTTTGACAAAGTCTGTTGAATTCTCTTTTAAACTTTGTTTGGTGCTCACACACACAAAGTTTAATTTGACAAATTTTTGTTTTCTCTTGTTTGAATATAATATATAAACAGCGTTGCCAGAATGATGATTTTATCATATTTTGGATTATTTTTTTTAACAAAAATATGATTAAAGATTTTTATCTCAAATGATGATTTTTTATTTTTAGAAATTCTGATTTTTACTTTAATTTTGCTTATACAAAATACACGATTAATTAAACAGTCAATTTTTAAAACAATGAAGTTTTGCATCAGCTTGTTGTGTGTTGGTGGTGAACACTTTTGTACCCAGTATCTAGAATACACAAAATTGCATCATTATTTCTGGACATAAAAATATTAAAAAAGGCATATTATAACCTATTTCCAATGTGCGAAAGAATTCCTTCTTTCAAACAACTACATTTAAAACAAAAACAAATTCTAAAAACTTTGTTTTAAATGTATTTGTAAAGGTACGTTCAGACTGATGAAATATTTGAAAGCAAACATCAAATATTTCATTAACGTAGTCTGAACACAAAATATTTTTGAGTATCAAATAAAATAACAGCTGATTTTGAGCAAATAAAAGTATTTGTCGGCAAGCAAATATTTGTCCAATGTGAACATAGTGTGAACACAAAAAATCAAATATTTTAGTAATTTTTGAGAAAACATTTATTTGATATTACAAAAAAAATTGTAAGAGCAAACAACGACAAATAATTTTAGCCATGTTCCGGATAGATGCAATTTTTCCTGTAAGTTTTCGGATTCTTTACAATTTTAAAGATTTTTTATAATTATTAGACTTTGCTATCGTGCCGCTATTAGCAAATTTTTGCGAATTACCGCTAATTTAGCAATTTTGATAGAATTTTTTCCATTCCTTATAGTTTTAGGCACTTTTACTAAATTTTATGACTTGTTTGAAATATTAAAATGGTTCGCGAATTTTCGCTATTTTTGCAACATTTTTTTTTTGGTTTTTCCCCTACATTTTGTTTTTTAACCGATTTAGCAATTTGTTTCCAAGTAAGCTATTTTTCGCGAATTTTAGCCATGCTCGCGAAGAAGCGATTTTTACTGTGAATCTTTAGAGCTTTAACGATTTTTAATAATTATTAGGCTTTGCTATCATACCGCTATTAGCAAATTTTTGCCAATTTCCGCTAATTTAGCAATTTTTATCGAATTTTTGCCATTCCTTATAGTTTTAGGCACTTTTAATAAATTTTATGTCATGCTTGAAATATCTAAATTTTTCGCGAATTTTCGCTATTTTTGCAAACATTTTTTCTCGACATTTTGTTTTTTAACTGATTCAGCGACTTCAAATATATTTAATGGTTTGTTTCCAACTTTGCAATTTTTCACAAATTTTAGCCATGTTCCCGTTACCCAGTGGCTTCCATTTTTTTCTTCTTCTACATTCTCCTGTTCTAACACTAAAAGAGATGCTGATCCGCAGAATAAAATAAATAAATTAGCTTTTGCGCTCATTTTTACCATTTGAGAAATATATTTTTATTTTTGAACACTTTCATTAAATAATTATTTGATGCAAATATTTCTTTTAGTCTGAACGCATGGCAAACATGAATTAACCTATTTTATTTAACACTGTTTGCCAACTGTTTCATCAAACAAAAATTATCAAATATTTGAGCTTAGTTTGAACATTAACAAAATATTTTTTTGTTTCACACAGTTTGAAGCAAATATCAGAACAAATATTTTCGTTAAATATTTCATTAGTCTGAACGTACCTTAAGAAGTAAATAATTCTTTCGCACATCGGAAATAGGCAGTTAGAATATTGATAAAAAAAATATTTGTGAAAAGAAAAAATGTATTTTTATAAAGTTTCATATACTGACGAATTATGTGTATATGTATTTCAATTTAAATAATAAGAAGTATGGTTTTATAAAAAATTAATAATTCTTACTATTTTGCCTTTGTTTTAAAAAATTTAAATTAAGAAAAAAAAATTTAAGATTTTCCTCTTCAAAATATGATTTCTTTCGCCATATGACAATTTTTATTCCAAAGATTCTGGTAACGCTGTTTATAAATATAAAGTAAATCTACGAACGAAAACAAAACGAATTTGTGAGTACAGCAAAGTATGTACTCTCCCGCTATGCTGTTTTCCCTTCTTTTCTATAAACTCAAGACTTTGCAAAGTAAACTTTGCTTGTCTGAAAGGGGCCAAAGAAAATAATTGAATTATGCTTTGATTTTGTATGTTTTACATAAAAAAACAATTCGATTGTCATTAAATTTCAACAAATTCGTTTTATGTCACCAAATTTCGTGAAGGTCGGTCCATAATTTACCTACGGCACTATATTAAGACCTCTTTTGGAAATCATGTTAAAAATGGCTAAAAGCCTAACAAATAATGCTTTTGTGGTGAAATTTAGCATAATCAACTTTCATAAGACTCCAAATCACACAAGTAGATTAAACAGCAAAGCTTAATAATATTGTTGTAAAATTCAGGTCACTAAAGTTTGCTACATATCATTAATTAACCGTTGGCCCTATTTAAATCCCATTCTTCAAAATCAGCTTAACAATCCTTAAGCTGCAGAAAATTTCAATATTGTGTTGAAATTTAGTTGGACAAAACAACTTAAGACACGAGTCCCACATAGATTTACTTAAATTAAAACAAAAGTTATTCTTCAAACTTTCCCGGGAATTCCCGTGACGGGGACAACATTTTGTGCTGGTAGGTCCAAAATTAACCATAGGTCCCATCTAAACCCCCTTCCTTAAATCGGTTAGTGGCAAACAAATCTCATATAGATGAATTTATATAAATAATATTCGGCACAAATAATTTTAATATGATTCTTAATCTCATAGCATAATTCGGTTCTGGCGACCATGTTTGGTATAGGGTTTTAAAATTTACAATTTATTGTAAAAAATGGTTAATCTTGTGAAAAGTATATAAAAAAAACTATTTTAAACAAAAAAAAAAAAAAAAAAAGACATAAGCTGCTCCACGAGAGTCAGTCAATTATAAAATATTATAAGATTAACATAAATACGTGTTATTCTTATGAAATATTAAGATTAACTTGAAGAAATGTATTATCCTATTCTGTCGACGTTCTTTCAAATAATATATGAGATGTTATCGCTGTTGTAGACTCGGTTTAAAGTATTTACTATTTGTTATTTAGTTCTCAACACAAAACCCCTCTTCAACATACATATTTTTCAATTTATATCTTATATGTAATATTCAAAAACGTACTGCATTCGATGCGAGTAGACGTGTATTTTTCTAGCGCTTAAACACAATACGTGAAAAACGGTGAAAGCTAATATAATTATAACGCATAAAAATCAATTAAAAAATACTATAACATTGAATTTATTTTAATAATATAAGCTAAAAATCAAAAATTCATATCAATATACATATGTGAATCTCATTAAAATCAAAATTTTTGTTTTAATTTTAATTTCGTTTTATCTTGTTTTATTTTGAAATATTTATTTGGGGTATTCACAAGGTGTGCTATCATGGTTTATTGTCATAATGTTCTAACATTTTACAATGGTTTAAAAATATTGTTGTTGGTTTGTAAACAAAAAGTGTCTTAAATAAATAGAACGTTGCTTGCTATGTTTATTGTGCTGTCGTAATTAATTGCACATTAAATTATGAGGGGTTGCTCACAACAGTCGTATTTTTTCATGTTATTATTTTAAGACATATGACTTTATGACACCTTGTGCATCCCCCAATTGTAAAAACATTTAAAAACTTTACTAAAACTCAGATCAACATTCTACAACAATAAAAACCACGATTATATGCAAAAATTTTAATAATAACAATAAAAAAAAACTTGAAAATTTAAGCGAACATACTCAACATCAATAAAAGTGTAAACATTAACAAAAATAAACGAGCAACAACTAAACATTTGGGGTATTCACAAGGTGTGCTATCATGGTTTATTGTCATAATGTTCTAACAATGGTTTAAAAATATTGTTGTTGGTTTGTAAACAAAAAGAGTCTTTAATAAATAGAACGTTGCTTGCTATGTTTATAGTGCTGTCTTAATTAATAGCACATTAAATTATGAGGGGTTACTCACAACAGTCGTATTTTTTCATGTTATTATTTTAAGACATATGACTTTATGACACCTTGTGAATCCCCCAATTATGTATAAATCAACTACTCCTATGCAAAAGAGATTGAGAGAAGTGATCGATACTTCTTTAAATGAAAACACACCAACAACTTCTCGTCGTACAAGCCCTGCGCCCCTAACTAGCTCTCCGTTAAAATTTATACAAGTATTGGATAATCGTTTCGAAAAATTAACTCAAAATTTACAAAGTACTATTGAATCCATGAAACAAAGAAAACAAGATAGTGCATTGCGCAGGTCCGTTAACTTTTTACTCTCATTTTGACGTCATTTTTACGCAACTGTAGTAAAGAGAATGAAATGTAAACAAACATTCAGCATAGCACATACACGTGTTTGTGTGATCATGTTTGTGCTCATTTGCTACTATGACGTACATGCGCAGAAAAACAATGGTTTTTTAAATTTTATTGCACTATCTTGTTTTCTTTGTTTCATGTATTGAATCAATGTTCCGTGAGTGTGAAGATCGTCTCCTAAGAGAGATAGACAAAAGACTAAACATTTCAATGAGTGACTTAAATAATTTATCAGAAAGAGTGTCAACTCTTGAATGTATAGTGCAAGAAATAAAAAATACAGAGCCGGAAAACTCTGTAGCTCTGAGAAATGAAAATGATGAGCTTAAAAAAGAAATTGAACTTTTAAAAATTTTTGCTAGGAAACAAGAAAATTCCATAGTGGCAAATGATATCCGTATAAATAATATTCCGTACAGTAATAATGAAGATCTTTTTGATATATATAAAAAAATATGTGAATCAATTGATATAATGCCCCCAATTATTAAAGAAATATATCGTGTTAGAATCAATAAAAACAATAACTATATAAATAAACAGCAGGGCATTAATAAAGCAGCGGATGCTGCTATTATTGTAAAATTCACCAGTCCGTATGATAGAAACTATGTTCTTAAATCAATTAAAAGTCACATCAAGTTAAAAAAAGATTCGCTGCGTTTAAATCTTATTGGCTTTAATTGTTCGACACCATTCTACATTAATGAAAATCTCACTCCTGAAAATCATAAAACTTTCCTACGAGCACATCGATTGAAAACGGACAAGATGGTTTCAGCAGCTTTTACATTCCGTGGAATCGTCTACGTGAAAACTTTTGAAATTGATGAGCCAATACGAATTGATCAGATGAATGATCTGAACCAGTTTTTTCGGCCACATAATAATACACCACATATACTATAAGCTACACAAATTTATAGTTTCCTTGCCAATTACACATTACTTTGTCAGTTATATATTTTCAAAATCTGTGACTTCAATTAATATTATTTTATTTGTATAATTAAGTCTTACAAAATTTATTCAAAATGTTAATTGCTTTCATTGCTGTTATTATAATTATTTATTATGACACAGAACTCTATTGATATGAGGGTTGGATCTAGGGACAACTTAAGCACTATGGTCAAAATACTCGCCAAAAATGTTTCTGGACTTCAAATCTGTCACATAAATGCGCAGAGCTTAAACAACAAAATGGATGAGTTCCGAGAACTTTTTGAAAACAGTAAAATAGATGTCATATGTGTCTCAGAGACATGGTTTTACCCGGATGTTCATAGTAATATGTACAATTTAAATGGATATAATCTTTTTCGTGTCGATAGATCAACAAATGCTGGTGGTGTTGCAACATATATAAAAACAAATATAACATGTAAAGAAAAGTGTAAACATTTCGCCACAGATAACATAGAGTACATACTAGTCGAAATCTCTAACAACACTGAAAAGCTGCTGGTTGGGACCATGTACAGACCTAATAGTAACATCAACATGGATCATATACTAGAAACGCTGAGCACGTGTACTTTTGGGTATGATCATGTAGTGATCTTGTTAGACAATAGCCTTGTTGAAGATATGTGCTCAATTGGACTTCATATAGTTAATTATAGAATCCCAACTCATTTTACGACAACCTCAAGCACATTGCTGGATCTCTGCTTTACTAGAAACAACTCATTTCTGCTTCTATTCGACCAGTTATCAGCATCCATGTTCTCCAAACATGATTTGTTGTTTCTATGTTATGACTTTAATATTGTATATGACACTACACCACAATTACTGGAATATAGAGATTACAAAAATATCGACTTTCATTCTCTCGATACTGAGTTATCATCCTTAAATTGGAATGATATTTTCTATATGGCTACTGTTGATGAACAATTAAATTTTCTTCATTACAATTTGATATATCTCTTTAATAAATATGTACCTTTAAAAGCAAAAGTTATACGAAATGAGAAACCATGGTTTACATCCGCGATAAAAACTCTAATTGAGTGCAGAAATCATGCGTACAAAAGGTGGAAACGTTTCAGAATACCAGAATTATATAGTATCTTTAAAAATGCGAGGGCTGCCGTAAATCTAAAAATCAGAATGGCTAAGTCAAAGTTCTATCACAATAAATTTCAAACATATATTGACTTTGGAAGAAAATGGAGGGAAATTCGTAAAATGGATTTAGTAAATTGTAGGAATGCCGCTGCACAGATCCTTGACGTGAAAGAATTAATCTCTCAATTTGCTAGTACACGTATGCCCCCAATAAACATAAATTTTTATGATAGCTTGGGCCGTAATCAAAACCAAACAACTATCTTTAATTTTACACACGTTACTAAGGAAAATGTACTTGAATCACTTCTTCATGTCAAATCTAATGCCGTTGGTTTTGATGGATTGCATCAAAAGTTTATCAAGCTTACTCTTCCCTACACACTAACCCACTTAACTCATTTGTTCAACACGATCATCACAACGTCTACGTTCCCGTCTGATTGGAAACATGCAAAAATTATACCGATCTTGAAATCTGATTAGAGCTACCGACCAATTTCAATTTTGCCTTATCTGTCAAAAGTGTGTGAGAAATTAATTCACTCGCAAATAAGCCACTACCTGTATGCAAACACCATGTTAAATGATAGGCAATCTGGATTTAGACCAAAGCACACTACTACTCTGATTGATATCACGGAGGAAATAAGATGCCAAATTGATAAACCTCATATGATATCATTTCTAATACAGCTTGATCACTCTAAAACCTTTGATACATTCTCTGTCTAAAATTAAAGCACATGTGCAATTTCTCATCAACAGCACTAAAACTGTTAAGGTCATATCTAAGTCCCAGATATCAAAGTGTTTCATACGAAACAAATATCTCTGAACTTTGCTTAATACATAGAGGCGTGCCTCAGGGTTCAATATTAGGGCCACTATTGTATTCAATATACGCTAATGATCTGCCCTTACAAGTAAAACATTGTAATATTCAAATGTATGCTGACGACGCACAGTGGCTGAAAATCGTTTTTCATCGGCCAAAAATCTGTAACTTTTTAACCGATAGAGATAATTTTTGCAGGAGAGAAGACTTCTTGAACTTTTTTGCAGTGTTAATTTTGTTAAAATCGCTTCAGTAGTTGTTGAGAAATTTAAGGTCAAAGTTGAACTTTTGATGTTTTTTAGCATTTAGTATGAAAATGCTAATGATTGAGATTGAGAATTATGGTATTTTTTATTCAAAAAGTGGGATGTTTTTCTGCCCACTGTTTTAAGAACTTTTTAATCTACATAACTGCCAAATTTCATTAATATATCTTTGTTCATGTCAGATTTATAGAATGTCAAACCTTAAAATTATTATTTTTTACTCATGTTGAAAGCCCTTTTATTCATTTACACTATATAAATAATAAGTTAAATGTTTGACATTCTATAAATCTAACATGAATAAAGGTATCATAATGAATTTTGGCAGTTATGTAGATTAAAAAGTTCTTAAAACAGTGGACTGAAAAACATCCCCATTTTTGATTAAGAAATACCCAAATTCCCAATCCCGGAAAACGGCTTTAAATTTTTTTTTTTTTTTGTTCAAAAAAGGCAATACAATTTACCACTCGATATTGATCAGAATTTTCTAGAAAATAATGGACATATTAGAAAACATTACTGTTCTAATTGTATAAAAATCGGTGTGTTGAATTATTAGAATTTTTTACTCAAATTTTTTTTTTTTTTTAGTTTGAAAAATTTGATTTGGAATAGGGCATATGGGAGTAAAGATGTTAAACTGACTAAAAATTGCTTCTTCAAGCATACTCATAATGTTTTCTTTCGAAAAATATAAACATTTTTATCAAAAATTATTTTTGGGAATGAAATATTTTATTAATTAATTCATTTATTAATGATGTGCTAATAATCCCAATTTTTTTAAATGAAAACACTGAAATTTATTGTTGTGGGAAAGCTAGTTCCTATGCGCATTTCGCTGGTTGCTTAGGCCAGCTCGTCAGGAAACTTTTTCCAAATACTTTAGAAAAGCTAAAAATATTATACAAGTAAGACCATAAAGTGAATAAGAATTTTAAAACACTCTGGTCTTAAATGTAACAATATCAAAGCTTCAACAAAGTCACAACAATAAACCGTCAATTTTTTCTTTCTTACATTCCCCTACAATTGGCTGGGTTTTTTCCAACACAAATTGTAGTTGTAAGAGGATAGAAAAAGTTTCCTGACGAGCTGGCCTAAGCAACCAACGAAATGCGCATAGGAACTAGCTTTCCCACAACAATAAATTTCAGTGTTTTCATTTAAAAAAATTGGGATTATTAGCACATCATTAATAAATGAATTAATTAATAAAATATTTCATTCCCAAAAATAATTTTTGATAATAAATTTGCATGTGCCCGGCAAATAAAAAACTGAAATGGCAAGCTGCTTTATTTAAGCATCTTGTTTTTTTAATTTTGTTTTTTTTCTTTCTATCAACATACATATTTTTCAATTTATATCTTATATGTAATATTCAAAAACGTACTGCATTCGATGCGAGTAGACGTGTATTTTTCTAGCGCTTAAACACAATACGTGAAAAACGGTGAAAGCTAATATAATTATAACGCATAAAAATCAATTAAAAAATACTATAACATTGAATTTATTTTAATAATATAAGCTAAAAATCAAAAATTCATATCAATATACATATGTGAATCTCATTAAAATCAAAATTTTTGTTTTAATTTTAATTTCGTTTTATCTTGTTTTATTTTGAAATATTTATTTGGGGTATTCACAAGGTGTGCTATCATGGTTTATTGTCATAATGTTCTAACATTTTACAATGGTTTAAAAATATTGTTGTTGGTTTGTAAACAAAAAGTGTCTTAAATAAATAGAACGTTGCTTGCTATGTTTATTGTGCTGTCGTAATTAATTGCACATTAAATTATGAGGGGTTGCTCACAACAGTCGTATTTTTTCATGTTATTATTTTAAGACATATGACTTTATGACACCTTGTGCATCCCCCAATTGTAAAAACATTTAAAAACTTTACTAAAACTCGGATCAACATTCTACAACAATAAAAACCACGATTATATGCAAAAATTTTAATAATAACAATAAAAAAAAACTTGAAAATTTAAGCGAACATACTCAACATCAATAAAAGTGTAAACATTAACAAAAATAAACGAGCAACAACTAAACATTTGGGGTATTCACAAGGTGTGCTATCATGGTTTATTGTCATAATGTTCTAACAATGGTTTAAAAATATTGTTGTTGGTTTGTAAACAAAAAGAGTCTTTAATAAATAGAACGTTGCTTGCTATGTTTATAGTGCTGTCGTAATTAATAGCACATTAAATTATGAGGGGTTACTCACAACAGTCGTATTTTTTCATGTTATTATTTTAAGACATATGACTTTATGACACCTTGTGAATCCCCCAATTATGTATAAATCAACTACTCCTATGCAAAAGAGATTGAGAGAAGTGATCGATACTTCTTTAAATGAAAACACACCAACAACTTCTCGTCGTACAAGCCCTGCGCCCCTAACTAGCTCTCCGTTAAAATTTATACAAGTATTGGATAATCGTTTCGAAAAATTAACTCAAAATTTACAAAGTACTATTGAATCCATGAAACAAAGAAAACAAGATAGTGCATTGCGCAGGTCCGTTAACTTTTTACTCTCATTTTGACGTCATTTTTACGCAACTGTAGTAAAGAGAATGAAATGTAAACAAACATTCAGCATAGCACATACACGTGTTTGTGTGATCATGTTTGTGCTCATTTGCTACTATGACGTACATGCGCAGAAAAACAATGGTTTTTTAAATTTTATTGCACTATCTTGTTTTCTTTGTTTCATGTATTGAATCAATGTTCCGTGAGTGTGAAGATCGTCTCCTAAGAGAGATAGACAAAAGACTAAACATTTCAATGAGTGACTTAAATAATTTATCAGAAAGAGTGTCAACTCTTGAATGTATAGTGCAAGAAATAAAAAATACAGAGCCGGAAAACTCTGTAGCTCTGAGAAATGAAAATGATGAGCTTAAAAAAGAAATTGAACTTTTAAAAATTTTTGCTAGGAAACAAGAAAATTCCATAGTGGCAAATGATATCCGTATAAATAATATTCCGTACAGTAATAATGAAGATCTTTTTGATATATATAAAAAAATATGTGAATCAATTGATATAATGCCCCCAATTATTAAAGAAATATATCGTGTTAGAATCAATAAAAACAATAACTATATAAATAAACAGCAGGGCATTAATAAAGCAGCGGATGCTGCTATTATTGTAAAATTCACCAGTCCGTATGATAGAAACTATGTTCTTAAATCAATTAAAAGTCACATCAAGTTAAAAAAAGATTCGCTGCGTTTAAATCTTATTGGCTTTAATTGTTCGACACCATTCTACATTAATGAAAATCTCACTCCTGAAAATCATAAAACTTTCCTACGAGCACATCGATTGAAAACGGACAAGATGGTTTCAGCAGCTTTTACATTCCGTGGAATCGTCTACGTGAAAACTTTTGAAATTGATGAGCCAATACGAATTGATCAGATGAATGATCTGAACCAGTTTTTTCGGCCACATAATAATACACCACATATACTATAAGCTACACAAATTTATAGTTTCCTTGCCAATTACACATTACTTTGTCAGTTATATATTTTCAAAATCTGTGACTTCAATTAATATTATTTTATTTGTATAATTAAGTCTTACAAAATTTATTCAAAATGTTAATTGCTTTCATTGCTGTTATTATAATTATTTATTATGACACAGAACTCTATTGATATGAGGGTTGGATCTAGGGACAACTTAAGCACTATGGTCAAAATACTCGCCAAAAATGTTTCTGGACTTCAAATCTGTCACATAAATGCGCAGAGCTTAAACAACAAAATGGATGAGTTCCGAGAACTTTTTGAAAACAGTAAAATAGATGTCATATGTGTCTCAGAGACATGGTTTTACCCGGATGTTCATAGTAATATGTACAATTTAAATGGATATAATCTTTTTCGTGTCGATAGATCAACAAATGCTGGTGGTGTTGCAACATATATAAAAACAAATATAACATGTAAAGAAAAGTGTAAACATTTCGCCACAGATAACATAGAGTACATACTAGTCGAAATCTCTAACAACACTGAAAAGCTGCTGGTTGGGACCATGTACAGACCTAATAGTAACATCAACATGGATCATATACTAGAAACGCTGAGCACGTGTACTTTTGGGTATGATCATGTAGTGATCTTGTTAGACAATAGCCTTGTTGAAGATATGTGCTCAATTGGACTTCATATAGTTAATTATAGAATCCCAACTCATTTTACGACAACCTCAAGCACATTGCTGGATCTCTGCTTTACTAGAAACAACTCATTTCTGCTTCTATTCGACCAGTTATCAGCATCCATGTTCTCCAAACATGATTTGTTGTTTCTATGTTATGACTTTAATATTGTATATGACACTACACCACAATTACTGGAATATAGAGATTACAAAAATATCGACTTTCATTCTCTCGATACTGAGTTATCATCCTTAAATTGGAATGATATTTTCTATATGGCTACTGTTGATGAACAATTAAATTTTCTTCATTACAATTTGATATATCTCTTTAATAAATATGTACCTTTAAAAGCAAAAGTTATACGAAATGAGAAACCATGGTTTACATCCGCGATAAAAACTCTAATTGAGTGCAGAAATCATGCGTACAAAAGGTGGAAACGTTTCAGAATACCAGAATTATATAGTATCTTTAAAAATGCGAGGGCTGCCGTAAATCTAAAAATCAGAATGGCTAAGTCAAAGTTCTATCACAATAAATTTCAAACATATATTGACTTTGGAAGAAAATGGAGGGAAATTCGTAAAATGGATTTAGTAAATTGTAGGAATGCCGCTGCACAGATCCTTGACGTGAAAGAATTAATCTCTCAATTTGCTAGTACACGTATGCCCCCAATAAACATAAATTTTTATGATAGCTTGGGCCGTAATCAAAACCAAACAACTATCTTTAATTTTACACACGTTACTAAGGAAAATGTACTTGAATCACTTCTTCATGTCAAATCTAATGCCGTTGGTTTTGATGGATTGCATCAAAAGTTTATCAAGCTTACTCTTCCCTACACACTAACCCACTTAACTCATTTGTTCAACACGATCATCACAACGTCTACGTTCCCGTCTGATTGGAAACATGCAAAAATTATACCGATCTTGAAATCTGATTAGAGCTACCGACCAATTTCAATTTTGCCTTATCTGTCAAAAGTGTGTGAGAAATTAATTCACTCGCAAATAAGCCACTACCTGTATGCAAACACCATGTTAAATGATAGGCAATCTGGATTTAGACCAAAGCACACTACTACTCTGATTGATATCACGGAGGAAATAAGATGCCAAATTGATAAACCTCATATGATATCATTTCTAATACAGCTTGATCACTCTAAAACCTTTGATACATTCTCTGTCTAAAATTAAAGCACATGTGCAATTTCTCATCAACAGCACTAAAACTGTTAAGGTCATATCTAAGTCCCAGATATCAAAGTGTTTCATACGAAACAAATATCTCTGAACTTTGCTTAATACATAGAGGCGTGCCTCAGGGTTCAATATTAGGGCCACTATTGTATTCAATATACGCTAATGATCTGCCCTTACAAGTAAAACATTGTAATATTCAAATGTATGCTGACGACGCACAGTGGCTGAAAATCGTTTTTCATCGGCCAAAAATCTGTAACTTTTTAACCGATAGAGATAATTTTTGCAGGAGAGAAGACTTCTTGAACTTTTTTGCAGTGTTAATTTTGTTAAAATCGCTTCAGTAGTTGTTGAGAAATTTAAGGTCAAAGTTGAACTTTTGATGTTTTTTAGCATTTAGTATGAAAATGCTAATGATTGAGATTGAGAATTATGGTATTTTTTATTCAAAAAGTGGGATGTTTTTCTGCCCACTGTTTTAAGAACTTTTTAATCTACATAACTGCCAAATTTCATTAATATATCTTTGTTCATGTCAGATTTATAGAATGTCAAACCTTAAAATTATTATTTTTTACTCATGTTGAAAGCCCTTTTATTCATTTACACTATATAAATAATAATTTAAATGTTTGACATTCTATAAATCTAACATGAATAAAGGTATCATAATGAATTTTGGCAGTTATGTAGATTAAAAAGTTCTTAAAACAGTGGACTGAAAAACATCCCCATTTTTGATTAAGAAATACCCAAATTCCCAATCCCGGAAAACGGCTTTAAATTTTTTTTTTTTTTTGTTCAAAAAAGGCAATACAATTTACCACTCGATATTGATCAGAATTTTCTAGAAAATAATGGACATATTAGAAAACATTACTGTTCTAATTGTATAAAAATCGGTGTGTTGAATTATTAGAATTTTTTACTCAAATTTTTTTTTTTTTTTAGTTTGAAAAATTTGATTTGGAATAGGGCATATGGGAGTAAAGATGTTAAACTGACTAAAAATTGCTTCTTCAAGCATACTCATAATGTTTTCTTTCGAAAAATATAAACATTTTTATCAAAAATTATTTTTGGGAATGAAATATTTTATTAATTAATTCATTTATTAATGATGTGCTAATAATCCCAATTTTTTTAAATGAAAACACTGAAATTTATTGTTGTGGGAAAGCTAGTTCCTATGCGCATTTCGCTGGTTGCTTAGGCCAGCTCGTCAGGAAACTTTTTCCAAATACTTTAGAAAAGCTAAAAATATTATACAAGTAAGACCATAAAGTGAATAAGAATTTTAAAACACTCTGGTCTTAAATGTAACAATATCAAAGCTTCAACAAAGTCACAACAATAAACCGTCAATTTTTTCTTTCTTACATTCCCCTACAATTGGCTGGGTTTTTTCCAACACAAATTGTAGTTGTAAGAGGATAGAAAAAGTTTCCTGACGAGCTGGCCTAAGCAACCAACGAAATGCGCATAGGAACTAGCTTTCCCACAACAATAAATTTCAGTGTTTTCATTTAAAAAAATTGGGATTATTAGCACATCATTAATAAATGAATTAATTAATAAAATATTTCATTCCCAAAAATAATTTTTGATAATAAATTTGCATGTGCCCGGCAAATAAAAAACTGAAATGGCAAGCTGCTTTATTTAAGCATCTTGTTTTTTTAATTTTGTTTTTTTTCTTTCTATCCTCTTACAACTACAATTTGTGTTGGAAAAAACCCAGCCAATTGTAGGGGAATGTAACTGAGCTACCTAAACAAGGGCGGCAAGCGTTTTTTTAAACATGAAAATTCTATTTCAAATAAATTTTCAATAAGACAAATCGACATAACGATTTGTCAAATAGGATTTTCCAGCCGGGTGGTGTCGAATTCGCGTTCTAAAGGCTTTTTTCGTATAAACTTTATGAAAATGAAAAGTTTTGACATACAAAAAACGCTTGCCGCTCTTATTTAGGTAGCTCAGTAAGAAAGAAAAAATTGACGGTTTATTGTTGTGACTTTGTTGAAGCTTTGATATTGTTACATTTAAGACCAGAACATTTTTATTTATTTCTGGAGAAAATATTTTTTTATCAGCGAAAGAACAAATGAGTATTCGTATTACCTTTATATGCATATACATTCGCCTCGTATATACCATTATACCTTTAAAAAAAATGCATAGGCATGTAATAATACCTATGATCATTTTGTAAATAGGTTTCTACATTATCAACTCTACAACAGGTTCAACTGGAACCAGTTCCACTGGAATACTTTTTAGATTAAAAAAATAAATAAGTGTAAATTATTAAATGTTTATTTTCTTTTTTATTTAAATAACAATAAGGACAAAAAACATATTTTTTGCTTAAATAACAATAAAAGTTAATTATATCTACTATTCATTCGGTTGGAAAATTGCCTCCAAATATTCCATATTTGGTTTTGTATTACGTCTGTCCTGTAGCAGCCCTTTTGCTTCTTCATCTAAGGGCCGATGTTCTACTTTCCATTGACTACAAAAGTGCATTTGGGTTTAAAGTGGATACTTTCACCTACCTACAGCTAGTAAAATTTTTTTAACCCCTTTTGACCTCATAAATTCTATTCTTCTGAACTTCAATTTGACTAAAATATAGAACCTGAAAAAATATTTAAAAACACAGCAGGTATAATCGGTACAGTAATACAACATAACCTTGTTTAAAGACTGCTTTACTACCAATATAAAAAATTTTGAACCCACTATTGATAACAGTTTGACATAAAACATAATAAAAATCAAGCCAAAAAATCCGTTTTATCCGAATATCTCTAAAAGCAAAGGAGATAACCTAAACATTTAAGCATATTTTTTGTAACTCAGCTTAAGTTAAATCCATAAATATATTTTTGGTGAATTTTTTAAAAGTTTGAATTTCCGAGGTTACCAATTTTAGAGGTCCGCAAGTCACTCTCCCGACCCTCCATGGACCCGTGTTCTTCCAATTCAACACAAAAGCTACCCGGCCATGACATTTTAAAATTTCATTCAAATATGTTCAGCCGTTCATAAGAAGCAAAATTATTTTTCAAAACAAAACGCTCGTAAACCATTGTGTTATATTTCAGTCATATGAGCAGCTTAAATAAAAAGAGCAAAAAAAAAATGTTGCGAGTAATTTCATTAAAATGAAAAAAGTGTTCAACAGACAGTTCCAAACAGTTGCACAAGTATATATGGGGTTAAAGAGGACACCTTCAGCTTTCTGATGGTACTAAAATCTCTTTGACCCCTTTTGACCCTAACAAGTTCTACTCCTCTAAAATTCGGATTTAACTAAAATATAGAACCTGGGGAAACATATAATAACACATCAGGTATAAATGATACATTGATGTAATGATCCATTTCTTAAAGACTACTATCCCATTAATATAACAAAAAAAATTTCGACCAATTATTGATAACGGTTTGCGAGAAATCATAATTTAGTTCTGATCAAATTTACAAAAATTAATTTTTTTCTAAAACAAAATAAAATATTTGTTTCCAGCAGCATGCCACAGCCACAATTACGAATATTTTAATCTAGTTTTTTTGATACCTTAGTTCTAATATGTTTGCTATCGAATGGCATTAAAATTTTTGAAATCGGCGATGACAAACAATTGGACTTTTGGCCGATGAAATTCAATTTTCAGCCACAGTGCGACGTACAACTCTATATAAGCTGCAAATTGCATACAACGGATTAACGAAGATCTGTATCATATTTATCTTTGGGCATCTGCAAATGGCCTTAGCTTAAACCCAAAAAAATCAGTTGCTATGGTAATTGGGCATCAAAATGTATAACCACGTGTCTGCCACCAATAAAGATTTATGACACGACAATTAATTATGTCACTACTGCAAAAAATCTTGGTATAGTTATTAACAATCAACTTAATTGGTCAGATCATGTGAAAATAAGCTGTGGAAAAACATTTTCTATGCTAAGGAATCTATGGATGTCACAATATTATACACCCATTCACATCCGAATGCTACTAGCTAAGACGTATTTATTGCCTACACTCATGTATGGATGCGCGCTTTTTTCAAGTTGCGATTCTGTTAGTAGGCGAAGGCTAACCGTAACATACAATAATATTGCAAGATATGTATTTGGAATAAAAAGGAACCAGAGCATCTTACAATATGCGAAACAAATGTATAACTTAACATTTGATAATTTATTGATTCGCCGAACTCTAATATTTTTGCATAAGATTATATATAGTCAACAGCCTTCCTACCTATATGATAGAATCATATTCTCTAGATCGAACAGAGGTAACAAGATTAATAGGATCAGGTATAACAAATCAATTTCTGATCATTCTTTATTAACTCGATTTGTCTCTGGAGCCCTCTACTACCCCCTCAAATTCAAACCATAAGCAATGCAAGTCATTTCAAATCTGCCATATTTAAGTACTTCAGTTAAAATAGTCTTTATTATTTACAAATGCTTATTTGTTATTTTTATTTGTGAATAAAGCATTTAGTCACTTTATTTTTTGATCTTTTTTGTTCTTCTTTTTTCTTTTAATTGTATTTTTATTTAATTAAATACAATATTGGATATAATATGAATATTTGCCAAATTACTACCCAATACTGTAATATAAGATTTTTTTTCTTGTTGTATTGTATTGATAAGATAAATAAATAAATAAATATGTTGAACATTGGCATCACAAATTACTTTTGTGGTTGGGGGGTTATGAAATTCGCTGTCAGGAAGCACACATTTCGGGAGTTACCAACGTTAATTTTGTTTCTAAGTGGTAATAAAAGTATTGCCAGTGCAAATAGTTTTTACAACAGTAGCAAAAAGTGGTAGAAATATATAACGGTTACACTAAACTGTTACTAATTGCTTAAATACCGACTATAATAAGTACTCACTTGAATATTTGTCATTTATTTCTCTTCTCATACATAACAATGCATTATAACACAGTTTGTTGTCAGTGTTGCAAAAATAAATAGTGTATCAAAAAGTTCACGAACACGATTTATTATTATCTAATTTATAAAATCTATGCTGCCATAATAATAAAAACAATTTTTAAATTTACTAGATTTTACAGCAGTAGCAAATTTACGAAGAGTTTCTTTCTAGTAAAACGTATTCTTTTTTAATTGTGGTTGTTTTGCATTTTTTTTTGTGTGGTATAGCCGACATTGACGACCTCGTTCGAGGCCAGCATGCAATGTTCTCGTTAAATTTGCGGTGAAAATTCATTTAAACTATTTTTCGTTTGGAGTGAATGAAGTTGTAAGAATTTGAGCAACAAAAGTTGTGATACTTATACATATATAATATGTTTTTTAAATAAAAAAGAAAAAAATATAAAAAAAAAATTTATGTAAAAATTAACATAAATAATTTATTAATTTAATTAATTTTGTTTATATGTGCTGAAAAAAAGTATTATTGATTGAAGGAAAAACCTCTTAAGGGAAAAATGGTATGTATGTGTGTATATATTAAAAATATTTTGTTATATACAATATTCCTTTCTTTACTTTTAAATTGTTTAAAAATAATTTGAAAACATTTTTGTATTTGTGTTAAAAATAAGAAAATTATAAAATTACATATTAAACAGAAATATTTATGAAGTTAAAAGAGAAAACTTTGTTTTATAGAGCTGAGGTCGTTTATTGATTTTTCGCAGAAACTTACATTTATTTCTCTCTTTTTCCTTTTTCTTCCACCCCTGACTTTTTTACGAATAAGCTGTTGATAATATGTATTTTGTTTTTACCATCCAAAAACAAAAAAAAAACATCAAATGTCAGTCACACGGTTACCATTATGAGGTTTTCATATCACAAATTTGACCACTTAAGTTATTTAATTGTTAATTTTTTATTTTTATACCTAGTATATGTATGTAACTAAATATTAAATTATGGATATACAGTGCTCTCGCGGATACATGAACACCGCTTAATATGAACAACTTTTTTTAAAATTGACTACTCTAAAATATAAAAAATGTTAGAAGCCCTTTAACATGATCAATTAAAAATCAATGTAAAGTTACAAAATATCTAAATCATTACTCCACGTCTCCAACTAACATTAAATGCAGTTAAACAAGAAGTTAAGACTAACCCCCTTATGCAAAAATAGTTAAAGTTCATATAACTTAACCAACACATTAAGCCCAGCAAAAGTGTAGTGGCTTAATGTGTTGGTTAACTAATGACAACTTTAACTTTTTATGCATAAGGGGGTTAGTGTTTAAATACCTACATAATAGCTTATGGTGGCGTACACGTAGTAATGTTAGAGTTTTAACTTTTCATTATATTCAGTTTGTTGCTGCGTCAAGTATAGGGTTGCCAGTTTTGAAATCAGAGAAATCAGTACATAAGAGAAAAAAAATCAGTACAATTGCATAAAAAACAGTACATATACTTTTTTAATATAAAATTGCATATTAATAACATAAAAAGCTTTAATCTTATTTAAAACAAAACTTGAGTTCATGCTATAGTTTGAACAGTGACAAAATTTAATTAATAAAACTGAATTTTTTTAAAATAATAATTCAAGTCTTTATATATTTAGCGGGAATACAAAGTGAACAACAAAAAAATCTAAAACACATAAAGTTGTTAAAAATTCGACTTTAATTTCTTGTTAGCTATTTGGTTTAATATTTTTCAAAGAAACAATAATTTTATTACAAGCAATTTGAGTTCATTACGTCTAAAGCTTGGTACTAAAAGGGTCAATGTCAATATTTTGCTGTTTTGACTTAATTATTGCATTAGGTATTTTCTTAACCTACGGTCACACCTATCAAATATTTGACGAAAAAAAAACGTGACCAACATGTGTACTAAAATTGTATTTCTTTTATTCTATTATATTTATATTACATTATATTGAATATAGGTCAGTATATAATTAAATAAAAGTAGTTTCTTGCTACGAGTATATTTACCAGCATAATTAATTTCATTTTGCAATTAAAATGTCATGCTGAATCTCTTTTATTTTGCAGACACAGCCAATATCCAATTTAACCGAGAACAGCTTCAAAAGGCGTTTGCTACTCAATTTCAATTAAAACTCTTCTATAAAAAACTAACATTTAAATTTTCTCAAAAATGAATTATTTGACATTGGCCTTTTTAGCACCAAGCTACAGATATAAGGGCAACAATGTTAAAAAACAAATTAAAAAGTTGAAACTTGTTATGTATTTTTCTTTAAAATAATTTAAAAAAATTTTTTAAAAGTGATTTAAAGCTATTTACTATTAATAATTGTAATTATTGTAAAAGGCACAATCGTTTTTCAGACGATATTGCACTATAGATTTTTATAAATAATATACATATTTACTTTGTATGGACATAAATATTTACAATGTTACAAGTTAAAAATTTTTATGGCCTTTTTGTACATTGCCCACAATTTCTTTCCTATTTTCAGTCTTCAAGAAATTGTAAAACTCATTACAACTTTAACTAAAGTTTGTCTTTATCTGCAAGTCACGTTCTAGGTTTTATATTAGGAGCCTGTTTCTCTCTTTTCTTCACTTTGAAAACTGTCAAAGCGTTTGAATGTGGAATGGAAGAAATAAAATTCCACTTTTCCTCAAATTCGTAAACGCACCACCATATAGAAACACTTTCCATTTTTCTTCTACTGTCTTCTTTTTTCGTACTGACTCGGCAAAAATCTTGTTAATATCTCATCGATAAGAACAACTACATACATATGTTTATATTTATATCGCAAACAATTTGACAATATGACAAACTATATACTGAACAAAATTAATATATAATAACAGTACAAAAACAGTACATTAATGAAAAAATCATTACATTTGCATACTGATTTGCTTGTAATGCATAAATCAGTACTTTAAACATAAAATAGTACATATACCGACAAAAACAGTACGAATGGTAACTCCTTGACTCAAGGAGCTACAATGAATTTTTTTTAAAGCTTGTGGAAAATAATAAAAGTATATTTTGAACTTAGATGCCTATTGAATTTAATATTAAAGAATTTACGCTTATATTTTTTACAAAAAGCATCGTATATTATGTGCAGTTTCCAACCCTTTTAACAATTTAAATAAATATGGCGAAAAGCAACTACAAAAAAGTAGGTTGTCAAACATAAACGTCAATTTATGTTATAAAAGAACTTTCAAAAGAAATGTTTTAACAATCAATTTAAAACTTTAACATAAGCAGTCTCCACTTAACATAAACTTGAAGTAAATGTTCAAGTTAGTCATTTATGATTCTATTCTTGTTAGTTGCTATATATAAAACTGTATGCGAGAGCATAAACTTAGATATGTAAATTTTATTTATTTTATTCAGGGACCGAAAATAAAATTTTAAAACAAAAAAAAAAAAAAGCATATTGAAGTAAATGTCGGAAAACTGATTCGAGTATACAATATTGAGCCTTATGAACTTACCCCCCTACTCATTTCACTTAAATTCGATTTCCAGAACAATTTTTAAACTTAAGTTTGTACAATATGTCAACAATAGTATTTAACTTTATAAGACTTAGGCTGAGCTCCAAAAGATCCTAATAATCTGAATACGACGTAAAAACGTATCGAAGAGTTTAACAAAGCATACATACATAGTAGGTATGCCAAACGGGAAATCCCGAATCCCGAAACCCCGGGATTTTTCAGGATTGATAAATCCCGAATCCCGGGATTTATTTTTAACATATCAACTTTTATGTACAAAACTGTTCGTTTTTATTGAATTTTTATACTATATACAAAAAAATTATTAAGAATTATATTTAAGTTATATTTTTTATTGCAAATAATTCTTATTTTTGAGTTTAATTTTTGTTTTTGGCACACAGCGAGTATTTAAAATTTTTAATTTTTGCTTGATATATGACGACTATTTCTGGATTTTTGTATTTTGCTTAATAAAAGCCATTAATTTAAGTAGAAACGATATTTGAAGATTCACATCTCAAGCCTTTTTTTATAATTACGTTTAGCAAGTTCAGCTTTGGCTTAAGACATAATACCAAAATAAAAATGATTTTTTTATGCAAAATATAGAAATCAAGAAATAATTGTTATATATCAAGCAAAAAATAAAAATTATTCACGATCCAATGAAAGTTTTATTCAGAAACCAAAGAATAAAAGTTGATATAATTATAACAATTAAGTCGTAATATTGACAAAATGGCTGTAGGAAAAATCGCCCAAAGAAAAATGGCCCAAAAAAAAATGAAAAATCGCCCAAATGAAGAATCGCCCAACAGAACATGAAAAATGACCCAAAAAGTTAAATATGAAATGACACTTTCGAAAGTGTCATTAGGTCCATAATTACTAAAGAAGTTAAATACAAAAAAATGATCTGCATCCACGCAGAGAAAAACATGTTTCATTATGGTCCCAACCAACAAAACTATTTTTAAAGAAACTAATTTAACCATATAATGGTTGTCGGTGACAATGGTTTGGTTAAGTGAAACATAATATGAAAAAAAAAATTTTAAAAATGGTTTTGCTGCTTTTTCTCTGGGTGTATATATTAAATATATAACGAAAACACTGTTGGGCGCAAGGATTTTCTCCTCTATGGTATAACAAATACTGGCTTCGCTAACTAAAGCTTCTCTGCATAGTCGGCTTTCGTTTGGAAACAAGGCAGATTTTAGAAGCTTTACTTAGCGAAGCCGGTGTTTGTTATACCATAGAGGGGAAAATCCTTGCGCCCGGCCGAAGGCCGGCTGTGCAGAGAAGCTTTAGTAAGCGAAGCCGGTGTTTGTTATACCATAGAGGAGAAAATCCTTGCGCCCGGCCGAAGGCCGGCTGTGCAAAGAAGCTTTATTTCAAAACAAATTTTACACATTTTAATATTTTTCATTATAAGTTAAGTTGTGGACATTATGACACTTCGCAAAGTCCGCGGACGCTACGACATTTCTTTGATGGCCGTTATGACACTTTTGAAAGTGTCATAATGTCCACTGTGCACTCTTCGATAGCTAAATATTAATCACTGCATAGTTATAATCAATTACGCAAAACAGAATATAATCCCGTTACTTTTATAATGATAATGAATGATTTAGGTAAATAGTATGTAAGATTTTGACGAAATTTTAAAAATACAACATATTTTTCATTATGAAAAATCACCAAATTTAAAAATCGAAAAATCACCCAACAATAACGAAAAATAGCCCAAAAATTTTAGGTCACTTTTCATATGAATTTAGGCCCAATTTTACATGGAATTTTTTTGGGCGATTTTTCATTTTTTTTGGGCCATTTTTCTTTGGGCGATTTTTTCTACAGCCTGACAAAATAGCTCATATTCCTTCCGGTCCAATAATAATACAAAATTTGCTTAAAAAACATACGGAAAATAAAATAATTTTTTTTATAAATAAACGTATTCATATATAAATTTTTTAAACTTGAAATCTGTTTTAAGAAGCATTTGTATATACATTTTGTTATAAAATAAATTTCAAACGTACTTAAATTATTGATTATGAATCTCGCCCTCACCCTGGAGGTGTACTGCACTGCAGTCGACATAGTTTTACAGTTTTTATCTCAGCTATCAAGAATGATGAGGGCCTACACTTTGCAGTGTATTAATGTCGTCACAACTTAATTCACATTAAAAATTGAATTACTGTCAAAAAACCGAAATGAATTGATCTAGAAAAACTAAGAGACACGTATATTTTTTAAGCGTTTTTCAGAATCTAATCAGTTTGATCATGGGTGAGGCCAGTGTTATAAACATATGTATAAAATAAATTGTTTTGTTGTTTTCATTTTTAAAAATTTATGTTTCGTATAAAAAACCTTTTGAATATTCAAAAAGTGTTGTTTATTAAAAAAAAGTAGCATCTTTAAGAAACATATTGATCCCGAAAAATCCCGAAAATCCCGGGATTTCAAAAATCAGTCCCGATTGGCATCCCTAATACATAGTTTGCTTATTGTTTCCACACGGTTGCATTGTAGAATGTTTAAAAATGCTCTGCTCTGCAGCTGACGTTTTGCAACTCTCCAATACTTTTTGCAAGTTCTACGGCTCTTATACTTTTGACTTTATAAAAACACGATACAAAATACAGTATCAAAACATCTCATTTTTCTATAATTCTTACAATATCCCTCTCCAAAAAAGTCTACCAGTATAAGAAACATCTAATATCTTATGGATTGGTACAGAACAGTATTCCTGGAATTCTTTTATACACGTTATTCTTTTAGCTTAACAACATTATCTGTCATGACGTTAGCGACTTTTGTTGCCAATCCGATAAAATTTTTTAAAGGAATATTGTTTATTGATACAAAGTTTTTTATAAGAACAAAATTTAAACGGCATCTGACTTGGTAAGCTCAAATAAGATGACAAAACTATTCTTTATAAAACTAACACCGTCGAAGTAACTTGCTACTAACGTAATACATTTCATTTCATTGCCACATCCATAGTTTCATTAACAATCAAAACATTTTGTGTTTTTAAAACTATATTAGATTTGCACTTGTCTGCTCTGCGACAATTGTTTTAAATTTGTAAAAATGAATGTAGTACATTTTTCCAAACCGACCAAAATTAGGTTTTGCCTAGTTCGTCAACCTTGATACTTACTTACCTAACAATAGCTTCAATTTATTCTTAAGCTTTGTATAATTTTAATGTAGAAATAAACAATTTAATAAAAAAGTACTGAGTATTAATTCTTGTTGTTTCAAAAGGTGAACATTTCACAAAAGTGAATACCGGCATTTTAATTAGTTCACTTTATCCCGGGTGGGTGCACAGTATTACATTTTTTACTAATAACCATAGATGGGGGTAGTTCAATCATTTTTCAGTTTCAACTCACAGTTATGCTACGACGATATACACCCAGGCCTGCCATATATGCCGATTTTTTTGCCTTAAAATTAGCAAAGTGCCGATTTGCCGATTTTTGCTCTATAACTGCCGATTTTTTAATAAACACTTAAACCACGGTAACTCAGCTTGTTAACGTGAAATTTATTAATTTTCGGTAACTTTGGAGCACTTGTCATAACCTATACAACAAAATGGAAGGCCTATTTAAAACTGTATTAACTAATTTTATAATAAACGAGTAAAAAATTACATTTAATCAACGGAATTTATGAACACTAAGAAGTTTTGAACTTTGATGAGGAGTATTTAGTCTTATTGGCTAATGCGTTACTATCAAAATCAAAACTCATCAAAATCGAAATTAACAAACACTGTATTAATTTTTTATATAGAACATGCAATCAAATATAAAAACGTTTTGATTTTGAACAAGAATCTTATTAATCTTTAAGGGTGGGTTTTTTACATGGAGATCAGAGATTTAGTCATCTTTAATCTGTGTTTTTATTTTTTAAGATGAGGATTAATTACTTTTATTTGCCAGTTTATGTCAACACATACACATGTATAACAAAAGCAGCTGTTAAAATACAAAGAAAGAATACATATGTATATATAAACGAAAAATGGATTATTCTATCGAAGATGAAGACTTTAGTGATTCCGAAACATATAAAAACCTAAATAAAACAATTATAAGAAGTAAATTTATTTTTATAAGAATTAAGAAGGTTGGACTTTCTTCTTCTTCTGCATAAAATGCAAAGTGGCATTGATAAAAAGTTGCCATTTTAAAATATATTGTTGCCATTTTTTGTTTTGCAGTATGGCAATGCTGCGAGGTTTAAGCTACAACTTGAAAACGGCAAACCCAATAAGTCCTCAATTAAATTTATTCTCAGATTAATTAATTATATTTTGCTGCTAAGATTAAACTTGATGTTAAAACAGTTAGTACTGCTTTATTAAAGGCATTTTACAACCACTTTCTTAAGTCTACGTTCACATTAAGAAACCAGACTTATATCTTAAGCAGGATTTTCGTATGAATGCCAATACTTTTGAAAATTTTTTGGTTGTGTTACTTCAATAATAATTTTCTAAACGAAAATTATTACTTAATTTCAAAAAAACAGGCGGAATATATTAAAATATCATTGGCAACGGAATTTAAAAATAACATTTAATATTTAAAACTTGTTAAGAATTAGTGGTTTTTTACAATGACGATTTTTGTGACGATTTTTTCCTCAAAATTTGAGGATTTTCAACCAATTTTATCTGGCAGCTATGACTATGACTTCGGTCAACAGTCCTCTTCTAGTTAAGTCAGTCGTTAGCTTAGTATATAAGGCTGAATTGTAGCATTTAGAAACCTAATCATAGGGACAAATTGTAATATTGTAACGACTGCTAAGAACGAGACACTTCATCACCGCCGAGCATTCAAGGAACCCGATCCCGACTCCCCACCCGATTCCGACCCGAATTCATTAGCCGAGGAGAATCTGCCGAATTCCTGCCTGTTTGCTGTGCTGCTAGATTTGACGATTTTGGGGTACAAAAATGGCCCATTGACGATTTGCCGATTTATACCCTAAATTTGACGATTTTTAGATGACCAATTTTGTACACATATACAAAAGTTTTGAGTATTATTTCTTCTTATTAACAACTTCTTGGATACTTTCGTATATTTGGTTGAAACAAACTGTCCTGTGTAAGCAGTTCATAATACAAATATAAGAGTTTACACTTGGGATTCTTGCAATATATCAATTTTCAACCATTTTCAGTTTATGTGGCACCCTATTTTCGAACTTTTTTAGGAATGATTAAAGATCTTATTTGAGTCACGTCTCTAGTTCGAGATTCTTTAACTTTTGGAGCAAATTCAGATATGTGACATCCTACAAAATATAAGAAGAGCAACGTTATCTGTTGACAAGCCTTGAGAATTGACTTATATGTACCACCGAAATTTTGGATTATTGGATTATATAAATTTGGATTATATATTAAAAACACTTGTCGCTCTTATTTAAGTTGGTCTGAAAATAAAGGAATTAAAACCTGCATTTACAGTTAATAGGGGTGAGAATAGCGGTTTTATTTTAAACCATTTTTTTAAACAAGAAATACATATGTATGATTTTTTTATTTAAAATAAAACAAACGGAAATCAGCCAAACATTTTCAAAAGTTAGTGTAATTTTACAATGACGATTTTTGTGCCGATTAAAATAAGTCCATTTGACGATTATGACGATTTGTTTTTCAAAATTTGCCGATTTTCGACACATTTTATCTGGCAGCTATGCTTGTGTCAACTGCGAAAACAGCTGTTGTGGAAGGTTTTTTTTTATTTGTTTAAAATATGTATCTAGTTGGCTTGTTCATTGAAAAAGAAAATTGTAACTCAAACAAATTTTTGTTGAATAGATTAATTTGAAATTTTTTAAGTAAAATATATGAAATTCCAAAAATTAAACAAAGTAAAATAACATTTTAAATATATAAAGAAATAGAGAATATTTATATTCAAAAATAAATTCGCTTTAAAGAATTCCAATACATTTTCCTGTGTTTTTCTGTATATATTCTTTTATATTGTCCTGTACAGCTATTGCACTAATTTAAAAAAAAAAATATATGTACCTATATCAAAAGTTATTTTCGGGAATACAAAATTTATTATTAATGACTTGGTAAATTCCCAATTTTTATTTTTGATAAATTTAATTTTAATTTATTCCTACTAAAAGAAACACACAAAAGTAAATTTATTAAAAAAATGGCAAATATTGGCGCATATTGTGTTGTTTAATTGTCGCACAAGGACCCAATATATATTGGTAAACTTTTGTCCAAGGCGAATTCAACTACAGGTGGTGTCGAAACGCCATCTGATTTTGACAGTTTGAGCTACTTTGTTTTGATTTGTTAGTGTTTTGTTAGGAATGGTTGACATTTTGGACAGTAAACACTAAAATGCAATGCAAAAAACCGTATGTTGTTTCTGTTGTTTTTGGATTGTTGTAGTATCGACACCACCTGTAGTTGAATTCGCCTTGCTTTTGTCATTTTTATTGACGTGCGGTTGCATATCAAGGCGAATTCGCCTTGGTTGCATATCAAGTACTCACACGATTGCCGCACCAGGGTTGCATTTTATTGGTAAGAGTAAGCACCATATTGCCCTCGATTGGTACATGAGGCATTTGATTGTGCAGTCACACGATTGGGGTATGAAAAAGTGTGAAAACTGGTGCATTGCGGCAATCGTGTGATCCCAGCCTAAGAATTAAAAGGGCCGAATTTCTTCTTCTTCTGTATGAAATGCAAAGCGCATTGATAAAAAGTTGCCATTTTTTTGTTTTTCAGTGTGTCAATACTACGAGGTTTATGTTTCAACTTAAAACGGCAAGCTCAATAAGTCCTCAATTAAATTTATTCTCAGATTATTTAATTAAAGTTTGCTGCTAAGATTAACCTCGATGTTATAAACCCACTCTAAATATGATTAACCCTAACAAAATTATGAAAAAAGAAAATATTTCTTTTATTGAAATTCTTTAGTTCTGAAAAAAAAAACAAATTTTAGACTCTGAATTGAAGTAAATTTGCAAACTTTTTGGCAATAAATTTCAGACTTAAAGGTGGGGATTCTACGGATGCATTTCCAGTGCTGTAAAAATTTGTACAACAAATAATGGCCCCTCCACATTCTTCCGCAATTGTGGAAAGAATTTTTAGCCAAGTCAACCTTAATAACACCAAATTTCGATGTTGCCTAGTGTTATGTTATGTCTTATAATATTTTCTAATTCATTCATTTATTTATTAAACGCCAACAATATTCCAATTATAATGTAGATGCTTGAAGAGCTCAATTTTATAAAGCAAAAACTATATATCCAAAAATACAAGAATTTCTGGTGATGCCAGATTATCAAATATATACACTGAGAACATCATATACAACATGACATCCCCTTTGATTTACTGAGAAGGTTCGTAGTCCTCAAAACGTCTGGGAGCCCTTATCTGCCTCTTTGGCCTAGATGTTGTCGTGATGTTGCACCGAGTCCTTGATTTGCTGGTTACTTATTCCGGCTGCCTGAGAAGTACATTCATCCTCAGCATCGGTTGTAAATTGTTGAGTTGGTATTTGCCGAGTTGCAGATTGTTGTGATGTTGATGTCGTTTGTGATTCGTCTAAATTTGTTCGTTCATTTTTGCTGCTCGTGTTTTTTGTTGTAGTGTTCGGCTTCCTTACGTGAATAGTGTTACGTTGGTATAGTTTTTGGTTTGAACTTACTATACATGTTCGATTCGATAATTTTTGTCTCACTTCGCCTTTAGTCCACACATCTTCGGGATTTCGTTTCATGTATACTTCATCTCCAACATGCAGATTGTTTTCCTTTCTTGTCCCCTTATCGAAATACTTTTTGTTATTTATACCTTGTTGCTCGATCCGTTGTGGCACTTCTGTTTCTACTTGTTGATCCGTGTTCGTATTTGGTATACCACAGTTTAACCATCTGCAAAATAGTCTTTTGGCTGGACTTGACCCAATCTTGTTTGGCGTATTCCTCCAGATCAACAGTGATTTGTAGAAATCAGTATTCGATTCAACCGCCTTTTTTATGAGCTGCTTTGCTATTTTTACTGCTGATTCGGCCTTTCCATTCGCTTGTTGATGATACGGGCTCGAGGTCTCGTGCTTAAACTCCCATTCTGATGCAAATTTAATGAAATAAGCGTTTACAAAATTTGTTCCGTTGTCAGTGATGACTTTAAAGGAATGCGGTATCTACCGAAATTTTTCCGACATATGTTTATTGTTGTTTTGGCTGAAAGGCTATTTAGTTCATCGATCTCGAAAAAATCTGAATAATGGCCTACTGTTATTAGAAAATTACTTTTCTTTTCCTCTATGTTCACCCCACATACGTCCATTGATACGATTTCAAATGGTGATCTTGGAATTTCCGAAAGTATTAACGGCTCCTTTTGTTGATTTCTAGCATATGTTACATATGTCGCAGTTCTGTATTTTAAGTTTTATGCAGTCCGAGATTCCTCTCCAATATACAGTTTCCCTAGCTAACTTTAGAGTCGACTCCATTCCCAAATGGGGCTGATGCAAACGATCAAGTATTTCCTTCTTCATTTGTTGTGGAACCAGAATTCTATTTCCTTTGAAGATCATTTTGTTATTAGTCACCAATTCATCACGGATACTCCAGTAGTCTCTTATTGCTTCACCTGTTTCGGATTTGTTTTCTGGCCACCCACCATTTATTGTTTCTATCAACATATTCATAACACTGTCTTGAGCTGTAGCTTGTTGAATTTTGATGATCATCTTGTTGCTGATTCTTTTATTCTCGATGTCACTGCTGCGATCTAGTTCTTTCATATCCTTTTCTATTTTATAGATTTCGAACGATTTTTCCTGACGATTTTCATTAATTGGTGCTCTCGATAAGGTATCTGCAATATACATTTCGGTTCCCTTTGTGTACTTTATGCTGAAATTGTATCTTTGAAGTGATAGAATCATGGATTGTAGGCTCTTAGGTGTATTCAATAATGGTTTCTTGAAAATACTGATAAGTGGTGAGTGATCTGTTTCAATTTGTACATCTTTTTTCCGCAAATATACTGATCGAATCTTTTGCAAGCAAATGGAATAGCCAACATCTCTTTCTCGATTTGTGCATAATTTCTTTGTGTTGGTGTTAGTGTTTTTGAAGTGTAAACCACAGGATGGCCCTCCTGCATAAGTGTACAGCCCAATGCGAATGACGATGCATCTGTTTGAATCATTACTCATTGTTTCCTCATATCAAAATATTTTAGAACTGGAGTGCTTGTTATAATTTGTTTAATTTTTCTAAATGCTGTTTCCTGTTCGTCGTTCCATGAAAATTCACTTTTAACGTGCGTTACTTTTCTAAGGGGTTTAGTCATCCCCGACATGTTTGGAATGAACTTGCTCAAATAGGTCGCCATACCCAGAAAACGTAACGTATCATTTTTGTTTGATGGTCTTGGAATGTTAATGATCGCGTTAATTTTGTCATGATCTGGTTTTAAACCCTCCTCTGTTAAAATATGACCGAAAAATTTTATACTTCTCTGGCAAATTTTAATTTTTTCACGATTTATTTTCAAATTCTTCTTTTTTAGCCGTTCTAGTAGCTGTTGTAAGTTTCTGTTGTGATCTCGTTTTGCCTCCTCGATATTTTCTCCTTTTCCTACCACCAAAATGTCATCGGCTATGCATGTTACACCTTTTAAACCATAAACGATTTTGCCTCATTTGGAAGATTTCCATTGCTGGCTTTACCCCGAATGGTAGTCTCTTAAACCGATACTTTCCAAATGGAGTCCAAAACGTAGTTAATTTGCTGCTCGGTTCATCTAACTTCAACTGCCAAAACCCGTTCTTTGCATCGAGTATACTGAACACCTTTGCACGCGCCAGTTCTGTAAGTATTTCCTCAATTGTTGGTAATTGGTATTTAACATCCCTAAGAGCCTCGTTCAATTTTCGAGGGTCGATACATATTCGTAGTTTGTTGTTATTTTTTTTCACTATGACGATGTTGCTAGTCCATGGAGTATATTCTAGTTCTTTTTCTATTACGTTAGCCTTTTCCATATCATCTAGTGTTGCCCTTAGTTGTTCGCGTAACGGCACAGGAATTCTTCGTGGTGGTTCACTTTTCGGTATTGCAGTTCCATCAACTTCCAATCTAATTTTTCCCGCCAACCTACCCAAGCCTTTGAATACCTCTCCATATTTGTTGATTATGTTGTATGCCTCTTGTTCTGTCGTATTTTGTGTGACAGCTTTGCAAATTTCTATTAATTCTAGCTGTTGACATGCCCCGGCTGATAACAGCGGACAGTGATCCCTTTTGATAACATAAAAAAATAAATTTCTTTGGTTTTTCTTACTTCGTACTGTTAACTGCGTTGTTCCAACAGTTGATATTTCAGTTCCCTCGATTGTCTTTAGTTTTGTGAATGTTTTCTTAATATGTATTTTAAGTTATTGTATTCAATTAGATTACATGTAGCTCCCGTATCCAACTGCGCCTTGACGTTTACGGATTGACACTGTTCGTTGTATATACACAAATTGCTAAATATACCCTTAGTGTAGCCCTCCTCAACCACATTTAGTACATATTGATCATCAAAATCCAGCTCCTCATGATTCACCGTTGTTGAAATCTCCTTTACTGTTCTATCGTAATTGTTACGTTTATTGTTGTCACTTGAATCGTCTGTCATACATACCCTTGCATAATGACCCTTTTTGTTACATTTTCTACAATATCCTCTTCTGGCAGGACAATTTTCCAAATTATCGTGGTAATCATTACCACAAAATTTACATTTATATGATGGTCTGCTGTTTTTCGCTTGCTGTTGTTGTTTGCCATTACCTCTTTGAATTTTGTTTACTTCCATGTTGTTGTTATCTAGGCCTTTTAGTTGTTTCTCTGAAATATCCTTGGATCTGCACGTTTCTACTGCCTTATCCAAAGTTATATCCTTATCCAGCCACAATCTTTCACGTAGGTTATGATCTTTTATTGAACAAATAATTTTGTTCAACAACAAGTCATCCTGTAAAGCACCATACTGTGCATTTTTTATCAAACTTCGTAATCGATTGAAATACTCATCATATGATTCATCATCTTCTTGTTTGGCCATATTAAATATTGCTCTGACATACCTTTTGTTTACAGATGGTGTTAAATTTTTTTCTATGGCGGTCAATAACGCGGCAGCTCTCCTCTTTTCTTCATCACTAATAGGCATGTTTCCATATCTTCTGAAAACATCACTACCGATTACAGTTAGTAAAATGCCTTTTTTTGTTTCTTCATTATGAGCTGTCGCCTGTAAATACAGCTCCCACTGACTTCTAAAGTGTTTAACATTTTCCGAAATATCGCCTGACTTTATGTCTAACGGTCCCGGCAAAGGAATTTGTGGTAACGTTGTTTGTGTGCTCTGCGCTTTCTGTTGTATTAATAGTTTAAGTTGTGCGATTTCTTCTTTCAGTTGTTGTACTTCCGCCATTGTTCGTCTGGTATCGCCTGTTGCAGTATTATATATTTTTTTTCCTTTTTTTTCAAAGTCGATTCCTCTGTTGTTTTCCTCCAATTTACCTTAAGCAACACCTGACACCATGTTATGTTATGTTTTATAATATTTTCTAATTCATTCATTTATTTATTTAACGCCAACAATATTCCAATTATAATGTAGATGCTTGAAGAGCTCAATTTTATAAAGCAAAAACTATATATCCAAAAATACAAGAATTTCTGGTGATGCAAGATTATCAAATATATACACTGAGAACATCATATACAACATGACACCTAAAAAATTAATCTTTTCAGGGAATTCTTTTTTCTTAAGATTAGTTAAAATTTCAAAATGCAAACTGTTTTGATGTTGATATTAAAATGTATAATTAAACTACTAAACTCAAATATGTTTCTAGAAAATATTTGTTAAAATAAAATGTTGAAAAAAATTTTTCAACTATAAAAACAATTTCAACCTAATGTACAAAATTTTTTAAATTAATTACAATTTATTTATAAAAATATTCTTTTTTTATTGATTTTATGTTTTTATACGGATTTTATGTAAGTTAATGCTGAATTATTGTTTTTTGTTATTTTTTGTGTTAATAAAAATATGTTTTATTGTTCTTAAAAGGGATATTTTTAATATGCCGATTATCTTTAATTGAAGTGCCGATAATGCCGATTTTTTTTTTGAAAATATGACGATTTTTTTTTATCAAAATTATCTGGCACCCCTGTATACACCACTTACTCGGTGTTTACATTTGCCAGTACTGGCAAGACAGTTGCAATACATGCAAACTTTTTCACTTATCCATGTACACTTTTCCAACTGTCTTGCAAATTTTGCAGTAGGGATGGGCAATAAATATCGATATATCAAAATATCGATATTTAAAAAAATTATAGTCGATATATATCGCCGATATTAAAAATAACCATATATCGATACATCGATGTTTATCTACGACTATCGAATTCGATATTTTTAAGATCTCTTTATAATAAAATTAAACATTTTAACCGTTGTTCAACTGCTTACAATACTCTTGTTTTTTAAGAATTGCATCATATGTTTTTTAACCAATAGTAAGAAAGATAATAACGTCGTTTTTCCATTGTACATTTTCATAGATTACACAGTTCAGTTTTGTCTCGGTTTTTTAAGCAACAAAAAAATAAGCGCGGAAAAAATATTCTGGAAAGGGTTCCTAAAATTATGCAAAGAATCGCCTTAATTATGGCGTATTAGCCGCAATGAACTCATGAAAGTTGAAATGTTAATAATAAAAAAAATAATAAGTTTTTTTTATTGAAGCATGTTCTAATATATAAAAGTAAAATATTGCACAGTTTACTTGTATAGTATGTGTCACAAGTTTTGTTTACCGGTAGTATATAATCCGGCATTATATAATCCCAACAAATTTTTTTTTTAAGATTTCATATGGCGAATAAATAAAAATTTTTTCTATTCTCGATATCAAATGAAAACTGTAACGGACGAAAACTGAGACCCTATTTATCTAAAGAGAGTTCTACCTATAACACCAGCTTTGCTCGTCGGAAAATGGGGTGATTCGTTTTCTTTTTCAAAATAGAGTATAAGTCCACTACTATAAAATTTAAAATTAGGTAGATTTAGAGCCAGTTTTTGAAATGTAGTTCAACCATGTTTATAGTTTTACTGTGGTTTAAACTTGAAATGCTGTTTTTGACATTAAGTTTACTTTGGCTAAAATCTAGTTTAACCGAGCTACATTGGCCGTTTAAACTCTAGTTTGAGTTGTCAATACAGAAAAGCTGTTAAGAAATTCATATAAAAGTAAAAAAAATTTTTAAGAAAGTTTTTTTCCAAAAAAAAAAAAAAAATTTAATAAAATGGATTTTTCTTCGGGTGACGAGGATTATAGTGATTCGGAAGTCTATGCAAATTTAAACAAAACTATAGTGAGAAAGACCAGGGCAATAAGAAGTCGCCCAAATCATTTTCATTTGTATGACGATGGAGAATTTTATCAGCGATTTCGACTGTCCAAGCTATCAGCATATAGAGTTTTGGAACTTATAGGACCACACATTAAAAATCCAACGAATTGGTAGGATTAATTGTTTGTTTTAAAATTTTGGCTAATGGCTATTTTTTAAGGAACAATGCATTGTCAGAAGAGCAAATGTTACTAATAACATTGCGGTTATATGCGACGGGTGGAATGTTAATGACCATTGGGGATATAAACGGTGTCTCTAAGTCAACGATCTCAAAAGTTATAACGTGAGTGTCTCATCACATTGCCCTATTAAGGGAACACTTTATAAAGTTTCCCAAATCACAGCAAGAGATTTCTCGAAGCAAGCAGGAATTTTACAAGATTGCAAAATTTCCAAAAGTGATTGCAGCTATTGACTGCACACATGTTAAAATAATATCCCCAGGTAACGAAAATGTTTGTATACTTTCTTCTTAAAATTACCAAGTTTTCCTTTAAGGCGGGAACAACGCAGAAATTTACCGGAACAGAAAAGGTTTTTTCCCTCTTAACGTTCAAACGACGTGTGATCATAGCTGCCAGATTTGACGATTTATCGTCATTTTGACGATTTTTAGGTACAAAATTGGTCTATTGACGATAGGACGATTTATACCCCAAATTTGACGATTTTAACCCCAGGATTACCGTCTTGGTCTGGCCAGACCAAATTTGTGTTTTGCTATGTTCTGAATCGAATGAAACCAATTTGGATGCGATTGGAGCAAATAAGTGGGGTTAAATTCCATTTTGATGTAAAAGTCTATGAAATTACCCTCTTGGTTTTTTTTTCCTTGAAAGATATTTCAAGTAGGACAAAAGATTAAAAAAACAGATACGTGAATTCTAGAAATCTTATCTTCTAAATCGAATGAATCAAGTTTGAATCAAAGCAGAAAACTACGGCCCATTATGCGCTTAGTTCAATCTAACTACAAAAAACTAACGCAAAACTCGTTTCAGCTGTAGTAGATGCGAAAAAGCCATGTGCGAAATCAAAGACTAAATTTTCGATGGCTTGCATATGGAATAAAATTATATAATAAATTTGTATAATCCAAAGTAATTAGCATACGTTCAATAAAAAATATATTTATTTACTTTTTATTTAATTGGGGGTTTTAGCTGTACAAATTGTGGTCTGGCCAGACCAAGAGGAGAACTTAGTGGTTACCGAGTTACCGAGAATCCTAGTGTTAAAATGACAAATTTTGTTCAAATTTACAAATATTTTTAAAAAAAATTCACATTTTAGTTAATTAATAGGAAAATAACGATAGAGGAGCCGCATAAAAGGAACGGTCCCGTGCAATGTTTAAACTGCCAAGAATTTGGTCACACTAAGGCATACTCCCATTTAACACCTGTTTGCGTTGTATGTGGAGAATTGCATGGTACAGCTCTCTGCGATAAGTCTTAAAACGACCCCAATGTAAAAAAATGCAGCAACTGTGGTGGTAATCACACTGCCAACTATAGAGGATGCCCTGTATACTCTATCGTCAAGCGCTCGGTTGGACCGAAACCTAATCCACCTCAAATTCAGGAAACACATCAAAATAATACTAATGACATTCAGGTACCGCAGCCTAGTAATAACAGAACATCCTACGCTAACGTCCTAAAATCAAACCATATGCCAATGCAAGGTGATTTGCCAAATAATGATGAGACCCCAGTTTCTAATTTAAGTCGTCTAGAAAAAACCATGGAAACTCTAGTACAAACAGTAACAAACTTTACGAATACAATGGGTAATATGATGCAGGAAATGTTAAGAATGCAATCGATGTTATTGCAAGCTGTACTTAACAAGCCATGAATTGTTTAAAAATTTGTTTTTGGAACGCAAACGGCATTCGCCAACATAAAAATGAACTAGAATATTTTCTTAAAAGTAAACAAATTGATGTAATGATGGTTTCTGAAACTCATTTGACCTCAAGAAATACGTTTAAAATTAATGGATATATATTATATGATACCAAGGACCCTCGAGATAGAGCTTGTGGAGGTTCTGCTATTTTGATAAAAACCCGAATCAAACACTACTTAATGTGTGATCATCGTGAAGATTATCTGCAAGCAACGAATATTTGTGTTGAAGAGCTAAATCGAAACTTTGTACTTTCATCTTTATACTCTCCACCTAGATTTTCAATATCAGAAAGCCAATATTATAAATATTTTAAATCATTAGGACCCTGTTTCCTAGCCGCTGGCGATTACAACGCTAAACATACCTTCTGGGGTTCACGGCTCATTACACCAAAGGGTCGTGTTTTGTATAATACAATGTCTAAAATGGATTTAAATGTGGTCGCGAGTGGACAACCAACTTATTGGCCTACTGATCAGCAAAAAATTCCAGATGTCATCGATTTTGGCGTGGTTAAAAACATCCCCGCAGAAACGATTCACGTTGAAGCTTCTTTAGAATTATCTTCTGATCACACACCTACAATTCTTACCATATCAAACCCTTATAGAACTGTATCTCCGTCTGGTTACTTAGTGACGTCAGCCACACAAATAAATTGGTTAAAATATAAAAAATATCTCAGTACCCACTGCACTGAAAATATTCCGCTTAGAACACCGGAGAATGTGAATCTTTCTATTGTAAATTTTGACAATTATCTCAAACTAGCTGTTCAACATTCTAGCATAGCCCGCAAAAATATCAAAAATGGTAAAATATATTCTACTGATGTCGAGCGTCTCTTGACTGAAAAAAGGAGAGTTCGAAGAGAGTGGCAATTGCACAGATCCCCTCAACTTAAAAATTTACTAAAAGAGTGCACAAAAAGGCTAAGAAACTTACTGCAGTCTCAAAAAACGGCTTCTCTGGAAAAATATCTTAAGAAACTTGATGCAACTCCTCAATCTGATTACTCATTATGGCGTGCAGCTAGAAATCTTAAAAGACCAGTTATCACTAAACCACCATTAAGAAACTTAAATGGACGTTGGGCACGAAATGACATAGAAAAAGGAAATATTTTCGTTAATCATTTGAAAACCGTATTTACCCCTCATACATCTTTCGATACTGCGGACGAGTTACCACCTGTTGCTGTTAGATCAGCTGTTCCACTAAGGTTTGAAGTAAGAGAAATCGAGAAGGCTATTCATGATTTAAACCCCAAGAAAGCCCCTGGTTTTGATAAGATCAGTAACAAAATGCTTTTGGAGCTACCCAGCATAGCAAAGAAAATTATTCTACTAATTTTTAATGCTATTTTACGCCTTGAATACTACCCACAAGAGTGGAAAGTATCCTTAGTTACCATGATACCTAAAACAGGAAAGGATCCCACAAAAGTTGAGTCATATAGACCTATAAGCTTATTGTCTAATATATCAAAGCTATTTGAGAAACTTCTAGTGTCTAAATTAACGCCGATTTTAAATGGTAACAGATGTATTCCCAATCATCAATTCGGTTTTAGAAGAAAACACAGCACAATTGAACAAACTCATCGAATAGTAAATGTCATAAGAAAAGCCTTTGAAGAAAAAAAATATTGCTCAGCACTCTTCATCGATGTGTCTCAAGCTTTTGATAAAGTCTGGCATGAAGGTTTACTACTGAAATTGCAGCAAAACTTACCAGCAACTATACACAAGCTGTTAGAAAGCTACTTAGTCGGTCGTCAATTTATTATTAAAGAAGGCGAATTTTTAAGTTCTCCACAGCCAATTAACGCTGGAGTCCCACAAGGCAGCATCCTGGGCCCTCTATTATACTTAATTTATACTTCGGACTTGCCAACAAACAGCTACACCCATACCTCAACATTTGCGGACGACACAGCTTTTCTAAGCGTACACGCAAACTGTCAAGAAGCATCTCGTTATCTACAGGATCATATATTTGAACTAGAAAGGTGGTTAAAAAAATGGAGGATAAAGATCAATGAGCAAAAATGCGCACATATAACATTCACATTGCGTCGGGAAACATGCCCCCCTATTAAAATAAATAATCAAATAATACCCCAACACTCGCATGTAAAATACCTCGGTATACATCTAGATCGGCGTTTAACGTGGAAATGGCATATAGAAGCGAAATTAACTCAAATGAAACTAAAAGCAATCCAAATTAATTGGCTTATTGGAAGAAATTCTGTTCTTAATCTCGATTGCAAACTTCTACTCTACAACTCTATCTTAAAGCCAATTTGGTGCTACGGTATTCAGTTATGGGGCACTGCCTCGGCTTCTAACATCGAAAAAATTCAAAGGCGCCAAAATAAACTTCTTCGAATAATCACAGCCGCCCCCTGGTACGTCAAAAACTCAAATATCCACAAGGATCTCAATGTGCCATTAGTAAAAACTATGATAACGAAATATGCAGTAAAATATTTAAAAAGGCTGGAACTGCACCCAAATCCATTAGCTAGAAATATTTTAAATTATGGCGGCCACACTCGCTTAAGAAGAAGAGACACTGCAGCACTCACCCAATCAGATGAGCGATAAACACCTATATATGTAAACAGAAACCGTGATGACTAAATCTTTTGTGTTTGGCACTGGCAGGACATAAAGCAAATATAAGGATAAGATTTGATTAATTATTGTTAGTTCATATTTAATATATGAAGATTCAATAAATAAATAATGAAAAAAAAAAAAAAAAAAAAAAAATTTTAGTTAAGCTTCTAATATAATTTTATTTGAATTATTTGATTGGCAGTAACTTTCATGTCTTAGCTGTTCATCATATTAAATACGAATGTTTTTTTAGCACGATGCATATTTTTAAGAGTTCTAGCATAACTTATAAACTGATAGAATTTTTGTGCAAAAATTTTTTTAAAAAAAAAAAATTCGTATTTTGATACTTATTTTTAAATTTGATTTTAAATAATTTATTTATAAATTTTTTACGGCCATGTTCTGGAACTGGAAATCACGAGAAATTGAAATCGAACAAAATTTTAAACTTATCCTGTGTTCAAAGTTTATAAAAATATTTTTTTTTATACGCCTCATATCTTGAGGTCCACTAATCTTTACCACTTCCTCTTTTCAAATCAAGAAAACATGCGTTCAATTAAAAAAAAAATTTATTGAAAATATCCAATTGGGTCCAAGTGTACTGGTACACGACTAGAACCAATAGTACTAATGATTTTCTAAGAACACACAATGCTAATTTGAGCATTAAGATAGTATAGAAAAGTACAGTCGAGAACTAGCACTGGTGATCTTTGTACTAGTTTAGTACTAGCTAGGTACTAGTTCGATCTCCAGCAGGTAAACTTTTCTTTCAGAAAGTCTGATTTTATTAGTGTTTACCAGACTTAATTTCTTAAGCAGGATTTTCGACGTGAAAAATGGGTGTTTGATATACTTTGGTTTTAGTTTATTTTATTAGTTTTCTTATGAATGCCAATACCCTTGAAAAATGTTTGGTTGTGTTACTTCAATAATAAGTTTCTTAACGAACATTTTTATTTAATTTCAAAAATAGGCGGAATATATTAAAATTTTATTAGCAACGAAAACTAAAAATAACAATTAATTTTCAAAACTTATAAAAATTGAGTGGTTTTTTACAATGACGATTTTTGTGACGATTTAGCATAGTCAATTTGACGATTTTGACGATTTTTTCCTCAAAATTTTACGATTTTCGACCAATTTTATCTGGCAGCTATGCGTGTGATGCCAATCTCAAAATTACTAACATTGTAGCTCGTTGGCAGGGGTCCGCGCATGACTCGAATATTTTTAGAAATTCTAAAATCTATTCCAGATTCGAGAGTGGAGAATTCGGAGATAATTTAATAGTGGGAGATGGTGGATATCCAAATAAAAAATATATTATGACTCCACTGCTAAGTCCAAAAAGACGTGAAGAAAGTCTTTTTAATGAGTCGCAGATTAGAACGCGTTGCTCTGTTGAAAGAAGCTATGGTGTTTGGAAAAGAAGATTTCCAATTTTGTCTTTGGGTATTCGCTTAAATTTTAAAAAAGTCCAAAGTATAATAGTCGCTACAGCTGTACTTCATAATATTTGTTGCATTAATAATGAAACCCAATTGCCCAAATTGGACAAAAATTCAGAAGAAGCTGTAGACTTTGTACTTTCCGTGCAAAATAACAGGGATAGCACTTATGATTCAAATAATTTAGTACGCCGTGTTCTAATAAATGATTACTTTAAAAAATTATTGTAATTATTTTATTGTTAATGTTTAATGACTAGGTCGCGCAAAACTACAACAATGCATCGATAGGGAAAACCACACTAATTTTGTTTGTGTAAAACATGATAAGGATGTCAAAAACCATTGTACAGAAAAACACAACCTACTTATTGGACCATATAAAAAAACGTTTATGTACCCCTTCTGTTTAGGTCAACCTGTAAACATTCTAAGAAGTAAAATTACTTTTAAACGTATATATGTCCACAAATATTGATATTTCACGCGTAAAATGAATATGCTTTTCGGGTCATTATAATAATGCTAATTCTATACATTTGAAATGTTCACAGCTTCAAAAGTTCATAAACGATATAAAATCATTCAACATGGATTTTCAGGCTGAAACCATTCATTCTAAAAGTATGTTTGGCAATATGCACATGTTCCTTTAGGCCCTAATCATGTAAAACGCACCGCAACGCCAAAAAATAACATTGAAAGCACAAACAATGTCATAAATATTTTGTAATTTTGTTGTTGCTTTCAACAGAAATTCATGTACAGTATTTTAAAATTTTTAACGACACAAGCTCTGCAGCGTTTGAAATTTTAAAACGCAATGTAAATTTCTGTTGAAGCAACAAAAAAATTACAAAATATTTATGACATTGTTTGTGCTTTCAACGTTATTCTTTGGCGTTGCGCTGCGTTTTACATGATTAGGGCCTTAATTATATTTAAGCCGGCAGTCATACAGGATATTTAAAATACATATACATATGTATAATATTTTGGATTAACTGAATGATCCCTTTTCCTAAATACAGTATATTTTTGGTCAGAATTTGAAAGATAAGTACCAAATTGTGAAATTTCTTAAAATACACTATTGCTTTAGTGTGATTATGCTAATATGAGTTTAAAATACAAATTTATAAGATAAAAATAATGCCCACTGATAAATAATATTAAAACATTATTTTATTTAGTAATAATTTATTTATTGGCTTCTTATTTTTAGATATTTTAAGAAATTTTTATTTTAAATTTGGGAATGAAGAAAGAATGTATGTGGCAGCCCTAGCCTAAAATGAACAAAAACATTTGAGTCAGAAAATATAAAATAAAATAAATTATTTTTAGAATCAAGAAAATAACAGTTTTTATAACATAAACTTGTGCAATTTTTGTGAGCACTTAATTGCAAATTCGTTGGAAGTGAACGTGGCATTGAAATTAATTTAAACCGTTTCTTTTCTGTATTAATTTTATGCATTTGAACATTAAAACAGCACATGAACATAAAAACACCTTTAAGATTTAGTGATAATGGTAAAAATTAGTTTTTGTGACCAAAAAACGATCTGTACCTTATTCTTACACATAGTTTAATTAATCGTCCCTTTATTTTTTAACTATTTCATTAATAATTTGCAAACTAAAATTTAATTTAAAAAGCACATGTAAACAAAACTTTTGACAATTCTGGCATGACTAAAAAATATAACAGGCTGTCTCTTCGCCGCCACCTGAAGTAAATTCGCCTTGAGCAGTTTATTGCAACTTTTTTTTTGCTCTTCACTCATTTGAGTGCAACTTAAAACTTTGCACTAAATTTTCAAACCAAAAACTTGTTTTTTCATGATTAAAGCCATGAGATATTCCGTTATTGACAAATTAATGACATGTCGTTCAATTTCCTTTCTTATGCAACAAGAATCAAAAATTATGCTCATAAAAAATTAAATTTTTTAAATTTTAGTGAGAGTCTGTTTATATGCTTTTTTGATTGCAAGTACAAATTTTGCACTATTTGAATTGAGTGCTGATTTTTGCATTCAATCTTCGTTCAGAGATAGTGAAAATATTTGCAATATCAATAATTTTTTTAGTGGCAGTTAAAAAATAGCAATCATCACTAAAACTGGTAATAAAAAGAGTGCAAACTAAATGTTTGCAGTTTTATTTAGTGATAGTGTGCCGCTGATTTAAATCAATATTTAGTGCACTACCCCCAACTATGCTAATAACGAACTAAAATTTAAATCGAAATAACTAATTTTAATCAAATTAGAAAGTACATTTGATTCAGCTAAAAAATCTGACGTTCTACACCGCTTGCGAGTTTTATAGCACTGAAAAAGTATTTAAAGATACTTTCCCGATTTTATAGTCCATAGTACATACATGTGGAAAGTTGTTACTACATGGGACTTAAAATTACAATGGACTGATTTAAAACAATCACAAACACTTTGTTTCGAAAGTGATTTCTGCGGGTTGGAACTTTTTCGTGGAAATCAGTTCGATATGAGTGTAATATGGACCTACAACAACCAAATGTATGTTTATGCAAAGGCATCGGCACTAAAATTTTCAAGAGATTTATACCGAACTAGCTGTACCCACTCCGAGAGGCTTCACTATATTTAAGAACGAATTAATATAAATAAAAAATAAAATAAGAAGAAGTGCTTTATTTGGCTGTGCCGAATCTTTGATACCCTATACCGAGAGTTATAAAAACAATATGAATTAATAAAGACTCATCTACCTTTTAAATATGTTGCGGTTTTAGGCGTATCAAAGTATATTTATATGGGCCCTACCTTACGAAATAACCCCCCCCCCCCCCCACTTAAATTAAAACAATATGTTTTGCTTATTTCGATAATACACGAATTTCCGAATGTTCAAAATTTTTGGAAATCCCATCAAGTTTTTTTTGATTTTTATAGAATCTCTAATCAAATTTTTAATAAGTATCCAAGTATTTATCCTAATAGTTATTTATTATATATTTCCAATGAAACATCAGTTTACTGTATTTAAATACATATTATTCTACATTCAATCCCAGCAAGTGCCATCTATATCCGAAAAATAAACGTTTGGGTCGAAAATGCGAGCGGTTGAATTATTAATAAGCCTTAGTATATGCAATATTTTTATTTGTGTTATGATAATTATTTATTATATACATTTGAATATAACCGTTTTTCGTATCATATTTTCATCATAGTAGGTTTTGAATTTGAATTTTGTATGCATTGCCATTCTACCTTCCCATCTATACATAAAAGTTCGCCAAAGAAGAATTATATAACTGTCAAATTTCAAGTGCATTAATAAGAAAAGTTCTTTGATATACAAAAATACATAAAAATGAGTGAAACAATGGTGAGTCCGTAACTTTTTTTTAATATAATGTACCTATAAGTATATATCATTACCTTCAGTCGAAAAGGATGTAGTCCAATGTATAAACTTTATAGGAGAGAGAAAACACTTTCTAAGGTCTTTAGTTCTGAATATATTTTAAGTCTGTAAATCCAGTTTTGCTTCATTGCCGACTCTTTTTCGGCTTGCAAACCAACTAAAAATAATGCATTTATGTTTTACAAAGCTTTTTGTGACTTATCATCTTTTCTATTATATATTTTATACTTTTATTGTACATTTTAGTATGTCAATTTGCAAAAAATAAAATATACTATAAAATTATTTTATTTATTTCAATGTTGACTATTAACAAATTTTTTTGAAATTTTCAAATTTTAATGGGCCCTAGCGCGTTTTCTTTAGCATTTTTGGACTTAGAACTTTTACATATCGTTGCAAAACAAGAACTAGAAAAAAATATTTGTATTTTTTCCGCAAACGATGTATATTTGTTTACTCTATTGAACTGCATCAAAAACTTAATTTTCAAAACTTGTGGCATTAACGCATTTACGACTGTAGGTACATATCGTTACCTAAAACGCAAAAGGCCCTATTTAACATTTTTTGCGTTATCGTTTGTAGATAGGGCCTTTTGTTTTTGGTTAATAAAATCGCTCATTTTAGTCGAAAGATTCCAAAATGTTTTTTGGACATTTGAGTTGATGCAATACATCAGAATCAATGAAAAGGTCGATTTTTAATTTTGGTTAGTTAGGGCCTTTTGCGTTTTAGGTAACGATATGTATGTGCAGCCAAAATTATTTTTGTATTTCCATTGTTATAAGCTTTAAAATTCCTTTCTAAATGAAAATACTTTAAATAAAAAAATTAGCTGTAATCAACTTAAACCAGAATAATTATATGTGTATCTTCAGATTAAAACCCAAACAGTTCGACAAAAATTCATAACTTAATTTTAAAATTAGTGAAGCATATTCCTTCTTCCAACATTTTGTTAACAATTGCATATGTATTTTTTTTGGTCGAATAATCGGTCAAACAATTTAGTATGATGTAGTCAAATAAATTGTTTCAAATAAAAAAAACATTAAAAATAAATAAAATTTTTTTTATAGCCAAAACGTTATTTAAAAAGATTAATTTATTTTAATTTATATTGAACTGATAATTTATTTTATTTTACCTTATTGTTGATTTTTTTTTAATATAATATAAACATATCGTTTTTAATAAACTTTTAAAAACAAATGTTTTACTTGTTTTGTATCATAAAAAAAAAATTTTCATGTAAATTGAATTTTACATTTAGAATTTTGTTTTTGTTCATAATTTGCTTTTTTTGTACACTTTGAATTTAGACCAAGGTTAGTCCTATTAGATAGTAGCTTAGACACACATTTTCAACAAATCTGAGTTATAGGCCGTCAAAAGTTGACAATTTGGGCAAACTGGTGTTCTTTTTCATCCATGTAACTTGTTTTCTATTCGTGTTAGCAAAATTTGTCCCAAACAAATTAGATAGCTATTTCTTCAAGCTTTCGAATTTTTTTTTTTAAATTTAAAGCTTATTTTTTATTTTTTTGAAGCGGGGGGTTTTTTTTTTGCTTAAAAAAGAGCTTTTCCTTTAAGTTAGTTCTGGTCGCTATTTGGGCCGCGAGTGGGTTATGTATAAAAAGACGAGGATTTTTAAATTTTTAGCATATGCACTATTTTGATTTTTTACCTATTTGTGTGTAAGTGTCTCTAAAATCTTAAAAATAAAACTTATGCTGAGAAACTAGACAATTAACCTTTCCGACGGTATATAACATATCGAACAAGCATTTCACACCCTCGATACTGTAATACCCACAATATGTTAATCCCAGGAATAAAATCACTTTTTCTATAGAGATGTTGACAAATTAAATTTTTTTATTTACGTGTATTAATAATTAAATTAATATAAAATAATAATAACAACAAAAAGATAAATTATCTAAAAATTTAATCTTAATCACATAATATCCTTTAATATTTTTTTTTTAAATTTTTTTAAAATTAAAACTATTTTTGTATTTTTTTACGGCTGCACTTTTTTTTTTTTTTTGCTCAAAAGAAAGCTTAGGTCTTTTCCTTTAAGGTAATTCTGGGAACAAGGCAGAAATTTTGAAACTGCTGTGTTGAAAGAAATGTGTGAATTGTACGGTATAAGGAAAACTAGAATAACTCCTTTCCATCCACAATCCGATGGCATGGTTGAAAGATTTAACCGCACATTAGAAGAACACTTACGTAAAGTAGTAAGCACACATCAGAAGGACTGGGATGAACACATTCCAAAGTTTCTGTTGGCATACAGATCAGCTGTTCACAGTTCCACTTCTCGTACACCTGCCAAAATTGTCTTTGGAACAGTGCTCAGACTTCCGGGAGATCTAGAATTCGGCGTTAAGCCTGGACCAACAGCTGAAAATAATGAAGGCTCTACCTCAAAAGAATAATATAACCTTAATGAACTTCATGAGTTCGTACGAAGCCGGATTAAGCTGTCCAGTGACAAGATGAAAGCCAGATACGATCGGGCGGCAAATTCCGAAGGCTTTACAGAAGGCCAGTTGGTTTTACTTTTTAATCCACAACACAAGAAAGGATTATCTCCCAAGCTGCAGACTCATTGGGATGGACCATATAAGGTGATAAAGAAACTGAATGACGTAATGTATCGAATTCAGAAATATAAGAGTCCAAGATCAAAAATGCAGGTGGTACATTTAGAACGACTAGCCCATTGTGGAAACGGAGAATCTGAGCCTCTTCGGGACGAACAGGCTTAAGTGGAGGGCAGTGTTACGAAATTAGATTTGTCTAAGAATTACTTATGGTTTTATTTATAAGTTATCTTGTAAATTATAGTTTTATGTCATATTAGTTACTATTTTTATGAACGCCACTGTAACTAAATATTCTAGCAATTGTAATTGTAAACTTTAGATTTAGATGTATAACAGTTTTTTTAAAATAATTCGAACAAAATATTCTAGAAACTCCTAGACGGTTCTTGAACCAACTAGGAATAGTTATGAACTATAAATACAGGCTAACTCATAAAAGTTTAGCTTAGTTTGATTGGAGACATTAAACGGTTCAGATCGCTACTTACAATTGTGGTTAAAATTTGTGAACATTATAATTAATTTCAATAAAGTTTGTTAAGTTGAATTCGTGTGTGTATTTATTTTGATTTGCAATTAAAAGAACTCAAAGGTTTATTATAAAGGGAAAAACCTTAACGTGTTTTATTAAGTAAAAACGTAACAATTGGTGTCAGAAGTAGGATTGCAATAAAAAAAAAATTGATAAACTATGAAATTCCCCTGTAATAATTATTTTAAGTTGTACTTTACTGTTTTTTGTTAAATGTTTTTGTGCAATTGAATTTTATTAAAAATCTAATGTTTTTAATGTAAAATAATGAAAGAGTAGACGAAATGGAAACAGAGTTTAACAAGAAGCTGTCTGACGTAAAAATAGAAGTTGATGAGAAATTACACAATCTGGAAGTAAAAGTCAATAGTCTTCAATATCAAGAGGGAGCGGAGCGGTGAGGGTTTTTCCAGAAGTCTCGAAATGAATAAGAGCTCCAAGTTTTGACGGAAGCTCACCATTAAATGTGTTCAAGTTCCAGTTTGACACAGTTGCCAACAAAAATGCATGGAACAATTAAGAAAAGGCCATAGAGTTGATTCTGGCTTCAAAAGGAACTGCAGCTGAAATTCTAGAAAGTGTACCAGTAAGTTGCAGAAACAATTTTGATGACATTATGGTAGCACTGCAACGTAAGTATGGTGCTGAACACAGAAAAGAAATATTCAGAATGGAATTACGGGGCAGAGTACAAAAGGCAAACGAGACGCTACAGGATTTCGCACTAGAGATCGAGCGTTTGGTGCAGCTTACATATCCAGGTGAAAGTCATCCATTGTTAGATCACTTTAAGACGAAGCATTTGTAAATGGTATACGAGATGCTGAAAACTCGCAGTGTGTGCATCACAGAAATCATCGTTTGCAGAAACGGTATCATTTGCTCTAGCCCAAGAAACCGCCAGGATAATTTCAAGGCCGCAAGCGTATAAAGTACGAAAGCTTGATTTCTCTGCTGAGGACGAAGGAGATATTTTAAAGGAAATGAGAAGCATGAAGGAGGCAGTTTTGCAAGCGTTGGGCGACAAGCAAAATAAAACTAAAAGCAAAGTAAAATTGCAAGTCACCAAGAAAACGATACCGATCTGCTTCGCCACAAAGAGACAACCAAAGAGCTTATCGACATTCATCACAAGAGTCACTTTTAAACTAAAAAGAGCTAGCGCTGCGGGGCATGGGCTAGCTTCCACATCTGATGGCCCCACAATTTCTATATCAGTTGTGCAACATAGTAACAATAATCTTACTGCTTGCGGTTATATTAACGGACTAAAGCGCATTTTTACTGTGGACACTGGGGCATCACATTCTATTATAAGGCCCGATTTAATACAAAAATTTCTTGAACCACTGAGCGGGGTGAGTCTGCGAACAGTTACGGGAGAGTCAGCCATAGTCTATGGAAAAGTAAAGGTACAATTAAATATGGGTAATACAATCGTCCATCACGTATTTATAGTGCCTGATATTGTAGAAGAGGTAATCATTGGCGCAGATTTTATGATTGGACATAGTATTCGTTTGGATATGGGCCAGCAAATTATGTATTGGCGTGATGTTGAAAAACCCCTTGAAGTTGGATACGAAATCAAGGCTCATGTAAGACAATTAATCGCCCTTGAATAAGAAAGGATTATCTCCCAAGCTGCAGACTCATTGGGATGGACCATATAAGGTGATAAAGAAACTGAATGACGTAATGTATCGAATTCAGAAATATAAGAGTCCAAGATCAAAAATGCAGGTGGTACATTTAGAACGACTAGCCCATTGTGGAAACGGAGAATCTGAGCCTCTTCGGGACGAACAGGCTTAAGTGGAGGGCAGTGTTACGAAATTAGATTTGTCTAAGAAGTATTTATGGTTTTAGTTATAAGTTATCTTGTAAATTATAGTTTTATGTCATATTAGTTACTATTTTTATGAACGACACTGTAACTAAATATTCTTGCATTTGTAATTGTAGACTTTAGATTTAGATGTATAACAGTTTTTTTTTAAATAATTCGAACACAATATTCTAGAAACTACTAGACGGTTTTTTTTGATTTGCAATTAAAAGAACTCAAAGGTTTATTATAAAGGGAAGAACCTTAACGTGTTTTATAAAGTAAAAACGTAACAATATGTATTAATTAAAAAATAAACTGTGATATTATTTTATTAGTTATTTCAATAGTTTGAGGAGATCTTATAAAATAATCTTTTAAAAAAATAATTTGGTTTAAATGTTTTGGATTTATGCCCATAATTTCTACAAATAGATATCTAGCTGTGTATAGATATCTATGGTGTAACGAATTTTAAACCGTATTTCTTACCTACGGGTTAGAGTGTAGTGTATTTTACACCATCGATTTTCGATGGTTAATTCACTTAGGCCAATTTAACGTTGAAATTACCAAAATAGAGTTACCGGATAAGTACAGATAAATGTTGGGTACGAACACGACCAGATATCTGTTACTTAAAATTACGGGCATTAACCGATTCTTTTCTTAAGTTTTGATTAAACTTGATTTTGAAAAAATTCTTTGACTTATCGTAGATGTTGAAGAAATCAAAAGCTGCCCATAATACAGAATATTTAATATCTCGGAAATAAATTTCAGTGTTTTTTATCAAAAATTGGTGGGTCTAGGACCAATATTTTAAGCACACATCAGCACAAATGTATAATACCCTCTCCACTATTGTGGTGTGGGTATAATGCTAGGAACACAACTGGGGCGAACCCCAGACGTTTGTGTATATGAAAATGCACACAATCAGGGCGCCGGCGAAAATTCGCCAGACGCGGCGAACTTTAAATGGATTTAATACTAGGTGACCAAGTTTGATTTTAGTTAAGAAGTAGTTCAGTAAATTTTTTTTTTTTTTTTTTTCATGTATTTTTATTTGTAATCTATTTTTCAATAATAAGCAAATTAATTAAAAATAATTATTCACATGAGTTTTAACCTACATTAAGGTTAAAACATTTTTACATTAGTGCTCTTTACTCTGAGTACAATTATAAGTATGCAATTGTTTATATTGTTCTCTATATTTACATATTTACAGTAACTATTTTAAATATTTACATGCTTATTTTCTGAACGGAAGGTCAAGCACATGGAGCCTTTTTAGCCTTTGTACTTCCTCGCTGTCATCTAGTAGACTAATAGCAAGGGGGTTAGAATGGTTACTAAGTCTTTCAAGGTACCGCGAGCTGTACACGTTTATTTCATTTTTAATCTTTGATATAAATAAATCTCTGTGAATCGTTTCGTTAGTTACAAACCATGGAGCATCTACTATCATTCGAAGAGTTTTTGATTGATATCGTTGAAGTATTTCTATGTTCGAATTACTAGCGGTGCCCCACAATTCGATTCCGTATGTCCATATCGGTTTTAAAATTGTTTTGTATAAAAGTACTTTGTTTTCTAAGCTAAGTTCTGATTTTTGACCGAGCAGCCAATACATTCGTTTTGTTTTAATATTTAGGTAGTCCCTTTTTGCTTTTATGTGTTGCTTCCACGTCAGCCTTTTATCAATATGCATGCCAAGATATTTCACACAATCAGTTCTTGGAATTTCTTCATTGTTTAGGAAAATAGGAGGAGAAATGCCCTTTCTTAATGTATAAGTAATGTAATTAGACTTTTCTGTATTTATTGAAATATTCCATCTTTTAAACCAGTCCGATAATTTGTCCAGGTGATTTTGAACCTGGTTTGAGGCCTCTATTGAGGAAATATTACTTGCCATTAAGGCTGTGTCATCCGCATATGTAGCAATAGTAACATTTTCATTAGATGGCATATCAGAGGTATATAATGTATATAAAACTCCCAGTACGCTTCCCTGCGGAATACCAGCTTTTATTTCACAAATATTGGAAATTTCGTCTTCTACTTTTACATAAAAGTTACGATTTTGTATGTAGGATTTAAGGACCAAAAAGAATGGTGCAGGGATAAGCGTTTTTAATTTATATAAAAGACCTACATGCCATACTCTGTCGAAGGCTTGTTTAACATCCAAAAAAACAGCAGAGCAGTACTGTTTTGTTTCAAGAGCATTTCTAATTACATTTACGACTCGGTGGCAGTGTTCAGGTGTACCATGCTTGTGACGGAATCCAAATTGATGCTCAGTGATAATATTCTTGGTGTTTAAAACTGGCTGCAGCCTACCTAAGAATATTTTTTCAAAAATTTTTGAGAATATGGGCAAACGACTTATTGGTCTGTAAGACTTAATATCATTTTCAGGCTTAGAAGGTTTATGAAACATCTTTATTTCTGCACATTTCCATTGTGTTGGAAAATGATTAAGTCTAACTATAGAGTTGTAAATTGTTGTTAGAAGGACAATGGCTTTTTTAGGTAAATTTTTTATGTCATTTGCGCAAATTTTGTCATAACCAGGGGACTTTCTATTGTTTAATTTTGAAATTTCTCGTTTGACCTCATTTAGGGATATGTGCTTAATTGGTAAGTCCATTTGGCACGGTATGTCTAAGAAGGCAGAAGTGATATCAGCATCTACAGGTTCGCACAAGGCAAACGGTGTAAAGATATTTTCTAAACATTGAGAAAAAGCAACGGCTTTGTTATAGTTCGATCTACACCAGGTGCCGTTCTGGTCTTTTATAGGGACGCTTCTTTTTGTTGGCCTTTTTAAATATTTTGTGGCATTCCATATATTATGTTCATTCCTTCTATCGCATGAGGTAGTAGGGTTCTTCAAATAACAGCTTAATTGTTCAGTTTTGTTATCATCTAAACATCGTTTTAATTCATTTGTGTTTAATTCGGTTGAAATTGGTTTTGTCTGCTGGATTTCTAGTACGTTTCCATATTTTCCGTAACCTTCTTCTGTGTCTTATAAGATTTCTGATTTCAGCTGATACTATTACCTTGTTTCGAGAATTTTCTTGCGTCTCCGTAGGGGTGGCTTGAAAACCAGCTTCATGGATCAAGTTTGTGAAGTTTTCGACTACGTCGTCAAGTTCTTTTCCATCTTTAATTCGAACGTTTAGATTTATGTTTGCTTCTATCCAGTTTTTAAAGGAATTTATATTAGTTTTAGGTGATATAATTTTATACTTTTTATCTATAGTAGAGCAATACGTACTGAAATTAACAATAAGTGGGGAATTATCAGAACTCAGCTCGTCGGTGTCTAAAATATCTAAAAGATGGCTTGAAATCCCTAAGTACACAACGAAGTCAAGTAAATCTGGGATTTTTCTGGGGTCACTAGGCCAGTACGTTGGACTTCCTGTAGATAGAACTGAAATTTTTTTGTTGGTTTTGTTTGGGTTAGCTAGCCTGGAGCCCCACCACTGGTGCTTGGCGTTGAAATCACCACCTACCATAAACTTGTTTCCAATTGAGTCGAAAAAATTGTAAAAATCCTGACATTTAACAGAATGCCTTGGTGGAATATATATGGAGTAGATAGAAAACCTAGTGTTGCCTGACTTAATTTCGATACCCGCTGCTTGTAAATGTGGCATTCTATAATTTTCGAGGGGAGCGTACTTCAAAGAGGATTTTATCAAAATTGCAGAGCCACCGTGAGCTCTTTCATCTGGATGATTGCAAGAAACTATATCGTAATCTTTTATTTTAAAGTAACTTTTTTTGGTAAAATAAGTTTCAGATATTAAGAAAATATATATATGTTGTAAATAAATGAAAGTCTCAATTTCTCCTATATGATTTAGCAGACCGTTGGCATTCCATATTGCTATACGAAGATTTATTTGCATAGTTTTGAGATCTGCATGGTTATCATGTTGAGAAGGTTTGCTAACATGGATTCAATTCGTTCTATGGCAATGTTATTGTTATTGTTATTATTGGTTTTTAACGCTTCTGAGTACGACTGATTATTGTTGAAATGGTTCGATTTACTGGATAAATTATTACTGTTGATTTGTGGGAATTCGTCCGGATGGAGGTTGTATTGTTGTCTGTGATTGTGGAAATTATTACCCTGGTGCAATCTTTTTTGAAGTATGTTTTTGTAGACCTGACATCCTTTGTAATTTGCGGTATGATCTCTCAAACAGTGATAGCAGCGAGGTGGTGTATCCGCATTTTTATTACAATCGGCCGTCGGGTGATTTAGACCGCATTTAACACAGTTAAATGGCCTTTTGCAGTAGGCCTTCGTATGTCCAAAAAGTTGGCACCTGTGACATTGTATTAAGTCCATTGTTTTCTTTGGGGCTTCAACTGTTATTATAGCATAGTTTATATGCTTGATGTTATAAATTCCTTTATTATTTGGATTAGGATTCAAGTCAATAGAAAACATGGGCAAAGGTTCCTTGGTGCGTTTACTTTTGACATTTGTTACACTGCGAACTTGATGTCCTAATGCTAATAACTCCGCTTTTATATCAGCAACCGAAGTGGAATGGTGTAGGCCTTTAACAGCTACCCTAAATGAACGTTCCTGTTTAAGCTGATAAGTGTGAAAACCTATTTTATGAGCATCTAAGTGTTTGACTAATTTCCTATACAACTCAACAGTTTTTACCATAAGCCTAACTTGATTATTTTTAAGTGACTTATAAGTAAATTGGTCATTAGATATAATAGTACTTATATTACTTATCATTTTCTTAATATCAATAACATCATGAATGTATATTGGCAGTGGTTTTGGAATATTTTCTGTTGCTTCAGCAACTTCTTGATCGTCATCATCATTGTCATCATAGTTGTTAAAATCATCATCATCATCATTTTGTAACATAGCATAGCGGTTACTTGTAGAAGGTTTATCATCATTTTGCACTTGTTTACGTTTATTTAAATATAGCTTGGGCGATTCATTTTGATGTCTTTTTATTGTAGAGACTATTTTTTGCCACTCAAAGTCACTGCCTGCTTCTGATACATTTGTATCATCAGCCACGTTATTGTTGTTACAGTGTATTAATTTTTGGAATGTTCACTAATCCGTTTGTTTGTTATATTTTGTTTTTATAATGGTTCTTTGTTTTTAGATTTTATTTTAATAAAGAAATATTACATGCGTAGAATGTTAAAGACGTCCGTTCACTTTTAAAGTTATTTAGAGACTCCAGTTCAGTAAATAAAGTTACTTTTTCCTTTAATTATTGTTTTTTTTTTTTTTATTGTATAACACATAAAATAAGTATACAAATTATTTTACTATAAAAATAGTTTTTAGTTGTGTTTTTGATTATGTTTTTATTTGTAAGCATTTTTTTTGAATATGTTCACACTATTTCTCTCTCTTTGCACAAACAGTAATCAACTTTCTCAATTATAAAAGCTGCCAGCTATTCGTCGTTATTGTGCTTCATACGACGAATTTACTTAGCGAATTTTTACGGAAAAATTCGTCGTGTTGGGCGAAATTCGTCGTTCGTCCCAGTTGTGTTCCTAGCATAATAGTGCAATTTTTGGTAGCTCTAGTCAGGACTGGAGATACGTTATTAAAAATTTTATTGTTTAAAAGAAAAGTGAATTAATCCTCAAAGAATCGATAAAACTTCGCGGGTATTTTTTTTCTTCAATTGTACCAAAAAAGGATGAATTGTAACAGTGCACCATTAAAGTTTCGATTGCAGCAAATTTGGTACAATTGTACCACAAATCCCATCAGTGATTTGAATACACGTTTTAAACCACAAGTTCTTGTATTCTTGTAGTATATAAACTTTTATAAGAAATATATTTCTTATAAGAAATAATTTGCTTATAAAAAATAGTTGCCAAAAAGGCGTATAAGAAAAATTTTCGTGGAACTTTTAATTTTTTTTTTATCCGTAACCTACTGTACACAACATCTGCCAAACAGTGGGCTCATGACAATATGAATTACCTTATATCAGGAGAACGGCTTCAGTAAAAGTTTTATATTTGAAACATAACTTGATTATCAATATACAACATCAGCTTAAGAGTGGATTGGATAGGAGAAATAGGCGTGGCATCACCCATATAAAATCATTATAGTTTTCTGTATATCTGAAGAACGGTTACAGAAAAAGTTTCCAAATTTGGAACAATAAGTTTGATTAGCAAAACAAAACATCTGTCAAAAAGTGGGCTGGGTTAAAACAGAGTCACATTCCGCATGAAGACAGTATAAATTCCTCTATATCTGGAGAAAAGGAACCGTAAAATTTTTACTATATATCTTGAAAATAGTTACAACAAAAGTTTACAAGCTTGGAACAAATAGTTTGGAGTCTAAGCGCAGACAGTCAACAATTGTACGAACACAATGGGAAACATGATGCAGGAAATATTGAGAATGAAATCGATGTTATTGCAAGCTGTACTAAACAAGCCATGAACGCTCTGATAATATACTTTTCGAACGCTAACATAAAAATTAACTCAAATATCCTGATGGTTTTTGAAACACATTTGACCTCAAGAAACTCGTTTAACACCCAATTTTCACGATAATTTAAAAGACATGTCTTTTTTGTATTTCTTTTTTTAAAGAAACTTCCAAAAACTTGTTAAATTTTCACCATGTTTCTTTTTTTCAGTCAGAATTGATTTTTCTGATTTTCTTAGTTCCTTATTCGCATAAAAATATTTAAAATTTTGTTATTCCACATAATTCTGATATGTTTTAAATTTTTTTTTTTTAATATTTTTTTTTTATTTCTCTATATATTAGCTTTGTTTCTTTACTTTTTGGGTAAAGTTCGTGAAAATGAGAGCTAGCATACATTTCTCTCACAAAGATACAAAATTACACAAAAGTACGAGAACAGAAAAAACCATTTTTAGCACAAAATTAAAAGTCAAAGTGTTTTGACAGTCTTAACAAACCAATAAAAGTTTGTGCCACTTTTGAAAAATTGTATATTATTTGTAGAAATAAACTATATATTACCAAAAATATAACAATACAAACACTTTTACAATAACTTACATTATTTTTCTTGATATTTTAATATAAAACTTTTTTATTTAATAACACTATTTTATTCCACATCATTTTCCAAAATTTTGTTCATTAGTATTTTTTCCATACCTTTTTTTGTTTTGTTTATGTTTTACAGCTGTTTAACAATTTACACGAAGAAAAAGTTTGGGCTGTTTCGTGCAAGAAGAAGAAGAATTTTATTCTCTCAAACTCGCTCTCTTTTACACAAATTTAAAGTACGGGAACGCTTTTCGTGCAAATTGGGATCCCAAAGTAGAGTAAAGAAACAGAGCTATTAATAAGCTCTTGTCACTTTGCAATAAGAATAAAACAAAAAAAAGTTTAAAGAGGAATGTCAAAAAAGAAACACATACATACTTCTCTACCCCGCTCGCTATCAAACGAAAAAATACATGATTTAAAAATAGGGGATAAAATCATCGTGAAAATGGGGTCTAAAATTAATACTGTATGATACCATGGTCCCTCGAGATAGAGATTGTTGAGGTTATGTTACTTTGATAAAATCCTGAATCAAACACCACTTCTTGTGTGCTCAAGCAGCGAGCTTTTGCGTTAAAGAGTTAAATCGAAACCTTGTGATTTCGTGTTTATACTCCGCACCCAGATTTTCAATATCGAAAAGCTAATATTGTAAATATTATAAATCACAAGAACCCTGCTTCCTGGATGCTTGCCATACTTTTTGGGGCTCACGACTAACAACACCAAAGGTCGTGTTTTGTTTAATGCAATTTCTTAAATAGATTTAAATGTGGTTCCGAGTGGACAACCAAAATATTTGTCTACCGATCAGACCAAAAATTCTAGATGTCATCGGTTTTGGTGTGGTTAAAAATATCCCATTAGAAACGATTCATGTTGAAGCTTCCGTAGAATTATCTTCCGATCACACACCTACAATTGCTACTAAATTGAAACCCAAAAGAATTGTATCTACGGTTTGTTACTTATCGACGTCAGCCACACAAGTAAACTGGTTAAAATATAACAAATATCTCAGTGCGGATTGCACGGAAAATATTCTGTTTGGTACGCCAGATACACCGGAGAATATGGAATTCTCTATTGCTAATTTTGATATTTATCTTAAACTAGCTGTTCTTCATGCCCAGAACAACACCCAAGAGAATAAAAATTATAAAAAATATATTATACAGATGTCGAACAGCTCTTGATTGAAGAAAGGGGAGGCCGAAGAGATTGACAATTCCACAGATCACCTTAACTTAAAACTTTACTGAAAGAATGCACGAAAAAGCTCAAAAAACAACATCTTTAGAAAAGTATCTTGAAGCATTTGCTGCAGCTCCACAAACTGACAATTCATTATGGCGTGCAACTAAAAATATTAAAATACCGGTAATTTCTAAAACCCCCTTGCGAACCCCGAATGGAAGTTGGGGAAGAAATGATATTGAAAAGTGAAATCTGCTTGTTAAACATTTGAAAAACGTATTTAACCCAATATATCTCACGATATAGCAGTCAAGTACCCACCTGTGGTTGTAAGAGCAGCTATTCACCTAAGATTTGAGATAAGAGAAATCGAAAAGGTTATTTGTGAATTAAACCCCCAAAAAAGACCCTGATATTGATAAGATCAGTAACAAAAGGCTTTTGGAGCTACCTCGCAAAGCAAATAAAAAGATTCTTAAAAATTTCAATGCCATTTTACGCCTTGATTACTACCCTTAAGAATGGAAGGTTTCCTTAGTAACCATGATACCAAAACCAGTAAAAGATCACACAAAAGTTAAGTTATATAGGCCTATTAGGTTATTATCTAATAAACATCTGCATGAAACTTAATAATGATGCTCATGAAACTTTCATTATAATTATGTATTTCCTTCGTTTGTATTCAATAAAATGAATAACTACGAAATGAAAGCAACAAACACGCGAAATTTAAGAGACGAATAAGATGCAGTGTTTTTGTTTACTTAAGCAAGAGAATATGAATACTAACAACTCTGAAACAAAACAACCACTGAATAAATGTCTAATAAGTTCATGGAAAATAACATTTATTTTAAAGTCAGTGTTGCCAGTTGAAAGAAATGAAACACATTAGGAAATATAAAAAAAAAAACAAAAATAACCATGAAGAGTAAAAGCAACAAGATATGGAAGTACATTAATATTAAAAAAATAAAAATAATACAAATTTGACTTTGTTTTCAATGTAAATTAGATGTTTTTAATGTAAATTTCATTTTATTTTCAAAATCATTTTTCAGCAATGTGTTTTGCTTGGAAGTACATAAAATAGTTGTAAGGAAAAAAATTTAATTTAAAAAAAGCTTTACAAATTACATATGTATAATATTGTAAAGGCAACAAAAAAGAAAAAATTACATAAATTTACTAAGTGGCTATTGAGTATTTTGCTATTGAGTATTTATATAAAGAAATGAGAGAGAGTGAAAACCAGCGTTGCCATAAGTTTTTTGAAAATAACTGCATCTCAAGAACCAAAAAAACTGATTTTAACGTAAAAACACTGCACATAAAAAAAACCCAAAGAAATATATATAATTTACTTAATTATTATATTATATTAATAACGAATATCGTTACTTTGTTAGCTAGATGAAAAAGAGTGGAATTAAGAAGGGTACACAAGTACATGTAGTCATGCGATTTGTTGTGTTCTTCTTTGAACGAAAATTTATTTTCGTTCCGGCTCAGATTTGCTATTTGTCAAGTGAACATACATGAAAAATTGCTGCCATAGAAATTTTACATTGAAAACTCAAATGCAACTTTAAAAAAGAAACAGCAAAAATCACAAAATGTAAGCAGGGACATAATTAAGCTTTCAATAGTAAAAGCAAAATAAACTACTCAAACGGCTTCGCAAACATGTCAAAATTGTACTTTTGTACAATCCTTTTGCGTTGTTTATTGGGGTATTTGCCAAGCGATTAATACATTTTTGTAGAAAAATCGATATATTGCATATTTTCCAAACTTAGTGCTACGTAGTGCTATATTTATTTATTTAAGTGAAAAATTTGCAGAGTCAAGAAGGAAACGACGAAGCATAAAAAATTATAAAGAATAAAAGTTTTTGATTAGAATTTATTGCAAAATTAGTAATTAGGTTTGTGTAGTTTAGTTGCTTTTGCAAAGATTGTTCATATTTACGAATGGCAACTAATATCCACTCAAAAATATTTTCTGTGTCCGCTAACACTAATCTTTTTGTCTCTCATATTCAAAAACCATCCGGAGAACGAATTTTCAATTTTTGGGTAATCGGAAGGCCGCACGCGTTTCGTTTTCCAGGTAAAATAAACGTAGTTAGCATTTTTATTTATTGTTCACATATTGTAGAATATTTCACCACAAATTTATAAGCTAAATTAATAACAACTGACACCTTTTCTTAAATGTTTTAAATCTTCTAAAATTTCTGACTTTTGAAAGTAAAAAACTTATGCTTTTTGTATGCCGATTTAAGAACTATTCACGTTCAAATAATGTTTAGAGATTAATATGGAATTCTAGTTGAATGTGAGCACTAACTAAATCGTGTATGCAAGACATTTTAATTGACATATGCAGTTGAATTAAAATTTACCCACCACCCTACCCTGTTGATTTAGACTTAAGCCTGTATACGTACATAAAATACTTTAAAAATATAATTATAAGTTGTTCATATTTTAAAGCTTTCGCACAAGTTAATATTTTAGAGTAGTCAAGGGAAGAATATAATTATTCATATTTTGGGGTGTTCATATATTAGGGAGTTCATAATATCGCGAGTTCACTGTATATCAGAATTGAAAATAAAAATATTTTAATGCAAAAACTGCAATATCTGCACAATTTACAAAAAATCTTATTTTATTAGTAAAAAACTTCAAAACGGTTCAATGTTCGGAAAAACTGCAAAATGCAGATAAATCTGCACATTTGGCAACGCTGGTGAAAACTGTAAAATAAAAGTCATTTCATTGAACAAAGTCTTTGTGTTTGCCATATGAAACGAAATGTGTTTGCTAGTAGTTAGTTCAGTGGTCTGAATATTATTTGAATACGAACTTCATTGAATAAACATTTCAGTATGTTCATGAATGAAGTTATTCATGCAGACCTTTATCATATTAGATAATATATATCAAAGCTGTTTGATAAACTATTAGTGTCAAAATTAACACCGATTTTAAATTGAAATAGATGTATTCTAGAACATCGATACGGGCTTAGAAGAAAACACACTACATAAATTGAAGCTTAACTTACCAGTTAACACAAAAAACCTGTACAGCTACTAAGTCGATACTAAAGAGCTGCACAAGCACAAGAAAAATTGCTTACAAGCAATTTCATTAAATGTAGATAGTATGTGTATATTACTCTCTCATTACAAAACTCATACTTCCAAAAACAATTGTTTTGCTTTACGATCAAAATATAGAAGAACAGAACAAAACTGCACAAGAACAATGCTGAACTAAAATAAAGCTGAATTAGAACAAAGATGAAGTAGAACATTAAAACAGAAATAGAACATTCCAAGCATGTTTGAATGTTTTGATTGTAAACATAAACCAAAGAGAAAATTGCAAAGGGAGAAACTTTTGATTTAATTTCGTTTGAGTGGTTTTCAATGGGTTCGGTTGTAGGTTCCTTTAAAATATTATTAAAAATTTAGGAAATAATAAAGGTAACTAAATTATTAAGCTTAAAGTCTTTTTTTTATTTTTATATAAAATTTTAAACGTTTATTTAACCAATATTTCGGCACTCCTTTGAGTGCCTTCTTCAGGGTTTTTTCTTCCTTATTTTATAAGTTTTCAACAATTTTTAACAAATTTAACAATAATTGACAAATTAAAAATTTTTTTAATTAGAAATATTGGTTAAATAAACGTTTAAAGTTTTATATAAAAATAAAAAAAGACATCAAGCTTGATAATTTAGTTATACATAATAAAGGTCGACTAAAATAAAATATACATTTAAGAAATAATTCAAAAAAATAAATTTTGCTTACATTTACTGCATCCATTTCTGTTATACATAAGCTAAGATCACTTTAAATTTTTTAAATTCCTAATTACGTGCACTCGATGCTTTTACTATAATTTACCGTTTCTTTATTTCGTTGTCTGTTTTTGTGTTGATATTCTGTTTGTTTTGATAATACAAGCACTAACAAAGCAGAAGAGAAAAACTTTTCAAGTTATGCTTGTTTTGTTTTGGTGAGAGTAATGTGTTGTTATGTTTGTTTTGCTATGTATGTTTACAGTGAAATAATATGATTGATAGTTGTGTGAAGTAGAACACAGAACATTAAGAATATTTTGCGCAGCCCTTTAGTCGATACTTTAAGCTCTTTTCACCCAGTTGACGCTGAAGTCCCACAAGGCAGCATCATGGGCCTTAATTTATACTTCGGACATGCAAAAAAACAACATCACCCAAACTTCTACATTTGCTGATGATATAGATTTTCTAAGCGTACACGAAAACGGTCATGAAGAATCTCGTTACTTACAGGATCATAAATTTCAAGTAGAAATGAGGTTAAAGGTCAATGAGCCAAAATGCGTACATATAACATTCACCTTGCGTCGGGAATGATTACTCTCGCATGTAAAATATCTCGGTATACATCTAGATCGGAAATGTCATTTAGAGGCAAAATTAACTCAAATTAAAATAAAGGCCATTCAAATTCATTGGCTTATTGGAAAAAATTTTGTCCTTAGTGTCGATTGCAATTTTTTTACTTTACAATGGACAGATCGACGAATATGTAGATAAAATATTTTGTAGTGGCAAAACTTTTGATATGTTGGCTCTCATATAAAGACTGTGAATGTATTCGGTTAAAATTTTCAAAGTTATCCCTTTTCGGAAAAGCTTAAATGTGTGTCAAACTCTACTCAAACAATTAAATACAATTGAAGAGCTTTAGGTTCATTCAAAATTATGCAATTATATATATAATGTTCATTATCTAATTATGTATTATTAAATAATTAAAATCTGTTTTAAATTCTTATTATATTTTAAGTAATGTGAAATGTGGAACTGATTAAAAAGAAACTCTAATACCAATATGGGAGAAAGTGACAACGAAGAAAAGAAGGTCAGCAAAAGTGGTACAACCGAAACAAAATCCACCCCAAAAAAGCAGGAAAATGATCTCTCTGAAGTGGACAGCAGGAATGGTATGTCATTTTTTTTGTGCTAAATTTAAGACGAAGAATACTCTATTTCGTATACTCTGCTATGAAGTAAAGCGTTTTCCAGTGAGAGCGTTCTGTAGTTATCGTAGGAAGCGATAGTCGGATGGGACAAGTTCTGATTTATAAGGCAAAACTTCAAAAACACTATTTTCTAAATGGTTGGCTGAGTTCCTAAAAATCATAATTAATGAAATATTTTAAGAAAATTAGCATACCTTATTATACCAGCTTCCTTTTAATGATTAAAGATTAATATGTATAAAAGATACAAACAAAAAGAAACATCAGAGTATAATGAAGTATTAAAGAAAGAAAGTACAAATAGTGAAATCCGTTTGTTAAACATGTATTGAACAATGTATTCGGAATGAAATATAGACTGTTCTTCAACCATCAGTGCAAAAATAAAACAAAATATAATATAAAAACTAAATATAATAATTTGGCTAGAGATCAGTTTATTAAGTTGATAATAAGAAGATAAAATATCATAAAACGTATTAGAACGTCGTAAGTTGATTTTAAAATTGTGTGAAAATAATCCTCATAAAAAATAGGAAATTTTTCGTCACTTCTCTGAAACCCAAATCGAAAAATCTTTGGTTATAAGACAATAAAAAGCTTTCAAAATTAAACCGTTTAATAGGAAACGACGATCTGGTAAAGATATTTCATACAATGCAACCAAGCACGAGCAATGCTGAAGGTATAAATTGCGGGATATACTGCAAAATCTTAGTGGTGGTTCACACATTTCATGTCTTAGCCGTCAAGTCTTGAGTTTTTAGGTGAGAGAGGAAATTAAATGGCATTCTCTTTACCCTTCTCTCCTAAAAGCTCAGGACTTGACGGCTAAAACTTGAACAGTGTGAACCAGCACTTACCGTGCGTTGGCAAATAAATGAAGTTTTAAAAATAAAACGGTACAGAAATAGGTATCACATTTGAAAGTAGTCGAATGCGCAAAGAAACTCGTTCCAGAAAACAGTCAGTTATCAGCAAACATCTTACTTAAGCTTTCTTACATAATTCTTTTGCTGCAGGCTCGCCATGAATAGTATCATGGATGATGGCAGCAACTTTAAAATGGACAAGGTGACTCAAGAGGTGCTTCAAATAACAAAAAAGCCCATTGATGTGGCTCTGTTTGCAAAATAAGCTTAAGTTGTGTATTTTTACAATTATATATTTACTTGGATTTTTACCGGATTAAAATTGTTTATTACTGCTAATGTGTCAGTCCATATTTTATTCTGCATACGTTAAATAAAGTTTTTCCTTTCCAACATTCTCACTGAAAATCATATTCAAATTTATCCCATTTTACCAAGAAAACGTGATAGTTTTTGATTTGTTTCTGGCTTTGTAAGCATATGCGCCAACATATCACCAGAAGGAATCCTCTCAAGTAAAATTTTCTCATCATCCAAGGAGTCCCTTAAGAAGTGATGATTTTCAGCCATAGGGCTTCTTGTGCTTGGAGTTATTACCACAACTCGTCGAATTTTTTTATTGCCAATAATCTTTGCATGCGTTTTACTTCTCTTACGGCGTTTTAGCAGCATTTCGGATAAGTCATTTCGATATGCTTTCAAAAGTTTTTATTAGTTTCTAATAATTTGGCAAGTTCCCATCCAGAACAAACAAATTTTCAATTCATCCTCTTCGAATCTTTAGGCCTAAGCCTGCTTTGTCTTAAGTGGATAAGCTTTCTTGTCTGCTACAGCTGCACGTTTATTCATTTTGAAAAAGTTAATTAAAACTTTCCGCAAATGATGTTTGGGACGAGATACGACATTTTAAAAGCAAACAAATGTATGCTGTTTACACGATTTCGTTTAATGACTAAGAGAGAACATTTTTTTTTATTATTCCTACACTAAATCCCGCGAAGCTTTTTGCTTGTCTGCAGGAGACCAGAGTCTCTGGCGGGAATCGAACCTGCAACCCCGGTACTGATAGACTAGCTCACTACCAGCTAGCCTACCGGGGCACCCTATGTATACAACTCTCGCATTTTTAAGTTATACACCCAATTATATTCCTCATTACTTTTCTTTTGAATGCTTTTAATTAAGGCGATCATGATAATCTGGACAAACAAACACAAAAAACTAGTGCACAAATATCGAAGGATGATGTTAATGCTAAGGCAATCAACGATTCCAAGGAATCTCTTTCAGCAAAACAGACTATTGCCATTGCATCATCGAAAGATACGTTTAAGAGCAAAGAGCCAATACGTGTCGGTTTCTATGACATCGAAAGAACAATTGGAAAAGGAAATTTTGCAGTGGTAAAACTTGCCCGACATCGAATAACTAAAAATGAGGTGAATATCGAATCATAAATTAAATTGTATTTTTCTGTTAAATGCTAACATTATAAATATAAAATATAAATTTCTAAAGGTTGCTATAAAAATTATCGATAAATCTCAATTGGATGCAACTAACTTGCAAAAAGTTTACCGTGAAGTGGAAATTATGAAGCGTCTTAACCATCCCCATATTATCAAGTTGTATCAGGTAAAGAACTACATACAATATTGAATAAGTCAGTACAGAAACATAAACTTTATATAAAAACAAAATTATCTTATTTGAACTTGTAAAGGTGATGGAAACCAAGAATATGATTTATATAGTATCGGAATACGCGAGTCAAGGAGAAATATTTGGTAAGTAATTATTCTTTTTTAAATATATAACAAATTTTGCTTAAATATTTACCCCTTATGCAAAAAAAGTTAAAGTTCACTTTATTCTTTGTTCACACTTGTGTTTTTAAACGCGTCTAACCAAAATATGTTGATTTAGTTAATCAAAGCCGTTCACATTACATTTGAGATGATTAAGATGACAGTTGATTTATATAAAAAAAAACACAACAAACACATTTATATTTCTTTTAAGTATTAGGAATTGATAAAAATGCTTTAATAAATTTATCAGAAGAATATTTTAAATATATAAATGATAAAATTGTGAAAATTCATGGACTGTTTTAAAAACATTAAGAATAAATCGTGGCCGGCTGTACACGTGTGAGGTACGTTTATTGTGGAAGAGAGGATTCCATATGATTAACGAAATGATTTAGCTTTAAACATGTAAGTCTGAAGTGATTAACAAATCAATGTATGGTTAATCATCTCGATTTTGTGTGATAAGAGCTTAATCACGTTCGATGTGCTTAAACGCGTTTTAAAACATAAGTGTGAACATGGTATTAGTTAACCAACACATTAAGCCCAGCAAAAGTGAATGGACTTAATGTGTTGGTTAACTAATGTTAACTTTAACTTTTTTTTTGCATAAGGCGGTTAGTGTCTCAATGAAATTAAGAGATTATAATAGTTAAGAGTTTTTGTAGAGAATAATTAAATGAATGCAAGCATTTATTCGTTTTTTTTTTCTATTTATCTTGCATATTCATAAGGGAAATTGAAATAACATTCTCAATTCCTTTTACAAATTTATTTGTTAGTTTTGAAATTTAATAAGTAACACTGTACAACACACAAAAAAATAACAATGTTCTGCCAACTGATTCTCATTTCTCGGCCTCATTTTACGGCCTATTTAACATTGCACCTTTGTGTAGTACAAAAATACGTAGAAAGTCTTCAGAAAATTACAAGCAACATTTTGTTGGTATGCATTAACCGCCCAATTCTTCTGGAAATAGATCTTTTTTACATGTTTTTTTTTTGTAGAAAAAGTAAAAACTACCCTTAAAACAGGGATGTATGTAGTTGAAATATTCTGCGAAAATATTTGTCATGCAATTCTACTAAAGGTCTCCCAACACACTTAAGAAGAAAATTCAACTTCAATGCCAGAAATAAGCAAAAACTTAAAAGGTGGTTTAGGGTTAATTATAAACTTATGCCAACATGGCGATAAAATACCGCAGAAAAATTATGATACAACAAAACCAAAACTAAGAGAATCAAATTTATTTATTTATTATATTTATTTTATTTATTGGTATTCCTATACAACAGGACTTAAGGTCTTATAATAACAGTACAGGATAAACAATTCGTAGCAATTTCATATGCGTCACACAATTAAAGATTTTAGCATTAAACATAAAAATAAAAGAATTAAATAAATAAAGGCAATTTTTAAATGGCATTGTTCATAGCATATTTAACATAAAGACATTAAAAGGCGTTTTTAAATACAAGAGATTGCACATAAAAAACATTTCCTAAAGTAATGCAACGCTTACTAGTAAATTGAACAGATGCTGAAGTGTGTTCCAAAGACGAATACTGTAACGTAAAACTGCTATTCAGATACCAACTTCTTGAATCTTATCGGGATCAAGTTGTTATTTCTTCTTGACTGCATAAAAGAAATGCGTTTAAATAGATACGTGCGCTCGCCATTATAGATAATTTTATGCAAAAAAATTAGACACCGAATATTTAAAATGTCGGAAAAACACACACCATAAAGTTCAGCCTCATAGGGAGTAATATGAGAGAAACGTCCTTCGTTGCAGACATATCTCAGAATGACATTATATTGTAGGTGCTTTTTTGGTCTTAAAATAAAAAACAAAAGTAAAAAATATTCTTGTCTAAACTCTACTGTTATACTGTACACAAGTTTTGACGCTTTAAAAACTCAGTCTCCTGTCGAAATAAAATTTGAGTGATTTAAACCGGGTTTTTGAGATGTAGATTGATTAGGCTTAAACTTTGTATAACGTACTCTGAACCTCGGATTTTTCCGGCAAAATGTAATTTTTTTAAATATTTCATTAAATTCCAACATTTTAAGCAAAAAAAAGCTGTTCCATCAAAATGTTGTATACAAACTTGGTAATGGCGGCACAAATCTGTTTCTAGATTTACTAAACCTAGTTTAACTAAAATCTCAAAAACCCACCTTCATAAATAAAAATTTTGCAAAAAAAAAATCATAGAAAATGTTTAAGGATTTAACTAGAAACTGTCTAATTGTTCCTAAAAATGTGTTTTGAATTGGAAGTTTTCCCGATGAACTGTCGATGTCTAAGCATTGCTGTCAACATTGTTTCAATGGCTTAATGCTTTGGTTTAAAGGTAAATCAATTTTTGTTCTTATGTACTTCTTAACACGGTAAATGTATTTTTGAAGTTCTGCTTTAGGGCAAAGAAGTTTAATGCAATTTGGTATTCCCATGCGGTGGCTAGAGCCAGGTGAGCTTGCTGACTCCACCTGCTGTGTTTGTCAAAATAGTGCCGTACTAAAATTTAATAGATGTAATTAACCCTTAAACTACCTTTTTTAAGTTTTTGCTTCTTTCTGGTATTAAAGTTGAATTTTCGACTTAAGTGTTTTCGGAGACCTATAGTGGAATTTTGTGATATTTTCGCGGAATATTTCAACTACATACATCCCTGTTTTAATGTGATTTCTGCTTTTATTCTAAAAAAAAAAAAAAATTACAGAAAGACACATTTCAGAAGAGTCAGAGGTTTAATGTATACCAACAAAATGTTGTTTGTAATGATCCAAATAAATCTTCTGAAGGCCAAAAAAGTATCACACGACTTTCTACGTTTTTTTTACTACACAAGGGTGCAACTTTAAATAGGCCGTAAAATGAAATATAAAAGAAAATACAATATAATAGTCTGGTAGTGTATAAAGTCATTTCTAAAAAAAATTTAAGGAATAGAGCTATTACAAAAAGCTTTATAAAATACATAACTGAAATTTAACTCATAGAATAAATTCGAAAAATGAAAAATGTTGAATAAAATTACAAAATATTTATGTCATTGTTTTTGGTTTCAATATAATTCTTTCGCGTTTCATTGCGTTGCGTTTTTCATGATTAGGGCCATAATTTTAAAATAATTCCGTTAATTAAACATTCCATTCAATTACATATACATATGCAAACCCGATTGTTCTTTGTAAATTTTATTAAAATAATTAAACTAACTACTAATGCATATTAAACGAATGAAATAAATAACTAAAAATGGTTTCTAAGCCTTTATTTCTAATGCTATTTTTAGGGGACTAGCCAGACATCTGTGATGCACTAACCATGTCATAACGCACCGAACATCGTAGGGTTAATAGTATTAGTCTACTCTTTTAAATGCTTTTAAATAGATTTCTGCACTAAAAATATTAGTGAAAAAGTCAATTAACTAAATCCAAATTCGTGCATATATTTTTGATTAAAAGAGATGTCTGATTAATCATAAGAACTTGTAATTATTTAAAAAAAAACACAGACATTTCACTATAAAATGTTGCATCCTTCTCACTAGTTCTAGCTTAATAGCTGCCAAAAAATGTCGGTTTTTTCTTTAAGACAGGTAAAAGTTTAGACCCTTTGTTGACAGTGTCATGAAAAAATTACCAAAATAACCGACAAATGTGGTGACTTTATGTTAACTAATTTTATTTTTCTGAGGTGTCCCACTTATAGTGTGAGTATCTGTACATAAGAGCGTACCACCTTGCAAGCCAAACAAGGTCCACCTTACACCCCCTAATATAAAGTATTTTTGCCGAACGTAGTGATCGCCTTTGTAAATTTTACGTTATTCTTTATTTAGCATTGCAGTCTGATCTTAAATTATTATATATTAAAGTTTTTATTTTCCATCCGTATTTAAATGAAGCCAAGTGTTGTAAGTACTGATTTCTCTCAAATCAAGTTCATAATGCTTGATTCAAGTACGGAATATTCAAATGCCAAATACTTAGCTGTAGTCATATTTAATTCCTGATCAGTACTGAAAATAATTCGAAACCTTTATTTAAATTCATCACATTACGGCTATTTTGATTTTGAAATCCAAGATTACCGTCTTGGTCTGGCCAGACCAAATTTGTGTTTTGCTTGTAAATTTTTTCCATATAACATAAAATCAAAAAAACAGAGACGTGAATTCTATAAATGATATGTTCTGAATCGAATGAATCAAGTTTGAATCAAATCAGAAAACTACGGCCCATTATGCGCTTAGTTCAATCTTACTACAAAAACCTAAAGCAAAACTCGTTTCAGCTGTGGTAGATTCGAAATAGCAATGTGCGATATTAAAGACTACATTTTCGATGACTTGCGTATGAAATAAAATAATGAAATAATAAAATTACATAATAAATTTGTATAGTCTAAAGTAATTAGCATACGTTCAATAAAAATTATATTTATTTACTTTTTATTTAATTGGGGTTTTTAGCTGATCAAATGGTGGTCTTGCCAGACCAAGCGGAGAACTTAGTGGTAAAAATTTACCGAGAATTCTAGGGTTAAACAAACAAAAAGCTTAAAATAAAATTATAACAGAAACCTGCCGTTGAAGATCACCCCTCAAGAGATAAAAAAATTAAGATTTTTTTAAACTACCGTATCTTGTATGAAATTACCTTTGAACCTATTGGGGCCCAAAATTACAGTACGAAACGGTAATTACTGTACGGTACATCACTGACTCTGTGTGATAGTTAGAATATTTTAGGAGTGGTTCTATATGGGATCTATAAATTATTAATCAATCCTTATGAAAACTGACCACAGTGTTGGCTGCGGTTTGAACTAATTTAATAAAATATCATGATTGGTAAGAGTTTTAACCGTGTTAAAATGATTGTAAGGAGAAGAATTTTTATTGGACCAATGGGAAATTGTTGGTTAATCACAAATTCAGTTACAAAAGTTCCATAGGTACAAATTAAATGAAACATTATTTTCTTAGCATAAACGAGATTACCAAAATATGTATTTATGAAAATATCACTTTAAGTTCGTAATCATTCTACTTTCAAAATTTTGATGTATTTAACTAAATAATTTGAACAAATAGAATATGAGAATCATTGCTTTTTATTTTACTTCTTAAACATGAAAATAGTCTGTATTGTTCTTTTTGTAGTATTGTTGATTCAACACAAAACAAGCAAATCGTTTTTTAATTTATTTTGTAGTGTTTTTATTGTTTCTACAATAAACCTTTACGCACGCGTATTGGTTGTCGATAGTTATCCCATTTTAAATTATTTTAAGTACTAAAATTATTAAGAACAACTCGTACTAAAGTAAGTAGAAAAAAACTTCCATTTATTGCGAGTTTTTTCTTTCTGTGTACCATATAATTAAAAGGAAAATTCGTCGAATTCGTCCAGAAAATTTAAAAATATATAAACACAGTGCTATAACATTCGTTTACAAAAGGTATTTTAAATTTATTTTGATTTAGATTATATTGCTAAATATGGTCGAATGTCAGAAACTGCAGCACGTTTTAAATTTTGGCAAATATTGTCAGCTGTGGATTATTGTCATAAGAAAGGAATTGTTCACAGAGATCTTAAGGTAATTTAATAAGAAAACAATAGAAAAAATTTTTTTTATTCATAACGAGTTTGTTGCAGGCTGAAAATCTACTTTTGGACAATAATATGAATATAAAAATAGCAGATTTTGGATTTTCAAATCATTTTAAAGTAGGCGAACTACTTGCCACATGGTGTGGCTCACCACCATATGCAGCACCCGAAGTTTTTGAAGGAAAACAATACACGGGACCAGAAATTGATATATGGGTAAGTTAAAAGTTTTCTGAAAGTAATTATCAATAGTGGGGGCTGTCCAAAAAAGAAAAATAAACTGTAAAACAGTTTCTCCGACTTTAAAATTTGTTATGTCTATTTGTAGTCAAGGCATACTTTCCAAAATTTTAAGAACATATCTCTGAAATTAGGCAAAAAGGTTGGTCATAAGTCAGAACTTGTAGTTTTTCGTAATGTTAAATTGAAAATTTTTTTAATTCCTTATTTTATTGACTTATCTCCCAAAGATCAAATGATTAAGATTGTAAGCAGTTCTTCTAGACTGAGGCTGCCAAAAGTCCTGGGTTTTCAGGATTTTTCCTGGTTTTTAACAAATTGTTCTAGTGTTTCGTCCACTTTGAAATTGGCCTACACATGTGAATACAGCAACAATTTAACTTAAGCTGATTGTTGTTATGAACAGAAGTTAAGCTTTCTGTTAAAACGACGTTGATATGCAGCAATTTTAGCAGCAACTGTTGCCTGGAGTAAACGTTGCTCAACTAAACGATTTCAATGAAGTTGAGTCAATGTTTTTAGGGATGAAACGATACCACTTGGGTATCGATACTTGTACTCGATACTGTATCGACAGTAAAATATCGATGCCTACTTGTTATCGAATAAAAAGCATCGATACTTACTTGTATCGGTCAATACTTTTATATGCTTAGAGCCTGTAAAAACCAGATAAGAGCCAGTGAAAAAGCGTAAAAAATCCAATGTTGTACATGGTATACTTATCCCCATATTCATAAAAAATATTTTTGGCTAATAATATGTTCATTAAACAAATTTTTTATAGAAAATTCGTTTCATAAACCTGCTTTAAACCCACAATATTTTTTATGAATATGAGGGTTATTCTCGTATATATGAATGCTTTTAAGCAGGGACCGAAAATAACAGTTATTTTGAAATTTTAAAACTAAAAAAGCATTCCAGCAATTCAAGTATACCATACTGATCGGTATGAACTAGTCTATGCTATGCTAGTCTACGCTTTTAAAAATTTATTTATTTTTTTTTTTTTGAACAAGAATAGTTATTTTTTGATTCTGATATTTTTGAACAAAAATAACAGATATTTTTTGATATTTATTTTTTCGTGCAAAGATAACAGTTTGTTTTTTTTTATTTTTTTGAACAAGCACAAATTCTAAATTATGTTAAAATGGCGTCAATTAGGCTTTTTTTGTCTTACAATATGAAATAAGTATTTTTGACCGATACGAGTACTTATTGACCGATACCTACTTGGTACTCGGTGCTAATGTATCGATGCTAAAAGTACTTGGTATCGAATGAAAAGTAGCGAGTAAGTACTTGTAGTTACTCGTATCGTTTCATCCCTAAATGTTTTAATTAATCTTTTATTTTTGTTTATGGTTGTTTTTATGTTAAGTTTTGTATCTACTGTTTAATTGTTGAACTGTTGATACATGTATCAAGATACAAATTTGATGGGGCTCATTTTTATACGATTAGTTCTTGAAATATATAAGGGTTTCTTGTATCTGGTCGATGGGCTAAGACTTCTGTCAGCTCTATGCTAGAGGTATGTTATTGATACACGGAAAGAATTATTTACTAAACCACCAGAAAATATGGCTTGAAACAAGAAAATTTTGCACGATTCTCAACCAAGCCAAACTTTTCTTATTTTAAATACATCTGTTACTTTATTTACGTTATTACTCAAGGCGAACAAAAATTCCATCGAATACAGCCAATATATATATATAATTCTATAGCTACTTAAGTCAAGTTTTCTTCGCTATATATTTAATAAAATAGCAAGAAAGACTTCTTAATTCAAACAATTCGTTTCTTGAATTAACACATTTCATTTGTACATGCAGAAATCTTTTCTTGAATTGAATGAAGTTTTAAAGTTAATGACTTAAATTGTCATCAAAAGTTTCTAATAATACACCTAAGTAAATTGCTTTAGGAAAATATTTATTGGAAAACTTTTTTTAAGTTTTCTAACATAAGTAAGAAATAAGTACTTACTCAATTGAAATATGTACATGTTTGTAAGGATGAAACGATACGAGTAACTATCATTCAATACCGAGTACTTTTGACATCGATACTTTGGCACCGAGTACCAAATAGATATCGGTCAAAAAGTACTCGTATCGGTCAAAAATACTTATTTCATATTGTAAGACAAAAAAAGCCTAATTGACGCCATTTTAACATAATTTAGAATGTATGCTTGTTCAAAATAAAAACAAAATATTTCAGTTTATTTATCCAAAATAAAAATGGGGAATTCAGCACGTCATATAGACATCTTAATAATAATAATAAATTTTTTATTCCCAAAAACAACTTTTGATAACTTTAATTTTTCAAAGCATAATATTTTATTATAGACTAGTTCATAAGGATCAATATGGTATACTTGAATTATGTTTCCGACATTTACTTCTATATACTTTTTTTGTTTTAAATTTTCAAAATAACTGTTATTTTCGGTTTTTGTTTAGCCTTTTTATACCGCCGCTAATTTTTGTAACACAAATTTAAAATCCTCTTTCATATATTTTTAAAACAAAACCGAATGTTACTGAATACTCCGAGTCTGACGCCTTATACAAACACGTGGAATGCACTTAAATAAAACTTGCTATAAATCCGGCAGCTAACAACAAACTCAACTTTTTAGCGTTTCTGGAAAAATAAATACGCATAGAAAAGTTTTTCGTCGGTCTCTCAGACCAACGCGCGGGTATAGGAAGATTAAAAACATTCGCGGTTTTCACACTTTGTATTAAGTGTACAACTCTGTTTTATTTACTACGATTTTATACCACAACGCGTGAGTGCTTTTTTCGTATGTAAATAAATGAATCTCTGAGAGAGATATAAAGAGTTTGTTCAGCTGTTTTATTTTGGTAAATTCAAAACACATGTTACTTCAGCTTTTTCAACCACAGCGTAGTCACAAACAAGCAAATCGTTTTTACCTGCTTGTCTGCTGTTATAGAAATCTTAATATGAATTAAGAAACTTTTGATTGATTTTCTTAATATGTCGATTCAAATAAAAATTATTTGAATCCAACGAAGTTTTCTTGAGTATTTTCTGAAAAAATTTAAAAAATCGTTAGACTTTTTGTCTTGATGCAAGAAATTTGATTCTATTTAAAAATCAAGAAAACCAGACTAATATTATGTGTGATCCGGTACTCAAAGTTGGGAGCCCGCGGAATCCCAATCTTTCCGAAAACTGTTCCCGTACTCAAAGTTTGGTAATGTGAGAGAGCTTTGAAGAGAAAAATATTCTTCTACTTCTTGCACAAAGTAGCCCGCACTTTTTCGTTGGGCTGATTGGGAATATTGTTAAACAATCAGGTTTGTGATCATTATAAAAATTTTTTTTTTAAGAAAATTTTCTAAATACGCACGTAATAAGTTAAAATCAACAATTAATTTTGATTTCTTTAGAAAATAAACTTTTTTCCGTATATGTATGCATATTCCTTTTCGAAATAGCTCTCAATATAAAATACATTAAACAGCAGGATAATATCGAAAGGTATTTTCTAATTTCGATTTTTATTCTAAATCTATCTAAAGGGTCTTTCATTAAGCGCTTCCTATCTTTAAATTAAAGTAAAACAAAGTGTGTGTTAGATATCATCGAAATTTTATATTCGTTTGAAAGACCTATTGATGACATTATGTGTGGAATATAAAATCCTTTAAATGTCCACCACGGCTTCTCTGGGTGGAGCGCATCCGAAATTTCCAATTTTACATAACTCAAGCCCTTAAATAAGGCTGAATTTCACCGATGCTATGGGTTATGTTGCCTTTGAGGACCGCTGTGGCTTATCCTGCGACTTAAGAAGCCCCCACAAGAAAAAGTCTAACGAGGCGAAATTGCACGATCTTGGTGGTCAGTTCACATCACCTTCATGTGAGATGACCATGCCCTCAAATCGCTCGTACAGAATATCCAATGTAGCATGAGCTGTGTGGCGTCTTTGGTGTTCAGATCATCCAATTGAGGCCAACAGAAGTTGTCACTCGCCGTTCACAGTGATGGCCTGGCCAACGTCTTTCTCGTAGAAATATGGACAGATGACGCTGCCAGCCAAAAATCCACATTCTTATGTCGCATCGGTCGAATTCAGCCTGATTTATGCACCAAAGTCGTGGAAAATCGGACATTCCGGATGCGCTCCACCCTGAGAAGCTGTGGCGGACATTTAAACGATGTTATATTCCACATATAGTGGTACCAATAGGTCTTTCAAACGAATAATAATTTCAATGATATCTCACACACACTTTGTTTTATTTTAATTTAAAGATATGAAGCGCTTAATGAAAGACCATTTACTTCCTAGTCCCTTGGCGTTGTACTTTACGTTTTGGTTTGCGGAGCACTGCCATTTGATGGTTCAACATTGCAGAGTCTTAGGGACCGTGTACTCTCTGGGCGTTTTCGTATACCATTCTTTATGTCTTCAGGTAAGTTTTTGCCTACATAACTTTTTAGCTTATTTTTGCCATGTTTTAAACTCTCAATTTTTTCTTCTTTTAGAGTGCGAACATTTAATAAGACGTATGCTGGTGTTAGAACCATCACGACGTTATACCATCGAACAAATTAAACTTCACCGCTGGATGTGTCCAGAAATTCTAGAACTATCAAATATAGCCAAATTCAATGTAAACATGGATGGTACAACGAACATCGAACCCAACGAGGACATATTACGCATTATGTCCGAATTTGCTGGCATACCACCGGAAAAAACGAGAGCCAGTCTTAAAAAAAACAGTTATGATCATGTGGCGGCCATATATCTCCTACTACAAGATAGAGTTTATAATAAGAAACTGGCCCAGGAAAAACAAAAAAGCACTAGTCTTAATACCAGTTCAAGCACTATTGCATCGTCGTCTTCACTGCCAAAATACGTCGGTGGTAATAAGCAGCACTCATTAGCAGGATCAACCTTATCGACCTTGTCCACTTTATCGTCATCCTCAGCCGCAGCCCAATATTCATCCAAAATGCTGTACAAACATAATAGCAAATCATCTGCAGTAGCACCAGACCACCATCGGCTAAAAACGAATCATGTACTTCATGAGGATCAGGTCAGCAATAATTTGCACCTAATAAAAGAACATTATAGTCTTTTATCGAAACTAAGTCGACAGACCCCATTAAGTGAGCGTTCTGCACCCGGTGCAACAGACCATCTGATGCCATCAAAAATCATCGATAATCATCTAAGATATCATTCGGAGAAGAGTGGAGGTCGTATGTCTCGTCAAGATTTGGGCAGTAGCCAACGACCTATTGGTTGCTCATCTTACAGTATAGACAATAACAAACATTCCATAACGAATCTGAATAGTCGCGAAGTTCTGGCCTCAAATCAGCGCTTAAATGGTGGACCACCGACTCGCGTTATTGACGAACGCTCAATGCGTGAACGAATGTTTAGTGGTGCTGCTGGTATTGCTCATTTTAATATTGAAGAAAGTATCCTAAAACAGAGTTCAGAAGACTGTAGGCTTTTACTGCAAAAGGCCACTGCCATATCAGAATCTCAGAACAGTAAACACCAACAAAAACTAAAATCGACTGAGGACAAACAAATGTCCGATACAAAACTCAACGATACCAAACCCCTATCGAGCTCAACTAGTTTTGATTCATCTACTGTTTTAGATCAAAGTCTTAGTTTTCGCTACAAAATGTCTGCAGAAGCCACAAAACTTTTCCAAACTTTACAAGAAAGTCCTCTGCCGATTGAAGTGAGATTAAAAACTCCTCTACAGTTTCCTCTCTTAACTTAAATGAATTCTCTGTTTTGTTTTTAGGAGTCCGATAGCAAGGAAGGTGCAAAAACTAAATCAAATGTTACTCTCAATTCGAATAGTGAAAATATGTCAAAATTAACCGATAAAAAACTCAAGCAAAATAATTCAGACAACTACACAGGGTAAGAAAAAAATCCCCCATGTTTTTTGTGTCCAACACAAAAAAAGTAAGTCTCTGAAAAGTTTCCATGTGAAATTATAATATGATTAAGCAGTGCCGGAGTTAAAGTTTGGCAGGAATGTTTTTTTTATCCAGAATCCTTTTGCAATTTTAAATAACACTAATTCATTCATAATTTTACTTTAGTCTCATATAAATGTATTTAAAAGTCAATGGGAAAACGGGATAAAAAGGAAAATGTTTATTAATATATTCATATAAAGTTACGTTCACACTCATTACATATTTGACTTCCTACACGTAACCACTAGTTAAATTAAAAAATAGTTTGCTTTTGCAAAACGTTTGCTGGATCAAACATCATTTAACAATCTCTTAATTGAATTATACAATTATGTTCTTACAAATAAAGACAAGGAAGTCAATACAAATTGTCAAAAATTAAAGTTAAAAGTTTGATCTCTTTCTGGTCACGCTTTTTTTGGATTTTTTCGTCAAATATTTGTAAGGTCTGAACATACCTCGAGTAGCAATATTTTTATTTGATTTTGATTCGTAAGAATCTGTAGAGTTTTTACATAATTCCGATTTTATTTTTTAAGAAATCTTTAATAGAATCGGTTGAATCGGTTAAATAAGAATATAAACTCGAACCTTAAAAATAATTCAAATCTTAAAAATAATATGCTCATTTTTGAACCGAACTCTAATAAATACGTATGAAAAAAAAACAAATCCCGTACATATTCCGATGTTGGTGGATATTAACGTTCTTATTTTGTGTATTGATGAATATTTACATTATTTGCATTTTAGTACAAATGGCAATGATAGATCTACAACGAAAGTTTTATCGAAAAAGGTTTCTGCTCAATGTAGTTCAAGTACAGACGAAGGTTGTGACACTGACATGGGAGGAACAAGTGATAACAAAGGTTTGTAAATAAAAAAAAAAAAAAAAATAAAAAATTCTGAATCTTTCACTAGGTCAAATTATACATTTAGATACTTCGCAATCTTCAATCGATTTAAGAAATCAACGAATACAATCATATGCCAGTAGCAGTTCTTCGAGTGGAGTGATTGGTAGTTATTCAAAAAGTTTAAGTCAAAATCTGAGTCGAGGATCCTCGAAGAGTAATTGTTCAACATTTGAGAGCATTGATTTTAATTTAGTTACAAGTATCGATCTTGCCGGAAGTCTACCATCGTGTGCAAGTAATTCCACTTTAGCTGCATCGGCTTCTGGGAATAGTGCTGCTGGTGGAAGTGGTAGTGTCAATTCTGAACATTCATCGGAACGTTCATTTTATAACAGCAATAATTCGTGTGTGTACATGCCACCAGTAACAAGTACATCATCAATGTTGTCCACTAAATCGACTCCTTATAACGATAAAAGGTCACCGATACATTTTAGGTATGTACTGAAAACAAATACATGTAATTATTGGTGATGTTACGAATATCAATTTTTAATATTGCCGAATACGAAAATCTGCGCCAATATTGGCCGAATACGAATATCCAATCTGAACTTTAACGTCACTTGTATTTTTGTCCGGAAAAAATATTTTTACTGCGAGTGTTCTGCAGAACGATTCACCCATTTCGTAAAATTTTTCCGGTAATAAACAGCTATGAAAAATGGCAGCGCAACTAGCAAACAACTTTTATTGAATTATTTTCGAAAGGTGTGTTAAAGCAAAATGGACAAAAAAAAAGGAATTTTATTTTTATTGTTTTTTTATTTTTTTATTCAGCAAAAAAAAAACAATTGTTGAAATACGAGATATGTACATAAATGCAAAGATACTATATGATGTGGCAGCTCAATTCAACTTTTGTGTACAAATTGAGAAAAGTGGCGTTTCAGTTCATTTTGTTCTGAATATAGTATAATTAGTACCAGGTTGGTTCATTTAGCTCAAATTAGACGTGGCATAACCATACAAAACAGCTGTTTTAATCAACATTAGGGGCAACACTGTGTTTGATTATAGGTGACTTACCATTACGCCATTACCATAACCATATAGACAATTTTTGTTCCTACGGTCATGGTTACGGCAATGGCATTATGCTTATGTCACGTCTAATTGGACCTTTAGGGAGAGTTGTCATTATTTACCCAGCGAAACATTACACAGTTGCAAATAATTAAATTTCTTCATATTTTTGCACTTTTTAGATATTGAAATTGAATTTTTTGTGTAAAATTATATTTAATCAATACAAAGCTGTATAGCTGGAGAGCTAAAGGCTTCGTAAGTTACATTAGTCTTGCCTTTTAATACTAAATACTTGAACTTTTCTGCGTTTTTAAATATATAAAAAACCCTTCACCAAACGTAAAGGGGTATGTAAAGGGTGGTCCAACCAAAACGCACGATGGTAATTGTAAATAAAACAAAAAGTTTTCAGAGACTTATCTTAATATTTTTTATTATGACAATTATGTTAAGCTATGTTCACACCTATTAAATATTTGACGTCCTACAAGTAACCACTAGTTTTATTAAAAAATTGTTTGCTTTTGCAAAACTTTTGCTGGATCAAACATCATTTAACAGTTTCTTAATTGAATTATACAATTATCTTCTCACAAATAAAGATAAGATTAAAATAAAGATACAAATTGTTAAAAATAAAGCTAAAGTTTGATTAATTTGTTGGTCATGCTATTTTTTGGATTTTTTCGTCAAATATTTGTTAGGTCTGAACATACCTTTAATTGTAAAACAAAATATTGGCCAAATGTGACATACCTCTATCCGATGGTCCTTATTTTCAATGACTCTGAGACATAATTGAGGTTCAATATCGTTAATGTGCCGAATTATCTCATCCTTTAGCTCTTAAATGTTTCTTGGCTTATTGAAGTAGATTTTCATTTAAATATAAACGAATAATAAAATAAAAAAATAAAATAAAAACGATTCCAAGATTTGTGATCCATGTTAATATCTCATATCGGTGAAAAAAATGGCAGAATTATGACCAAAATGCTGAAATTCTTAAAATTACTCTTTTTTTTTATTTATTTTTTATTTATCTATCTATCTATCTATCTATCTACCTATCTATCTATCTATCTATCTATCTATCTATATATATAAAAATGAAATTATGTGTGTTTGTATGTTTGTATGTTTGTATGTTTGTATGTTTGTCGCTTTATAGACTCCGAAACTACTGAACCGATTTTCCTGAAATTTTTACAGTAACATCACGTGAGCCCTAAAAATAAAATAGGCTACTTATTTTTTCGATAGGCGCAGGGGAATTGGTACCCCCCATAGGATGCCAATATTATACTGAACCGATTTTCCTGAAATTTTTACAGTTACATCACGTGAGCCCTAAAAATAAAATAGGCTACTTACTTTTTCGATAGGGGCAGGGGAATTGGTACCCCCCATAGGATGCCAATATTATACTGAACCGATTTTCCTGAAATTTTTACAGTAACATCACGTGAGCCCTAAAACTAAAATAGGCTACTTATTTTTTCGATAGGGGCAGGGGAATTGGTACCCCCCATAGGATGCCAATATTAATTATCGCATATCTTAAGAGCCGCTGCACGCATTTTGCTGAACTTTTTGTAGTAGGATCTTCTGAGCCCCGGAATTGAAATAAAATAGCAGCGGGGGTATAGGAATACCCCAAAGGACGCCAATGTTTAACATCGCATATCTTAAGAACTGTAATAGTGAGAATGTTCAAACTTTCTAAAAGTCACTCTTATGGTATACTACACTTTTGAAAATAAAAATAAAGCGGGTAGGCGCAGGGGGGGAAATACCTCCCATAGGATGCCAGTGTAGCGAAGCGCACCGGGTTAAGCTAGTTTATCTATCTATATATATAAAAATGAAATTATGTGTGTTTGTATGTTTGTCGCTTTATAGACTCCGAAACTACTGAACCGATTTTCCTGAAATTTTTACAGTAACATCACGTGAGCCCTAAAAATAAAATAGGCTACTTATTTTTTCGATAGGGGCAGGGGAATTGGTACCCCCCATAGGATGCCAATATTATACTGAACCGATTTTCCTGACATTTTTACAGTAACATCACGTGAGCCCTAAAAATAAAATAGGCTACTTATTTTTTCGATAGGGGCAGGGGAATTGGTACCCCATAGGATGCCAATATTATACTGAACCGATTTTCCTGAAATTTTTACAGTTACATCACGTGAGCCCTAAAAATAAAATAGGCTACTTATTTTTTCGATAGGGGCAGGGGAATTGGTACCCCCCATAGGATGCCAATATTATACTGAACCGATTTTCCTGAAATTTTTACAGTAACATCACGTGAGCCCTAAAAATAAAATAGGCTACTTATTTTTTCGATAGGGGCAGGGGAATTGGTACCCCCCATAGGATGCCAATATTAATTATCGCATATCTTAAGAGCCGCTGCACGCATTTTGCTGAACTTTTTGTAGTAGAATCTTCTGAGCCCCGGAATTGAAATAAAATAGCAGCGGGGGTATAGGAATACCCCATAGGACGCCAATGTTTAACATCGCATATCTTAAGAACTGTAATAGTGAGAATGTTCAAACTTTCTAAAAGTCACTCTTATGGTATACTACACTTTTGAAAATAAAAATAAAGCGGGTAGGCGCAGGGGGGGAAATACCTCCCATAGGATGCCAGTGTAGCGAAGCGCACCGGGTTAAGCTAGTATATATAAAAATGAATTATGTATGTTTGTTTGTCGCTTTATAGACCCCGAAACTACTGAACCGATTTTCCTGAAATTTTTACAGTAACATCACGTGAGCCCTAAAAATAAAATAGGCTACTTATTTTTTCGATAGGGGCAGGGGAATTGGTACCCCCCATAGGATGCCAATATTAATTATCGAACCGATTTTCCTGAAATTTTTACAGTAACATCACGTGAGCCCTAAAAATAAAATAGGATACTTATATTTTCGATAGGGGCAGGGGAATTGGTACCCCCCATAGGATGCCAATATTAATTATCGAACCGATTTTCCTGAAATTTTTACAGTAACATCACGTGAGCCCTAAAAATAAAATAGGCTACTTATTTTTTGATAGGGGCAGGGGAATTGGTACCCCCCATAGGATGCCAATATTAATTATCGCATATCTTAAGAGCCGCTGCACGCATTTTGCTGAACTTTTTGTAGTAGGATCTTCTGAGCCCCGGAATTGAAATAAAATAGCAGCGGGGGTATAGGAATACCCCAAAGGACGCCAATGTTTAACATCGCATATCTTAAGAACTGTAATAGTGAGAATGTTCAAACTTTCTAAAAGTCACTCTTATGGTATACTACACTTTTGAAAATAAAAATAAAGCGGGTAGGCGCAGGGGGGGAAATACCTCCCATAGGATGCCAGTGTAGCGAAGCGCACCGGGTTAAGCTAGTTTATCTTCTATATATATAAAAATGAATTATGTATGTTTGTTTGTCGCTTTATAGACCCCGAAACTACTGAACCGATTTTCCTGAAAGTTTTACAGTAACATCACGTGAGCCCTAAAAATAAAATAGGCTACTTATTTTTTCGATAGGGGCAGGGGAATTGGTACCCCCCATAGGATGCCAATATTAATTATCGAACCGATTTTCCTGAAATTTTTACAGTAACATCACGTGAGCCCTAAAAATAAAATAGGCTACTTATTTTTTCGATAGGGGCAGGGGAATTGGTACCCCCCATAGGATGCCAATATTAATTATCGAACCGATTTTCCTGAAATTTTTACAGTAACATCACGTGAGCCCTAAAAATAAAATAGGCTACTTATTTTTTGATAGGGGCAGGGGAATTGGTACCCCCCATAGGATGCCAATATTAATTATCGCATATCTTAAGAGCCGCTGCTCGCATTTTGCTGAACTTTTTGTAGTAGGATCTTCTGAGCCCCGGAATTGAAATAAAATAGCAGCGGGGGTATAGGAATACCCCAAAGGACGCCAATGTTTAACATCGCATATCTTAAGAACTGTAATAGTGAGAATGTTCAAACTTTCTAAAAGTCACTCTTATGGTATACTACACTTTTGAAAATAAAAATAAAGCGGGTAGGCGCAGGGGGGGAAATACCTCCCATAGGATGCATACATTAAATATCGCTCAACTGAAGAACTATTAAAGGGAGAGTCTTCAAACGTGGTTAAAGCTACTATTATAGTAAACTATAAATTTCAATATAAAAATGTGCGGGGTCAGTGTAGCGAAGCGCACCGGGTTAAGCTAGTTAGTAATAAAAATACAATTAATAATACTAATCAAAAGAGGTAAGGGCACTAGCAGCTATGGCTCTCGGCCCGCTCTTTTTTTTTTTTTTTTTTTTTTTTATAATTAAGTTTCTTTAAATAAATGTAGGTAGGTATATGTTCGTATGTATGTATATATATGTATATAAGCTTCCCCAGCGGGAAAACTCAGAAGACCTTCTTACTTCAGATCTGTTCTCTCATATTCATGGTGGAGGAATATATAATATATATTAGTTTACACGGAAATACAATGTATTACGACTTTGTAGAATCAAAATATTATGAAATTCTCTTCGTGTTTAAAATAAAAAAAAAAAATCTGTTGTAAGTATTTTTCATGTTTACACGGATGGTATAAATAAAATCAAAGTAAAAATATTAAACAGCTGAGTTAATAACATAAAACAGATGGTCACACTTTTATAATATTTACAAAAACAACATGAACATTTCCTGAGTTGATTTTCGTTGTTTTTGTAATTGTATAAAAATTGTATTACCGTGTAAACTAGCCTTTAGTAATTCTGAGTTGTTTGGGAGAAAATAATTGCACAGATACTGGAGCCACCAATGTCGACGGGTTTTCACATATTTTATTAATGGTTTTTTATTTATTTTTCTTGACTTTGTTTTCACAGTGTTTAATATTGGACATCAAAGTGTTAAGCTTCCTCCTCTTACTTATTGTATTATAACACCGTGCAACATTTTTGATGTCATCGAGGACAAACTCCTTCTCGTGTGTAATTACTAGAGTATCTACTCAATTAATCGTTGTTCGATTAATCGAAGAAATTTTTTGCCATTATTTGATAGAATAATTAAAATAGACAATTTCAAATAACGAATAAATCGAACAATTTATGTCAATTAATCGATTAAAAAAATTTCTTAGAAAATTCTACATTTTACATATAAAAATATTTCTTTTTTTTTATTTTCCTAACTAATAAAACACATAACAACTAAATAACATGTTGTTATATTCTGTATCTATTGTGTAACTCGCACTTCTGAACATATTTTAGTTCCTTTTTAGATGTGCATATGTGAGACAAATCATGTAATAAACGATTACATGATAATTCCATACGTAAGAGTTTTCGTACTAAAAAAGCACTTTTTCATATTGAGTTTGACGTTCATGGTAAAAAAAAAGTGTCCTTTAAGAAGTAGTTGAAAACAAAAGCAAAGAGTTGGCCCAAAATAGTAATACGTTAAGAGAAACAAATTACCCAAACCTATAGAGTAGAGCTTTAAAATGAAGAAAAATAATGTTATCAGCCATGTTCGGTAAATCGAATACATATAAGTGAAATTAAAATCGAACAAACTTGGAAAACTTGAGTTCTTATCTTAACCAGAACTTCTCTTAAAGCAGGGAAAATATGGTGATTTAAGAAAAATTAATTGAGAATCTCTATTGATTTCAATTTTACTTGATTTTAAGGAATAACAAATTAGTTAAATTTAATTACGAATAATTAATATTAATAATTAATTATTTTTTCGATAGGGGCAGGGGAATTGGTACCCCCCATAGGATGCCAATATTAATTATCGAACCGATTTTCCTGAAATTTTTACAGTAACATCACGTGAGCCCTAAAAATAAAATAGGCTACTTATTTTTTCGATAGGGGCAGGGGAATTGGTACCCCCCATAGGATGCCAATATTAATTATCGAACCGATTTTCCTGAAATTTTTACAGTAACATCACGTGAGCCCTAAAAATAAAATAGGCTACTTATTTTTTGATAGGGGCAGGGGAATTGGTACCCCCCATAGGATGCCAATATTAATTATCGCATATCTTAAGAGCCGCTGCTCGCATTTTGCTGAACTTTTTGTAGTAGGATCTTCTGAGCCCCGGAATTGAAATAAAATAGCAGCGGGGGTATAGGAATACCCCAAAGGACGCCAATGTTTAACATCGCATATCTTAAGAACTGTAATAGTGAGAATGTTCAAACTTTCTAAAAGTCACTCTTATGGTATACTACACTTTTGAAAATAAAAATAAAGCGGGTAGGCGCAGGGGGGGAAATACCTCCCATAGGATGCATACATTAAATATCGCTCAACTGAAGAACTATTAAAGGGAGAGTCTTCAAACGTGGTTAAAGCTACTATTATAGTAAACTATAAATTTCAATATAAAAATGTGCGGGGTCAGTGTAGCGAAGCGCACCGGGTTAAGCTAGTTAGTAATAAAAATACAATTAATAATACTAATCAAAAGAGGTAAGGGCACTAACAGCTATGGCTCTCGGCCCGCTCTTTTTTTTTTTTTTTTTTTTTTTTATAATTAAGTTTTTTAAATAAATGTAGGTAGGTATATGTTCGTATGTATGTATATATATGTATATAAGCTTCCCCAGCGGGAAAACTCAGAAGACCTTCTTACTTCAGATCTGTTCTCTCATATTCATGGTGGAGGAATATATAATATATATTAGTTTACACGGAAATACAATGTATTACGACTTTGTAGAATCAAAATATTATGAAATTCTCTTCGTGTTTAAAATAAAAAAAAAAAATCTGTTGTAAGTATTTTTCATGTTTACACGGATGGTATAAATAAAATCAAAGTAAAAATATTAAACAGCTGAGTTAATAACATAAAACAGATGGTCACACTTTTATAATATTTACAAAAACAACATGAACATTTCCTGAGTTGATTTTCGTTGTTTTTGTAATTGTATAAAAATTGTATTACCGTGTAAACTAGCCTTTAGTAATTCTGAGTTGTTTGGGAGAAAATAATTGCACAGATACTGGAGCCACCAATGTCGACGGGTTTTCACATATTTTATTAATGGTTTTTTATTTATTTTTCTTGACTTTGTTTTCACAGTGTTTAATATTGGACATCAAAGTGTTAAGCTTCCTCCTCTTACTTATTGTATTATAACACCGTGCAACATTTTTGATGTCATCGAGGACAAACTCCTTCTCGTGTGTAATTACTAGAGTATCTACTCAATTAATCGTTGTTCGATTAATCGAAGAAATTTTTTGCCATTATTTGATAGAATAATTAAAATAGACAATTTCAAATAACGAATAAATCGAACAATTTATGTCAATTAATCGATTAAAAAAATTTCTTAGAAAATTCTACATTTTACATATAAAAATATTTCTTTTTTTTTATTTTCCTAACTAATAAAACACATAACAACTAAATAACATGTTGTTATATTCTGTATCTATTGTGTAACTCGCACTTCTGAACATATTTTAGTTCCTTTTTAGATGTGCATATGTGAGACAAATCATGTAATAAACGATTACATGATAATTCCATACGTAAGAGTTTTCGTACTAAAAAAGCACTTTTTCATATTGAGTTTGACGTTCATGGTAAAAAAAAAGTGTCCTTTAAGAAGTAGTTGAAAACAAAAGCAAAGAGTTGGCCCAAAATAGTAATACGTTAAGAGAAACAAATTACCCAAACCTATAGAGTAGAGCTTTAAAATGAAGAAAAATAATGTTATCAGCCATGTTCGGTAAATCGAATACATATAAGTGAAATTAAAATCGAACAAACTTGGAAAACTTGAGTTCTTATCTTAACCAGAACTTCTCTTAAAGCAGGGAAAATATGGTGATTTAAGAAAAATTAATTGAGAATCTCTATTGATTTCAATTTTACTTGATTTTAAGGAATAACAAATTAGTTAAATTTAATTACGAATAATTAATTTGTTTAAATAGGCTGGACCTGTTATAAAAATGCCGCGACAAAAAAGTCTAAAATAAATAATAAAAAAATAATTTATAAGAATATGAGATGAAAGCCTATGTTGAATTCTCGTATTAAGTTTAGCAGGTGGGATATAGTTGCAAATTATACACTGAAATCAAATTAATGGACCCCGATTGCTGCTGAACCAAATGCATGTACTAAACTTTGGCTTTACGTTCATTTTCAACCGAAGCAGTGTTTACTTTGTTCATAGTTTATTTTCATTTTATTTCCTTAAATATTTGACGTCCTACACGTAACCACTTGTTTTATTAAAAAAATGTTTGATTTTGCAAAACGTTTTCTGGATCAAACAGCGTTTAACAGTTTCTTAATTAAATTATACAATTATCTTCTTACAAATGAAGATTAGGAAGTCAATAAAAATTGTTAAAAATAATGCTAAAGTTTTTTGAATTTTTTCGTCAAATATTTGCTTGGTCTGAACATACCTTTAGTCTTGTTTCGGTCTCTTAAGCGCTTAAAAAACTGTATATTTTGCAGATGGGTTTTTGATTTTTTAATTATTTATTTGATTTAAAAGTTTTTAAACTGTGTACGTGGTATAAATAAATTGTTATTTTATTGTTCAACTATATTTTTATTTAATTGCTTTTTTTCTGTTTAGTAATACAATAAAAGTATCAAATCAAAAAGACATTTATGTCTTTCCATTGGATAAAATGATTTGAATTGTTCGAGTTATTCGAACATATTAAAACTCTTATTCGATTAATCGAGCAAAATTAAAATTTTAAAATCGATTAATTCCTGACTCGAACAAAACTAAAAGTCAAATAATTGGATACTCTAGTAATTACTCAAAGTATCTATCAAAACTAACAAAACCACATGATACTGATAAATTATTATTTTTTGCCTTTTGATGCATTTTTTATACATTTCTCGATTTTTCGATGTTAAAAAAATGCGAAAAAAGCATTTTCCAATGTTATAGTGTTCTAAAGAATTATGAACTATAACTTTTTCTGAAGATTTCTTTACTAAATGTTTCACGGCTTGAATGCTTTGGACCAAAAATAGTGAAGTTAGTTTGTGTCACAATGTTTTTTTTCCTATTCTACAGCTACAATTACGTCAAAGACAGAAAAGCCAAATTCCGATTGGCTTCAATGTTATAATCGTGAGAAAAATTGCGTGTTCTTCGAAAAAATCAAGTGTACATGAGGCCTTGAAATCTGAATAGCATCTAAACTAGCAAAACCTAATTGGCGTTTTGTTAGTTTCAATAAGTACTTTGAGAAATTTCTCACGGGACGGGGTTTGCGTTTAATGTTTTACACTGTGCACGCAGAACGAAAAGATCTCTCTGAGTTTCTTTAAATGTCTCATGCACTTCATTTTTATTTTCAAATTTATTGCCGATAGATGATATACTTTGTCCAATAAACCGCAGCGATCGCATTTCTAATTAATGAAATTGGATTGGAATTACCTTGATATTAAATTGACCCATTCCATTTGTCGATAATTTTCTTACGATAGTTGGACAATTGCTTCAAATTATAGAATGTCTACATCAAATTGAGTACATGTCGGTTTGTTTTTTACTTTACTAAGAGAAGATTTTATTTTGCATTAAAGACAAATGTCTTTTTTTTATTAAAAAAAGTAAAAGATAATATTTTTTATCTCATTTTATGTATTTTTTTTTAAATTTTTGTATTTTTTTTTGGCGAATCAGAATAGGAATGTCAAAAAATAGCCGAATACTCTGCATTTTAAATACGAATATTCGTAACATCACTAATGCATATCTTATTAAGTATTCATTTACAAATATTAAAAACTGGAAAAGAGTGTAAATTTAAAAAAAAAGAAAAATATATTCTAGTAGCTCTTAAAAAATAAAAGGTCCGTTTTCACAACTCACCGATAGCTAAAGCTACGATTTTATCGGCCATATAAAAAGTGTTCCAATAATAAAACTTTACTTTAACCTTCCATGTAGGATGAACCTGCTTTAACTTATCGCTCACTTAGGGTTAAAGCAGAGTTGTAATATAGCCGATAAAATCCTACCTTTAGCTATCGGTGAGTTATGAAAACGGGTCTAAGAGGTTTATGTTTAAAAATAAATGGTAAAAATTAAAATAATTATTTAAACTTAAAAACATAAATGGATAATTTTTTTACAATTATTTTACTTGTAATTTGTCCAACTTACTAGGGAAGGACGTCGTGCGAGTGACGGCTTAGTAGCTCAAGGAATTGTAAGTCCGGCGGGTCCTCTACACAATGGTACATCATATGGTAGCTATCGCTACGATACCCATAAGCGAAATGGTTGGCTTGAACTCCAGCAGCTGCAAAGAGAAGCACATACCCTAAAATCAAAATACAGATCAAATCTGCCATTAGATGAATTTAACAACTGTCAATTTCAACATAGTCAATTTTATACACTGTCAAACAGATTACCCATGGAATTTCATCAGCCATATTCACCACATTTGGTGCGTGCCATGGAAAATATGGAGAACTTTTCTGATAAGAATGGAATAATACATCCGTCTTTATATCATTATTTACGTTTGGATGTAGCAAATACCGCTGCATTTGCTGGCAGTATGCCCAGAGCCCAACATGAGGGTTTACTTTACAGTCAGCTGAATGCGGCAGCCATGTTGCCCATGCAAAAACCACCGCTACAGCAACAATTACTTCAGCACAGATTGCTGCAACAAAAGCGACAACTTTTTCAAAAACAATACGCCTTGGAATCACAGCTTTCACGGCCACATCACATTTTTCGGGAGCATGGCTACAAATTAAGTCCCCATCCACATGTTGTGCCTATTACACCGACATCTACACCACCGCCTTCAGCAATGCCACATCCCGATGAATTAATGGAATTGCACATGCTCGAACGTAGTGGAAAACTGCATCATAATTCGTTGGCACCATTAGCACCGTACTCCAACAGTCATCATGGCACCATTAACAACCACTATATGAAAACAACATATATTAAACAACAATCTGCAGATGTGGCAGTTCTACCAATGCCCCGAAGCCGAAGCCCAAATATGAGCCGACATGCATCAGAAACTTGGAATTCCTTAAGTGCGACGAGCATCGTGCACAAGAAAATGTCGCCGGTTAAAATGGAAAATGGAACGAGTCGCAGAACAGTATCAACACCAACATCTGCATTAACACCGCCACCTCCAACACATGCATACCATGTAATTGTAAATCCATCATACGTTATATTTCGCAATTATTAATTGGTCAACTGTATGTTTCTCTTTCTTTCTCTTTCATGCAGCCAGCATCTTCATCAACTCCATTAACATTAACATCATCCTCAACTCCACCGCCACATCCTACATCATTACTAACACTCTCGTCGCCACCTACCACACCGTCATATTCACTGGCACCATCCGTATCATCGCTTTCATTGGCAAAACAATCATCTTCCACCTCATCGTCATCATCGTCCTCATCTTCATCATGCACAACAGCAACAAATTTATATACACCGAATTGGCAGACTGTCATTAAACCGCTTAGCGAAAGTCCTATTTTAGAAATGGCCGAGCACATGGAATCCGTTTAAATGCACTCTCTTTCTCTCTTCTTCCCTGTCTTTTCCTTTTCTTTGTATTATTTTCAATTGTATTTCAAAACTTTGTAAACTGCATTTCCGAGATTTAAGAAGAGTTAAATTTAATTTCAGAATTTTTCATTTATACTTGAAAAAGTTTAATATCGAAGTCTTCATTTATAATTAAGAAGTTTATAATTGTAAAAGAATAAATCGTGCGTTTTTAATGACCCTCTCCCATAGATACGGCGGAATATGAACGGCGTCGTAGGTTTTGTTGATATAGAAAGCAGCTGTCTGTTTGACTTTATTGTGTATTGATTTTAAAAACCTCTACAAGAAAGGAACATTTGTTATTATTCATCCAAAGCGCCGGTCTTGAGTTGATAGTCTTATTTACATTGTCTTTGAAAAAGAAGAAAAATCAAACAGTTCAGGCTTGCACTAACTTTAAAAGAAATTTTGAATTGGATATTTTTACCTCCCGAGTAAATATTCATGTGAAAGTCGGCCTAAAATCACATGCGTTAGTACGGTTGTGGATCAGCTGCCTTGGTTTCTATTGTATATTATTACGGACAGGACTTCTTTCATCGTCGTCTTGAATTTGTTCTCCAAGTGTTGAAAGAGAATGTATGGGATTGGCTCAATGTTTGCATTTACTATTTAACTTTTTCAACAATAAAGTTGTGTAATGTTTTCACAGTGATTTAAAAGTGAACATCATTCGCATTTGTTTGGATTCACACTATTAGCCATGTCACAGAGTACAATTCCGTTCGGAATTGAAGAAAACATATTTTTTTATTGGTAGAAAGTATATTTTGATAAAAAATCTCATTCCGTTCATGAAAAATTGTTTAATTCTTCAAAGATTTTTCGTAATTTTCTGAAGCACCAAAATACGGAATGTATTCCGTTTCCGAACGGTATTGTACTTTGTGGCATGGCTGGATGAAAGCTTTTTTTTCAGAATGTCTTAATTTATTGGTGAGAGAGGAAAAGCATGTTGTCCACTACCCCCCCTCCCCCTCTCACCAATAAACTCAGACATTCTGAGAAAAAATTTAATAGTTGTGAACCCAGACTTTGAAAAGTCGCAAGGCTCCGGGAATTTTTTCTCAAAATCTTTAACCTTAGCATCATTTAATTGAAGTTGAATAATAATGTCTTCGCTTGTCAGGATTGGTTCTACTTGTTCAGAACATATATAAATAATTATCGGCTTTTAACAAACTATCGGATAGATAATTATGAAACAATTAAAGCTTTTAAATTTGGCAAATATTTAAAAACTATGTGGAGCAAAAATTTTGTGGGCAAATATCTTTGCCTTTATTTAAAAATTTATAAAATGAAGTGTTCCGCATTTAAAAATATATATTTCTGGAGTCTTATTTCCTAAATTTTGTAAACAATAGTTCTCTATTTCCTTAGTATCACATGATTCCACAAGATCCCAAATAATAGAAACCAATCCCTTTTTTTCTGAGTTATTTACAACAATAAAAAATCATTTATTTTCTTTTGCTTAATATGCCTTGCAAAATATTTCCGGGAAATAAAAGCAAAATTTCACACATTCGCTAAATTAAAAAGAAAAATCGGTGTAATTTTCGAGTCCTAGTACTGACTGGAAGGAAGTACCTGTTTCATTGACCCACCTTTGCATTTTTTAAACTGATTAGAAAGCTTTCTAAATTCTAAAATATTAATAAAAATTTCTTAAATTTTAAAGGAAATTTCGAAAACTTTGGTATAGATTTAAAAACTTCTGAAATATAAATCTTATGAAAATTTGTCATACATAATTGGAGACTTCGGAACTAAATTTGAAGATTTTCAAAGCATTTTATAATAAAATATTTTTGAAATACAATTGTAGTCCTGCCTCTTAAATACTAACTAATCAGGTCTGGCACAGAAACAAAATTCGTACGAAAGTGAAAATGAAAACATTTTTACCTTTTCTAGAAAATATATCGAGCTCTTACCGCAAAAAAAGCTTAAACGACAAAAACACAATTTTACAGGAGAAGGATTTTTTTTTATTACATTTCATAAAAATTTCATACGAAGGTTGGCACTTAAGCTAAAATTGTTTTTGCTATAAAACCGTAACGGTACCTTATGTGACCATTACATTTTAGGAGATGATGCAAGTGTTGCATATTAAAAAAAACGAAAATTACAAATTAATTCGCTTAAGGTTTTTTTTGCGGTAAGGTAACAATTTTTTTGTTTTTTTTAGATTCGCAAGACTGCTCTGGGCGGGAAAGCAGCTGGCGCGTTTTTTCCGGTATCTTAAAGACAAACGGGCGGTCTTTGCTTGTTTGCTTTTCGTGCGTTTTATGTTTCAACCCGCATGGGCTAGTGACGAGACATCGCTTAACTGCACCCAGTTACAGTTTCTGTGGTTGTAGCATTAATCATATGCAATCGTTTATAGCCTAAAATGTTAACGTGTTTTATCTGGTGAAAAACCAAGGAGAAAAAAACTTAAGAGTGACTGGTGGAAACCAATATACTCTGAAGCACTTACATACATAAAAGAAACGTTCAAAAAATATTTCACATAACAGAGAATCCTGTTGTTTCTTAATAAATAGGCAAAACCAGTTTAGATAACAAATTTTATATTTTTCTTGAAGTTTACGAAATCAACAAGCAAAAAAATATGAAAATAAAAAAAGCATTGCCATATTTGTTGTTCTTTTCTGTTTAGTATCATAGCCGCAATTATTTAAGCAGCGGGCATATTGATATTTAGGAAATTTTTCAAGAATACAATTTAGTTTAGTTTAGGGGTCTAATCACCGCATACGATATCGGACAAAATTGATCGAAATTTTCTATAATGGTATCATGACACTCGATACCGAATGAAATGTATCGTATTATGATATCGAGTAACCAAAGACATTACATCTCTCGAGTTTTCATTCAATACGTCAGTGTCTATCGTATGCAGAAAGAATACAATATTTTACTCGATACGACAGTTTACTCACATCAAATGCGTTGATTAGACCCCAGGTTTTATTATTTTTGTTATTTTCGGATTTAAAAAGCAGCAAACCAAAAACGGTACGAATTGAAAAATATGTACATTTTCACTTTCGTACGAATTCTGTGATATACCTAAATATTTCTTTTTTTATTTGCAAAAAATTTTTTTTTATCACAAATTAGTTACAAACAACTCTCAATTAGTGTTAAATTCCTTTGGTTTAAATTATATAATTAAAAATATTTTAAAATCGTTAGAAACTTTAAGTAATAAAAGATCAACGATCTGACATTTAATTATAAATAAATTAGTTTTCTAACATTTAAATTTCCTATAAATATATGAAATGAAATCAAAGCTGCGAAAATTAAGCGTTACTTTGATTACACTAGTTAGTATATACATTTAAAATTCATATATACTTGTGTATGTGTTAACACAATTACATAAATATATACATACGTACATACATATTTTTTTTCAAAAAGTTAACAGGTAGATAAAGAAAACTAGCAGATACACTTTCATCCATAATTATATACAATACTACCTATGAACTATACTCAATACTATACATCTGTTATACAAATATACTAAAAAATAATTATAGTTATTAAACTATCTACGAATACTTATTTACAACAACAAACAACATTTAAATAAAATCTCATGTGCAATATAATGCATTTAATCGGTAACCGAATAAAAATGAAAACACATCACGATGTATTACATTTCGCTCGTGCATGTCATTTTAAAGATCGACCTTGTAAATCTTATTAAAGTACTAACATTTACAACACTGCAACAACGAAATGTATTAGATTAAAATTTACTACGCTGTGGTTAAATCCAACAAACTCTTTCTCTCTCTTTCTCTCACTCAGCATATTTGTTAATTTACAATACATACGAAAAACACACTCACACTTTGTAGTATAAAATCGTTTTATATAAAAGTGAGTTGTACACTTAACCCAAGAGGTTAAAACCGCTAGTTACTTAAGATATGAATGTACATATCTAAAACACTGCAGTGTTCTGACAGTGCTGCAATATACTCGTATTAAGATGTAACTCTGATTCTCCACTAATACCGAAATGACATCATCGTCGAAGAAATGTAAATGTGAACTTCTCTTCAATTTAAAGTTGTCCTATCTGTAATGGAATAAGGTATTTCCACTCGCTGTAAGGTAGATTTTTGATGAACTAACGTATTTGATGCGATTTCTTTACCATCCAATTCCAAAATCGTCGGTATATTCAGCGTATCCATAGATGTGATACGTAGGACACGTGTGGTTTATGCCCCTATTAATGCATAATTAAGGCAGAATTAGTTTGTACGTTCTGTTCTGTTACGAATCAGCTGTTTTCTTTCTGTTCAATTGAAAGCAAGGTATATTTATAGCAGGTAGTCTCGGAAAGCCTGCTGATTATTTTTTTATTTGCTTGTTTTGTGATACGAACTGTCAAATATTGTTTATGTTTTTTCAACACGTGTTAAATTTCTAGCTTAAAAAGTAAACAAGTTTTTTTAATCAAAGTAAAAAGTCAAAATGTGATAATATATTCATTAGGGATGCCAATCGGGACTGATTTTTGAAAATCCCGGGATTTTTCGGGATCAATGTGTTGCCTTAAAATGCAAATTTTTTTTTAATAAACAACACTTTAAATATTCAAAAGGTTTTATATACGTAACATAAATTTTTAAAAATGAAAACAACAAAACAATTTATTTTATACATATGTTTTTAACACTGGCCTCACCCATGATCAAACTGATCAGATTCTGAAAAAAGCTTAAAAAAGTATTCGTAAATCTTAGTTTTTCTAAATCAATTCGTTTCGATTTTTTGACAGCAATTCAATTTTTAATGTGAATTAAGTTGTGACGACACTAATACACTGCAAAGTGTAGTCCCTCATCGATCTCGATAGCTGAGTTAAAAACTGTAAAACTATGTCGGCTGCAGTGCAATACACCTCCAGGGTGAGGGCGAGATTCATAATCAATAATTTAAGTACGTTTGAAATTTATTTTAAAACAAAATGTTTATACAAATGCTTCTTAAAACAGGTTTCAAGTTTAAATAATTTATTTATGAATACGTCAAATAGTGTTTATTTATAATAAAAATTCTTTTATTTACCGTATGTTTTTTATTATTATTGCGCCGGAAGGAATATGAGCTATTTTATAAATATAACGACTTAATTGTTATAATTATATCAACTTTTATTCTTTAGTTTCTAAATAAAACTTTAATTGGATCGCTAATAATTTTTATTTTTTGCTTGATATATAACAATTATTTCTTGATTTCTATATTTTGCATAAAAATAATCATTTTTATTTTGGTATTATGTCTTAAGCCAAAGCTGAACTTGCTAAACGTAATTATAAAAAAAGGCTTGTGATGTGAACCTGCAAATTTCGTTTCTACTTAAAATAATGGTTTTTATTAAGCAAAATACAAAATCCAGAAATAGTCGTCATATATCAAGCAAAAATTAAAAATTTTAAATCGCTGTGTCCCAAAAACAAAAATTTAATTCAAAAATAAGAATTATTTCCAATAAAAAATATAACTTAAATATAATTTTTAATAATTTTTTTGTATATAGTATAAAAATTCAATAAAAACGAACAGTTTTGTACATAAAAGTTGATATGTTAAAAATCCCGGGACTAATAAAAATAAATCCCGGGATTCGGGATTTATCAATCCCGAAAAATCCCGGGATTTCGGGATTTCCCGTTGGGCATCCCTAATATTCATATATTCTTACAAAATTAACACAAATTTTTCTTACGAACTTTAAAAGTAAGTTTAATAAATGATAACAAACTAAATGAATCTATTTTCGTTTAATGGCGTTTTTTCTTGTTTGTTTTTCATTTGTCTTTAATCAATCCCTTTGCTGCTTGACAGTTCGTATCACATTTGTTTTATTGTACAATTGTAGTAATCTCGCGGCTACCTGTTATAAATATATGTACCTTGACTGAAAGTCTGTATGTGTGGTTAGTTTTTCCTTTTTCGTTCAGTTCTGTTGCGGACAAATCTGTTGAAAATAGAATTCAACGTTAAGTTACGGCCAAAGTGTGTATGTATTAGTTTGTTGTGATATGAAAAATCTGTAATTTTTTGTTAAAAGCTTGAAAAATTGGTTTTAATTAATGATTTTTTAAAAATTGACGTATTTTTGGTACAAAATATTAATTTTTTAAGAAGGTTTTTTTTTACAATTTTAATGCTTTTCTTTTTAAAAGCAGATGATTCCTTTCATAGAAAAAGTAATTACAAAATATTTGCTACAGAAAGGAACGAAACAGAACGGCAACGGAAAGTAACAACTAATGAGGCATTTACTCTAGTTCAGTTGAAATTTTACAGTTTTTTGTTATGGTTTACAACACTGTGTGAGTGCGGCTAACAAAAATATGCAAAATTTACAACTCATCACTAGCAGTTGTATAGTTACTGCCTTTTTTTGATGACTAGCACAAAACTCACTCGTTTTACTTACATTTAAAACAAAAACAAACTTTAAAATTTTGTTTTGAAAACATTTTAAAATTTTATTTTTGTTTTACTGCCTGTTTTTCAAAATAAAATAAAAAATTTCGCTTGGGAATTTATTTTGAAACAACAATAAAGAAACTCAAATTTGTTTTTGTTTTCAATATAAATTTCTAAACGAAAATTTTTATTTTAGTTTGAAAAACAGGCAGTTAATGTACTGTTTTCAGCACATAAATTTAAGTTTAACTAGTGAGTTTTGCGCTCGTCATCAATAGGGACATTAGAGTCAGCGGACGTTGTTAGAACAGTAAAGAGCAACTATAGTACAACTATAGTACATATATGTATACATAAAGTTTTGTGTGCTCTCTAGGATGATAACCAGATACTTGTTAAAATATGCTTTTATAAACCCGATGGCGAATATTAAAAGAAATGTTCACCTGGAATACAACTCTAGCGCCCATAACTTTTCTAATAAAAATTAACATAATTATGCTCATCTTTAGCTTAAACTGTGCAAAAAATTTGGTTTTGTTGACTTAATAATCCCATCCGAAAATCACTGAACCACAAAAAATTATCGTAAAAAACAACATTTAACGCTTAATAGTTTAACAATTGACCACTCTCAAGTGATGTACGGTCTTGCACGACTACATATTTTTTTGTTGATTTGAAATCTCTATTTGCGCGATTTGCTCTTTTAAAAAACTATTTCTATATCGTGTTTTCGTTATAACCTTAGAAGTAAAATGCAAAAAATAAATATGCAGTTTTTAAACGTATGTCTTATTAAAATTTGTTGTGGAAATTCTGTTTATTTTTGAAAAGGGTATACGATTTTTACAAATCTTAAACGCAGAGAATTATTTTTAACGAAAAATTTTCAAACATATCGTGATTAACCATATTATTTTTATATGCAACCATTTTGAGGTTAAATCAGTACTCTATTGGGTACCTCAACCATATTACGTTTGCCTCCGATCATGTTATGGTCAATAATAACGTTTAAATGTTTAATACACACATATAATAGTATGGTTGTTTAGCAACCATAACATGTTGCTCTTAATAAATGAAAAAAACCAAATATTAAGAAACAACAATAAAATTATTTGTTGTCAACATATTAATAAATGGCCATAACATTCCTATGGGGGACTGTTAAACCATAATACACTGATAGAATGGACCTCATAACGCTGATGTATTTTGACATCAGTACTATGATAAGTGTCTTCGTTTTTGACCCCATGGCACTTTAAATCATTGTGATGCAAGCCTTAACATCACTTGGCCAAATTGCCATCAGGTGAAATTATGTCATCAATGGGATGACACGTCGTTATCACAGAAATGACGAATCGGAGTCAGTTTAATAACAAAATTCCATGAGTGCGATGGCTCAGTAACATCGGAGAAATGACTAATAAGACAGTTTGTAATTACATTGAGTCATTAGTAGTGACTTAAATCAAAGTGAGAAAATATTATTATTTACTTACCCGTTACAAATGTTTTTTTCACTTTTGTTGTATTCCGCGCTCTGTTTACAATAGAACTCTCAATAATAAGACAGCAGTACCATGCCCGATATGGTTGTATTTAACTAAATAATTTAAGCAAATAGAATATGGAACTTGTGCTTCTTATTTTACTTTTTAAATGTTAATATATTGTTAATACATAAAATGTGGCATCGAATTGATGACACTGTAGTCATGGCAAAGATGACGCATAAAATACAACAAAATTTTATGATGACGTTCGTCATTGGATTGATGTCACTTTTCGCCTTATTGATGCCATTTGGAATAAAATTCTAATGTTAGGGCATCATCAATATGAAGATGCATTTTTCTATGAGTGTATGAGTGCCGGGCCGATAACATGTTTGAAGTAAGCATAATATGTTTAAAAATATTTTTGTTAAAAATTGTATTTTTTAGCGGTGACCATATGGCAAGATATGGTTTCTTTTAGTGTAAATATTGCATTGCTCCCAAATTTAGAATTTCTAAACAACTTTATCCAGTGAGTTTTTAAAAATCATATGATGCGTTTGAGCGTTCTAGACCAACCTTTTACCGATCTACTATGAATCCAATGATGTCCGTTCGTCCTATTATCCGTCCACGTTAACCTTGTTCGCAAGGTACAGCTCGCAATCCTACAGAAAACTTAATAAAGTTTGGAAAATATGTTCTTATTGTTACAAGAACGAATTTTGAGAATCAGTCCGTTATTTCACATAGGCCCCATACAAACTTCCTTTTGAGACAGAGTCTTTGTGCCAATAAACCGTTTTATTATTTTTTTTTTAGATTAGATTTGCTCAAAAAAATATATTTTATAATCTTATCAAATTTTATTGGAATCGGCCCATAATTGACCATACCTCTCATTAATATAACACTCCCGAAAATGGCTTTTATTGCCAAAACTTTCTTATCAACTTTAGTATTAATGTAAAACTTGGCGACAATAACTTCTATAAAACCTACTATGCCATGTGCTGGTGGGTTAAGAACTAACCCATATAAACCCGGTCCCAAAAATCACTTTTTCCATATATGTATTTTTCTTGATAACATTTGACAGAAAGAACTCCTGTATGAATCTTAATCTCTAATAACTTAATTTTGTTTTGGTCCCAAAGAGGGTACTACGACTAGACTTTCTTCTACTTAATTTCTTTTTATATTTTACAAAATCTGGATATGAATATTGTGGCTTATTTCATGATCTCAAGCAATACAAAATGCGTTGTGTCTGGTTTTTTTTTAACTTAAATCAAATCCAAGGAATAATTCATAATCGTATATATTATATACTAGTTAATACATTTACATATATACATACATACATAAAAACATTTACATATACATTCATACATACTAACAAACATACATACAAACATAAGAAACAAATATTTAGATATAAAATATCAAATCGGATTGCAATTATATTACAATAATAAAACAAATTGAATTTTTTTTTTGTTTTTTTGGAAAATTCTACATACTCTAGTGTTAATTATAAATATACTTAATTATAATATTCAGCCATTTTCTGAAAACCGAATTCGAGTAAAATTCATATCAAACAAATTTTTAAAAACTTCGTTTTCTTTATGCTTTGAGTTCCACTGTATTAGAACTACCCTTATGGTCAATTTTTGACTTCGTATTGAAATTCTTATTTAGTTTAACTTAAATTTAGTACAGTTTAAGTTTGTAAGTGCTGCGGGGTTAAGTTTATTTAATTAAGATAAAACTATGGTAGAACTACCAAATAAAAAAAAGAAATATCAGAGAACTCCTGTTTAACCAAAATGAGAAACTTGTGAAGTGTATTTAATTACAAGATGGTATCAAAGAAACAGCTTTTTGTTTTTTGCTTTGCCTGTAGTTTTTGCATTGTTGTGATATTGAGGCCACCTTGCCAAGTAAATCCACCATGGAAACTTAAATAGACTTTAAATGAGCAACGTATGCCATTAAAGTATCATTTTAAAAAAATAATCGAAAACTAAATTTCGTATATAAATAAAACTTTAAAGTAAATACTAATTAAATACAAAGTCAAAAACTGGCCCTTTAAATCGGGAAAAAAGAAAACTGAAAATCTCAAACGATTTCAAATTCACTCGATTTTGATTTCCCGGACATGGCCGATTGATAACAATAATATTTCTCCCTAGTTGTGTTACTAAATTATAGTTAAATTTGATTAGAAACAAAAAACAAAACTAAACAAAAAATTAAGAAATTAATTAAAATAAAACGAAAACAATAATCTTATTATATTGAATATTTAAAATATAAAAAAACAAGCAAATAAATAACAAAGAAATTTATTAATAAATAAAAAATTCAAACCAATTATCAATTATTCAAATGCATTTATACAATTAAAACTAATGGTAATTATTAATAATTAAAAAAATTTATGAAAAAAAAACTTAAAACCAAAATAATAAACATCGATGATTGTTCATAAAATATAAAAACATTTTTAAAAATACTTATTTATTTTTTTTTGCTTCTTTAATTTGGATAATTATTTTACTGAAAAGAGGCTTAAATTTATTTATTTATAGATTCAAAAATTTTAAAACTGTTTTGTTATGGACCTTTTAAGGCACATTTAATAAAATTCTCTTCTAATATTTTGTCTTAATATAAAATAAAATATTTTACGCACACATGCACATTTTTTTCTTCATACAGACGAAATAGAAACAGCTTTAGACAATTAGGATTTTTGAATATACCTCACTCTCTCTGATGCACATACCTTATCAATTTGCCTTGGGCCCCATTTTATATCTAAATAAACTTCTAAATAAAACAGAAATAAGCTGTAAAATCAAAAGTCAGATTTCCTTCACAAAAGAGATTTTCGAAAACACGTAATTCAAGTAAAAGTTCTATATTCTTATATACCCTTCACCATGGTTCGATAACAACATATAAATGGTGATTCATCGTGAGGTTTGATTTTTAATATGTTTTCTTTACAGATCACGTGTAACTCATATCAAACTGCTTTGTCATCATGGAAAAGCTCGCAACACAACAGCGTCTCCAAATGGTCTCTAGAAAATTCCAATGAAACTCCGGTGTTTTATCTTGAAATTTTGTTTAGTGATAAAGCACATTTCTGCCTCAATGGACACGTTAATAAACAAAATTGCCGTATTTGGGCTGATGAGCAACCCGAAGAGTAACCATTACATCCATAAAAAACAACGGCACGGTGTGGTTTATGTGCTGGTGGAATCATTAGTCCATATCTCATCGACAATGAGGAAAATCAGAATGTTACCCTCAATGGTAGCTGGTCCCGTTAAGCTCTGGTTTCAACAAGACGGCGCTACGAGCCATAGATCTCGTGAAACAATGACCTTGTTGAGAAACCATTTGTTGGGGTGCCCCGGTAGGCTAGTTGGTAGTGAGCTAGTCTATCAACGCCGGGGTTGCGGGTTCGATTCCCGCCAGAGACTCTGGTTTCTTTCCTGCAGACAAGCGTAGAGCTTCGCGGGACTAGTATAGGAAAAATATAACGGTTTTCTAGGGAAAATTGGCCACCTGGACCTTGGGGATATGTTAAGTTGGAAGCCAACACCTATCGTATTATAAGCGAGATACCTGTCGCTATGCTCGAACGAGTCGCCCAAAATCGGAAATTCCGATTGGACCACCTCAGACGTAGTCTTGGCCAACATTTACATAATAACATTTTCAAACGTTAAATGCCAAAAATTGTTTGTTTAGCCGATAATAAAAATTTTAAGCTCACTTTAAAATGTATGTGTTTTATTTTACATTATAAATCCAACCTCACGATGAATCACCTGATATATTTTTGTCAACAGTTATTGACATTTTTGTTTTTTCCATATCTACAAACAGGTCTGGCTCACCGACGGTTCGAAACAGACAAATGGTGATACTGGGGCGGGTATTATGGGCCCGGGTTTTCAAAGGGGCTTGCCAATGGTTAGGCAGCCTACTATCCTTCAGGCGTAGATGTACGCTATCGTCGTATGCGCTGTGGAGTGTCTGAGAGGAGGGCAAGGGGCTTGAGATTATTTAAATTTATCGGCTATCAAGGCCGCTCTTCGAGCACTATCGTCCTTGGAGGTGAGGTCCAGGCTAGTCATGGACTGTCTTACGTCTCCGAACGATAAGTAGTATTGTGGTTATTTTATTGAACTGTTAATGGTTTTTAATCCAAATTTAGATATTTTTAATTAGGATTAAGTTCATTGAATTTAATTTTCATTAAATTATTTTTATAAAGACAGGAATTTCACAACATGAAATTAATTAAAACTTATTGATAATTTTTCATTCTTGACTGCGCTGAGAATTGAACCCAGGCTTTCACGGACAGGTTGCCCTGACTAGTTTCGATTGTAACCACACAATCTCTTCGGAGGGGCTTGCCGTTTTACTCACACCGCCATTGAAGACGGATGACGTCAATAGTCAAACATAAATCTTTAAACCAAATGGTATTTCACCTTTGGTAGATCGAAATTTGCTTTTGAATGAATGATTATCTATTTAATTGATTTGCAAGTTCTTCCTAACATCTGTTTTCGTACTTTTTGTCAAGAATTCTTCTTGAAATCCAAAGTACATTTTTTTTGTTTTTGTTTTTCTTTTTTCTTGTTGACAATTTCAGCACAACTTGAAGGACACATGTAAGCATATACCTCGTGCCTTAGCTGTTAACAATAATTAGTATTGTGGTTATTTTATTGAACTGTTAATGGTTTTTAATCCAAATTTCGATAATTTTAATTAGGCTTAAGTTCATTGATCTGTGGAGAATGACTTGAATTTGTGTTCGGTGTCCGGCCATGAGGGCCATCTGGGCAACGATGGGCTGGCTGGCATATTTTCCCTGAGCCTTTCTACGGTGTCCCTGCTGTTCACATTAGGGGGGCGATCCAGACATGGTCCGAACGTGAAATTCTTCACATAAGTTAAGATAATCCAAAAAATGTGTGACCCAGTCACGTGGCAAGGCAGGTAGGCTCCTCCTGCTTGAGAAGGGGGAACTAAGGCTACTTTTGGCCCATTTACGAGGAACTGTGGTCTAAGATACCGTCAGCTTATAATGGGAAATGTTAGTACCAAGATATGCAGACTTTATGGGGCTGATGACGAAACGTCAGAACACATGCGCCTTAGGGACTTCTAGGCAGAAATGTCTCGGGAGGCGAATAATGAGCCCAGCTGAAATTTAAGATCTTTCATCGGGCAGGATAATGGGCTTAATACCACAGATTACACACAGATATGTCACGAGACGGAATATTTTTCGTCTCTTTCTTAGAAAGCTGCTCTTTTTAATTTCTCTTTGAACCATCTTTTATGCCGATATACAATGAACACAAATTTATTTAGTTGAGATTTATTTGCAAAACTGTTGTAAAAATTAACTTTTAAGTTTACCGCACCACTAGTAAATAATTTTTAAGTAAGTAAATAACATTATGAAACCAAAAAATATTACTAAATACATTTTTAGCACAAAATAAAACGTTTGTTGAACTAATGCTTTTGTTAAACGTGGTTTGTGTTTTGTTATTTTTGTTTTGATCATGCAATATGTGTTGATTGTAGCGGCCAGTTTAAATACAAAATTTTGGATCATAGTTTTGGTCATTAGGAAAACGAGAGGCTTTATGAAATTGCCGAGAGTAAATTATGGGTCTCAAACATTAGAAACATATACGATTATAAAATGGAATTATTTTTAATAAGATGGAATACCTGCAATACAATTACCCTTTTCATTTTTAAGGAACTTTTTTCTGTTAAATACCTTACACAATAATTTAATGGGATTCCAAGCTAAACGTAAAAGAGTTTGTTAAGGGGTTATTACTTAAATTATTTAAGATCATAATATAATAACCCTATTTGATTAAGGTAAGTTAAAATATTTTTAATTAAAGGATGTTTAAAAACTTTTCTAGTTACAATAACAGATGCAAATGTCTCTTTCACTTAAGTCCGTGAAGGTTTAATATAATTTTGTAAGTTCAATAATGTAAAGAAAATCAGAAAGTACCAATGGAAAAAACAAAAAAGTTATACAAAGTCTGCTTTTATAGTTTCTCTGGACCATGCATGTTGAATTAAATGTTTCAGGTGCAATACTAATAAAAAATTCAAAAAATACCAGTTAAATAACGGAAAATTACCAGGAAGATACCTCTTTCAGATTTATAATATTAACGAATATTAAAAAAGTACCAGTTGTATAACAAAAAAGTACCAAAAAGCTCCTACAAAAGGAGCTTTTTGGTACAGCACAAAAAAGTAAAAGGAAAAAAATTTAGTTTCCCATATTTCTTTCCTCTTTTTGAAATTTCTTTCTCCCCATTGAATTATCAAAAATTTGAATATTGTAGTGGGAGCTCATAATTTAGTACGTTTGTGTCAATGATTGGAGAAAACTGTTTTGTAAAAAAGTACCAAGAATTGGTACAATTTTCACCCTTTAAACTTACGAATTTCGAAAAATTTATATTTGTAATTTTTATATAAGTTACGAATTTTGTATGATTTTTATCTCTATGTATATTGGTTCAAAAGATAGAAGGGGTGACAAAAAAAGTTTTCTTAGATCTTTGTGTATTATTCGACACTTAATTGTCTTTTATTGAACATATAAATATGTGTATGTTTATGTTCTAATAAAGTTCGTGCACATGGTTTTATTAAACGATGGTCAATGGAATTCTCTGATTCTTCTACAACAAAACAGTTGTACATAGCACTTGTAGGACCTATAATCGAATGTGGATCAATAATTTGGGACCCATATCCCAACGTCCATAGTGATCGTATTGCTCTTTATTTTACGTAGCTCTTATTCAAATCCATCTATCTATCTTCCCCTATATAGAACCAGGTTGTTGGAACTCGATTTGTCTACTTTAAAAGGCCGCCAAACAATGTTGAACGTTATATTTCTCATTAACCTGATTAATGGCAATATTTCCTCAACGTCCTACACGTTGACAATTTTAAATATTCAACAAAACTCTGCTGTTGCTGACGATTTTCGCCGAATATGTGTTAATTTTAATGATCTATGCAATACTATCAATACAACTTTGTGTATTAATACCAGGGTTGTGGAGTCGGAGTTGAAGAGTCGGAGTTGAGGTTTTTGTACCGGAGTCGGAGTCGCAGTACCCAAAAAAACGCGCGACTCCGACTCCAAAATTGTTTCGGCATAAAAAATTTAAAAAAATTTCTAATATTTTCCATTATAAAAATTCTTCGAAATTGGCGATGCAATATTTTGCAGATCAATATGAATAAGTAGATTTTAATTTATTTTATGAGAAATAGTTGATTCAAGTACTTTACTATTTAAGTATATTTTTTTTAGGAGCGGGAAAAAGTCTAAATTACATTAGCAAAACTTATACTCAGTTATTGATCTAGTTGAAAAAAGATGTGTGATTTTTTAAATAATTTACTCATGCTAAAAAATGTTAATGACAGGAATTGCCAATAATTTTAATATCAGAATTTTTTAACCATCAACGCTGAAATATTTTCAACATTGTACAGAATAAGTGTTGCTATAGCGCATAAATACTTGTATGTATTAGAAAAATTGTGACGTAAAATTATTTCTCTTTTGTGTAGAAACTTCTTTATCGGCCTGCCTTTAATTCCTACCATAACACTCATGTTTTTCTTATGCACGTTTCGCTGGGATTCCCATAATTCGTTTAATAAAGATGTTTCTACACAAAAGAGAAATAATTTTACGTCTCATTCATTTCGCATCACGGTTAGAGTAGGAGTCGGAGTCGGAGTCGGAGTCGCACTTAAAAAATTTCAGCGTTTGGAGTCGGAGTCGGAGTTAATACTTTTTTCGGACGACTCCACAGCCCTGATTAATACCATTAAACGGAATTTAATTTAATACTTAAACTAGCCGTGCCCGCGGTGTTGCCCGCCCAGAATAAATTTTTATCTAACTATAAAATTAAAATCGGTTGGATAGAGTCTGAGAAGATGAAATTGCTTTTCTGTTTGAAAAAATATAAAACCTGTGTGTTTTATTGTATGTAGATCGATCTACTTTGTTTTACATTTCATCAATATCGGTAAGATAGTTCCGGATACGCAGAAATTGTCCATCTGTCACTTCATATCTTATCTTTAAACAAAATATAAACCCTGTGTATTTTATTTAGGCTGGTCTTTCTATGATTCAAAATTCTTCAAAACTGTTTAGATATATTCGAAGGGGCAGTAACTATCCCTATGTCCACCATCCCTTTTTTCATAGATTTAAAAAAATAAGAAACCTATATGGGCATTTCCTCGGGTCACGAAAGTACGTTCGTACGCTTTTGATGTACAAATAATATAGAAAACAATACTTTTCCTAGCATTTTTTGCTATTCGATAGCATTTTGGTAGCTCTTTATTTAGTGCAAAAGATGGATTTCGTCGGTCACGAACGTACGCAAAATAGGAGTCAACTTTGGCTAACAGTAGTTAAATGTAAAAATCTGCGAAATGGAACGGAATATTCAAACGTGATTAATTTATTTTAAAAGCGTATTAATGTAGGTCTCTATCCAGTATTTACGCAAAAAATATCTCTATTGGTTTTTGTTTATTTGGCTAAAGTACCGGTCGCGAACGTACGATTTTTCCATATGTTTCAACCGTTAATCGACCTATTTTTGTTCTCCTTATAGTTTTCTCTTCTTAATTGATTGTTATAGAGATATTTAAAATAAAGAGTGCAAACATAACAAATTTTTTTGCATGTAAAATAATTGAATATAAAAATGTCTTTAGAAGTAGCTTAAAATGAAAATATAAAATTTTCCAGTTTACAGCCCAATTTCCTCAAGTAAAACAGCTGAGATATCGTAGAATAGCATATATACCATTCTATTATAAAAACATAGATTTTTTTTATAAGTATAAACAATAAAACACGAAGATTATCAACATTTTATTTTTCCATGCCCATATTTCCAATGTCATCAAAATCGGTTCAGCTATTTATTAATTTGTGTATGGAATATAATCCTTACAGACTTCTTAATTAAAAACATATTAATTTTACAAAATATATATTGTTACGTAACTGCCTTTTCAATAACGTTTTTGGTTTATTTCCTTTATAATAAACCTCTTGAGTTCTTTCATTGCAACTTTAATAAAATAAATAAAACACTTTAAACACTTTCCCCCACATTCATAAAAAATACTTTTGATTAATGAAATGTTTATTTAACAAATTTTAATAGAAAATTCGTTTCATAAACCTGCTATAAACCTAAAATATTTTTTATGAATATGGGGGTTTATTTACTATAAACTATTCACATCACTTTATTTAGAACTTAGTCAATTATACCACTTACACTTAAATGTTCGTACTAATACTGACTATCGATGCCCACCTTCAAGAGTATTTATACTCTGTTCGCTGACATCTAGGTGGGTCCAGAACATTCGAAGTTTTCGAAATGTCTGTAACATTTTCGAAATTTCTGGGCCATTCGAGCTTTTATTATCATTATGCATTAACACTGTGGCTGAATTTAAATTGATTTATACATCAATAAACTAAAGCATACTTAATGGGTTAACAATAATCTTAACACTATTGCATTATACAATTATAGGTCTGTCTGCGTACACATATTTTGCATAATTTTGTACAAAATGTCGCAAAATGTTGTCTGCGTACTCCAAATCTCTTACAGCGAGAGAGCCAAAAAGAGAATTTTTTGACAGTTGGAAATTAGAGAACTTGCAAAATGTTACTGGAGAAATTTCCTCTGGTAAGATTTTGCAACTAGTTTGAACAGCTGTTTTTATATACTGTTTGAATGAAAGAGTTTACGTGTGCCAAGATAGCGTCGACGAAATAGCGTCGAATTTGGGAATTTAAAAACCGGGAAACCAAAATACCCAAATAATGGGGATTTACAGTATATGAACAAAAAGTTAGCGTCGAATTTAGGAATTTAAAAAGGGGAAGTAAAAATATATTTATATTTTTAATAAAAATACTAAAAATATTTACCACAGGCTTTTGCACGGTATAAACTGTATATTTTCTGAAAGTAAATAGTTTTATGGACAAAATGAGCGATGCGTGCAAAAAATATATAGTTTATACCGTGCAAAAGCCTGTGGTAAAAAAAATATAAATATATTTGGGCTTAAATCTAGTTTACCGACGCAGCTCCAAATAAAAAAAGTACCTAGGGTGATAGAAAATGGAAAAATAAGAAGAAAAAATTATAATAAGAAAGTTGGCGCAAACGCTTAGTTTTCGAGTTATGGGCGTTTAAAGTTTTTATATAAATATGTGATTTTGCAGTACATTTCCAAATGTATATGGCTAATATTGGTATCATTGCAAAGCGTTTCACTAGATCTTTCTGGACATACAGAATTTATTTTAATATTTTTAGTTTATTAAGAAGTGGAACGAGTTTGCAAAATACAAAAGTTTTTTAGTAAGCATAAAAACAAATTTATTAATTTTTCTAATTCTTTAATGTATGTATATACTACATACTAATTTATTTAAGAATTTTAATTAAAATACAAGTAAAACCTTCTTTATGTTTATGTTATACTAATGAGGAGCGAATCCTTGCCCATGGGCAAAGGCGGTCTATGCAGAGAATCTTTAGTTAGCGAAGCCGGTATTAGTTATACCATAGGGGAGAAAATATTTGCGCCCGGCCGAAGGCCGGCTATGCAAGGAAGCTTTAGTAAGCGAAACCGGTGCTTATTATACCATAGAGAAGAACATCCTTGCGTCCGGCCAAAGGCTGGCTATGCAAAGATTTTTTTTTGCGATGCTAGTGTTTGTTATTTTATAAAATTTGTATTACACTTTTATTTAAATAAACTACATTCTTTCCTAGTGCACTTCCGTAACATTTCGACGTAAAATGAAAAAAACTGTAATGTGATCTAAAGAGTTTAATATTTTGAAATAAATTATGTATATCCAGAAAAATCTGTTCAAGAGCTTTAAAATGATACCAATATTGGCCATATACGTTTAGAATTGTAGTGGAAAATCACATATTTATATGAAAAATTTAAACGTCCAAAACTCGAAAACTAAGCGTTTGCGCCAACTTTTTTAATTAATTTTATCTTCTTATTTTTTATTTTCCATCACCCTGTGTATTTTTTTTTATTTGGAGCTGCGTCGGTAAACTAGATTTGTTCCTATATTTGTACTTCCCTATTTTAAATTCCTAAATTCGACGCTAACTTTTTGTTTATACTGCAAATACCCATTATTTGGGTATTTTGGTTTCCCGGTTTTTAAATTCCCAAATTGGACGCTATTTCTTCAATGCTATCTTGGCTCACGTTTGTTATTTCAATTGTTTACACACCGATCAGCTGTTTTCTTGCAAGATTTCACTGGATACTGTCTGCGTACTTTTTGAGATATTCTCAGCCGAAAGAGTAAAATTTGTCTTGTAACGTGACGTTACAAATTCCCTACCAAGTAATTTTTAGTCATTATAACATAACACTGTGAATACCCTTAATATGTGACCAAATACTATGAATACCCCTACTGTTTTCTTATTTCTTACTAATACCTAATAATTCTCATTGAGTTTATTTTATTTTTAAATAAATAGTCAAAGTTTGTTCAGAACAAGGGGGAGTAGAAACTGATACTAACCACAGTGTTTACTCTTAGTAGCTAGCAGTATTAATACCTGTATTTATTACCGTAGTTAGTACCGACTGCCTTCGCCTCCCGAATTGCGCTGGTGTCAACATTATTTAATAACCGTAGTTAGTTGCCGACTGCCTTCGCCTCCCGAATTGCGCTGGTGTCAGCATTATTTATAATCATAGCTAATTGCCGACTGCCTTCGCCTCCCGAATTGCGCTGGTGTCAGCATTAGTCATAATCGTAGTTAGCTGCCGACTGCCTTCGCCTCCCGAATTGCGCTGGTGTCTGCATTAATACCCGTAACTAGTTGCCGACAGCCTTCGCCTTCCGAATTGCGCTGGTGTCAGCATTAGTCATAATCGTAGTTAGCAGCCGACTGCCTTCGCCTCCCGAATTGCGCTGGTGTCTGCATTTATAACCGTAGTTAGTTGCCGACTGCCTTCGCCTCCCGAATTGCGCTGGTGTCAGCATTATTTATAATCGTAGCTAATTGCCGACTGCCTTCGCCTCCCGAATTGCGCTGGTGTCTGCATTAATAACCGTAGCTAGTTGCCGACAGCCTTCGCCTCCCGAACTGCGCTGGTGTCAGCATTAGTCATAATCGTAGTTAGCAGCCGACTGCCTTCGCCTCCCGAATTGCGCTGGTGTCTGCATTAATAACCGTAGCTAGTTGCCTTCGCCTTTTCTAAACCAAGACAGAACGTTACTCTCTTTCCCAGGCCAACCACCTGATCGTCGCCGCCCGACTCCTGCAACCGCCCGATCCTTACGCCGCAGCAGAATCCGCACCACACCAGTCTACCCGTTTCCGCCCTCGTTCCCGTCTGCAGCTGCGCCGCATCATCAGGTAGCTGTCGTAGATTTAAGTATTTTACGTAGAGTAAGGTTTCGTAAATAAAGCTTTGTTCATATTTTTATATAATCGTACACGAAAACATCACGTGTTTCATTTCAAAGGAAGCAGACCTTCGAACTGACCCTGGACAGACTGAGTCATACCTCAGCTGGGAAAGTAAACTGCGTTACAGTCTTACTCTCCCAAAAAAATTTACTGAGTATTTGCTACTGGAAAAGTACGCAGACAGACCTTATGTATAACAATTATAACATTACATTTGTACTAGAAAATTCTGTACTGTGATTTTACATTAGAAATATGCGTAAATAATACAATAACAATTTAAACTAATAAAATAACTAGCAAATACGAAATAACTAATAAATTTAACTTATTCTTTACTAAAGTTACTTTCGTAACAATATAAATGTGAAACAAAAAATTACAAAAATTATGGGTTAAATTAGTTTTAATATATGTGGGACTAGAAGAATAGTCAATAAATTTATAAAGCTTGTTGAACTCGTTACACATCCTTCTTAGCGGGTCACCATTAAGCTGGGATCACACGGTTGCCGCAAATGCACCAATATGACACAATTTTGATTGTGCTTTATTGACGCACAATAAAGAAAATGTCCCAATAAAATATTCTGAAATCACACGATTGCCCTGTTTTATACAAATTTAATTTCCGCTAGTTGGTTCAAAGCGAAATGGGTACAGTAATTGCCGCAGCACAGTCACATGATTGTTCTTATTTTTGCCAACTGCGAAAACAGCTGTTGTGGTAGCTTTTTTATTTGTTTGGAAGATCTAGTTGGCTTGTTTATTTAAAAAATATATTCAAACAAATATTTTAACTAATATACATGAAATTCCAAAAATTAAACAAAGTAAAATTCTATTTTAAATATATAAAGAAATAGAGAATATTTATATATAAAAATAAATTCGCTTTAAAGAATTTCAATACAATTTGCTTCGTTTTCCTGTATATATTCTTTTATATTGTCCTGAACAGCTATTGCAATTATTTAAAAAAAAAATTATATATCAAAAGTTATTTTCGGGAATACAAAATTTAGTATTAATTTATTTATAATTGAGGTGTTAAATTCCCAATTTTTATTTTTGATAAATTTAATTTTTATATTTAATTTATTCCTACTAAAAGAAACACACAAAAGTAAATTGATTAAAAAAGGCAAATATTGGCGCGTATTGTACTGTTTAATTGCCGCACAAGAAACCAATAAATATTGGTAAATTTTTGTCATTTTTATTGAGGCACATTTGCATATCAAGTAGTCACACGATTGCCGTACCAGGGTTGCATTTAATTGGTAAAAGTAAGCACAATATTGCCCTCGATTGGTACATGAGGCCATTGATTGTGCAGTCACACGATTGGGGTATTAAAAAGTGTGAAAATTGGTGCATTGCGGCAAGCGTGTGATCCCAGCTTTAGCATTACAAGCTATAAAAAATTGAACTGATAACGGAAATAATGACGTGATGGGCGTGGAGGAGCATTAAATGTTATATTGTTGATTTAGCATCCAGAGCATACGTCGCCAATAATTATGTTGCACCTAACGGGATGTTCAGCACAGTTCTGCGGCTTTTTAGAGTTGACAGCTAGTCTAGCAGAATAACGCGGCAGATTCCATTGGTTGAAGTTCAATGCAGACAAATAGTCAGACTTGGTCGGAAAATTTTTTATGTAAAGGGTTCCTTATTACGAATCCATACTTCAATACATCTCTTACCACGGAATTATACAGAATTTTCGTAACAAATGGATCATACAAAACCGATCATACCTTTACCTTTATTAGCTGTCATGTTATATGTTATATGTGCAATGAAATTTAGTTGCGAGTCAAGCAGAATTCCAAGATCTAAGAAATTATCCACCGACTTCAACTGATAACTCTCAAAAAAGTGGCACGCAGGAAGTTGACTCTTTCTAAAAACGCATGTATTTACATTTTTAAGATTAAGTTGCATAAGATTTGCATTGCACCACGTAAAAAAGAATTTAAGTCGTTTTGAAGAAGTTGTTGCTCAGATATTTGACAATAGCTAAGAAAAACATTGACGTCTTCCGCATACATCAAAATATTGGATGAATGAATCACCTCAGGTTGGTCATTAATTAACAACGTAAAAAGAAGTGCAGGGTGGCTTCTCTGAGGTACACCAGACAGAAATTTTATTCTCCTAGAAATTGCGTTATTGAAGCAAATCGTTTTTGACCTGACCTAAGCGTATGAATATATTCATTTAACCCATTTTGTACCGCCGTTGCGCTTTCGCAACACAATCTTTGGATGCATATAAAACTGGTTTTAGCACTTCGATTTTAATGATTTAGTTTTTTTATCGTTAGTTTATAGGCTTTACTATTACGCTCTAACTATAAAAATAATATTCCTCCTTTGCTTCATTAAGATCAACAAACTTTAAAAACAGTCCAAAAAATGCCTTTTCAAAAACGACGTAATTTACCTTTAAGCAAAAAAAAAATTGTTTTCGTTCTTTATTCAGATAGTAAAATCATTAAAAAACGTTTATCAAAAACCATTAATGAAAATATCCCAGCAAAAACTTTGCTTACAAAATAAACAGAAAAATAATGAGAACTTAAGGCAAAGAGTACTTATTTTTCTACTAGAAAAAGTACTTATTTTTGTTCGGATGTCCCAAAAGTAATCCTTTATAATTTAGCCAATTACAACCCAAAAATAGTACCTTTATTTTATACTTAAAAGTTTTTTAAAAATATGTAGTTACCAAAAGAGACAAGAAATAAGTACTTTCAAATTAACTTTGAAAAAGGTTAAAACACACTAATTAAAATTGCTCTGAAATCTTATGGATTTGATGTTGAAAAAGTGTGCACTATAAAGAATGTATTAATATATGTAATTATACGGGCCTGTCACAGAAATAAATTTCGATCGAAAGTTTTTTTAATTCCGAGAAAGCTTCTTCAGAAAACGAAAACCGATAAATTTTCTCGGAATGAAATCACTTTTAATTTTTCGATCGAAAAAAGTTTTTGTTTTGGTTTGCACAATATTGCCACATTTAACTTAAAAATAACAAAATTAAAATTTGTCAGAATTACGAAAATCGATCGAAATGAAAATACGGATTCAAAACAATTCCAAACAATTTCTGTGACAGGCCTGATTATATTCTTCAAAAAAAACATCGTTAACATTAGATTGATATCACTAATAACGAAAATATATTGTGTTGGTAATTTTGGAACATATTTATGTATATATTTACATACATTTGATTGATTTTTGGATTTTCCATGTATTTCACATCGAAATTATTCTTAAAATTTTATAATATTACCGGATATCTTTTAAATATTAATATAAAATATTGTAAATTGATTTTAAAAATATTTAAAATCATATAAAAATAACTAATTTAACAAATAGATATTGGGAATTATTTCTTTTTCATAAGCAACTTTATTATATTCAACATTTTTCATTTTTCGAATTTATTCTATGAGTTAAATTTCAGTTATGTATTTTATAAAGCTTTTTGTAATAGCTCTATTCCTTAAAATTTCTTTAGAAATGACTTTATACACTACCAGACTATTATATTGTATTTTCTTGTTACATTTTACCTTAGCTTTCCGTTGGATAGCAATGAAGTATATTTATGTACAGAAAAATTTACAATTATTAGACACCAGCAGAATGTAATGCATTTTCCGGCCCGCTACGGCCGGAAAAGAAATTTTAATTTTAAGGAATAGAGCTATTACAAAAAGCTTTATAAAATACATAACTGAAATTTAACTCATAGAATAAATTCGAAAAATGAAAAATGTTGAATATAATAAAGTTGCTTATGAAAAAGAAATAATTCCCAATATCTATTTGTTAAAATAGTTGAGTTAAATACATTCAATTTATAAAGTATCACTATCCAGTGTGACACAAAGAATGCTGACGAAGGCCGTAGCGGGCCGGAAAATGCATTACATTCTGCTGGTGTCTAATAATTGTAAATTTTTCTGTACATAAATATACTTCATTGCTATCCAACGGAAAGCTAAGGTAAAATGTAACAAGAAAATACAATATAATAGTCTGGTAGTGTATAAAGTCATTTCTAAAGAAATTTTAAGGAATAGAGCTATTACAAAAAGCTTTATAAAATACATAACTGAAATTTAACTCATAGAATAAATTCGAAAAATGAAAAATGTTGAATATAACTAATTTAAGTTATTATACCAAAGTATTTTTTTTGTAATATATAATTATGACTTATTTAAGATATTATAATAAAGTTATTATTTTGTATATAACTTATAATGCAAAAAGTGGCGAATAAAGCTTAAAAGTAATGATCTCAGGAAGTCATTAAAAGTAGCATTGTAAGTTAAGTTTTTGCTGGGATAATCAAATTTATTCAGTATAATCTTATATAAATCACTGTTGCGAAAACGCAACAATGGCTTATTGCATGTAAATCAGTTTTCTCCATTTCTTCTCCCCCAACTACTGACGCAACAGAGCTGTTCTTAATAAAATGTTATATATTTGTTTCTTTAATGAAACCTAAATTATGCTTTGTTTTTGGTTGTCTTTTCACTCATATTGTGGCACTTCAGAATAAAATCGTTGAGTCAACGGGTAAAAATTTATAGAATATATCTACATAAATATATACATATGTATATACAGGGTGTCCGCCGGGAAGGTATACTACTTTGTTTGTTTATAATTTTTGATTAAATGAAAGAGTATGGATCTTATATTGATAAATGTTTTATTTAATGTCGGCAATTATGTATGAAATACAATATCAGATATATGTCCGCTTCTGTTAGCCTCCCAAATGCGAGCCCTTTTGTGCACATTTTTCATTAGATTCTCACACATTTCACGCGGTATTTTATTAATTTCATCACGAATATTTTGCTTGAGTTGCTCAAGCATTTCTGGTTTATTTGCATAAACCTTGCTTTTCAGATATCCCCCCAAAAAGAAGGCCGGATCAGTCAAACCATAATAAATTTGCCACGTGTCTACTTCATGACTCCCAAATATGAACTGTCAAGACTAATGTTTAACAAAATGGCGGAAAAACAATGTAGTACACCTTCCCGGCGGACACCCTGCATTATTATTATTATTATTATTAAAATTCGAAAATATACATAGATGAAAAGTAGCCCTTTCTGCAATTTCAGTAATATTTTGATCAAGAAATTATTCTTATACTTATGGTAAGCAGAAAGACATATCAGTGCAAAACACTTGAAGCATTTGTACCGTTTCATAGGTACCCAAATTTTGTCAGGCTACCATAATATTCCCCATATCCAGCATTTCTGATCCTTAAATTGGGTGTTCCCATCGTCAAACATCTATCCCTTTAAATGATTCAAAAAATAAAAAGTGTTTTTCACATGATGGGTAACAACAAAATGGTGGTTTCTGATAGATTCGCTAAAGTGCGTCCAGTTATTGCCACTTTTAATCGGAAGTACAAGAAGTTTTTATATTTGAAACGTATTTCACGGAGAGAATTGTGTGCAGAAATTATGCGCTATGAGCACAACTTATGCACAAATTGTTCACGAAAAACGACCAAAACCAGTTGTTCATAATCTATGCACACTTGTTCATAACTTAAGTTCAGCACTATGAGCATGTTTTATGAACAAATGGGCATAGATTATGAACAACATTTTCATAGATTCTGAACAACTGTGCATAGGTTATGAACAAAATTTTCATAGATTCTGAACAGCTGGGAAAAGACTATGAACAACTGTGCATAGGTTATGAACAACATTTTCATAGGTTGTGAACAAATAAAAAACATTTTTACACCTCCTGCTAATATTAAAGAAACAAAATTTCATTTTATTTTTAAATGTCTTTATTCCAAAGTACAAGTGCTTAATAACTAATACTATATATACACATATTAAAATAAAATAAATAATATACTTCAGTATTAACATGTTTATTTTATATAATTTATAAAGTACTATGCGCATATAATGGCCAGTCAGAAAGTATAAATTGTAGCGGATGGATATTAATGTCCTGGCGTTTTACTATGTCTCCTGTTATATTATCGAATATAGCATAACTCATGGGCACGTCTTTCTCTAAATTATCTCTTACTATATTTGTCATCAAAGTCTCTCTGTCTGATGCACCCAATTCATTGTTTGCGTCGTAATTAGCGCAAATTTTTATTCCAATTGGGGAATCCAAGAAACTATGTAAATTCTGAAATATTAACAATATGTTATACATATATCCGATATTTGTAAGAGGAAAAAAGTGTTATACAACACCGGCTGACAAATCTGAATTAAAAGGAAAAAATAAACAGAAATGTATTAAAAAAGCCAACCCGTACATAACAAATATACAACAAGTATACAGAAATAACAGCAAATTAAATTTAAATATAAATTAATACCTTCTAAATTTGTAGAAAAAATATATTTACTGCTTTGTTGACCTGCGAAGTTTTCCATATTTAGAACTTCAATGGATGGTTTTCTGCAAAACACAAACAAAAGGTAAACAAAATCAGCTGAAGCAGAACTCCATAAATAGTTCGTCAAGCAACTACCCAGTCAGAAAAACAATTCGCTGTATATGATATATGATAATAACTCAATACTTACCTCGGGTTTTCTTAATTATATATTTCTAAATAATATTAAATAATATATAACACACTTCAACTACTGTCGCTTCTAAACACAACCGGCACCCTTGACACAAAGAACATACCTAAGTGAAACTAACTTCCAATTAATGCATAGGTACTCATTATCCATATGTGTACGCATTGTTCATAATCTATGCATAAATGGGCACAACTTATGAACAAGATACACACATATCAATATCTTGGGCAAAATCTATGCACAAGTAGGCAAAACTCATGAACAATAAGTGTTAATAGTCGTTAATAGTGAACAATGTTCATATATTATGATCAATTGTGTTTAATTTTTAAATAATTAAGCTATGAACAATGTTCACAAACTGTGCACATTTTTTGTGTATAACTTATGCACAATTTTAATAGATTGTGCAGAATTAATGATTATTAGGCATAATTTATGCGCAAAGTTGCATATTCAAAAATGTACCTAATCATTTTATAGTTATGAACAGCTTGTGCATAAATAATGCACAACAGTTTTCTCCGTGTTGTTATTAGATGGGCAAATTATAACTTATTTTCGCCAACATAATGTTCATATGTTCAATACTGGTGGCTTTGTTCGATATTAAATATTTGATTGAAGCTAATTATTGATAAAGCCTAGCAGGCAAACGTAGCAAATAGCGTTGAAAACTTAAATAGCTACCTAATTGCTGCTATTATAACTAAGAAAAACTTAACGAAGAAAGGCATATAGATGATTTCGACGTAATCGAATTGGAAATTTTCCAACATATACGCCGTGCTAATGTTCATAAGCACGTTATTCTGAAAACTCGAGACAATTACCAACGTAAAAAGTGTAATAAAGTGCTTTTAAAAATCGCACTCAAATAGTGTATAAAATATTTCTATAATAAATAAAAACTGTATAATATTTTAATATGCAAAAATCAAATGATCCTTTTGTTACCATATTACAATATACTAACTTTTACCTCAAATGTGTTTAGGTACATCATCAGATTTATTTCCCGAATTAAACAAAGGAATAATAAAAGGGCTCTTCCATATACATATACGGAAAGTGACCACGCTTGATTGATATCTACATTACATAAGATTGCTAGAGGGATAGCAATACATTCAGCACAGTTAATTAAAATGCTACTTGGAATGTTATTAGGACCAGAATTGGATTAAAATGTTGGACTTTTTAATTCCTAACACCCAGTCTACAACTGACATCAAATGCTTAACATTAACACTAATATGATGTTAGTGTTAAGTATAGACTCATCATGTTAGAGGGTTTCTTATGTTATAACACGGTTGTTAATGGAAATGTTTTAACAACGCTTTTATAACATCATGTTATAACAGCAAATCATGTCTGTTGTAGACGTGGAGTTAGCGATTGTTGTTACATCAATAAATTGAATGTGTGTTGTTTGGTTCGCATTTATCTGGATACTTAACTGATTCGTCATTAAAATCATTCGAATAAGTTTTAGAGATGAAATCGGCAAACCACTTACTTTTTGTGGCATTATCGCTGGATTCCACATGTTGGAACTTAATGGATAAAGGAACTGGCTTCGTTCTATTCTTCTTAGAGTTAACAAATTTAAAAAAACGAATTCGGAATACGCTTGAAATTATATATCAAATAATTTTCGTAACATGCTCGATTAAGTAAAGTGTATTCAGTAAGGAATTTATTCGGTTAACCGTTAATCGGTTAATTTTAAATTGGCTATTTTCTATTAACGATTAAGCCGGTTAATTTCAGTCGATTAACCGACGTAACAAAATTTTCAATAACATATTTTTTGTGTTTTTTTATAATTTTTTTTTTGTCTCATATACAAAATGTATGTGTTTAGAAAATATTTGTTTATATAAACATTTATTTCTTCTTATATCTTCTCATATCAATCTTTTAACAGAATTAACCGAAGCAATTAGAAATTTAAAAATTAAAACAGGATTCTAATGGCATAATGGAAGATTTGATATGTTAAGAGAAGTCCAGGAAAAGGACTGAGAAATTAAATATTCTGTATTATGGGTTGCCTTTGAGTTTTCCAACATCTACGATAAGTGAAAGCATTTTTCCTAAGTCAAGATTTATCAAAACTTAAGAAAAGAGTCGCTTAAATCCTTAACATTCAAACCAAATTATTTGTCTAAAAGATTATTTTAAAAGATCTACCAAAACTATTAAAATAACTATTAAATGGTCGCACAGTTTTTTTTTGATTAACACATAATTATTAATTAAAAAATATGTATTACATGTTTATGAGTTATTGTTTTTTTTGTTTGCTCGTTTTAGTTCAAGTTGAAGAATGTGAGGTTGTTGTTTTTTTTACTATTAAACTCCAAATAATAAATAAATTATTGAAATTACTTAATTTTTAAAAAAAAAACTTTATTAATCGGTTAACCGATCAATTAAAAAATTAGCAGATTATTAACCGATTAAACCAATACCTCGGTTGATTAATCGAGCGATTAACCGATTAAAGCAAAAGCCCGATTAAATGAATACCCTAGTATTCAGAGTATCGTAGATAATCCACGGATGATCCAGATTTTTTGAATTTTCGGTATTTCTTATTCTTTTTGTTTTTATCACGAGCCAGTTGCTTATTATTCCAAGGTGGACCTGTTATTTTCTTCTATACCGGTTTTTGTAAAATCAGACGTGTATGATCAACGTCATTAATTCACGATAAAGTATTAGAAAACAGCTCACTTAACACATCATAATTAGAATATTTGAACGAATTTACATTTTCATTTCTAATATACGAGGACACAGGCCTACATGGAATTGAGAAGAGCAGTTCCATTGTAGGATGGCAAATATCTATCAGGAGTTGGAAAAGGTGATGAGCGCCTAATGAAGCAATATATTATTGACGAACACTAAATCCAAAATTCGATTACACTTGTTTGAATGCCATTAATTTGGTATATCATAGTTCGAGCTATGCTTCTGGAAGATAAATACTATGTAACGGAAGGTATATTAAGGTCACCAAAAACGGCAACAGAATCCCCATCTAAAGAGGAACGAGCAATTTCTGCGATAGACTCGGCATGTTTAGTGTACACACTCGTTTATAATCAAGTTTTATCACCACTGATATAAATTCTCACGATGATAAAAAATCACGCGTTGAATCAACAGTAACCAACTCTGCGGAAAAGTTGCTAGAAACTGTATTTAGACCACGGCCACTAGTAGTTTTGTTACGAAGATCTCGGCGAAAAATATTGAAATTGTTGCAAAGTATTTCGGTTTTTAAAAAACTATCATTTAACAATGTTTCTGTAAACAGTATTAAAGTATTAAAGCTTTCCATATATGGAGTTGAAAGTTTTGTTCTCAGGCCATGTACATTTTGGTAAACAAAAGTAATACAAATAGTTGTTCTATTTAATTGTTCGACACATTCGATTCACGTTGTGGGGGGATACCAACATTTTGTGATCTGTTTCTATATACATATTCACGCACCAGAGAATTTATTGGCTAGAACTCGGGTTAAGTAACATTTCATAAAGATCGGCAGAAACTACTCGCATTATCTTGAAAGAGGATATGGATCTAACCTGTTGAAAATTGAATTTCTGTATTGAGATATCAGATTCCTTTCCAATTTTTTCATTGACAAAATATTTAACGGAATCAGCAGAGGTATCACTTGCTAGTCGAGAAACAAGAATAGTTTTTCTTGGAGAAACAGCTCTTAACAGCATTAGAATTTATTATTATTTCAACATTATTAGCTCGAACATTTTCATTAACTGTATTTAAACAGCCTCTTCAGTGTTTAGCCGATAAAGCGTGGCAAATGCAAAAGTAATTTTCGCATTCGGGCAAGAGACGGTCGAACGGACAGATAGACTGGATGCGGCATGGAGGGTGAACCGCGTATTCACTTTAAAATGACTTTGTTTTTCTTTTGATTACGGAAACTATTTCTTTAATATATCTCTTCTAAAACGATAATTAATATTATTCGAGTTTGGGAGGTTAAGGCCTCTGGACCCTATCCTAAGCATTTTATTGGAACCTTGTTCGTTAGGAGGTTCCATTCTTCATTTTGATGAAACATTTTTCAAAATCGGACCGGCAGTTCAGGGGATTACCGCTTACAAACATAGCAACATACAAAATTTTCAGCTTTATAAAAAATAATATGGATAGATTTTAATTTGTTTTGTAATATCATTTAATGGTTGAATTTTTTGTCTGAAAGAACTAAATCATTAGACTGAATAAATAACTAAATAAGAAAAAGATGTTTCCCGAAAAAAAATAAAACATTATGTTTTGGGCATAACTCTTCGTTTTCTGGAACGATTTGGCTGATTTTAAACATTAAATACTTCTGATATGGGCAAAATTTGGTCCATTTAGCTCATGATGTATGGGCGCTATCCTTATCCTTATTTCGGGATCACATTTGTATGGACGCTAGGAGAAATAATAGGTTGATTTCGCTGGTTTTGAAAGCCAAAAATATTTCATACACGGAAAATATTTGAGCTCGATTTGATCAACATTGCTTGTTTTGCATGGAGCCTATCATAAAAAAAACCTTTAATTCGGGAGCAGTTGTAAGGGGCCAGGTGGAATAATGGACCGATTTGACTGATTTCTTATGTTAAATACTCATGTTATTTAAAAAACCTTTTTGGTTCTCCTGGTTCATATGGTATGGGCGGTAACATTATTTCGTGAAAAAAGTTAATTATTTGCATATTCAGCCACATCACAGAGTACAATGCCGTTCGGAATGATTTCGTTCGGAACCGAAGAAAACATTTTTTTTTAATGATAGAAAGTATATTTTGATAGTTATTTGGCATTTAAGATACAGACAGCACCCATTTCGTTCATTAAAAAAAAAATTGTTTCATTAAGCAAAATTTTTTTCCAAAATACGGATAGAATTCCGTTTCCGAACTTAATTGTACTCTGTGACATGGCTGATAACTAGGACTTTTATAGACCGGTTATGTAAAAAGGCACTCGTGGTATTTGGCTCATAATTCAGTCATTTATGAACCGAACAAATTAAAAATTGTCTCTAATCCCCAATTTATACCAAATCCATAGAATCAAACAAACAATTTGTTGATTTTGCACGTATTACCAAAATGATTATATTGATTACTAAACATTGTATTTCCAATTTATAATATTTTTAATTTTAATTAAAAAAAATGATCAAAAAACTGCCGTTTCAAAAAACGTGTTAATTGATTTAAGTAAATAGCTCAGGTTTTGACAATTCCCAACAACAATTCTACAAGTTTAAATTATTTAATTTTAAACGCAGAAAGTCAATTAAAATTTTTTGTTATTTAATGAATATTTAAAAAAAAAATTTATTTCAAAACAACTAAAATGTTTATTAAATAAAAATTAAATTTTTAATTTTCTTTCAACTAAAAAAATTATTGAGTCAATTATCACATTAATTAAATTGAAATACTTTTTAAACAATTTCTTAATTGATAAAAAACAACTGATAATTTTTTCTGTGTGGAGTATATGTAACATAACATAACATATAAATATATAATAACCTGGTCCCCATCATATCTGGGAATTAAGTCATTTTCTCTACTCATAAGAACCCAGATAAATATATACTTTATAGGGATCACTATTGATAAAAATACAAACGAAATGAAAAACCAATACAGTACTTTTCGTTTATAGTCACTACCGTTTTAGAAACATTAGCGATATTGTTTATTTTATCTTTATCTTATGCCGCTATAAGTAACTTTAATATAAAGTATTTAAGTTATAGTCCATTTAGCGATGTTAGCACATTTGCCATGTTTACCATCTATCAGCGGCTAGCAAAGGCAGCGGTATTTAGTCACATTAGCAAAATGTACTAACTTCTTTTTAGTTTTCGAAGCATCAAACCATATAAAAAAATCAATTCTCCACTTGAAACAAATTTGTTTTAGTCTGCTATCAGGGATATAATATTTTATTATTTTTCAAATTTTTTTTGATACAATATGCAACTCTGTTGCAAAACCATAAACCTGAAGTCAGTCTAATAAACAGGGCTGTGGAGTCGTCAAAAGAAAACAAAATACTAACTCCGACTCCAAACGCTGAAATTTCTTAAGTGCGACTCCGACTCCAACTCCTACTCTAACCTTGATGCTAAATGTATATGAGACTGGTCCTTATTTGACTTTAAACTCTTTTTATACCCTCCACCACTAGTGGTGAATGAGGGTATACTAAGTTTGTCATTCCGTGTGAAACTTTTTTATTATGCATCTAAGACCCCATTAGGTATATATATTTTGGCACCTTGAGTAATTCTAAGTCGATTTTGCCAAGTCCGTCTGTCTGTCCGTTAGTACAATGTTGGTGTCGAATTGCTTCTAGTTATCCTAAACAGTTTGGTATTTATTGAAATCCAGCAAAATCCGATCAGTAAGATCAGAGTTCTGAATCAAAATATAGAACCTCCACCCTCAAAAATTTACAATTTTGTTACAAAAACAAACATAAAAGGTGGCATGATATAAGATTTTGCACAAACGCGGTCTATATGACTAGAAATCATACTGTACGTCTAAAATCGTTATAAGTGTTGATATCATATTTAAATGTGCTACGTCACAGTTTTATGGGACTAGAAATCACAATGTCAAATTTCGTAAAGATCGGTCATAATTAACCATAGGTCCCATATAAAGCCTACTCCCGGAAAATAGTTTAGTATGCCTAAAACCGTAATAAATAACGCTATCATAATAAAATTAAGTACTTCACTGTTTTATAGGACTAAAAATCATACTGTAAGATTTCGTGAATATTCATCCATAATTTACCATATGACCGATATAAAGCCCTAAAACCGTAACAAAAATTGCTATCATAATAAGATTTGGTACGTCACAGTTTAATAAGAAATCATACTTTGAAATTTCGTGAAGATCGGTCCATAATTTACTCTAGGCCGCATATAAGACCTCCTCTCGGAAAACCGTTTAGTATGTTCAAAAACGTAATAAATAATGCTATTTGAATACAATTTGGTATATCAAAGATTTCCTGAAGCTCGGTCCATTATTTACCATATAGTGTATAAAATTATGCTCACTCTGGAAAATTATTTAAATACCCCTAAAACCGTAGCAGATATAGATATTGTGGTAAAATTTGGTAAAATTTTGGTTCATATGGCGAGAAATAAAATCAAGTAATTTTCTGATTATCGGTCCATATTAATCTTAGATCCCATATTAAGCAGCCTTCTGAAAACCACTTTAAACGCTAAAACAAATACCACAGCTGTATTAAAATTCGTTCCATTTAGATTTTTAATAACAGAAATCACTCTACAGGATTTCATGATGATTGGTCCATAATTAACCATGGGTCTAATATAAATTCCCCTCCTGAAAATCATTTTAGTTCGGCACAAACTGTTATGAATCATGATATTTTGTTCAAGTCAGTTTAACTTGCTAGAAATGAAATCATAACACTGTCTGATTGTGGTCGAATTGTTTTAAATCGGAACCAATTTTTATATGGAGGTCCGTTTTTATAAAGATTAATTAATAATTTATAGCTTTCATATATTCTAACTGTCGGGGGAGGGTATCAAAGATTCGGCACAGCCGAATATATCACTCTAACTTGTTTTTAATGCAGTTCCTTTTAAATGGTGAAAAATAGCAAGAAAATGATTCTTTAAAAATTTAAAGCGATATGTGAAATATTGCATCGCCAATTTCGAAGAATTTTTATTTTGGAAAATACTAGAAAATCTTTTAACATTTTTATGCCGATAAATTTTGGAGTCGGAATCACTGGGTACTACGACTCCAACTCCACAGCCCTGGTAATAAATAGGACTTTTTAATTTTCTATATTCCCATAAATAACGTATATTCCAATTGGGTTATGTGCCTCACAGTGGCATATATGTAAATTAGGCTTATAGTCACATTAGCGGTAGAGTCCACGATTTCTCTGAAAGTAAAGGATGCGACTATAAGCGAAAAGTACGTATATACCCTTTCCACATGTGGTGGTATGATATAAATTCCCATTATTAAACTTAAGCTCGACTATACTTATTCAACATCATGTTGATCCATATACAAAACTTAAGAACCGCTGGACCGATTGCCACCAAACTTGGACAACAAATTATTTAAGTCTGGAGCCAGGTTTCTCTTAAGTTTAATCCCGATAGGTGGCGCTGAAATTCACAAAATATATTTATTAAACAAAAATAAGATTCCTGATAAAATGTTGACCCGGTAGATAGTGATGGGGTCAAGTTATTAACAAAATTCTTCATTTTAGGGTGTGTGTGAAACGGAAGCAAAGTACTCATGGAAGCAAAACATTTGAGGGTAAGACAACGTTTGTCTGGCGTTTAGCAAGTCTTAAATAAAATTAGTCTAACCATATAAAATTTGTAGATTTTTTTTCCAAAATCTCATTCTTTGACTCAGCGTTTTAACTAGATAAATTCAAGAAAAAGGGAAAATAACAAAGGGAAACATTATGTTAGGTTAGGTTCCATTGGCAGCCCTAATCAAGCACAGCTCGCGTGGATCCATTCAGGCAGAACATAAAACGCAAACATACAGAAAAAGAAATAGTATCTTTAAATATTTTTCTATTCTAAGTTCATTAAAAACAATAATACTTTTATTGGATCATTAAATAATGTACAAATACATATTTTAAATGTATTTATGAATATATCAGCCATTGACAATACGGCTTCTGAAAAATGTCGACCTTTCAACATTTTTAAATGCATTTTATGTTTTTGCAATGCGATTGAAATCTTTTTGCGATGACAATGTTTTACATCGGCATCTCAGTAAATTCCAATAGGCTTGTCGATATTCCGATGACATAAGAACATATATAATCGGATTGATACATGTCGTTAGATAGACGAGCAGATAACCGCTTATATTGAAAATATGATTGTCGTTGGCTCCCTTCCAGACTTTTGTTAATGTAATGGGCAAATAACAGATTACAAAGGACACGAAAATGACCAAAATCATTTTTAAAAGTCTGCGATCTTTTACACTCATACGTCCCGGATATATGGCTGATGCATTCGATGTATTGCCCATGGAAACATAATAGTTCTTACGAGGACCGAATCGGGTAAATGATGTTTTAATAGATGTTTTAACGGGATTATTGCGTCTATAAAAGGGAAAGTAGAAAACAAATTTTTATAATATTTGTGCTAAAATTTTTTTTAATTGGCAACTTACGCTGATGAATTTTGTGTTCCTGTAGCTGAATTTTTACTGTTGCAGTTACTTAAAGGTTGAGTAGATTTGATTGTTTCCTAAAAATAAATGTGTTTTATAAGAATATTTTAATGGCTGTAATTTTAATTAAAAATTTATTTAAACAATCAAATTCATATTTTAAACCCCGTAATTCATAAAAAATAAAACAGGCTAATAAAGGGCTTATTAAAAAATTGTCATAGAAAGTTCGTGGGGAATAAAACGGGCATAGGGGTTACTGTCTTCCGGATCACAACACAAGCTTCCAGGCTGAAGTCCGTGCTATTACGGACCAGGACCTTGTTAGACTATAGGAAGGCCATCACTGAATTCTCCTCGGGCGGTGGGATCCGTATCATATATGATAATCGGAAACGAAAGGGCCAATATACTCGCTATCAGGGGGAGAGAATTCGAGGCAGTTAACCTGGCGAATGCTAAGCCGTTTTGGGCAACGAAGGCAGATTTAAAGACGTGGGCTAGGGAGACCATCACGGCCAGTCGGAACGGTGGGACTGTGGGTAGGACCACTAAGTTTATGGGATTACCCAGACGATGCGGATGCGTTGAGTAATGCCGATGTTAGTATGATGGTGCGTATCCTGACTTGCCATGCGTGCGGCGAGAACAGCGAGACGCTGGAACACTTCCTTTGCTACTGTCTGACCTTCACGGAATTACGATCCAAACACCTCGGGAGCGATGTCATGTTGGGTCTGGGATCCCTGAGGAACGTTGACTGGAAAATCTTAAGGAATTTCGTCCGGGAAACTGGGTTTCTTAACGCCGGACATAACCCCTCACTATATGTTGGCGGCAGCACTATCCCCCTAAATCCCCATGTTTCTTCTTAAGTAGCGCATAACAGTCCCGATAGTGGCCTAGGTGTTTATCGCTACATATAAAGCTTCGTCCTCCTTTCGACCTAACCTAACCTATTAATAAGGCCGTACAGAATTAAAGTTTTGCACTGAATTAATTTCATTTAAGTGCTCGGGTTTTCAAATAATTTCTGAGTAAAAAATGACTTACTGAGCTACCTAAATAAGTGCGTCAAGCTGTTTTTTCATGTCAAAACTTTTAATTTTCACATAGTTTAGGCGAAACAAACCTTCAGAATGCGAATTCAACACCACCCGGTTGTAAAATCTTACTTGACAGATCGCTAAAGCAGTTTGACGCGCTTATTTAGGTAGCTCAGCTATTGATCCACTTTAAATTTGTTAGCGTTATTAGGAATTTTTTTTGATAACGACACAAAAGAAATTTATCGAAAAAAGAGTGATTTACGGATTATGCCTGATATGATAACTGTGTCCCAGTATGAAAGTTTATATCGTCGCATAATATTTTTTGAGGTCTACAATATTGATCTTATAGTCCGTTTACATTGCAACGAAATCTAGTACTTACGAGATTTCTAGCAAAATTTAGTTGTTTTTAACTACTTTTCTCATACAAAACAAAATCTATTCGTGACTAGATTTTGACGAAATCAACTTTGACGAAATCTGCATGTACTTCGTGGTGCAACTATGGTTTTCCATATAGCACTAAAAAATAAAATGTAATTTTAATAAAAAACGAAACGAAAAAATTCAAAAATTTCAAGAAAATAATACACCTTTTTTAATTGAAAATTAGAAAATCTAAATTGATATTAGAATTCCCATTTGATTTGAGAATATAAAAATTAATAGTACGAAATCCAAATAGAGAAAATGCAAATTGATAATAAGAAATCGAAATTGATATTGAGAAAATACAAATTAATGTTCAGTAAATTTTATATGAAATTGAGATAAAACAAATTAATATTGAGATTTTTTTCATTCTTATAATTTGTATTGTATAGATAGAAAAGTTAAAATACGTTGTCCTTTATTTATAATAAACATTACAAATTGCAATACATATTGCGATGCCTCAATATTGTCATTGCCATATCTGTCAAAAAAAGTATTAAGATAAGTTTTTATTTCTAAAATGGAATTTAAAGAGAATTGCTGCGTTTGCCAGATATCAATGATAAGAGGAGACATTATAAAGCTAATTCCATGTAATCATCTTCAACAAAATAAGTGTTTTGTTCCAATTCGAAAACACAATCAGTGTCCACTATGTAGAGGTGAAATTCGAGGTAAGATATTTCTCTTATGTATGCATTATCAACAGTGGTGCTATTTTTATTTTGGAAGTTACGAATGTATTAGCAAGGAAAAAATATAAGAAGTACAACCTCCATAAAATAAACTATAAAACTACCCACCATTGTGTTTTAGATGGTAGCCTTGATCAGAGCGGCGGTTTTTGGTAATTTCTAACCAAAATTGGTAATTTTTTTCTCAATGTGGAGATGTGAATATTTTTTTCATTTTGGTTACTTTTTTTCTAAAATATGAAATACGTATAAATATGTTTTTCTTGATACACTTCCAATTTACGTTATTTAAATTTTTAACGTTTTTATTTACATGAAATGTTATCGCGTATTTTAATTCGAAGAAAATTATTTATGACTTTGAATAATGTTTACTTTGCACTACGATTTTTTCATTATTTGTTTTAAATGAACGGAAGTTTTTATACTTTATCGAAAACAAATAATCCCTTTCAAAACAGCTACCAGATATTTTTGTTAAGAAAAAAATTTGCAAATATGATTTTTATATCAGAAACGGCCATGTTCTGAAATCGAAATCAAATGAAGTTTTAATCGATGGAGATTGTCAAATGATTTTTGTTAATGGGCGTTGTTTTTCCTGATCTTAATAGCAGCTCTTAAAGTATAAAGTGCATAATATCACTTGGAATCGATTTCAGAACATCACTGAAAAAGTACAAAAAAGTAGTTTTAGTGTTTTTAAAAACTTGGATGTTCTAAATTTACATTATTTCCAGTAGTATATTTTAAAACATTCCAGAGGATTTTTAAAGATTTTTGAAATATAAATTGATATATAATCTATAACTGTATAATTTATGGAATTTCATGTAAGAAAATGATTAAAAACAAAATTGGAACTAACCTAAACAAACGCCGCGATACAGATCTTCTAATTTAGCCTCTATTTTCACCCCTCACTCTCAGAATCGACCTAACTTTTGCTAACCTGAATTTGTTCCACAGTGTAATTAATTAAATCTTTTCCAAATACTTTGTATTAAGTCCTGTCAGTGCCAGAAAAAATTTTCGTCATCACAGTTTCTGTTCACATATGTTGGTGTTTATCGCTCTTCTGATTGGTTGAGTGCTGCAGTGTCTCTTCTCCTTAAGCGAGTGTGGCCGGTATAATTTAAAATATTTCGAGCTCGTGTATTTGGGAGCAGTTCAAGCCTTTTTAAATATTTTACTGCATATTTCGCAATCATAGTTTTTACTAAAGGCACATTGAGATTCTTGTGAATATTTGAGTTTTTTACATACCAGGGAGCAGCTGTGATTATTCGAAGAAGTTTATTATTTTAGCGCCTTTGAATTTTTTCGATATTGGAGGCCGAGGCAGTGACCCATAACTGAATACCGTAGCACCAAATTTGCTTTAAGATAGAGTTGTAGAGTAGAAGTTTGCAATCGAGACTAAGAACAGAATTTCTTCCAATAAGCCAATTAATTTGGATTGCTTTTAGTTTCATTTGAGTTAATTTAGCTTCTATATGCCATTTCCACGTTAAACGCCGATCTAGATGTATACCGAGGTATTTTACATGCGAATATTGAGGTATTATTTGATTATTGATTTTAATAGGGGGACATGTTTCCCGACGCAATGTGAATATTATATGTACCCATTTTTGCTCCTTGACTTTTATAGTGTATAACTCAATAGTGTATTAACACAAAATTTTTATTTTTGTACTTTTTTGAAAAAATCGACACGTAAATTACAGCTGTAAAATTCTAGTTATTTTGTCAAATTTTTGATAATGAAAAGGTTGGTTTAAAAATTCTTTTTTATATGCCTTTAATGTAAAATTAAAAATTGTTTTGCTTCTACTGAAAATTTTTATATTTTGAGTTAATACAGTATTGTTGAACAAGTGCTATATTATAACTAAATGGTAATGCCTATTTCTTTCTATGTATGTATTTATGTCTTACTTGGAGGCCACACGATCAATTTTTGTCTTTCAATTCCTTTCAATTTGCTCTCAATCTCATTTTTTTAGTAACACACTCAGGGCTGCCAGATAAAATTGTGAAAAAATCGTCAATTTCCTGAGAAAAAATAAAAAAATCGTCTTTTTCTGTTTAAAAAATCGTCAACAAAATCGGACAATTTAAATTTAGATTTTACACGAAGTTTGTTCGATTTTTATTTAAAAACAAGCAAACAAAACATATACCCCCGTATGTTTATGAAATTGTTTGTTAAATTTAACAAACGTTTGTTAAGGAAAATTTTCGTAAAAAAATTCTTTTGTAAAGCTTTTATTACTATATTATAATAATCTAAGGTTTTTTCAAAGTCTTAATAAAAGGTACTTTCAATCGAGCCATTTTTTTAAAAAATTTCAAATTTGTATACCGTTCACCACAGAGGGTATATATACAAGTTGGGTTTTAATAAGTTTGTCATTCCTTTTGTAATTGCAACAATATTAATATTAGGCCCTATAAAGTATATTCCCCATATTCATAAAAAATATTTGAGGTTTATAGCAGGTTTATGAAACGAGTTTTGTATGAAAATTTGTGTAATAAACCTTTTATTAATCAAAAATATTTTTTATGAATATTGGGGTATATGTATATTCTGAGTCCTTATGAATAGCAAAGTTGGTTTAACGATGTCAATCTAACCACGTGTTTGTTGAAATTTCCGGGATTTCCGAAGACTCGTATATAAAAACTGCTATACATTTATATTAGATATAGTACGGAATAGTGTGCTATTATATTTCAGCCAGATCGGTCTACAAATGCGTAAGATATGAACCAAAAACCACAACTGCCTGTAATTTCTACCTAAATCCAAATCTCTAATTTTGAGCTGTAAACCTTAACTTCTTTAAATCTTCTTATAATTTGTTATTATTTTTTCTTTTTTACCTGAAATAACATTTCCTCACGAAATTATAGTTTTGGCACCATTACAAAGGAGGAAATTTGGCTTAAAAATTTTTCATATATATATAGAGTATTAAATTTTAAAAATGAGCTAAATCAGTCCATAACTTCACCTGCTCCCCACACGAGTGAATTCTCAATCTCAAAATCAAGGTTTTGGTACGAATTTTTACTTAAATTGACTTGACTCAAAATTTAGCTTTTGCTCAAACAATTTTTAATGGAAAAGAGAAAAAAATTTCTAGTATAATTTCATTTACAATAGGAATGAATATAACAATTTAAGCTTTCTTGTTTACATTAAAAGATTTAAAATTGTCTTATTTTGAAGACTGAATAAAATCGTCACTTTTTAGAAAAAAATAAGCAAATCGGCACTTTGCTAATTTCGGAACCAAAAATCGTCAAAATGACGATAAATCGTCAAATCTGGCCGCCCTGCTCACACTTTTTAAATTGATGACAAGATTGCTCTCAATTTTAACTATCCATTTGTTTGGCAATTTTACGTTCACTATAACAGCTGATTAGAAAGTAAATTAGAAAGTAAATTGCTTAAAAATTGCGTGCAGCCTACGTGACAGCTTTCAATTTATGTAAATATTGACAAACAGTAAAAGTAAAAGGCTATCAGCAAAAAGTTGATCGGCCGCAGTGTTACACAAAGCACTTTCAGTCAGCTGTATTTGTTATGAAAACAAAATCTCGCTAATGTGAAAAGAGTAAAATGTAAACGCACTAGAATTTGAGGAAGATTTGAAATCAAATCTACTATATTTCGTTATAATGTAAAGGAGCTATTAAGCCCTTTTAATATATTCTAAATACTTATGAGAGAATTGCTTTAAAGATATATGTTTGTCTTTGTGTTGGTCATAATCAAGCCAGAACGTTCGATAAATAGCTGCAGTATGAAACCACGATTGCCTTTAAATGATAAATAATTGGGGGGAGCGAAACAAAATATTTTTTAAAACAGTTTTTCTGGTAGTATAAGCCAAAGCCGTAAATATACTGAAAAAAATTTTAGCTTTCTAAGTCAAAATCTATTGAGGTTGCGCAGATGACTATAATATTTTTAACTTTATTATTTATTTTTGGATCAGCTACGAGCTTAACATACCTTCAACTGCTGGTGTATGACAAGGAAAGAAATTATCTTCTGAATGAATCTACTTCAAGATTTCTGGAGTAGAGTATTTCATAGTCATTGGAGGTACTGTTAGTTTAGCATTCACTCATTTTATGAAAACGTATGGGTTGTTCACGAGAGGCGGATTATCAGGTTATATGGTTATGTAGTTTTATAAACAGCAACAAAAAAAAATATATTTAAATAAATAACCATATAACCTGATAGCCTGACTTCCGTGAACAACTAACTCAATAGCAATTTTTCGCATTTACTTGAAACTCAAAAAGACAGAACTCACGAATTTTGTCTGTTGAAATTTCTATTCTTGCATTTAATATTCTTCGAAAAGTAACTTCTCAAAATTCAGTGGCTGACAGCGTTAGCTATAAATAAAGATTTGATGCTTAAGAAAATAATGAAATCTATTGTTTATCTACAATTCTTGACCCTTGATTCAATGCTCGAGTATTTCAAAGATAATTAATCGACTTTAATCGTACCGAAAAAAACATCCTATTAAGTTACTTAACATGTCTATGCATTCCGAAAGTGTTGAAAACACGGCCACCCCTACAGGGGGTACATATTTTGATAAGTCTAAAAGAACTGGCCTTTGGAGCGTTTGTTAAAAAATTATAAGAGAAGCCGAGGAGTATGAGCCTCTTTCCATTCTATGCTGTGATTCTGTTAAAGAAGAAGTCGAAAGATATCTTAGATCTTCTAATTCATCTAGAGACATGTTTAACCCAAGAATACTTTTTTTTTATTACGTTGTTATTTTAATACAAAAAATTAATTTTTTTTTTGTTAATTTTATCATAAATTCAAATTAAATTCTTGGTTTTTTTAAATCTTATTATATTTTTAATATTAATTATCTATTACATTGTAATTTTGTATAATAAAAAATTACTCTACTTGAGTTTGGTTAATTTTACCTTGAATTCAAATCCAATATGAGTATCGGTATCGATATCGGCGATATTTTATTTTGAGTATTAGTAACCCCAGTATTATATATTGGACTTTCACCATTTACTTCTCCTACTCTGACACACTATTTTTCTTTCTCTTCTTTCCTCCTTTCTTTCACTAATTAAGGCGTCACAATGGACCATATTGGTCTCTGGGTATTTACTATTAACTATTAGTATTAACTATTAGCATTCATACTTACATTAGTATATTTTATGGACGATATTAATCTTGGCTCTGTTTGGGGGCTAAGTCTTTCATATGTTATTGGAAGATTGTCCAGGGAATAGTTATCATCTATAAACTGAATGTCTTCGGCAACATCAAAAGGTTGTATATCTAAATAATCTTTATCACTTCCATCATCCAAAATTTTGTTGATGGTTTCAACGTTTTCTTGATCAGTAGCAATATTTCGATTAGGTTCGTTTCCTTTAGGTGGTACCGATTTCGATGCCGGTTCTCTGGATCGGAAGGCAGCTTTACGTACTAAATAAAATATGCGCGTATAACAAAATACAATGCACAGACAGGGCACCATAAATGCCAGCACAAAAAGGAATTCCTTGGGCGAACGATCGTTGTAGTCGTGAAGTATTGAACATGAGCCAATTGCAGCGTCTAGACCAAATTTACCCCAGATTCCACGCCATGTTGGTATCATAATTGAAAAACTTAATAACCAGGTACCGACCACCATCAATGCCAAGTAGCGGTGTTGATAAAGCCTTTTTTTAAGTATAATCGAAAAAACGTAATTATTTGGAATATAAGTCAATTAAGGGATTCCATACTCACCTTGTATACTGTCTGGGATGGGCAATTATAACATAACGATTGATGGTGATCAAAGATACTGTGAAGAGCGACACCGCCAATAGACCATATCTTAAGAGAGGAAATAAACGGCAAAGCAAGTCACCGTGTATCCAGGAACGTCTTAAAAATGTGGATGCAGCCAGGGGCAAGTTAAAGCATCCGAATAATAAATCGGATATTGATAAGTTTATAATAAATACAGCTGTGGAATTACGATTCTGAAATAAAAATTATTATTCCTTTTGTTGTCTATTTAATATATGTATGTATGTATGCCACCTGTTTCCCTCGCGATAGAGCGACAATGGTTAAAATATTGCCTGGCACTCCGATAACCACAAATGCTATGCACGATATGGCAGCAAAATTTAATAGTTCATCAGAATAGCCCTCGAAAAGTTCATTTGGAATTTTATTTGAAGAAATACTGTTTGGCATTTTCTAAAATTAATTTGTTATTCTGGAATAGCGTAAAAAAATATACTAATTATTGTTAACAGCTCAGGCATAAGGTATATGTTTACATTTGTCCTTCAAGTTGTGCTGAAAAAGGTCAACAAGAAAAAGAAAGACAAAAACATGAAAAACAAAAAATGTACTTTGGATTTTTGACAAAAAGTACGAAAAACACAAGTTAGAAAGAACATGCAAATCAATTAGAATAGGTAATCATTCATTCAAATCAAATTTCGATCTACCAAGGTGAAATACCATTTCGTTTTAAGGTTGATGTTTGACTAATGACGTCATCCATCGTCAATGGCGGTGAGTGCTAAACGGCAAACCCGTTTGAAGGTATAGTGTAGTTACAATCGAAACTAGTCAGGACAACCTGTCCGTGAAAACCTGGGTTCAATTCCCAGCTCAGTCAAGAATGAAAAATTATCAAACCATTTTAATTAATTTCATGTTGTAAAAATTCCTTTCTTCATAAAAATAATTTAATGAAAATTAAATTCAATGAACTTAAGCCTAATTAAAATATTGAAATTTGGATTAAAAACCATTAACATTTCAATAAAATAACCACAATACTAATTATTGTACAAAAATATATTTTAATTAGTTTGTCAATTTTTTGTTATTTTTTATTTAGCTACAATTTTTGTGTTACATTTTATGGTTATATTGGCAGGCTATCGCATAGAAGGCCGAAAACTCCTACAATCCGTTCCTTAGTATAACGGTCTCCACAAGCAATCAATCTCAATTTTAGGTTATACTCCACCAGTTCCTGAGTTTAACTTACATATACATTTGATATTCGACCAACTCATTGTTTTAGGTTCTTCACCAGACAAAAGCTTAAAAACAAATGTGAAAAACTGTAATCGGTACAGTTTTCCGACGCCAAACCGTTTACCAAAGCGAAATTAAACGCAAATCGCTCAAAGGCAGACAAATAAGTACAAGGCCTAATTGCAGCTTGCGCCGGTTCCCTGTCCAGTTACGAATGAGTATGTTTAACAAAGATGATATTATTCAAAAAAAAGTATCTTGATTCTATAAACAGCATCTAGAGTTTTTTTTTATTTCCCGCTAAAGCGGAACAAATTTTTAAATTTCTCGGGAAACCGTCAGAAATGAAATTGAAAATGACGATTTTTAAATATTTTAATAAAAATTATAGTTATGTGTCCATACTTTTTGAGAAAAATTAAGACGACTAGAAGTAAAAGTAAATTCTTCTCAAAATAATATCTAAAATGGGCAAAAGTACGAGAACGGGAAAAGACAAAAGTTCAACCAATTAACTATAAAACAATTTTTAAAACGCTTAAAAACTCTAAAAAGCTGAGATAAAAAATAACTGTTATTTTAAAATTTTAAAACAAAAAAAGAATATCTATAGCAGTAAATGTCGGAAAACTGATTCAAGTTATATTGTTATACAGTTGTTCTCTAAAGAAATGTACGTGTTATAATAATTTAGTTGACTTTAAATATTTATTTAAATGTGTGATCATCATTGGGATTTCTAATGCACAAAAAATAAGAATAAAAAAAATAACTCTTTTTTTTTGTTCAAACAAATAAAAATAAAAAAACAACTGTTATATTCGCTCAAAAAAAAATTTTTTTTTTAAATCAGAAAGTTGCTGTTATTATTGCTCTAATAAATAACAATAAAAAAATAGCTGTTACTTTTGTTAAAAAAATAATAAAAATAACTGTTATCATCTGACTTTTATGAAAAAAGAAATAACTGTTACGGTCCCTGCTAAAAAGAATCTGATGTAAATTTAAAACAAAGAAGTTTGTTTTAATTATTCTATAAAATGAGCCAAATTTGTTTACATATAAAATGTCTCTCTTAGTTTCAAATGCAATATTTAATGTCAAATTCTTTTTTTCTCATTTATCATTTTGATTTTTTTTTGTCCTACGCTAAACCCGCGAAGCTCTACGCTTGTCTGCATGATACCAGAGTCTCCGGCGGGAATCGAACCCACAACTCCGGCGCTGATAGACTAACTCACTACTAACTAGCCTTCCGCTCGCTGTTTACTTAACAAGTAAAATATTTTGATTAAGTTTGTAACAGGAGAGAAACAAATAAACTTTCTAATCAACTCTACTCTAACTCTTTTCCACAATTCTTGTGTCCGCGTTTTGTTAAGTTTGTTCAAAGTGCTCTGTCTGTTAGAGATGAGCGATCACGTGATTTTTAAGGAACATTGTGATTACTGAATGTGATTTAAAAATCACTGTTCTTTAAAACTTTGATTGTGATCACGGTTTGTTAGTTTTCAGTTCTTTTATAGTTATCATAAAATAAAACAAGAATGCTATATTTTCTAGTATATGTTTAATTTTTTATTGCACGATCTAAGTGAATAGATTCAGAAAATAAAAAAACAACAATATATGCACTAACATGTATATTTTTACAAATAAAGTTCTTTTAACAAGGTATTTTTATCATGTACAAAAATATTGTGGTTTTCTTACTGTCAATAAAAAAATTAGCAACGTTATTCGTTACTGCATGCAAAAAACGCCATTACCCACACAAACAGTGAAATATAATAAAGTTGTGTATGTAACAAAATGGGAAAATAACGACTTAAGCAAGGCGAATTCAACTATAGGTGGTGTCGAAACACCATCTGATTTTGACAGTTCGAACCATTTTGTTTTGATTTGTTAGTGTTTTGTTAGGAATAGTTGACATTATGGACCGTAAACACTAACAATGCAATGCAAAAAACTCTATGTTGTTTTTGTTGTTTTTGGATTGTTGTAGTTCCGACACCACCTGTAGTTGAATTCGCCTTGGACTTAAGCTAAGTTCACATTATGCGTATTTGTCATGTGGATTGTCACTTTTTCAGATGTTTAATTTGTAAATATCGTCCGAACACCTCCAAACAATTTCATGTGCTATTGCTCTGTGTACAGTACATATGACATTTTTGATTTAGAACAGGGGCTTCCATTTCTTTGCACAATTGTGCGCACCACTACTAACACATATTTTTATACTCTTCAATTCAGTCGTCGATGTGACTTCGACAAGTGTGCATGTCTAGCGGATGCTATATTATTTTGTTTCAGCTTACACTCAAAAAATATTGTGCGGTCCAAAATGCTTTTGGTAACATCCAATGCCTTGCGTGCAATTTTTATTTAGAGTTTAAATTTTAAGACTTAAATGTAGAATAATGTAACCTTTCATAAGTTTACATGCAAAGCAAAGAACTTTGTAAAATGGTAATTATTTGAGATTTAAAAGCAATTTTTAATAGTTCAGATAAAAAATTTCAAAATGTCTAACAGTCCTATGTGGAAGAAGCTGATAGTCACATTTATTATAGGTTTTATTTTACATACGTATATGGATTCGGTTCTTATAATTTTACAGCACTTTTTTTATTTTTTCTTATGCAATACTAAAAATTACTATTATAAATTATTATCTGATCACTAATTCCACTAACACCGTAGTAATAGTTATAAAACAGATTACCCAGTTTTTTTGTTTAAAAATATTAATGTGTTCTTATAAAAAGAATTAAAAACTCTGCTAATTTTTTTATTGAGTGTGATTATCCATTATGCTGTTAAAAAAATTATATATTTATTTGATGATACGTCATTTTTAATTTTGTAAATAACTTAAAATTATATAAAAATACATATGTAACGTGAATCCTAATCAACAAAAATTTCAAATTTTCAAATAATATCTACATTGTTCTGCATTTAAGCTAACGATATGTGTTTTGTTTGTGAAAAAAATTATTTGATGCCTGTAAAAGGGTCCCTTTTTCTTTCGTAAAAAAGACGTACCTAAATGCAGAAATTATTAAGAAAAAAATAGCCACAGGAATTTGTTGGTATTTTGTGCTTGCAAAAATATTTTTGTTTCTGTACCAATCGCGTCGGTAGGTTTTTTTCTTTGAAAACACTTTTCTTAAGTAAAAATATTTAAAAAACAAGTTAAAAAAGTCTTGTTTTCCTACAATTACTAATTTATGGTATTTATTTAACGTAACTTTGACCTGTTACAATGACTATACATTTTTGCAGGCAAACTCAGGTGCGCATTTGGTATTTTGTAAAAAGTTATGATATACTATTAGCTAGAATTAAAATGTATGCACAGATGTTTGAAGTATGAGTAACCCAACAACGTGAATACCCTTTCTATTTAACTTACCACTATGAACACCCTAACTTTTTACTAAAATAACTTTTTCACGTTATAATTCTCATGTAATTTATTTTATTGTTGAAAAAATAGACCAGGGAAATCCATTTCTATACACAATTGTGTATACCACTACTAAAGGTACGTTCAGATTGAGTATCAAATAAAATAACAGCTGATTTTGAGCAAATAAAAGTATTTGCCGGCAAACAAATATTTGTCCAATGTGAACATAGTGTGAACACAAAAAATCAAATATTTGAGTAAATTTTGAGCAAACATTTATTTGATATTACAAATAAATTGTAAGAGCAAACAACGACAAATAATTTTAGCCATGTTCCGGATAGAAGCAATTTTTCCTGTAAGTTTTCGGATTCTTACCGCTAATTTAGCAATTTTTATAGAATTTTTGCCATTCCTTATAGTTTTAGGCACTTTTACTAAATTTTATGGCTTGTTTGAAATATTAAAATGGTTCGCGATTTTCGCTATTTCTGCAACATTTTTTTTTTGTTTTTCCCCTACATTTTGTTTTTTAACCGATTTAGCAATTTCAAATATATTTTAGTGTTTGTTTCCAAGTTTGCAATTTTTCGCGAATTTTAGCCATGCTCGCGAAGAAGCGATTTTTCACTGTAAATCTTTAGAGCTTTAACGATTTTTAATAATTATTAGGCTTTGCTATCATACCGCTATTATCAAATTTTTGCGAATTTCCGCTTATTTAGCAATTTTTATCGAATTTTTCCCATTCCTTTTAGTTTTAGGCACTTTTAATAAATTTTATGGCTTGTTTGAAATATCTAAATTTTTTGCGAATTTTCGCTATTTTTGCAAAAAAATTTTTTCCCGACATTTTGTTTTTTAACTGATTTAGAGACTTCAAATATATTTAGGGGTTTATATCCAAGTTTGCAATTTTTCGCAAATTTTAGCCATGTTCCCGTTACCCATTGTCTTCCAGTTTTTTTTTTATATTTTACATTCTCCTGTTCTAACACTATGAAAGATGCTGCTCCACAGAATAAAAAAAATTAATTAGCTTTTGCGCTCATTTTTACTATTTGTGAAATATATTATTATTTTTGAACACTTTCATTAAATAATTATTTGATGCAAATATTTATTTTAGTCTGAACGCATGGCAAACATGAATTAATTTATTTTATTTAACACTTTTTGCCAACTGTTTCATCAAACAAAAATTGTCAAATTTTTGAGCTTAGCTTGAACATTAAACAAAATATATTTTTGTTTTACACAGTTTGAAGCAAATATCAGAACAAATATTTTCGTCAAATATTTCATTAGTCTGAACGTACCTCAATACATATTTTTGTTTCAGGTTAACAGAAAAAACTTTATGATGGCACTTAAAAAATATTGTGCGGTCAAAAACGCTTTTGGTAACATCCAATGCCTTATATGGTTTGCAACATTTAAGGAAGGAACGGAATATGTTATTAAACGTGTGATTTGCGTGCAATATTTATTTTTTATGAATTTTTAAAACATAAAAATCTTTAATTTTTTTACAATTGTTTGATAAGATATTTAAAACTGATTTAGAGTCAAAAAGCTTCCGAATGAAAAAAAGTGCAGTTTTAAAATCAGCGACATTGAATTGGTAAAGAATTGCTACAAATTTTTTATCAACACAAAAAATTTTTAATTTTGTACCTTTGTGTAATACAACTTATAAAATATATTACTAACATTTTATTTCGGCTGTAAATGAATGCATTCTCTCAATTTGTTTACTCTCTGGTACTCACTAATACACAACCAAAAAATTTTTGGAAATCCCTGATTTAGAAGGAGTTCTATTTTCAAGTGACAAAGCATCTGACATCAGCTGGTTCGTATTAACAAAATTGTTTGAGGCGGCGAAAATTAATTGAAATTTTATCAAATATAAATAATAATAGTAAATAAACAAATAATTATTAATTTTTGTACAAACAACCACTATGTCAAATGTAATTTACATACCAACATTTGAACAGGGAAATTATAAACCTTATGTATTACTCAAATTTTGACATACACATGAAATTACATGCGTGTAGAAAAGTAACATTCCACATGACAAATACATATAATGTGAACATAGCTTCAGCAAGTTACTGTTAATTGACAAATTTGGTCAAACTGTGATTCGTGATTTTTCAGTAACAGTGATCAAATCACAGGTACAGAAATATCGCTCATATATAATGTCTATGCAAGATCCAAATGACGCATTATTTGAATTGGTTTGATTTTTCATCCGGCATTGTCGGTGTCATACATCCTAACGAATTTTTTACTGATACTATTAACATGCTTGTTAAGCATTTTCATCAGGTAACTAAATAAAGAATTTTGAGAAATTATTTTAATATGTATTTCGCTTTGTTCAAATACTTTGATCTGACATATCGCAATGCTTTCTCTAAAGATCGTCAACTCAAAATTTACAAATTTTAAGTAGAGACAAAAAACTGTTTTCTTTTTATATGTACTCTTATACCACAAAGGGAGATACAATTGCGTTTTTTTACAAAATACTAGAGAAAATTATGTAAGATTTTTACAGTGGGTAGATATGGCCACTGTACATCGATATCTTGCAAAAAGTGAAAATTGAAAAATTTGGAGTTGACCCTCTTAAGAGGAAGCAGTGCGATATTTTTACTGACAATTTCACGATGTCGAAGCAAAGCTTTCTTTCGCACAAATACATTTGAAACAAAAACAAAGCTTTTAGAATTTGCTTTGATGAAAAAAAGTGCAAAATATAATTTTAATTTAATTAATATTTAAGTTGTTTTGAAATAAATTTTTAATTAAAATATTAATTAAATATAAAAAAATATTAATTCACTTTTTCGTTTAAAATAAAATAATTTAAACTTTTAGAATTGTTGTTGGGAATTGTCAATATTTAATAAAATAAATTAACACATTGATTGAAATGGCAAAGGTTTTTGATTATTATTTTAATTAAAATTAAAAATATCATTTATGGAAAAAATATATACAATTTTACAAGTTTAAGCAATCAATATAATCATTTAGGTAATAGTTGCAAAATCAACAACTTGTTTGCTTGATATTATGAATTTGGTATAAATTTGGCGATAAGAGAACCTTTTTAATTTTTTATGTGTACAAAACGTGTAAAAATAAAATCTTTTAAATTTGTAAGGCCTGTAACTCAATACATTTTTATCCGTGCACCACAATTGTTTTATTGGCTGAAAGAATAGAGAGGTATCTTTTTAATAGTATATATGTATATATTATTGTGATAAACCATTCTAGAAATGTTCGCCAATAATTAAAAACACTAAAGAAAACCAAAAGCTTATTTTTCGCGAATATTGCCAAAACACGAATTAAAAAAAAATAATTGATTTCACATTCTCGATCCGCGACCTCATATTAGAAAGTATTTATTTATTTAAGAAATGACAACAACTCAGGAGTTCAAAAATTGGACTCATAATATCATCTTAAATCTGACACTCAATGTAAAAATGGTGGTTTGAGTCAGGGATGTTAAATGGGGTTTTAAGTTTTGTACCAACTTCCAAAAAAAAATGTAGTTTTTGGACCTTCACGGTAAAATTTTTTCAATTTATTAAAACAACAAAAAAAGCACATAAAAAATCAATTGTACACATAAAAAAACCAAACTTAACATTAACATACAAACATTATATGTATGAATAAAATAAGGAACATAAAAGTCTTATAAATATATGAGATCAAATTGGAATTTTTACATCATAGCAGCAGATTTGTCGATCTTAACCAATCCTTTGTTTGTATAAGACTTGATAATGTTGGCACATGTTGTCTGTGTCTTTCCTTAGTTTTTAATATATTTTGAAAAGAAAAAACTCTTTCCATATTTGCGGACGAATGTGGAATGGATAAAATTCCAGCAACGTCGCTAGAAATGTCGGGAAACATATGGACATTCAGCTCATTTTGTAAATTAGCTACTGCCGACAAAAAAACTACAAACGTTTTCAGATTTTGAAAGACTGCAGTTGCTCGACATCAGCTAAAGCTCTAAATGGATTATAAATTGAATCAAAATTTGCAATTTCATTCGGAAACATTTTTACTAGAAGAGGTACATACTGCTTGTTTTACCTGAAATAACATTTTCAGGAGTAAATTTATGGAACAACATTGAAACTTCGATATTAAAGTTGACTTTGGTTCTCAAAACCTCGCAAAATTTTATATACATCCATGTAACAGAGTACAATTCCGTTCTGAATGATTCGTTCGGAGCCGAAGAAAACATATTTGTTTACTGATATAAAGTATATTTTGATAGTTTTGTGGCCTTTAAGATACAGAAAACTCCCATTCCGTTCATGAAAACGAAAATGGTTTCATTCCGCAAAGTTTTTTCATAATTTTCTGAAGCACAAAAATACGGAATGAATTCCGTTTTCGCACTAAATTGTACTCTGTGACATGGCTGATAAAATTGTTTTGCATTTTCTTTCATTTCTTTAACAATATCAATATTGATGATATTTGTAGAGATATATAAATCAACTTCTTTTCCGCAATTAATTTCTTCAAAGGGCATGTGATTTTTGTAAAGGTCTACGATAGAGATAAATTTTTTAGTCCCAATATTTACAGTGGCTAACGGTTGGCTCTTTTGGGACGAGACGAGTTGTTAAAGGGATAAAACTGAAAAATATACTTTTTGAAAAATGCCCAAATAGTATTTTTGGCTATCGATAAAATTTTAAGTAATTCAACTTTTATTTTTGGTTTGATATGTATATTTATTTTATTTTTATATATAACGTGAAGGAAACCTGGATGCCAATTTTGTCGACTATTTTGGTGACGTTTTGGCGACATTGTCAGCGAAGTGTCTACACTTTAATATTTACTTTTCATACGAAAAAAAAAATCTTTTATGTTTTCGTTTTTTCAATTGGCAGCATATTGTGTTAAACTATTTGTTTCCCATGGTACAAAATTTTGTGGTTGGCATATCGTCGGTTGATAATTTAAATGTCGTAAGTGGATTTTTTGCGGTTTTGAGTTAAGATCGATTCCTTAGGTTTCCGACCTGATCGTTCATTTGGCGTAATCAGTTTTTCGATACCTCATACGGCTTTCGAGATATGGAGTGTTGAGTTTGCCGTATGTGGTATTTTCTGAAGAAATTTTCAAATTAAATGTGTTCCAACTCAATTTACTCGAAACTATCGGAATACACATACGACAATTAAATTATCCGCCGACGATATGTCTCCAAGAATGTTTTTTGTTATAAAGAATTGCTGTTTTATTTGCATATTGGCCAAATTTTTTTGCATTTATCTTTCTGCTACATGCTACAACTTGTAAATGATCTGGAATCGTCTTATTGATTCAAAATGTACTCCTGTGATAGATGCTGCACTTTCTGGATTGGAAAATAATCTCCTTGCAGTGTTTCCATCATTTTAAATTCCTTCTCGTTGTTTTGGCTGATCAATTATAAGGACTAGCTGAAGGTATTTTTCTTGAATTTGTTTTTTTTTTGCTTCCTTTTTGCACATTTTCTTTGTTTTTTCTAACTGTTTCGCCTAGCGGACCAAATTCCAAATCATAACCCAATTTAAGAGTATGCTTCAAATTCATTCCAAATTCGTATGCTTCATTGAAACTATTGTCTTCTGATGGGGGTTGGCTTAATTGACTTGATGTATTTTGCCATCTGGTGCAGCTTGAAGAAGACATTGTTTCGGTTAATGCATGTGAAACTTTTCCATTGGTCATTGTAAGGAAAATTTGAAAATTAATTTGCATTGATAAATAAAATGCATTGACCATCAAATTTAAATATTGCCGGTTGAAGTTCTTTAATTTGTTCTTTTATTTTTCGAACTTCTTCAGTTATGACATCTTTAGTTTCCTTTTTGTAAGCAAACGTTTTTGGTCTGCAATACTTTGTTGAGGAAGGAGGGGATTTAATTTTTCCATACATCCATTTCTGTAGCTCTACTGGTTGACGGCTCTAAGCCAATATAAGTTTATCTTAAACGTAATCGAACCAAACATACCATGAATAAGTTATCAGGATCTGCAGTGTTTTCGAGATAATCCTGCAATTTTACTTCTGCTGAACTTGAAGTTATCTCGATATGCTGGAAAGATTCCACAATTTTTTTCATTTCATACTGATTTTAAGTCTGTTTTAAATCCAAAAATAGTGCAAATGCTTCTTCTGGAGTAAATTTCATTTCTTCAGCTGGTCTAGACATACTTTTTAAAATCCTCTTTGTGCGTTTAGGGCTCGCTTCCACTATTTTTTCAATTATTGCAATTTTTGTTTTCTTATTTTGCGTTGGTTGAATTTGATGCAGAAATGAATCCTTTATCATACTATAAGAAATTTCTTCATTGATATTTGGCAGCTTGCGTCTTCGTGATTTTTCACTGCAATTGTCAATTTGTTTTGCAGGTCGGTCCACTTTTCCAGTTTCCTTAGCGGTTATTGGCCGCTTCTTAAGAATTAGATCATTTGTTAGCCAGTTTTGGTTGCGTAAGTAAAACAGTTTCTTGTTTCTAGAACATTTAAGGTACCATTTTCTTAAAGTAAATGAAAAATTTTTATCTTATGAATTTCGATTTCTTGTTCGTTGCATAATATAAAAAATGGATTATTCATTATGTGTAACACAAACACTTTTTCATCATTCTGTTGAAAAAATATTTCAGCGAGAACTTTATAACTGAACTTGGCCATTGTTTAAATAACAATTATGAATTATGAATTCATGCATTTTTATACTCTAGATAGAAGTTTTTAAATAATCTCTTATTACCACTTCTTTGAAACATAAGAACCCTTTTTTAAATACAAATTTAATCTTTTATTAGCATTACTTTGAAACTTTAAAAGCCCTGTTTTCACAATTTTTAAAAGGATTACATACCGGTAATAAATTATCAGGTAACATGTAGCTAATTCTCACGTAAAATATAACTGCGTGCTAGTTTTTTTTACCATTTACCTGCTCTTCCATTTTTTAAATTAAGTTGCAATTTTCAGGTAATTAAACTATTTGGTTTATGATTTTTTGAACTGAATATCTTAATTTGGGTCAGAGAAATTGCTATAGTTCGCAAGATCGAATCCAGATGTGTGTACAATCGGGTATATAATTGTAGGTTAGAGTCCGGACTACAAGAGAGTACAGATTTTTTGACGCGCAGGACTTATGCTCTATAAAGTAGGAAATTTCCGAAAAAATTTTGACATAAAAAAAAATTTAAATTAAATAGTTATACAGGTCGCAGACTTTAACGCTTTAAACCATAATAAGATAAACTAATACACAAAACTCATTCTGTCAAAAAATCTTGAAAAACAAAAAAATTATTAGCATTTCAACTTCAAAAGCTGACTCAGACTTTGACAATCAGCTGGTATAATTTTTTTTTATTTAATTTTTTTTTTTTTGCAAAATTCATTTCCAATAAATCGTCCAATAAAATTTTTTACGTTTATTTTTATAACAAATAATTAAATGTAAAATTTACCAACCGCTTTTAAAGGTAACCAAGCAATGCGTTAGTGTTGTGAAAGTTTTTATTGTGGCATACACCTTTTGCTTTACACTTTTCTGTCAAAGTTAGAAGCGTCACGCAACGCGACGAAGTTGTATCTGATACGGCCTTTAATTTTAGTACAGAAACGCCCACATCATAGAAGATAGGAGGACTAAATATTGCTCAGATATTTCGTATATATAAATAGTATTTAATATAGCAAATAGTGTTTTCAATTTCGGTTAACCGGTTAACCGAAAAACCGGGTTCTATGCATATTTCCGGTTTTTAGGAAACCGCATTTCCCCCTCCGGTTAACCGGTTTTTTATATCTGTACAAATCGTCCATTTTCCTTATTTGATTGTCAGCTGTTGTTATTACTTCGCATTGAATTATTGTTTGTGTGTCAAATAAAGGAAATTTGTAATAATTTCGGAGCACACAAGAAAGAAAATTAGCATTTAAAGTTAAACTGTGTTTTAAAAACAATGTATTCCTTTTTATTTAAGTCAATTAAGCGATGGGGTGCAATAACGCCTTACGAAATAAGGCCTTTAAGGCTTTATTTCTCAATGGAAAGTGAAATAAGGCCTTTATTTCTAAAAAGGTTTTATTGCACTTTGAAAGTGAAATAAAGCCGTAAAGGTCTTATTTCACTTAAATTTCTTTTTAAATGAAGCAATAAAACTTCTTATTCTTACACAACTATTAATTACACAAATATTAATTAACCTGCAACAATATTGAAAATCTTTGCTTTATAAAGTTTTTCTGCGTGGCGGCCTGCGGCCGCTCATAGGGGTTTTCTTCTTCATAGGATGCCGCGTCCTTCGCTGGCTTCGCTGAATACAGTTTTCCTGCGCGCGTCTCATTATCTTCCGTAGTGTGATCGGCCGCGGGCCGCCACGCAGAAAAACTGTATTAAGTGAAATGCTGTTATCAACAACAACAAAAAACAATAAATTGAACAGTGTAACAAAAGAATCACAAAATATAAAATAAATGCTTTATTGCACCATTGGCTAAATTTCAATAAAGGCCTTATGTCACTTTCAAAGTGCAATAAAGCCCTTTTCGCAATAAAGGCCTTATTTCTCAATTGGAAGTGAAATAGAGCCTTAAAGGCCTTATTTCGTAAGGCGTTATTGCACCCCACCCAATTAAGCTACAATCATGGTATTCATTTATGCGTAGTAGATCGTTTTTACCACAAATCAAGTAAAGATAAATTGGATGACAGCGTATGGTCCGACATTAACGATGAAAGTGACTATGATTCTGTTGACTCGTTTTGTCGAGTCGACAACCATACTGTTCTTTCGCCATCAATTAACCCAACCATATCCAAAGTTAGAAGAGTGGTTAAAATGTTTAATAAAAGTCAAGATAAACAGCAAAAAAATACAAAAGTATGTAATAGAACGTGAAGGACACCAGATACTTCTAAAATTGGATGTCAAACATCGCTGGAACTCTTTAGCAACAATGATTTCTACATTTTTAAAACTAAAATCGTATGTCAACCATACACTTCTTGATTTAAATTTAGATACATTTCCCGAGTCAAATTTCAAAATTCTGGTTAATGTATTGAACGTTTTACAACCGCCCAATATTGCAGTTAATTAGTTTTCAAGTGATACTGTGACATTATTGGAATCTGAAGCAATTTTAAAATTTGTATTCAACACAACTGGAAAATCAAATAGCAGCTTGGTGCAAACTCTACTACTTTGTCTACGTGATAGGATTTCCCAAAGAAGAAATATGACCCTAAATACACTATTTTTATATTTACATAATGGTTGTTTTCCGAAAAGTCTACTACTAAAGACTTTGGTATGCAGCTCTACAAGAGATTATCTTTTATTGTAGAAAATGAAACAATTGAAAGTGAATTAGACTCTGAAGATTTTGAAATTTTATCAAATTTCGAAAGTTTAGAGGAACAACTACCCTCAACGTTAAAATCTATTGAAGACTTAAGTAATAAATGCAAACGTGTTAATCTCAATAACCTTAAAGATGACTTCCAATATTTGGAAAAATTCAACAAGAGAACGGAAAAATTAAATATGCTAAATCATGCTCTTCTTACTACTAAGTAATCTGACATCAACTGTCAGTGAAAGAGTCTTCTCCGTATCATCTTTAATAAAAACTAAATTGAAAAACAGAATGTCTCCTATACATTTGGATTGTGTTTTGTTTTTGAAATATTACTTAAAAAAAAACTTCATAAAATTCACATTTGGTCTTTATAAATTTCTTTTAGTGACAATTTTAGGAAACAATTTGCTTTCCAATAAATTATTCCGCATCTTTTATTGACATTTTCATTCAAATATATTTGGTTCAAAAATTCTTTTCGGGAATGAAATATTTATTATTAATTAATTCATTTATTAATGATGTGCTAATAATCCCAATTTTTGAATGAAAACACTGAAATTTATTGTTGTGGGAAAGCTAGTTTCTATGCGCATTTCGCTGGTTGCTTAGGCCAGCTCGTCAGGAAACTTTTTCCAAATACTTTAGAAAAGCTAAAAATATGTATTATACAAGTAAGACCATAAAGTGAATAAGAATTTTAAACACTCAGGTCTTACATGAACAATATCAAAGCTTCAACAAAGATAAATCGTCAATTTTTCTTTCTTACATTCCCCTACCATTTTTAATATTTTGCAGTATTTGAAGATATACTTATAAAATGTATTTCGAGTAAAACAATTAAAACAAGTAAGAAAGTATAGTCCGTCAAGCCCGACCATTCTCAGTATATAATAGGGTATTTGTTAACGGTTAACTGACTAATTACTACCCGATTAACTGATCGGTTAATTTAAAATTGGCTATTTTCGATTAACAATTAAACCGATAAATTTCAGTCGATTAACCGACGTAACCATTTTTATTTTGAATTTTTTGTAGTTTTATAACATACTTTTTTGTGTTTTTAATTATTTGTTTCGTCTCATATGCAAAAGGTATGCGTTTAAAAAATATTTTTTCATACATACAAAGAAGGGATCTTCATTTTAAATAGGTCTTTGCTGTCAACATCTTTTTGTTCCACGTACTTTTTATATGGCCATTTCCATTGTGACGTGACGTGATATTTGTACGACAAAATGTAAATAAATTAAATGAAGAAGTCAAATTTGTAAAAAGTTTTTTTATATTAAAGTATAATTAAATTATCGAGCTTAAGGTCTTTTTATATAAAAAAAAACTTTAAATGTTTACTACAAAGTTATTAAGCAGCACTATATTCAGAAAAAAAATTACAACAATCAACCCTAAGGACCTGAAGATATAAGCAAAAATATGCGCCGCCGTGACGTTACAAAAAACAGAAGTGGATCTTGACTTGCATTACAAAACTGCATACGTCTCCGAATTGAGCAAGACTTTTTGTATAAAACCTTTTTTAGTAAGCTTTGGACAGATTTATTTTTCAAGTTATCAAATTTTAAAATCTTTGCTCGTTTTAGTTACATATGTAACAATGTACCGCCAGAAAGCAAATAAGCTCGTATTTTAGGACCATGTTGTTCAAAATATTTAGGACCATGTTGTAACTTGATGTAGAGCTAGTTGCGCTTTACACAATTTATAAAAAAGTAAATTATACATATACAATTTTTGATAAACGATTTAAATTAATGCTGGCGTTACGTTACAAAAAGGAGGAACTTCCCATATGTACGTATGTGTTTAGTTATTTGTTTCTTCTCATATTTTCGCATATCAATCTTTTAAGAGAATTAACCGAAACAATTAGAAGAGTTGAAAATTTAAAAAAATTAAAACAGGACTCTAATGAATAATGAAAAATGTTATACGTTTAGAAAAGATATTCTGTGTTATGGATTGCGTTCGATTTTTCCAACATCAACGATAAGTGAAAGAATTTTTTCTCAGTCAAGATTTATTAAAACAAAAGAAAAAAATCGCTTAAATATAAACATTTTTCTAACTGATTATTTTTAAGGTCTCCTTAAACTATTGAAATAACTAATAAAATTATCAAGCAGTTTATTTTTTAAATTTTAAAAAAATATATATATGTATTAATTAAGAAATATGTATTACATATTTATGAATTATTTTTTTGTTTGTTATGTTTGTTATGTTATTGCGTTTTTTACTAATAAACTCCAAATAATAAATAATTTATGTATTTGTATTCATTGAAATTACTTAATTTATAAAAAAAAACTTTATTAATCAGTTAACAGATCAATAACAAAATTAACCGCTTATTAACCGATTAAACCAAAACCTCGGTTAATTAATCGAGCGATTAACCGATTAAAGGAAAAGCCCGATTAAATGAATACCCTAGTATATAAGAACAAATTTTTACAAGTGTAGCTAATGTGGCTATATGAATAGGGAACTATCTCAAATATCACAACTCAAAAGAAAAGTCAAATTGCTTGGTGTCAAATTCCTTCTTGTTATTCAAGGCAGCTTGGGATTGAAATCCAGTCAAATCGGTTGAGTACGAAAAGAGTTATGAATCTAAATGTGGAACCACCACCATAAAAAATTGCTAATTTTGTAACAAAAACTAACATAAATGGTGGAATAATGCACAAATTCGTTCCATATAACTAGAAATCGTACTACTAAATTTCGATATGATCGGTCCACAAGTAACCATAGGCCTCATATAAATCCTACTCTCGTAAAGGAGTGCAAATACCCTTTATTTTGCAACGCAACTTAAAATAAATTTTTATATTTTTTAATTAAATAAATTTGGTTATATGTTTTCACATTTGGAAACTTTTTCAAACAATTTGGTTGTACAAATTCGATTAGTCGTGGCAGCACTGCACACGATTGTTCTTACTTGTGTCAACTGCGAAACAGCTGTTGTGGTAGCTTTTTTTTGCTTGGAAGTTCATTAAAAAAAAATTAATTATCATATATTCAACAAATTTTTGTTGAATAGTTTTATTTGAAATTTTTTAAGTAATATTTATGAAATTTCAAAAATTTAACAATGTTACAAAATATAAAATAAATTCGCTTTAAAGAATTTAAATACATTTTCCTGTATATATTATTAAAACTATGTATGTTTTGAACAAAAAATTAAGACTTTATAATATAATTCAGAAATGGATTTTAAAATCGCTCGAAAGTGAAAAATTTTTACTGCCGTATTCATAAAAAATAAAATAGATTTCAAACGTATTTTAAAACAAAATTTTCATACAAATTTTTTTTAAAACAGATTTCATATCCATTTTAGTTTTTTATGAATACGGCAGTTATAGTTTTGATTTTCATCACATACCTAAATATTCTTTAAAAATAAATAATACTCCGTTTTATTTTAATTTTAATCAATATCTTGAATAAAAATATTCATCCTGAACAGATATTGCTCTTACTTAAAAAAATAAATATCAAAAGTTATTTTCGGGAACACAAAATTTATTATTAATTTATTTATTAATGACGTGTTAAATTCTCCATTTTTATTTTTGATAATTTTAATAATAATTACACAGTACAACATTTTTCAGTTAATTGATTGCCAACTCAATTCTGTGAACTGTATGTGAAATTAGACCCAAAAAGAAGAATTTCTGCATCATTCGTTTTGTCTTGTTACCTGCGATTTGAAGTTAGTATCGATTTGAAGTTAGTACTATCGTATAGGGGAATTTATCACGTTTTAGGCCCTGTTGTTTGACATAGCTCGACAACCACTAGCCCAATTTAGTTGAAATAAATTTTTAAAAATTAAGAATTACAATTCCACAACAATTTACAAGTAACACTTTCGAAGTTAAAAATGAATGTATGAAGGGAAAAAATTATTTTTTGCCTAAAAATTTAAATTTTTTTTTTTAAAAATACATAAAAAATCCAAAATGGAAAAAAGTTTCAAGTCACGTAACCTATGAGCAAAATGAGACAAAGATCATAAAAATCGATGCACGCGTTTCGCTTTTATTCGCAATTGAGTAAATGTATGAATTTCAAAAATTTGCTCGAGATATGCACAACATTATTTGGAGAAAACATTGACACATTTTTCATGATTCTGAGAATTAAAAAAAAAGGAATAAACAAAAGGTTATTTGATTTTTATGATTGCGGTAATAAATGTACGTGGACAATTAAACGGAAAGTGGACCTTTTTATTATTTGGGTTTTTCCGGTGGCTACCTATATGATTTTTTTACAGAAATTGCACCCACATTTAAGGGTGGTCATTATTTGGAAAGTTTTGCACAGTTTGAAACGTACAAGTGCTGAATCAGGTATATAGCCAGCCGCCCTTAAAATATGCGCCCATTTATAAGTACCTGGCAGTAAAATATTCAAAAATACGTAGTATTTATAGGTGTGCATTGATCGATTTTTGGCATTCAGCCAGTGCCGACGAACGCGAACAGTAAAAGTGATTTTTCTCCAGTTTTTTAAAAGTGAATAACAACAAAACATAAAATATATCAATATGGAAACCAACAAGTGCCCATATTTGGATGAATATTGTTACGTTTGTGGTCATATCGTCCGAAAAATACAGAAAAAAGATCGAAAAAATTTGTTTACTGAGCAATTCAAAACCGCGTATTGTAATTATTTCGATGAAGCAGATTTAAGTGGTGCAAATTTTACGCCGAACACAGTGTGCAACAGTTGTTATACTACCCTTCTAAAATGGATTCACGGAAAAAGTAGAAAGTTATCTTTTATGAAGCCAGTAATTTGGGTGGAAGACACAACTGGACATGATGAATCCAGGTGCTATGCATGCATAAATTTTCGTCCTGGATTAAACAGACAACAATTGAAAACAAAAGTATACACTGCTGCATTTACTGCCACACTTCCAGTGCAACGCCCTGCTGATACCGATGCACCTAAACCTCCGAGTGCGGATACTGTGTCCCTGCTAGCCGAAACCGTTTTCACCAATCCGACCGATTTGGATGATGCTGATTGGATACCCGATATTGAAAATAGTGCACCACAACCGCTACCACAAATCGAAATGGATTACATTGTGGCCAAGCTGGGACTATCACAACACGACTCCGAATGGCTGACATCATTTTTGAAGAGAAGAAAACTCACACAGCAAAATGTCAGCGCAACATCATACCGACAACGCCAAGCTGATTTTCAGAAATTTTATTCCGTTGACGAAGCAAATACGTTCACGTACTGCCATGATATCCCAGGTTTAGTGAAAAAATTGGGAATGGATTATATCGCTGGCGACTGGCGTTTATTCATCGATGGTTCAGTTACTAGTTTGAAGGCTGTGCTGCTGCACAAAAAAATAAAAAACCATGCATTCCATTGGGATTCAGCACAACTATGAAGGAAACGTATGAAGCATTGGGCGAAATTTTGAAGAAAATCAAATACGATGAACACAAATGGAACATTTGTTGCGATCTGAAGGTGGTCAACATACTACAAGGGATTATAGAAAAGGGCGGATATCCAAAATACTTCTGCTTCCTTTGTAATTGGGATTCACGATACAAAGGAAATCAATATCAATGTAAAGATTGGAAAGGAAGAACTCCCGAGCTCAACAAACAATTAAAATTACGCAATGAACCTATGATAAAGGACCTGGATGATATTTTGTTGCCACCGCTCCACATGAAACTGGGAATAGCTGGGAAATTTGTTGAAGTGGTGGTCAAAAAAGTTAACGGCGCCTTTGACTGTTTGAAATCCATCTTTCCGAAACTCAGTGATGAGAAAATTAAAAACGGTACGTATCGTACTCTGTATTTCAATATTGTCATATCTAAATTTGTTAATTTCTATACATTCGCATTACCAATAATTTTTTCGTTTTTCTTATGTATTTAAAACAGGTATTCTCAATGGACCTGATATTCGGAAATTGATCAAAAGTAATTCTTTCACACATTTGCTTTCAGAGCATCACGACCACCAACATGCATGGAACGCATTGAAAGAAGTAATAGAAGGCGTTCTAGGAAAGAACCGTGTCCAGCGAGAAGAGATACAGCAACGAGTGGATAGGTTGCTGTTTTATTTCGAAAAAATCGGTGCATCCATGACGCTGAAATTGCATTTCTTGCACCACCACCTCGATACTTTTTTGGCACAATCACCTCAGGAATCAGACGAACAAGGAGAGAGGTTCCACCAGGTGACCATGCCATTTGAAAAGCGGTTCAAAAGCAAAAAATTGGATGCATTGCTTGCGGAGGTTTGTTGGTGGAGTTCCACAATTATGCAGTTTGAAGAAAGCACCGAAAATGAAGACATTGAAATTGGTGGACACAGTGAAAGAAACACGCCCTTGAATAGTATGTGTATCTCGGATGACGATACAGACTCAGACCATGAATATGAACAACCTACGAAGAAAACAAGATCATCAGAACCACAAGCGTCAACTTCTACAAGGATGGATATTGCCAATAATTGAAAAAATGTTCTAAATTTTGTTTTTATGCATATTATAATTGCGTATTAATTGCATATTATTTTATTTTCATTAAGTTTTTATAAATAAAGTTTTTTTTTGCATGATAATTTTTTAATTTATATTTTTATTTTTATTTTAAGGGTGGTGGCTATAACTGATTTTTGAAATTCATACCTTTACTCAATTGCGAATAAAAGCGAAACGCGTGCATCGATTTTTATGATCTTTGTCTCATTTTGCTCATAGGTTATGTGACTTTGCGAAAAAATAACTAGACTTGAAACTTTTTTCCATTTTGGATTTTTTATTTATTTTTAAAAAAAAAATTTAAATTTTTAGGCAAAAAATAATTTTTTCCCTTCATACATTCATTTTTAACTTCGAAAGTGTTACTTGTATAGGAAAACAATATATGAACAGATTAAGGGAATTGTAATTCTTAATTTTTTAAAATTTATTTCAACTAAATTGGGCTAGTGGTTGTCGAGCTATGTCAAACAACAGGGCCTAAAACGTGATAAATTCCCCTATACGATAGTACTAACTTCAAATCGATACTAACTTCAAATCGCAGGTAAGAAGACAAAACGAATGATGCAGAAATTCTTCTTTTTGGGTCTAATTTCACATACAGTTCACAGAATTGAGTTGGCAAATCATGTGTTGTACTGTGAAATGAGCGTGTTTTCCCAGAATTTATATATGTACTTTATGGGGTCTTAGATGTATTATAAAAACAGTTTCACACGGAATGACAAACTTAGTATACCCTCATTCACCACTAGTGGTGAAATGGAAAAGATAACTATAATCGATAAAATAAATGAAGTTAGTTGTTTATAAATTAAAGGTGATGCAAATTTTCAAATGCCTATTTATTTATATGTAAGAATGTATGTGTTACACAAGAAATGTTCATTTCGCAAATCAAATCTGCTATATTTCGTTTTAATGTAAACGGCTTTAAGAAAAAATAATACAATTAGTCAATTCACAAGGTATCCTAACATGTCATATTGTCAAAATGTCCTAATATTTCACAATGGTTTAAAAATATTGTTGTACGGCTCAGCCGCTGAGCGCTGGACTTTTCTGATTAATTACGACAGCACAATAAACACAGCAAGCAACGTTCTATTTATTTAAGACACTTTTTGTTAACAAACCAACAACAATATTTTTAAACCATTGTGAAATATTAGGACATTTTGACAATATGACATGTTAGGATACCTTGTGAATTGACTAAATATTAAAACAATTTAAGGTTTTAATTTAAAATAGTCTTTAATAGTCGAGAAATTTTCAAAAAAAATTTCGAATATGTATACCCTCTACCACAGATTGAAGGGTTATATATTCGTTAATTTTTGTATAACTTTGTCATCCCGTTTGCAATTTCTACAATATTAATGTTAGATCCTATAGAGTATACATAAAATTACATATAAAATTTATTTCTTTTTGGAAAATTGAAAACTTCTCTTTCGCCAGGATATCTTAAAATTGGAATACCTTTTCCAATAAATTTAGGCTTTTATATAATCATGAAGTTCATATCTATTGAAATCTAAACTTCCATCTGGCGCCATTCATTATGAGGATTTTGAAAATCTATATAAAATTACACGATTAAAATCTTTTCTTAAAAACATTTTTGGGATCAACAACATTTTTAATACCATAAATTTTTTCACTGAAATCAAATCTTTTTATTGTTTATTTTAAACGTTAGAATTTCAAATTACACCTGCTCTACACTTAAAACAGTGTGGCCATGTAATTTTTTTCTTCTCCCAAAAAAATTTCAAAACCCCCCAAATTTAACGTGTTTTGAAAACAATCCCCCTAAATGTAAAAGTTTAGATAATAATTTAATTTCCATTAATTTAACTTGACTAACTTAAAATTTAAGTACCTAAATAAAGCAAAAATCGAAAAAAATTTAAAATTTTTCTGAATTTCCCCAAATATTGATTTTTTTTAAGTTTCTTGAATATTTTTTAATAATATATCTAAAAACCAAATCATTAACAGTTTAATAAAAACCTGTAACATATGGATGTGTCCGAAGCTAAAATGCCTAACTCCACAAAATAAAAAGTAGAGTAAATAAGTGAAGCTTGAAAATTTGATTTCCAAGATTAAGGACGCTTCAAAAAGGAAGTTGCCGAACAGGCGAAACGTAGTAATTCATATTACAGCAATATGTGCGAGGGCAGATCAATAAGTCCGTTAGTAGTTATATGAAAAAAAATAATTTATTATTCATCATAATCTCCTTTTAGCTTAATACACTTAGTCCAACGTTTCACCAATTTGTGTATCCCTTCCAAAAAATAGGATCGAGGTCCATAAAATAGGCATTTGTTTGACAAATTATTTCATCGTTGGAGCTTTATCTTTTTCCACCGAGCCATTTCTTTAGGTTCGGAAATAGGAAATAGTCACTGGAGGCTTAATCCGGAGAATATGGCGGATGAGGTACCAATTCGTAGCCCACTTCTTGTAATTTTGCCATTGAGACTGCACACGTTAGCAGCCGTGCATTATCTTTATGAAAAAGAACTTTTTTTCTTGGACATATAGGGTAGTTTTTGTCTAAATCCTCGTTAAATCGGTCCAATAAGTTGTCATAATATTCGCCGTTTATTGTTTTTCCTATATGAAGGTAATCGATGTGGATTATACCGCGTACATCCCAAAAAAACTGTTGCCATCACTTTATTGGTCGACCAACATGCCTTGGTCTTCTTCGGAGCCGGTTCACCCGGAGAAACCCTTTGTTTTGACTGCTGCTTGGTCTCCAGAGTGTTGTATTGGATCCATATTTTATCCACAGTTACAAAACGCCGCAAAAACTCATTCGAGTTGCGGTTAAACAACTCCGACCAATCCTTTGAAGCTGTCACACGATTACGTTTATGGTCAATTGAGGGCAAACGCGGCACCCATCTTGCAGACAGCTTTCTTAAACCCAGCTGATCATTTATAATCGAAACCACACTGCCATATGAAATGCCTATGGGCTTAACAATCTCACGCACTTTTACTCTTCGATTGGCCAACACCATATCATGAATTTTTTGACATTTTCGGGTGTAGTGACTTCAATTGGCCGTCCAGAACGTTCAGCGTCATTTGTACTTGTGCGACCACAACGAAAGTCAATAAGCCGCTTTTTTATCATTGAAATCGATTGTGCAGAGTCCCCATAGTATTTATCAAGCTTTTCCTTGGTATGATTGACGGTTTTTTCGCAAAAAATAATGTTTAATGACCAATTAAAATTCACTTTTTTCCATTTTTAAAAAAAATCCACGAGGTTGTATGTTTTGAACAGCTGTTAAACGCAAAGTAAATGGCGGAACTTGCTCAAAACAGGCTATTGACAGGCTATTAACAGGTGGTACTTCAAATGAAGTGTTGCATTTCATATAACTACGAGGGAAGTTCGAAAAGTCCCAGACTTATTAATACGCCCTCGTATATATATATAAAGGCCTAATTTTGTAATGTATGTTTTCCTATTATCTGGTTAGTAGCTTTTGAAAAAATCAAATAAAATGCGATCCCTATACCGATTTATCATATTTTTTATGGAAATTTTTTTTAATAATAGAAGAACAAAATAATTCTAAAATTATATAGTAATATAACAGAACTGAGAATTTTTCGAAAAAAGGAGTTTTGACACAGTGTTTTTATAAACATTGGAATCAAGTTTCTTTAAAACTATCGAGTGTTGCCAAATCATTTTCGTTAACTTTGTATACATATATTACCGGAATTTTAAAGTTTGAGCATTACAGGTGTTAAATTAAGTTGTGTCGTATTATTTTATTAATACTTCGCCCTTAAAATGCTTTCTTTTTATGTATTTTCAAAATGTTTTACTTTGTCAATTTTACGAGTACTTTTTTTAAATTCATGAAACTAAGAAAAACATTTTTAAAATGTTGGTGCTAAAATATCTACGTCGAGGACAATCTCAATGTAGGTACTTTTAGTTATTGTATTCAAAAATTTTTCCGTGAAATCAAGCGATTTTCAGACGTATATAACCAAAAACAAGTTGTAAAATAAAGTACTACATAGTCATTGTTTTGTACAGACAAATGAATAGAACAATCCCCTAAAAACACCCGAAATATAAATTTATGCCCCCTAAATGTTCCCCCTAAGAATTGTACCCCCCTAACCTGGACACTCTGACTTAATAGAAATTACCTTCGCTCTTGCCACGACAGTACAAATTACGCCAAATTCGGGTTATTACCCATAAAATAGCAACACTGTACCTAATATAAAAACATGTAAAAAGGTGAAAAATAATTTTCTTATTTTGAAGACTGAATAAAATCTGCTCTTAAAAAAAAGCAGCAAATTGGTACTTTGCTATTTTCAGAACAAAATCGTCAAGTCTGGCAGCCGTGCGTGTAAGATCGCTTGTGAAACCGTTTACTATTGCATTTAATTTTTGTGAAGAAGTGCATTTGTAGAAAATTTTTTTATTTATTGGGCCTTTCTACATGAGACCAACGATATACACAAACCGAAATTTCTAAACAAATTTATCTGTGAGTATACATGTTTATATCTTTAAACACTTACTAAGAAGTATGTATTAAGATACTCAACCAGACAGACATAAATATCAATATGGGCATGAAATCAAAAAAAAAAAAATATTTAAACTACATACAAACATATGTATCTATGTATGTATGTATGTATGTATATGTTAAGTAGATTTATTATGTTTTTATATTCAGTATTTGCATTTGTTTTCATTAAATAATGAAATTGTGTTAATTTTTCAATTTGTTTTTATAATTTTGTTATGATGCATTCAACATTTTGATTTATGCACTTCATGAATATTTGGTTTTTACATTATTTTCACTTTGTTTTTTTTATAGTTGTTGTCATTTAAATAAAATGTTTATAAATATTTTGTGTGTAACTCTAAGCACCTTTCTAATTTGTTTATTAAAAAATACGTGTAAATTTATGTTTTTTTTTGTGATGATTCTCAAACAAAACTTTTGATATAAAAAGATTTTAAATTCTTTGAAAATATTCAGTATTTTAAATAAAATAATCTTAAAATTGTTTTTCCATTATGTAAGAGAGAGAGAGAGAGAGAGAGAGTGAGCGAGAGGAAGGAAATGGTACACGTTGCGATATGGAAAGATTTTTTTTTAATTTAGATATATTAACGCTCGAAACAACTGAATTATACTAAAATAAAAAATCGAAAGAAATTCGAAAAATAAAATAATCATAATACATATAAAAAAAATAAACTAGAGAAATAAATTCTTGTATACAACAATTGGCTTCATCGGGTAATTTTGAATGAGATTTGTTTACATTTATGTATTGTTATTGTTGGTCTTGTTGTAGCTGTTATATTATTTAAACAATTTCATCAAGCAAACACTAAAGAAAAATCGTGCTAAAAGTTTATTCTGAATTTTTCAGTTTGGCTAAATAAAATACACTTGAGAAAATATTTGAAGTATTTACGCTGAAAGAAATCAATATCACTCGTTGCATACATTCCTTTAAAAATGGGAAAATTTGATGGTGGTACTAAGTAAAAATTAATGTCAATGATATTGCATTTGTTTTAGTATAATAGAATTTTTAGCTTTTACCCAATTTTAGTCCAATATGACTTAAAATTTTTGTAATCAAATGGACTCTTTTCTGTGCGTTTAGTGGTAAACAAAACCACTGAGTTTGAAAAGAATATATTAAGAAATTAATTTTTGACAATTTTTTTAGTAAAACAGGTAAAAGTCGCTTTTTTATTTAACAGTTTAGCTCCAAAAAAAATAAAAAGTGAAAATTATTAATTCTTCTTAATAATTTATTTAACGTACTTTCTTTATTAACAAAATAATTTTTTGTATTTTCAAATTCATTTGTTGGTGCCTTTTCAATTGAAAAGTTAATTGTATTGACAAATATGGTAGGCTATCTTACTAGTATACCAGCGCGGGGGTTGCAGGTTCGATTCCCGTCAGAGACTCTGGTCACCTGTTTTAGTTGAAAAATCTGTCAATAATCCTGTGATGTTTTTCTGTGAAGGTTACGGCACATTTTTGGATACGTTTTATATCAAAACTATTTGGCGAAAACTTTAAACTAAGATCCAATACAAATCATATTTAAAGCAAAATTTATAATAAAATATGACTTTAAATCAAAAAATTCTATTAAAGTGCAAAAAGAGTAAAAATGTCAATTTTATTAATTTAAATTAAATTTAATTCTAAAAAACGTATTAACTGACTTAAAGGCTTGGGAGCAAATAAAATCATTTTAGGGGAAAATCAAAAAATCAACACAAAGTGTTAAAAACAGGGACCGAAAATAACATTTATTTTGAAATTTTAAAACAAAAAAAGCATCTAGAAATAAATACTGGCAAACTGATTCAAGTATACCATATTGATCCTTATGAACTGTTCTATGATAAAATAATATGATAAAATAAAAATCATAAAATAACTGTTATTTTTGATTGAAAAAATTAAAATCAAAAAAATAACTATTATTACTGTTCGAAAAAATAAAAATCATAAAATAACTGTTATTTTTGATCGAAAAAATAAAAATCAAAAAATAACTTTTATTTTTGTTCAAAAAAATAAAAATAAAAAATAACTGTTATTTTTTTTCAAAAAAATAAAAATCAAAAAATAACTGTTATCATCTGACTTTTATATAAAAAGGAATAACTGACCGTAACAGTTAAAATAAGAAAATGATTTTTTGACTAAACATTAAAGTCCATTATAAATAAATAGTTTGACAACGGGCAAGGCCAGATTTAACCAGCTGTTCATTTATAGATAATACCAAATATTTGAAGTTTTATTATTAGCGACAGTTCAAAAAATTGTTCCCGCTGTTTAAAAACGTTGAGTTTCATTTGAGAAATTTGTAAACAAATATTAACTTTTACATCAGCACATATTTTTATTTTTTGAAAAGAGAGCGCTCGGGAAAAAAACAAGAAATGTTGACTTTGTCGACAAAAAAGTTCTAGTCAAATTCAAAAAACTTTGCGAAAAATGTGTACCACAACAAGGTATTTACTTGAATTAAATTGCATTGGAATTTATTGGAATTCAAGGACATAACGTGCCTTGTTTTTGTCGCTGCAACCACATAAAGATTAAATCATTTCGCTATGTTGAGAGAAAAATATATAATTGTAGTTCACGGTAATTTTTACACTATTTTACTATAATTCTAGACTATAGTGCGAGGGATGCAAGTTCGATGGCTGGCAGAGACTCAAGTATATTGAACTACATGGGACTGAAGGTATACGTTACTATACCTCGGCTAACTAAGTTAGAATATTGCTTGTTTTTGTATTTTTAGCATCCCCCTGGGGTATGTAGGGAAACACTTAATGGATATTCCACCTTTTAGTATTACATCGTCTGGAGAAATCAGCTGCAGTAATTTTCCTGTTGCTTGCAAAAAATTCTTCCTGTCTTTCAGGAAGATTTTCTTTGCTCAAGTTTTTGCTTTCCGTCTAGAGGATACTTTAGGGTATAACGTGGTGGTTGTGGTTTACTTCCTAAAGTCGCGGAATAATTCCACTAAAGGGCTGATTTTTTACCACTTGTAGGAGAGTTCGGCCCGAGGGCGGAATAAGCCTAGGAGCTGTTGATACTCAAGAGAAACTGCTGGCATTTTTCCAAAAGCAGCGGAGCTTCAGCTCCCTAGCAAGGGGCGAGTGCACACACGGGTGCGGTTACACGGGTGCTTTTCCACATATTCGTAGCATTGAATAAATCAGAATTTCGAGAACAATTTTGAACACATTTAATATAATACGTATCGATTATTTCAATATGCTTTTTTGTTATTTTTAATTGAGTATTTTGTCAGTGTACTATAAAATATATATGTACATATGTATGTACACATGTAAATATGTATATTTTCTATTTGAATCAGTAGTTTAATGTTTTTTTGTTATATTTTTTATAACTGAAACGAAAATTGTTGCCGCTGGATGTGTGTTAACGTCTAAGAAATAGACATACCAACGAACATACATATAAAATACTTAGTGGAAAACACAATATTTCTTATACCCTACGCCACCAAAGTTGGGGATTCAGAATCACTTTCTCAATTGATATCAATCGAACTAGCTAAGTTTTGTTATATGTCATGTTAAGGCCTCGTTATTCACACGTTTATGTTGCGGACACGTAAATGTTGCGGACTGGTGTTGAAATGTGTTTTGTTAAAAATATCAAAATAAAACGTATTTTCACAATAATAGTTTATAATTTTTGTAGAAAATACTCTTTTATTAAAAACTTCATCGCGTTTGGCGTGTCAGTGCTTTTAACGATAGCGAAAAACAAAAAATGCAGCTCTGAATATTTTTCCATGCCCTACACAATTTTACCTTGGGAGGGGTTTGATATTTGCAGAAAGTCTAAACCCTAAAGTACATTGTAAAGTACATTGAATATCAAAATTTTAATAAAGATGGTTCTAGCTAAATTTTATTAAAACATTTTATTGTTGAATTCAACCATATTTGATATTTTGGAGGAAGGTAAAAATTTTTTTTTTTTTTTTTTGTTAAAAACACGTATAGAAAGTATATGATACGGTGATACCCCACCACAGTATATAAAAACAATTTTTTGGAGTGTACCATATTTGAAATTTACTACAAAATTGCGACCTGTTCTTTGCGCACAAAGTTTACATGTACAGCCAGCCAACCGGACGGACATCTTTAGATCGACTCAGAAAGTGATTTTGATTCAATCGGTATAGGTACTTTTAGGTGTTACAAACATTTTTAGGTGTTACAAACATCAGCAGAAATGCACAATGCCCTCTCCACTATTGTGGTGTGGGTATGAAAAGAAACCTCATTTTAATAATCGTTACAATAGTAAGAAAAGTTTGCTTGTGGACATTGCGGTGGCAATAATATGTTTTTTTTTATCATACTTCAACCGTGTTTTCTGCTGCGTTTAGCTTAAAACATTTTACGGAATTTCTCTTAAATAATTTTCACTTTGTAACATGTTTGCACTACATTTGTTCTTTTTGTTATGTCTGTAATTAATAATAAACACAAATTAATTTAGTTGTATTGTAGGGAATTATATGCTTGGGACTGGCATGATTCTATTTTATTATTGATTGCATATAAATTTATTTAGTTTTTTTTTTGTGTGAACGTGCATATATTTATATACATAAATATCTCTATGAAAATTGAGTTTAACACACGTAATGAATTTTTTTATTTAAACTTATAGATTGAGTAAAATGATCATTTGATCAAAATCTTCTGCTTCAATGATGCATTTTTTCTACAAAAAATACTTTTTTGAAAGTATAATTAATACGAGAATGTACATAATCGAAGTCTTAAATAAATTTCCATTTTTAGAACTTCTCAGAAAGTTGTTATCGGTAGGAACAGAAATTGAGATGCATATATGTAGGTAAACAAAGCTATTGATTGGCCTGTGCGGCAATTACTGGTGCAATGAACTTAACTCCACAGACATGGTATCATCCAAGAATGATAGAATACAAGATTACGATATGCGCACCATTTACAGTTAAACGACGTAGTTTGTCCTTGATAAGAGTTGCTATGTCTAATAGCTGCTTAGATTCGCTAAGTATACAGTTCACCGCCAGTAGCATAGATGCCAGATTTGATGATTTATCGTAATTTTGACGATTTTTAGGTAAAAAAATGGTGAATGACCATAAATTTGACGATTTTTCAAATGACAAATTTTGTTCAAATTTACAAATGTTTTTAATACAATTTCACATTTTTTTTAGCTTCTTAGATAATTTGATATATTGGATTATCAGTTATTTTCATGTCTTAGCTGTTCATCATATGCGATTTTTTTTAGCTCGATGCATATTTTTAAGAGTTCTATTTATTCAGTTAGTACTGCTTTATTACAGCCACTCTCTTTAGTCTGGGTTCACAATATGAAACTTTTCTTTCAGAGAGTCTTATTTTATTATTGTTTACCAGACTTAAGTTCTTAAGCAGGATTTTCACCGTGAAAAATAGGTGTTTGATATTTCTTGGTTTTAGTTTATTTTCTAACTTTTCTTATGAATGCCAATACTTTAGAAAAATTTTTGGTTGTGTTACTTCAATAATAAGTTTCTAAACGAAAATTTTTATTTAATTTCAAAAACAGGCAGAATATATTAAAATTTAATAAGCAGCCGAAACTAAAAATAACAATTATGTAATTCTCAAAACTTATTAAAAGTTAGTGGCTTTGTACAATGACGTTTTTGTGATGATTTCGACCAATTTTATCTGGCAGCTATGGTTCGAAGTGAATAAGGGGAATAGTAAGTTTGTCATTATGTGTGAATCTTTGTTAATATTCATCAAAGATCCCACAGTGTATATACACTCTGGGTTCTTGAGTAATTCTTAGTCGATTTAGACATGTCCATCTGTATGTTTGTCAACTCAACTCGAACAAATCAAAAGAAAAGAACAACATTGGTATCAAATTCATTACGTGAAAGTCATAAGACTTTATTTAACTTTTTCCCATTTTTGATTTTTCGTGTTTTTTAAAATTACAAAAGCTATAATTTTTTTACGTAAAGAACCATTATTTTTTTTTTTTTGTGATTGTCAGAAATTTTACTGTTTTTAAAGCTAATTATTACATCTTTAATCTCTAAATGAAGAGTAAAGTTATGATTTTTTTAACTTTTCTATGGTACTAAAAGTTTTTTCATAAAAAATAAAATTAGTTTGAAATTGGTTTTAAGTAGAGTTTGTTCCCGGGATTTCCCGTCCCGGGAATTCCCGTGATTTTCAATTGTTTTCAATTCCCGCTTTCCCGGGAATTAGTTGCGGGATTCCCGGGAAATTTTGAAGAACATCTTTTTTAATACTTTAGTAAATCTATGTCGGACTAGTGCCTTTAGTAGTTTAATCCAACTTAATTTCACCACAATATTTAAATCTACTACAGTTTAAGGCGTATTAAGCTCATTTATCATAGGCTTTGTATAGGGCCTATGATAATTAAAGGCCTATCTTCACGAAATTTTATTTCTTGTCTTAGCACACTGAAGTGTAAATTTTACAATAATATTATAAGGTCTTGCGGCTAAGGGCGTAGTTAAGTGTTTTCCTAGATTGTGCTTTATATGCGGCATTTCAAGTAATATTAAGTCTTATGAAAGTAGAATATGCTAAATTGCACCACAAAAGCAGTATTCGTTAGGCTTTTAGCCATACTTATATGATTTACGAGATTGGTCTAAACATGGAGCCGTAGGTAAATTATGGACCGACATTCACGAAATTTGGTGGTTTATAAAACGAATTTGTTTTAATTTAATGACAAATTTTTGTTAGTTTTTGTGGAGTTTTTAGGGTGGTAGTTCCAAATTTGGGTGCATAACTATTTCCCTACTGTAGCGATTCTGCAGGAATTCACTCCCAAACAGGCTAGAAGATCTAGAAACAATTTGACACCCATATGACTAAATCGGCTTGGAATTAATGAAGGATTCACAATAATATTAAAAAAAGATTCACATTGAATGACAAACTTAGTATACCTTCATACACCACTGCTAAAGAAAATTTCTCCTTCCTGCAGAATTTGTTAAACGGTAAAATTGTTTTAGAATTCCTATTTCGTAATGTTGTGCTTTCAGTTCCTAATCGCCCTTTCAGAATTTTTTTTCGACTAAGACTTTAATACTTTCATTCTAATTATGCAAATGAGCCCTGAATTTGACAATGTATATACGTATATTGATTTCTATAATCCTATTGGCATCAAAAGAACCTTTTAGTGTCTTAAAATTACTTTAATCTTAAATTTGTTACGTTTTTTTTATATAATAGATACTAGATTTAATTATTTTAAGCGTAATATCCAGTAAGAAATATTAGTTGCACTGGAGAAATAAGTAAATAAATAAATAAAAAAATTTGGGCGGGAATCCCGGGATCCCGGGAATTTGATATTTATTTCCCGCTTTCCCGGGAATCCAAAAAGTGCGGGAATAAAAAAACTCTAGTTTTAAGGCAAAATTTTCATAAAATTTTTTCTTAAAATATAATTCAAATAAATTTTTTTATTTTTTATGAATACGGCAGTTAATTTTTGAAAAAACGACAAAAATACGATTAGTACCAGTAACTTAAAAATGCGAGTTGATGAAGAAAAACGGAGATTATGTTTGAAACCAGCCACCTCAAATTAGTAAAAAAAAAAATTGCATAAAACTTGCAATCAACACCAAAAAAAAGTTCAATTTTGTTCCCCTGTGTTATTTACCTCCCTAAATAAGAATACCAGCCAGAATTTGGTCTAGAACTGAGATTTTGTATTTTATCCGCCCTTTTTTCGTTTCTCTTTGAACCATCTTTTATGACGCAATACAATGAACACAAAAATATTTAGTTGAGAAAAATGCGAGTTGATGAAGAAAAACTGAGATTATGTTTGAAATCAGACACCTCAAATTAGTAAAAAAAAAAATTGCATAAAACTTGCAATCAACACCAAAGAAGTTCAATTTTGTTCCCCTGTGTATTTACAAAACAGTTGTAAAAATTAATTTTTAAGTTTATCGCAACACTAGTAAATAATTTTTAAGTAGGTACATATTTTGCACAAAATAAAACGTTTGTTGAACTAATGCTTTTGTTAAACGTGGCTTGTGTTTTGTTATGTTTGTTTTGATCACGCAATTTGTGTTGATTGATGAGGCTTGTTGTTACACATTGCCACTTCAATACCAAAAAAAAAAACGCTTTTTGTATCTTTCTCCGAAAGCTGCCCACGCAACGGATTTGGGCCTTTTTCACACGTCACTTTTAACATATCTGTGTGTAATCTGTGGTTTTGGTATCCAATTAAAAAGGTCTTAAGTTATTTCTTCCAGAGTTAAGCGAACAAGCCAGCAATTTTTAAAAATTTAGGCCCAAATTTACAGTCAATAATTAGCTAATAACAATGGTTTAACCAAGTAAATATTATTTCCAGCTTTATGTTAACCGTTAGTTAAATCATCAAATGTTATTGGTTAACCACTAGTTAGGCAACAGCTGTTGCGTTGAAAGTTATTATCTAAATTTTTTTTTTTTTTTTTTTTTTTTGTGGAAATGACTATTAGAAATTGTACACAGACGCTGTCACTCATCTTCGTCTTGTTTCGCAGTAACACTGTGAATTTTTTCTTTTCTGTAACATTTCGGTATTTTTTCCATCTTAAAAATTAAAGGGCTGCATGAATAACTTCATTCATCGACATACTAAAATGTTTATTCAATGAAGTTCGTATTCAAACAAACTTAAGACCACTGAACAAACTGTTGTTTTATTCATCTTACCAACAAACACATTTCGTTTCAGATGGCAAACACAAAGACTTTGTTCAATGAAACGACTTTTGTTTTACAGTTTTCACTCTCTCTCATTTTTTTTTATATAAATACTCAATAGCAATGTTGCCACTTAGTAAATTTATGTATTTTTTTCTTTTTTGTTACCTTTACAATAATATATGTAATTTGTAAAGCATTTTTTAAATTAAATTTTTTTCCTAACAACTTGTTAAAAATGTTTTTGAGCAAAATAAATTGTTAAAAATGTTTTTTTTTTTTTTTTTTTTTTTTTATATGAAGTTTAAAAATTTACATTGAAAACAAAGTCAAATTTGTATTATTTTATTATTTTAATATTAATGTACTTCCTTATCTTGTTGCTCTTACTCTTCATGATAATTTTGGTTTTTTTTTATCTTTCCTAATATTTTTAATTTCTTTCAACTGGCAATACTGACTTTAAAATAAATGTGTTTTTCCATGAACTTATTCGACATTTATTCAGTGGTTGTTTTGTTTCAGATTTGTTAGTATTCATATTCTCTTGCTTAAGTAAAAAAAAAAAAAACACTGCATCTTATTCGTCTCTTAAATTTCGTGTGGTTGTTGCTTTCATTTCGTAGTTATTAATTGTACTGAATACAAACGAAGCAAATACAAAATTATAATGAAAGTTTCATGAACATCATTATTAAGTTTTATGCAGATGTTTATTAGAAATAATAAAATTATAAACAAAAACACTGCTGCCAATATTAATATTTTGTATTTTGATAGAGTTGCCATATTTTTCTCTGATACATATTTTAAGTAAACCAATATATTGTTAATATGAAATGATAGTTAACCAATGGTTATAATTTAGTTTACTTATAATTAACTAATGACTATACATTTGGGCCTTAATTAAACAAAATTCCTGTTGGAATGAGAAATGCTTACACAAGTGTCAGAAAATTGGACTTTCAGAATACACAACATTTGTACCAGCCACGGCGCGAACTTGACTGGTTTCGTATTTTCGTATTCGATGTGTAATTAAAATCTTGTTAAGATCGACAATATCGATTTTTCATTGACATTTTTAAGAAACAAATTGAATTTGTTTTTTAAAACTATCATGTCTATATTTCAATTAGTTACATAAGTAAAATAAAGTAGAAAAACTGATTTATTTTCGATTCAATATAAATTTGGAGTTTTTCGTGACAGAAATGGACCACACTTATTTTAAGTAATTTTTTACCGAGCTCTTCTACAGTTTACCTTTCATCAGATTTTTTGATTTCTGTTAAACCTTTTTAAAAATATTCTGTTGACGTGGTCGTGTCTTTGTCGGAAGTCTTAAATATAGTTTTCAGGTTATCTAATTGTGCTTAATGCCTTCTTTAAATTCGACATGAATAAGCTGGCAAAAAATTTAAAATTTTGTTTAAAAACCTTGAATTCACGAATTTTCCCGTCTAAAGATTCTCGCGATTTCAAAAATATTTTTTTAAATAGAAGTCCTAATGACTAGAGCTGCCTAAAAGGAAATTCCAGATAAAATCCCTATTCCCAGGAATTTTTGAATTCAAGCCCCAATTCCAGAGATTTTACTTCAAATCAAAACAAAGCAAAGAAAAAATTTTAAATGTCAATTAAATTGGCTAAAGATAATTTTGTATAATTCATGTATGTATATGAAATATGATTTGGACCCAGTGCCCGCCACGTCTGACACGTACATGGCGCTATCTAGAACTCCCATTTTTAACGAGTTTTTACAGCATTTGTGGCCATATTGCACCAATAACTTGTCGAATGTTGATTTTCCGGTGTTTAATTGTCATCATTGTTTTTGAAGGCATGTGGACCAATCACAAAACAGTAATTTAATGCAGATGTAATGATTTTTGGACCAAACATTGTATTCACTCCAAATGCGAATATGGTATGAAAAGTTGATTGGCTCATTAGTTGTAGCTAATAAGTCAAAATATCCTTTCTTAAATTGGTGCATAAAGAGGATCGACACATACCCATTTTTTAAGAACGATGAAGAATTTATTGAACTTGGTGTTCTTCAACGCTTTGCGGCAGAGCGGCTAAAGGTTTTCCACTGTTTGGGCTGTACGTTATTACTTTATAATTTTCAGCTTCATGTGTGCTATGTCTGGTTGGTACGAAGCATTGACGCTTAAAGTTACTACACGGAAAAAAATAAAAATAAAAATTGATTTAAATTAAAAATGTGTAATATTAATTAAATTTTGCACTAGTTAAGAAATTAATAATATCAATTAAACGATTAATTCTCTTGACGAAACGTTTAGTTCACTTGACTTAATTTTTAATTAAAACTGATTTTATTTTTGATGAATAGTTTAATTGGTGCAAACCTTGGAGAATTTTTTCTGCGTACCATGAATAGAATTGAAGCTTTCGAAATGTGGTGCAAGCGAAGATTGCTCAAAATAACATTCGTGGATAGAACATATAATAACGAATAAGCATTAAACGAATAAAAACTGCCTTTTTTGGTCATATTACGGAAAATATGACCCTATATTGTAGGAACTTTTACAACTTATACTAGAATGAAGACGAGCCATTGGAAGAAAGCAAATGTTCTGTCTGAGGAATATAAAAAATTAGACGGGGCTAAGAACAATCGGTGATTTAGAACATACAACAAGAAGTCGAGATGAGTTTTGAGAAATAGTCAAGAATTTAAATTAAATCACTTATAACAATTGTGATTTTTAATTGAGCTGTTGGTTTTTAATTTAAGTTTTTGATATTTTAATTAGGCTTAATTTCATCAAATTTAATTTTCATTAAATTATTTTTATTAAAGGAAGGAAAGGAAAAACAAATAAAAATTGATAATCAACTACAGCAAATTTCGACCTACCAATACAATTGGTTAAAGCAGTGATCCCAATAGAAATTTCAAAAAAAAAATCCCTACGTGTCAAAAAAAATTCCCTTTTTTCCCTACAACTAAAAAAATTATTCCTACACTATTCTCTACAGTGTACCCAGGTCTAAAAAATATTTACAGCCAAATCTGGCATTAGACAAGCCCAAAAAATGTTAAAATTTTTTAAAGATTTTTGTTAAAAATGTATTATCGGTATGAAATTTTACTCGAACTGTGACTAATTTTGTAACGAAATAAAAATAAATGGTAATATTTAAGCAAGTGGCTACATTTTGGTAAAGCATCTGATACCTACATATAAATATGTAGCACAGGTAGTTGAGATTAAATTTTAAACCTCTGATATATGCAAAATTTAAGCGATTTATTTCCATGATATACAAAATTTTTTGATAATTTTATTTTTTCAGCAGTTTAGAGCAAACATTTTTTTTAAACATTTACACCATTAAATTTTGATCTAAATACAAAGTGAAATTTCCTTGTACTTTTATATCGTAATATCAAAGGGCAAATAATATTTACAATCGACATGATAATGGCATTTCTAATAATCCCAGAATATTGTAGTTTTATTATTTAACAAGACATGTAAGATGTTTCTTAACATAAGAATTATCCATTTTCATACGTAGTTTCATTTTGGGTACAACTATTTTTATTCAAAATTTATTGTAATATATAAAAAAATTTAAGTTAAATCAATAAACCTATTCGTTCAACATTTTAAAATAATGCTAAAAAAAAAAAGCTAAAAACATTTTCTAAAAATGCGAAATAAAATGCCAAGTGCTAAATAAAAATTTTGCAGCTAAACAATAATAAGTATTGTGATTATTTTATTGAACTGTTAATGGTTTTTAATCCAAATTTAGATATTTTTAATCAGGCTTAAGTTCCTTGAATTTAATTTTCATTAAATTATTTTTATGAAGACAGGAATTTTACAAGACGAAATTAATTAAAATTTTTATTGATAATTTTTCATTCTTGACTGCGCTGAGATTTTAATCCAGGCTTTCACGGACAGTTTGCCCAGACTAGTTTCAATTGTTACCACACAATCTCTTCAGTGGCGTTTGCCGTCTTTACTCACTCGGCTATTGAAGCCGGATGACGTCAATAGTCAAACATGAACCTTAAAACGAAATGGTATTTCACCTTGGTAGATCGAAATTTGCTTTTGAATGAATGATTATCTATTTTAATTGATTTACATGTTCTTCCTAACTTCTGTTTTTTCGTACTTTTTGTCAAGAATTCTTCTTTAAATCCAAAGTACATTTTTGTTTTTCATGTTTTGGTCTTTCTTTTTTCTTGTTGACAATTTCAGCACAACTTGAAGGACAAATGTAAACATAGCTCGTGCCTTAGCTAAATAAAAATTTTTAATGCTAAATTTAGCTGCAAAAATGCCAAAACTGATTCCCTACGTTAAAAATCTATTGGTTTTAGCTTCAAGAAAACAACTAAATACTCTTTGAACATTTGTAAATAGTTATTATAATTAAAGGACTTATTAATATTTATTATAAAATCATTTATGAACAACAAGAGAACAACAATATTAATATTTACAATGCTATACTTAAACATTTAAAAATGTGACAAATTAAAATTTTTTGTTTTTGGCAGAAACGTCACTATGTATCCTTTAATCTTGAGTCAAAACTAAGTCAAACTGCGTGTTTGATTTGCATTTCCTCATCTTTTGTTCTTTTTAAGGGACTTAGCATTTGTCAAGAATGCTTATTTTAAATAATTTTTTTAATATAAGTATCTAGTATTTTAAAGCAAACTCGGTACAAAATAAATGGGAAGGCTCCATAGAATTTTAAAAAAAATATTTTCTTCAGTTCTCCTAAATAAAAATATAAAAAAAGATTTCATTAATGTTTTTTACAAATTCCAAATTGTATGATTTCATTTCTCTTACACCCAATTTTCACGATGATTTTTTCCCCTATTTTAAAATCATGTCTTTTTTTGTTTGATAGTGAGCGGGGTAGAGAAGTAAGCAGGGTAGAAAAAAAGACATGAATCGTATTTCTGTGTTTCTTTTTTGACATTCCTCTTTGCACTTATTTGTGTTTTTTTAATTTCTGTTTTATTCTTATTTCAAAATGACATGTGCTTAATTAAATATAGAAATATAAAAAATTTTAATTAAAAAAATTCAAAATATATCAAAATTATGTGGAATAACGAAATTTTAAATATTGTTACGAATAAGAAACTAAGAAAAAATCAGCTCTGACTGCAAAGAAAAGAAACATGGTGAAAATTTAACAAGTTTTTGGAAGTTTCTTTAAAAAAGATATACAAAAAAGACATGTCTTTTAAATCATCGTGAAAATTGGGTGTTAGTTTAGAAGGAATGTATATGAAAAATTTAAATTTTTCAATGAAAGTAATACGAATATTTTTCGTATTTTTACACACCGCAGTGGCGCAAACGGTAGAACGCAATGAATTCTGATAAGTCAATCAACACAGTTAATTGAAACAATTAAAAAATTGTTTGACACTTTAATAGAACATAAAATATTTTGAAGTTTGAGTGTATGTTTTCATATTTGCAAATATACACGCAAATATTATGGCCCTAATCATGTAAAACGCAACGCAACGCCAAAGAATTACATTGAAAGCACAAACAATGTCATAAATATTTTGTAATTTTGTTGTTGCTTTCTACAGAAATTCACATTGCGTTTTAAAATTTCAAACGCTGGATAGCTTGTGGCGTTGAAAATTTTAAAACGGTACATGAATTTCTGTGGAAAGCAACAACAAAATTACAAAATATTTATGACATTCTTATTTCTTTTGCGTTGCGTTGCGTTTTACATGATTAGGGCCTATATTTTTTATTTCCCACTAAGGAAAATCAATTGGAACTATTAAAACAATTGTTTAAACAGCATTACTTGATATAATTTGAACAAATTTTGGTGAACATTTTTTCTGTTTGCATGTGATCTCATATATCCGGTAATGGATAAGTAATAAAAGAAAAAGAATTTCAACTTAAAATATGTTAAATTTTTTTAAACGCTAAGACTAAAAGAAAAATTTTTTCACCAATAAACTATTTACTTTTAACAAATGATTATTTATTTATTTAGCGCTTACTATCAAAACTGTTTTCCATATTTAACTGTATTTTTCAACGGGTTTCCTATTACGAAATACTGTCAGGTTTTGTAATCAAAAATAACATGAAGCGGGTCTCACTTAAATTGTTATTTTAATGCAATGACTTTAAGGCCTCGTCAGAAACAACTTCGTAGCGTTGCGTGACGTTTCAAACTTTGACAGAAAAGCGTAAAGCAAAATGTGTATGACACAATCAAAACTTTGACAGCACTCCACGCATTGTTTGGTTACCTTTAAAAGTGGTTGTTAAATTACACATTTAATTATTTGTTATACAAATAAAAGTTAAACATTTTATGAGAAGCAGTGCGGCCAGGTCTAAATTTTTACAGCTAAATCTGGCATTAGACAAATCCAAAAAATGCTAAAAATGATTTAAAAAAAATGCTAAACTAATGCTAAGATTTTTTAAAGATTATTGTTAAAAATTTATTATCAGAATAAATTTTATTCGAAACTAACAGCCGGTTCATCGACTTCGAACATCAACGTTCGCATAGAAAATTATATTTAAAACAAGAACAAATTTCTTAAAATAAACAGGCAGTAAGTAAATACATTTCAGTGACTAGTTTTGTAACGAAATTTAAATAAATTGTTATATTTAAGCAAGAAGCTAGATTTTGGTAAAGTGGCTAGAAAGCATACATATAAATATGTAGCACAGGTAGTTGAGACTAAATTTTAAATTTAGGTGGCCTGCAAACCTCTGACATATGCGAAATTTAAACGATTTATTTATATGATATACAAAATTTTTTAGATTATTTTTGTTTTTATAGTTAAAGAAAAGTTGAATCTTTAAAAAAATTGTTTTTTCAGCAGTTTAGAGCAAACAATTTTTTTAAACATTTTAAAAATTTCCTTGTACTTTTATATCGTAAAATATTTACAATCGACTTGATAAGGGTACTTCCAACATTCCCAAAATATTCTATTTTGTTTTTTACAAGACAGGTTTCTCAACATAAGATTTCTCCATTTTAATACGAAATTTCATTTTGTATTCAACTATTAGCAAAATCAATAAAACTTTTCGCCCAAATTTTTAAAATAAATAATGTTAAAAAGCTAAAAACATTTTCCAAAAATGATTAATAAAATGCCAAGTGCTAAATGAAAATTTTGGAGCTATATATAAATTTTTAATGCTAAATTTAGCTGCAAAAATGCCAAAATGGCCACACTGATGAGAAGATTTACTGGAATTGAATTTTGCAAAAAAAAAAAAAAATTTACTAGCTGATTGGGAGTTACCTAACTTTTCGCTTCGCTCTGCGTTAAAGTACTTTATGTGACATGTTTCGTAAATGTTTGTATATATCATCTTAGATGTCAAAGCGAATCTGTAACGAAACGCGAAGCAAAAGTTTTATCTGCCATGACCTTAAAAGTCAGCTAATTGTCAGTTGTTTGGTTTTTATACAAACAAATTTTTTTCCTAAGTTAATTTTTGGAAGTATAAAATTTTTAATTAATAAGATTTCTCTATAACTTGCAAAATTTCCAATTTTTTTTTCTTTTTTTTTTTGATAAGTACACTGAAATTTATTGTTGAGGGAAAGCTGGTTTCTATGCGCATTTCACTGGTTGCTTAGGCCAGATCATCAAGAAACATTTTTCCAAAGACTTTAAAAAGGCTAAAAATATTATACAAATAAAACTGTAAAGCGAATAAGAATTGTAAACACTTAAGTTTTACTTTTAACAATATCAAAGCTTAAACGAATCAACAACAACAAACAGTGAGTTTATCTCTTCTTAAATTCTAATATTTCTTTGATGTATCCTTTATCATATTAGAATAAAGGAAAACCCCGATTTCTAAAGTGCGTAATTTGAATTTTGGCAAAAAAAATATTAACCAAATTACCAACAGCGGATGGTGATGGGTATATAAGATTCGGCATAGCCGAATACAGCACTATTTTCATCCTGATTAAGAAAATTTGTAAGGGCTAGTCCATGTTTTTATTGTTTCACAGTGCAATAACTATTTTAACGAGATACATATGTACTTATATATTAGAGAAAGATATACGGATATACGGCCTATTCCGAGGCTTAGTACAATCATTGATTGATTCTCACTCTTTTTAATAGAACTCGTACATAGTCCGATATGAACTTATGCAGCAAATGTAATTAAATTTTCTTTAAATTGCCGTCATATGTACAGCCAGCAGGCGGCTTGTAGTGGCTTAGAAATATATTTATTGGATCTTAAATCTCTTGAAAAATACGAATTATTAATGGAATTCAGTGAATTTATTATAAAATTCATTGTTTATTGGGTATAATGAATTTGTAAAGTAATTTTTATTATTATTGTATTATTTGTGATTAATGATCTTTTTTTTATAACGAATTTATATTTAAAACAAAAACAAAATACAGTGGGAATTGTCATTTGTGGTACCAACCTCTCAATAGAGAAGATAACTAAAATAAGAATAAAAAGAAAATAAAAGTATTTGACAATTAAAAAATATATATATATATGTACATATGTATATATATGTATATATATATAAACTTTTATTTTCATTGTAATTGATTATAGTGTGTGTGAGTATTAGAGAGATTTTTAAAATTATGCTGGTTCTTTCAGCTAAATCGCCGGTTGAATGTTATTCCGGTCCGGCAATAGAGGGGAGACACAACTCAATTTTATTTTACTCTTTAGTGTGTAATGGTGTGTGAATGAGTAAGGTGTGTATGAGTGTGTGTTAGGTTTTGATCGTGTTTTGTTATTGGTATTAAAATAAATACCGAGACAGCAGCAACAGTGATTGTTATTGCGTTAGTAGGTAATTCGTTTTAACCAACAAAACAATATGTAACATAAACGACAACAAAAAAACATGAAAACTGCTTTCACAGTACAACTAGGAGTGTAAATTAAATGCCTTCAATTTAATTGTCGAATATTACAACGAAGATAAAAGTGATAACAATAGAACAAATTTTCAAACTTAAAAGAAAACAGAATTACGACGACAAACGGTATCATCGAAACTTATGATTTCTTTCGACAAACTTGTTATTGCCATTTTATTAAAAATTTCTTTGATTAATGTGTGCATTTGTTTAAAAAAAATCGGTAGGGTTTCCAATATCCCGTATTGAATGAATGTTTATTTTTTGGTACAAGCATCTTAGTTGTCAATGCACAACATCTGACAAAATGTGGGGGGCATTGGAGCAGTGGACATGGCACCTCCTATACAAAGACATTATAGATTTCTTTGTCTTTCTGGAGAACGGAATTCACCACTAAACATTAATCCGACAAAATCTGGGTGGGATTGAAAAAGTGGACGCGGCATAAAATAGATTTAATTATATCATTGTTGGGGGTAGTGCACTAAATATTGACTTAAATCAGCATTGCATTTATGCAGTGATAATAAAACTGCAAAAAATGAGTTTGCACTATATTTTACCAGCTTTATTGATGATTGGTATGGCCATATCTGGAGAACAGAAAGTGCAAAAGTTTTCAAATTAGCTGAAAGCATTTTGGCTAGCAATACTCAACAGCCAACAAAGTCTGGGCGGAAAGGGAGAAGTTTTTACGATGCAAAATAAATGTATTGATATCTAAAACACGGCAAGAGAAAAATTGTCCAAATTCGGAGGAATTAAAATTTTTTACCGAACAGTGACCCTTATTGAGAGTTATAATTATTTGAAATAAGGAATTTTATGGAACAACATTTTAGATTCTCTACATTTATTTTTAAATTTTATGCTAGAATTTTGTAAATTTTTCTTTGTAAATAAAAAAACATGCCCTGGCTACAATTAGTTAGCCATTTTTAATGAAAAAAATTGTACTTCATAGTTAAGGATCTAGACTTTTTGAACAGGAATGATTGTATTTAAACTAGAAGTTAAATGTACATATTGACATTGCACAGATTAAGCTGGCTCAAGAATTAAAGCTCACTAACCTCTGCTTGCGTCGTGCGTTTGCTGGAGGCACATTTTTGGGTTAATGGAGGCGTCAACAAGAAACATTTGCCAAATATGGAGTAAAAGTAATTCAAGACATTTAAATCAGACACCATTGCACTGTTTAGTGTTGGTTATAAATCATTTTGATTTATCGTCGATATTTCTTTGGAAAGTACAAAGTACGACCTGCAATAATATTGGACTACTTGAACCATTTAAAATACTACTGGACTACTTACAACATGGTCCGATGTTATGCAATCATGGACCATGTCATTGTTTACTAAGGAGTTTGTAGTTAAACGACATGTCTTCGTTTTTAAACGACTTGAAACTTAATCATCTGGAGCATACCATGGAGTAGTTGTAAAGTATGTATGAACATGGAAAAGTTTTAAGACTACTCTGTTGTAAGTAAAGCTGGGTTATATGGTCCAGCCCTAGGACATCGTAATGTAAGACCATGTTTTTCAATACATTTGGGTTACCTTTGTGTTTTATTTTACATGCGTGCATGGACTAGTCGTATTATTTGAAGCGTACAGCTCCCACATATACACACATACATAATCGGAGTACGATTAATACTTTTTTAGGCCATGAGGTAACCCTTAACAGGATGATGCAACATGCCCAATGAAACCAATAAACTTATTTAACGAAGGGAACTTGTTGCTTGGCCTTCAAGATCGAGCGACTTAATGCCTCTTAAGGGGTACGTTATGGGTATGACTAATGCTGACAATTCAATCCACTTAAGCAATTTGAGGTTAACATGACATGTACCATTAACAAAACAATACCAAAAATTCTTCAAAAATTTTCCTGAGTGGATACGATTCGTAGCAGCAACTCGATTGTTGCTATATTTTAAATAAAAGTTCAATTGATTTTATTAAAACATCTTTTATTACTTCATTGATGAAGTTCAATGAATAGGGAACAATTTCGTATAATACATCAGCATAGTACACAGATTTTCAATTACGTTGTTGGGCTACGGCCAAGATATTCTTTAGCTTTTCAAATTTTTATGTGAAGAAAGTTATTGAACTTTACATTCCCTTTTAAGGCCATTTTATAACACATACCCTCCTGTTGGGGAACCATATTGTGAGGTACTAGAGTTTGTGAAGATTTCTGTACAGCAACACAAGATAAAGGTTTCTTTTTGTTTTTCGAATAATTGTGTGATTGATTTTTTTTTTAATTTTACGTATACTTAAGATAAAATACTTTGTAGACTTATGGGGTCGTCCCAGGCCCTCATACATTCATGTTCAACATTTAAGTCCTAAACTGAAAGAAATTTATTTCCGTTCTTCTAAGTCCACAATTGCCGTTTTTCGCATCAATTTCAGCAAGTGTGTTTTTTTTTTTGTAATGAAAACTGATTATGAGTGATGACAGAAATACTCACACACCACAAATCATTTTGATTTATAAATGAGTAAAAAACACAGTTTAAAATACACAGATATAAAACCAGAACAAAAACAACAAGAAACACTCATCTGAAATTACGAAGTTTTCAACTTGATTATTGCAGACGCAAGAGCGAACGGATAGAGCGAGCGCACGTTTATTTATTAGGCGCGAAGTTACATATAGTGGTTAAACGCCCGCTTATAATTTTATATGGCTTTTATTTTTTAATTTTACGTCGTAGTATAAAATTAAACGGGCTTCATATGGACTCTCCAATAAGTTCCTAAAGCATTCGTTGATAAACAACCGACAGAGTCAGAACCGCAAACAAACGTCGACAACTGCAAACCATTTTAAACCAACAAAATCGGATCGAAGTTTAAACATTTTTTTATTAAGATCGTCTGTCTTTACGCTGTGTGTGTGTTTTTATTTAGCGTGAATGTCCACTGTACGTACATATTACGTATGCGTATTTGGTTTTGGTGGTCAAACTAAATCAGTTGCTTATCGTTTTAAAAACATATAAAAAAATAAATTTAAAAAAAACCAAAACAAATTCTAAATGAAAAAATGTCTATCGATCAGTTTTGATTAAATATTTACATAACGAAAACACTACATTTCTATTAATTAAAAATATATGAGAATAACATAAAAGTTTTGCAAATTAAGCAAAAAAAAAAAAAAAAGTTTCAATTTCCTTAAGTCTGGTAGTCTGGCCGCATTTTTATTTAGTTTTGGCAAGCGTTTTTTATTGCTTTCGGTGCTCCACTGTTGTTTGTCTGTGTAGTCGTTTGAGTGCGTGTGTGCTTAGAATAAATTATGGAAATTTTAAGTTGGCGATTTTTTGCTTTATGTTTATTTTATTTTGTTTTAACTCGAATTTTGCGCAAATTTTACGATAATTATATTAGTGATACTAACACAAACATCCCTGAATAGTTTACACAATTACAGTAATAGAAATTTTTTTTAAATTTAACTTACAAAAAAAATTAAAAGTTAAATAAAGATAAAATTTTTCATTGTACAAAAAATACAAACAAACAGATAAAAGCAAATAAATCATTTAGTAGTGAAATCTAATAAAAAACAACAACAGAAAAAATTCTAACTCTTTTGCTCTTTCTCTCTCTCTCTAAAATTTTCTGCCTTATTGCAAAGGTAAACAAACAAACAAACGATCAAACAAATATTCCATCAAACAAACTCAACAATAATAAACAAAACCAACTTTTGTGAATGATGACAAAACAAGAAACTTATAAATAAAGAAATAAAAAAATATAAAAGCAACAAGTGTTTTAGTTTGATTCAGAAATTTGATTACTCATCAGATTTTATATAATTTACAGTCCATCCAATCAACCAACGAAAATAAAGTCATACACTCTCGATTTGTTTTGTCTAAATGATGTTGCAAACAGTGTTGAATGCTGAATCACCGTTTTATACAAGTTGAAATTAAAAATTACCTGGAATTCCTACTAACACATACTACAACAACAAAACAGTTACTACTACCACATCAACAGCTCTCGTAGTTAGTAACCAATGAAAAGAGCAAATAAACAAACAACAAAAACAATTAAAAAACCTTCTGTCAACTCAGCATCTTTAAAATTTATACATGTAAGTATTTAACAGTTAAGACAGACAGCTTCAGGCCCAAAAACCTATTCATTCAACCAGTCAGCCAAGAAGTTATTTTGGTAAAGGGTTGCCACTGCCATCTTGGCTATAAATATTAATAAAAAACCAGTTTTATCTGGATTGCTACTGATGAATTCAATCGTTAATCAAAATAAATGATTTTAAAAACTCTTGACATTTAGGTAATTTAAGCTATTTTGACCATTTGCATCTAAATAAATAATCATGGCAGAGTCATTATTATGGGTATTTGTAACATTCACCCAACAGTTTTCAATACTTTCAATTAACGGCTCTGGGGGACCGTAAGAGATTTTTACGGAAAAAGCGAAAGTAACTTTAAAAATATTCTTGTTAAAACCAGTGCTCAAAAAAACTAGACTACAAGTAGCAGTAGCAATGAAAATATACAAAATAGTGTACTTTAAAAAAAAGAAGAACTTTGAACTATAGGAATGCGAAAAGACAGTCATGGAGGAAATTCTGCAGCGATGTGGGAAGATTCTCGGAGACGAGTCGGCTACGTAAAAGTTTATTCTTTAAACCAGCTTTTCCATCGTATGTACGGAAGACAGATGAATCTTGGGCCATGATGTGGAATGGGCTGTTAAAAGTTTTCATTCCTTTAAATCTCCAGGCCCGGATGGCATTATCCTAGCGGACTTTCAAAATAACCTAGAGATATTGTTGCCACGGCACTTGACGATATTAAAGGCCTGCCTTCGTCTATTACATGCTCCGTCAATAAAGACGGCATACAAGATTGTCTTCATCCTCACACTAAGGGTAATGACTTCAGACCAATTAGCCTATCCTTCTTTCTACTGAATACACTGGAGAGGATTAAAGATATTCATATACGATCATCACTGGAACATGGTTGCTTGTCGGGGGCGCAACACGCCTATACGAAGGAAAGGTCTTCTGAAACTGCACTTCACTCATTAGTGGGCCACAAAGAAAGCTATTGACTGGATATTGAGGGAGCTTTCAATAACGTTTTACTTGTGGAGATCGACCAAGCGATCATTCAATTAGTCAGCAGTATCCTGCACTACAGGCGTAACGAATCTAACTTTGGCGCCTCGAACATTTCCAAAGTCGCGACAAGGAGGGTTATTGCCACCATTACTTTAAAATCTGAATAACAATGCCCTGCTCAAAGCCATGGAAAGGATGTGCTGCAGGACTATTGCATGTGCGGACGACGTGGCAGTTGTGGACATGGGTAATGATTTTAGGCTACTGTCGGAACTTTTGGATTCCGTACTGGAAGTCCTTCTAAAATGATGCCAGAACTGTAGACTAGATGTCAATGCTGCCGTAACGGAACTGGTTCTTTTCACAAGGAGGTATAAAATTCCTAAATTTTCTACGCCGAGAATAAACAGGGTATCATTGAAACTATCCGATAATGCCAAATACCTTGGACTAATATTGGATAACAAACTGAACTGGACTACTAAAGCGGCAACTGAACTATAATGCTTTAAAAGGGCAATTGGCTTAAACTGGGGAATAAGCCCGAGAAATGTGCACTGGTTATACGAACTGTCACCAAACCCAATATATTCTACGGCGCAGCTCAAGGCGCTCAAGGGAAGGACCCATGAATCCAGGTTTGAACGTATAATGAGAATGGTGGCAATAACGATAAAAGATGCCATTAGAACCATCGGTAAGTCTTAGTGCATGGTGTTGGGTCTGCCATTTATTCTGAGCAGTTAAACTGGATCATTCCTCTTTGGCTGCCGGATCACTGCAGTGTCATTCCGGTCGAGATAATGGCCATCTACACAGCCTGGCAGGGATATTCACATTAAAATCGATAGTAAAACGGCCATAAGATCCATGGAGAGTAATAAACCAGTTTACAAATCAAATCTATAAGGACCACGAAAATTTCGTTTGCTTCACTGGCTTCTTTAACTTTTTTTCCTTAACAATTAATTTGATTTAAAAAATTGCAACCCTGTTTTTGAAGCCAGTTTTTTGCCTCTCCTGAAAATTTTCGAATTTTGAGTTGTGCCTGTTTGTGATTTAGGGTTCGAGATGTATATTATTAAAACATTTACTTAAATTTTAAATAACTTACAGTTACGCTGCCAAAAACTCAACTACTTTTCATACATCATCATTTTTGCAAGTTCAAATTCTTATTTTTCTGAAGACATCGGTGCTAATAGGTAAATGTTTCGGGTATGTTAACATCTTCAAAGGTTTGTAGTTACTAAAAATACGAAAACGTGTGATATGTCTATGGAGAACGATTATTCGGCTTTTTTCAATAACCGGTTTTCGAATATTCCGAATAGTTGGTATTTTTAAAAACCCCGGTTTTCGGTTAAGCATTTAAAAATCAACCGGGTTTTTTTAATAAAAACAAACAAATTAAATTAGGTTTTGAAAAAAAGTTAATTATAATAAAAAGAAAACAATTCACAAGGGTAAGGAACCAACAAAATACAAAACTATGACTTAGAATTTTTAAGAAATTATAGAAATTAAATAAATTTATCATTTGAGATATTCTCGTAATTTTATTGTAATAAGTTTTAGTTTTAACTAGGGATGTAACAAATACCGAAACCGATATGTCGGCGATACTTCAGGTTTGCCGATATATCGGTATCGGCGATATTTTAATGTCGGCATGCCGATACTTTTATTAGAGTTTTTTTGAAAAAACAATTTAATTTTCAAGGCTTATTTTTTGCATAACAACTTAATGAAATAACACATTTAAAAGCAGAACATAAAATCAAAACAGAATAATAATTTGTTTCTTTTAATTCTTTAGCGGAGGTCCACTTCACGCGTTCTATGCGTTTGATACGTTCTTGACCTTTTTTTAAGACGCATGCAAATACGCAAATTAGTCCCACTTAATGCGTTTTATACGTATATGCGTTATACGCGTTTGCTGTGTAACTTGTCAAATAAATTTTACACTGACTACTTTTTTGGCAGATGATTTAAGGCATTAACAAATTGAACGCTTTAGCCGTTTAGCTTTGCACCGTAGTAGTGAAATGTTTTCTCACTGCTAAATCTTTTATGTAGTTGTAGTACAAAAAACGTACAAATTTTGCACATTTTTAGATTTTTTGCTTATTTTTAATGAGATGTTTGTAAGAATAAAAATAATTTTGCTGAAAACTTTGGGTTAATTCGAAGAGGCTACAAAATCCATAAGCAAGACCACTGCTCCATTGTCTGACGTTATTCCGCTAGTTACCAGTCTTCTAACATTATCAGGGGTGTTCTGGAAATCGAAATCGCAAAATGCAAGAACTATGAAGTTCTTTTTAATACACTCTTAATCCAATTTTTTATAATTTTCTTATAGAATTCTGTTTAATAGAGAAAAATATGTATTTGCATTTCTTTTACTACAAAAATCTTATTAGAAAAACGACTTTTAAATTCTTGCGTTTTGCGTTTTCGCTTTCCAGAACAACCCTGTATTAGAAAATATAATAAATGAATAAACTGAGAAAGAGAATAGTTCAGAGGCCCAAAAATAGGCGACTTACTTAGCATTAGTTCTGAGCGAAAGATTTGAGAGTTAAGAGAATAATAAAATCTACTGTTTATCTAAAATTCTATGAATATTTAAGAGACAATCGGCTTCAATCGTATCGAAAAACGTCTTACTGAGCTTCTATGACTATGCATTCTGAAATTGTGGAAGACATGGTCCTCCTTATGCTTAGTGAAAGTTCTGATAAGTCTAAAAATGGCATTTGGAACGTTTGCGAACAAATTATAAGAAAATCCGAGGGGAATGAGTCTCTGTCCATTCTCAGTTGTGGTTCTGCTGAAGAAGAAGTCGATATATACCTTAGAGCTCGTAATATTTCTAGAGACGCAGATCCGCTTGGTGCAGAAATACTTAAGTTTTCAAAGGAGTTCTGTCGTATCTGAGAGACTATTTTCCACTGCAGGTCTGGTTCGAATGGATTTGCGGCACCTGCAAAAGTTAAGAAAAACTTGTATTTTTAACAAAAATCTTATTAATTTAAATTTTAAATATTTTATTTATAATCTCTAACACTATTCTTTTCTACGAAAACATTATTTATTTTCTGTTAATATTACTATAAAATCAAATTCGTTAAATTTTAGATCATATTGATATTAATTTTAAATATTAATAATCTCTTACACTATAATTTTGTATAATAAAAAATTATTCTAGTTGAGTTCTGTCAATTTTAACTTGAATTAATATCTAATATTCGTATCGGTATCGCCGATATTTCTTTTTCGGTTTCGATATCGAATCGGCAAAAAGGAGTATCGTTACTTCCGTAATTAAAACCATATTTTTCAAAAGTTACAGACAAAACCCCTAAGCCACTATTATCGGACTTGTCTGGAAATCAAAATCGAGTGAAATTGAGACGATTGAGATTTTTAATAAAATGTTTTTTTTAATTCTTCAAATTCGATTTCCAGAACATGGCTGTATATAATTATTTCAAATGATTTTGTTTCAACATCATAGAAACGTAAAGCAAATTGAAAATATTTTTTATATTTCCATTTGTCGACCAGAATTAAAAACCTGTTTTTTTATTTTTCATATTTGGCCAATTTGTTATTTAATTGATTTGTTCTTTATTTAAGCTAATAGGTCCTAAGGTTAATTAATGTAAATAAAAAGCAATTTTTTATTACAGTTTACCCGACGTTTCGTCGATTTTTTGTCGACTTTTTCAAGGGAGCGTCTATTTAAAATTTTAAAAAATATATAAATTAACATAAATACAAATAAATTACATTAAAAAAGTTAAACTTACAATATTAGCTTTTCACATTAAATTAAATTTCTCCTTTTACATGTAACATTAAACATATAAACATAAAACATAAATTTAAAGTTAAACACATATCAAAACAAGTAACACTGTAACGATTTAGTAATTGCAACCCTATAATTTGCGCTAATATTGTTAGTGTCTTCTTTGACATTCATCGTTTTCTTTATGTTTTCTTGTATCCTTAGACTTTCAATTGTAAATCTCTTCTTATCCCCCCTTACTTTATCTAGTATTCGCACCCCCTAAAAATCAATTTTATGTTGTGTATTTAAAATGTGTGTTGATAATGCTGTCGTTTCTTTTTTTCTTTGTATATCCATCATATTTTCTCCCATTCTGGTTTCAAGGGATCGTTTTGTTGTTCCAATGTTTATGAATTCGCAACTTTGTTCGTTATTCCCTTTACATTGTAATTCGTACACAATGTTGTTTTGTTGTTGTTTGTCTATTGGAGCTTTTATTGCAGAGAATATGGTGCTTAGTGTTTTATTGGGTTTATAAGCAAAACTTATATTATTTGTTTCTATTGACGTTCGTATGTTTTTATTATCAGTGAGGCCAGGGATGTATTTTTTTTTTATTCTGCCGGAATGTTGTAGTTTTTAACATGAAGATATGCGAGAACTACTTAAGATTTTTTAGTTCCTTAACATGCATTCCGTCCTCGGCCACAGAACGGGTTAATACTTCACCCAATGATTTATTTTTGGTAGCGTGCGGAACGGAGTCCAGTTTTATTTGGCACACATTTATGTCACATTTATACTCTCCAGAGAGTATATTTTTAATGTTTAGAATACTCTCAAACAAATTACTATTGAAAAGTTTTATAAAAATTTTTTTTAACAGGAACTTACGTTTTTTTATGCGATTTGCATTTACACAGTTCGTTGTAATTTTTTGACTCATGTGATATTAAGTTTGAGATTGCCCAATATTTCAATTAGAAAAATACTTAAAGCGCGTATATTTACAACAAAAGTAAGGAAAGCGTATATAAATTACACATTATTGAAATAACCGGCTTATTCTACCAAAATAACCGGTTTATTCGATATTCGAAAAATGGACATTTTAAACAGAAAAACCCGGCTAACACCGGTGAATAACAACCGTTTGATCTCCCTAGATATGTTGTTGAAAGTTGTTAAAAAGAAAACAAAAGACTTGTCAAAATTTATAACGATGATTTAAAGAAAATACTTTATAAATTTTAGTTCTTGTGTTTTCTTCGTTTTGTATAAAAACATAAAACAAAAATGGTGTGTACGTCGCGACGTGTGGATGAAATGTTCTTTCGCTCTATCGAAAAATATAAAATAATTATACAACTGATGTGTAAAAATTGAGAACATTTAAGGCAGATTTAGTTTGTCGTTCTTTTTGGTATGAATCAGCTGTAAAAGTGTGTGGTTTTTTTCCTTTTTTGTTTCGTTGCTGTTGCTGAGAAATCTGTTGAAAATAGAATTCAGCGTTCAGCGAGAGCCAAAAGTGCGTATGTCTTACAGTAAACTCTCGGTTATGCGAACTTCCAATATAACTATCCAGTAATGTGAACACATATTTTTTTATATTAGCTGCGTTCGAGAACACAAAAGTTTTTACTATTTTTTACTGAACTTTACTGCATTTTACTAAATTGCGTTCGCGTACACAAACTACAGTAAATGAGAACACAAATTGAGAGCGTAAAGTGACAGTTCTTGACTGAGTACTTACAAATTTTTACTGCAGAAATTTTTGCAGTAAAATTTAGTAAATCAAAAAAACATATGTTACAAAAGGTAAACAAGCAAAAGAAACAAACAAAAACGATACAAATTGTGAAGAAATTGTTTTAAAAAAAGAAAGTTTAAATAAAAATTAAACAATAACAAAAAGTTAATAAATATTAGTTAATTAAACTTCTTTGTGGTGCATTTATATGGCTAAATTCCAACTTTTAAACTTTTGTTGTTGTTGTTTTACTTTTTAGAGTTGTTAAAAGTATTTGTATTTGGGTACTTAGTACTTCACTTATTTCTTAAGTAATCAATAGCGAAAAATGTATTCATGTATTTTCGAACAAATTTAGCCGGACAGAAAACAGTAAAATCAAATAAAATAAAAAAATAAATAAAAATGTGAAAGAGAAATGAAATAAATTGTTTTTATTTTCTTAAAATTTCGTGTTATAAAAAGTATTTAATCGGGTACCGATAAGAAAACGAGTTAAGTAGTCAAAAGTGTAAACTTTTTTCAACACTTTAATTATTTGCCATCAGCTGTTGCCTTTATTTTACGAAATTTTACAAATTTTGCGTTCGCGTACTTTTTTGGACAACAGCTTTTTGAGAGAGCAAAATTTTAAGTTTACTCATTTACTGCATTTTACTGTAAAAGTACTCAAACGCACCTATTATTACTCTAAATAGTGAACAAAAATGTGGGCGATTTTTGGTTATTTTCGATTATCGTTACACATGGAAATCACTTGAACTTAATATTTTTTTGTACATACCTGTATATTAGCAAAGATGGCTAAGAATAACCGAAAAATCCACTTTTGGAAAAAGAAGCTAATGTTACAGCAGCTATATAGCAAAAAAAAAATCGTTTTTATATGCACTGTCATACAAGCTTAGTGAAGAATACTAAAAAAAAGCCATAGCGTAAGCCCTTTACAAAAGTACAATTTTATATTCTATTTTAAATTTGTGAATAAAGCGATTGCAAAAAGCGCCTGATTAAAGCTTTAATGAAGCATTTTAGCAAATGCTTTCATACATTAATGAATATGTTAATATAGTAAGGCCTTAAAAAGCACTTGAGAAAGGTGCTTTGTTTGCATGTTTTATTAGTTCAAACGAAGCGCTTATTGTTAGCAGAAAGTAGTGTTCCAAACCGGGAACACCCCATACAAAAATCAGGCATCCCATCAGCAGGTTTGAAGCGAATTTAGGTATGAATTCATACATAAAACCTGCTTCTTTTGGAGCACATTCTTTACTGCATTTTTTAAATTTATTAGGCGAACTGAAAATTAAATTTCATATAAAAATGGTTAATTCTTATCTTAAGAAACATTTTACCTTGTGCCATTTGATATTACAATATAAACGTACAAAGAAATTTTACTTTGTATTTAGATAAAAAATACTATCGCTCTTATGAAAAAATAATTATTTTAAAACTTAAATTTTTCTTAAACTAAACAAATAAAAACATTAAATGAATTTTGTGCAGCATTGAAATAAAATCGTTTCAATTTTGAATGTATTAGAGGTTTGCGGGAATATAAATTTAATCTGAACTACATACCTGTGCTACATATTTATATTTGTCTGATGTTTTACCAAAATCTACCCACTTGTTGTAAATATAACCATTTATTAAAATTACTTTAAGAAATAAGTCACTAAAATGTATCTAGTTTCGAATTAAAGTTCATATTGGTAATAAATTTTTAACAAAAATCTTTAAAAATTTTAGCATTATTCAAAATCAGTTTTAGCATTTTTTGTTCGTGTGTAATGCCATATTTAGCTGTAAAAATTTTTAAGCTCTGGACACACTGCTTTCTAGACTTTTTAAGCATTAAACACAGTATGGCGCTGCAATTTTTTACAATCGAAAATGTGAACAAATTCGATAATGTGAACTACCTTGATTTTTATTAAAGCTTTTCTAGCTTTTTATTTATTTTAATAAAAGTCTTGTATTTTGGTCAATTAAAAAACAATGGCCGATGAAAAGCTTTTTTCTTTATCCTTTACTTTTAAAAACAGCTGATTCCTTCAATAGGAAAAGTATTTTCAAAATATTTGCTACAGAAAAGAACGACACAGAACGGCAACCATAAGTAAAAACTAATAAGGAATGATCATGTGAAAGTCATTTGCATCGCAGCGCTACGTTTACGTTAGAGTACCTATATAAGCAGCTATGCAGTTCAGCTTCAGTATAGGTTTGCGTTAGATTAATAAGATCCCTAAATATGTTATACATTGCTTACTAATTTCTAAATTTCTACCGAAATATTAAATCAATTTGACCTGGTGCACAGATATTTGTATTTATGCTTATTTCTATGCATATCGGGCCTTTGCTGTAATAGAGTCATAACTCAAATTAAAATTGAATTCTTCTCTCTAGAGTTAAGTACCTATATAAGATATTTGTATGAAATTTTCACTCAGTATGAAGAAACGATACGCCGATTAACTCCACATTAATAGATAGGAGGTCATATGTTCCACTGGAAATTAAAGAACTAAATACATTAGCTCAAAAATTAGGTTTTTTGAGTTATGGCTCTATTGCAGCAATGACGCGATTATAAAAAAAATCCCCAAATATGGTATCAGTATAATAATTCATAATATTTATTTATATAATTTTTTTATTAAAGTTACTTAAATAAATTCCCTTATTCAGCGTTTTTTCTACTTTACCAATTGGAATTGTCTTAATTTTTAAATAACAATTTCCTCAATTTAGCCCGTGAGAATTTTTTATTTCCCCAACATCATTTATCACTATAGACAATTGGCATCATTATTAGTCATTGTTACTCATCTTTTTCAAAGAGAGTTTTTTTTATTTATTCATTTTTAATACCTTTTATCGCACACATTTGTAAATACATATTTATATACAGATGTATCTATAAGTTTACAATACTAATGAACTGATTACAACAATACATCTCATATGTACGAATCTTATGGAGTGCGTATTTATTGTTGTTTTAGATAAACGAGTTTTTTTCGTTTTCTTTATTCCATTCACACATTAAATAGATGTTCGACAAGTGCAAGTTCTACTGATAAGAATCGTCTAAATGTATGTACAAATTTGTATACAGAGCTGTTGAAAAATATGGCACATATTTATTTATGAATAAAGAAATTTATTTGTAGTTTCACAATAAAATACTTTTTAAAATTAAAATAACTTCAATAGCAACCTTGCAAGCAGTAAAAGGCAATTCGTATGGCCAATTTCACCAATTTATTTAAATATCAATTTTGTTTTAATATTCGAAAAATTGTAATTAAATATGAATTGATATTTAAATATAATTGGAGTAATTGGCCATTATTGATAATAAATTGTCAATATCACAAATAATATTTTAGAAGATAAATATTTGATATAAAAAATATTTTTAACTAACTTGTTAATAAAAGCTCCCAATTCGAAAAAAATGTTCAGAATGTCGACACTTGGCTCATTTTTAAAGATACCCCCAGCAACTTACAATGCTACTTACGGAAAGAAAATTTTTCCCCGCCCACTTTTACGCCCACTTTTTTCGATTTACCTAAAATCAGAAAACGGCTCCATCGAGTTGACTAATTTTTCTTTCAAATGTTCGTATTAATCAACTTTAAGTTTTCATCGAAAGAAAAATTTACCACGCCTACTTTTACGCCCACTTTTTCTATTAAGCGCATAGCTGGAGAACGGCTTGACCGATTTGGACGATTTTTTCTTTAAAATGATCGCCATGGTCTAACTTAGGTTTTGCGGAAAGAAAATGTTACCCCGCCCACTTTTACGCTCACTTTTTTCGTAAGATTCACAGCATATATATACATACATACAACCATATGTATTTTCAAATCAAATGTAAATCAAACATATGTATATGAACAACATTTTAATTTATAATATAATAATGATGAAACAGAACTGGGGATGAACGATGTTTTACATGCAGTTTGACATGAAATTTTGCCAGAGAATGCGGTTTCATGGATTTTTATTTAAGGACCGTAAATTTCGGGGCCAGCAACGCGGACCGGGTCAGCTAGTATTATATAATTTTAAGAATAATTACGATGTGAAATACATGGAAAATCCAAAAATCAATCAAATGTATGTAAATATATACATAAATATGTTCCAAAATTACCAACACAATATATTTTCGTTATTAGAATACTAGTAGTGATATCAATATAATGTTAACGATGTTATTTTGAAGAACATAATCAGGCCTGTCACAGAAATTGTTCGGGATTGTTTTGAATCCGTATTTTCATTTCGATCAATTTTCGTAATTCCGACAAATTTTAATTTTGTTATTTTTAAGTTAAATGTGGCAATATTGTCCAAACCAAAACAAAAACTTTTTTCGATCGAAAAATTAAAAGTGATTTCATTCCGAGAAAATTTAGCTTTCTCTTTGCGTGGCTTGCAGTTGCTCGTTTATTGCCATATTAACGTAATTTTTGTTGTTTATTACTGCATCGAGATATTTAAAAGTATCAACTTTTCAAAGGAATTGTTGAGGACTAATACTGAAGGCTGTTGCGAAGCTGTGTTTGTTTAGATTACTCGACATATAAATATACTTGGTTTAGTCCCCGTTAATAAGCAAGCCTAGCTTCTTCGTTTAACTCCCCAATAATGGGAGGTCTTTCCTTAAATTTTGCATACTCTGTGATATAAGTGTAATATCAGCAGCATATGCACATAAATATTATTGTGGAACTCGAGAGTATGTGTCCATTTCTATCTATTGATGCTTTTGCGTGGTTAAGTACTATATTAGAAATAGTTGTTGAATGCGCATCACCTTGCCTCACTTCTGAAGTTGTGTCAAAATAATTAAAGAGGTGGTTTTGAAATGCTGCTTTGCATGTATATTTACGAAATGTACGAATAACTATTTAATTATTTTTCCCGGTATTCCCATCGCTGACATGATTGACTCCAGTCAATCGAAAGCTTGATTGAAATCAATCATGAGCATTTGCTAATCTTTTTTTATTCAAAGAATTTTTTCATCGTATGATCAGTTGTGGATCTGTTTTGTCTGAAACCGCACTGATAAACTCCAATAATTACCTCGGTCACTTTGTTTAGTCTGTTGTTATACGGGGTCTCCACCTGACATAATATCTGATATAATATGTGAGAGAACGCCGACAGAAGGCACGCACACATTTCTTCAAGTTCATCTTAATCTTCAATAAGGGGAACATGTATCTTATAAGATTTCATAACTTACTGATTTTCATGCAGTAAACTTGTGTCGTTTTTTATTTTTTTTAAGTTTTTTCTTCGTTTTTACTGTAAAATATTGTTTTTTTACCACTTTTCACAAAATTTGCGCTATTTGCAATAAAAAAAATTAAACATTTTATTGATAGCGTCTTATTATTAGGTCTGTCTGGGTACTTTTCCAGTAGCAAATACTCAGTAAATTTTTTTGGGAGAGTAAGACAAATTTTACTCTTTCGGCTGAGAATATCTCAAAAAGTACGCAGACAGTATCCAGTGAAATCTTGCAAGAAAACAGCTGATCGGTGTGTAAACAATTGAAATAACAAACGTGTACCAAGATAGCGTTGAAGATATAGCGTCCAATTTGGGAATTTAAAAACCGGGAAACCAAAATACCCAAATAATGGGTATTTGCAGTATAAACAAAAAGTAAGCGTCGAATTTAGGAATTTAAAATAGGGAAGTACAAATATAGGAACAAATCTAGTTTACCGACGCAGCTCCAAATAAAAAAAAAGTACCCAGGGTGATGGAAAATGGAAAAATAAGAAGAAAAAATTAAATAAATAAGTTGGCGCAAACGCTTAGTTTTCGAGTTATGGACGTTTAAAGTTTTCATATAAATATGCGATTTTCCACTACTTGGAGCTGCGTCGGTAAACTAGATTTAAGCCCAAATATATTTATATTTTTAATAAAAATACAAAAAATATTTACCACAGGCTTTTGCACGGTATAAAAAATATATTTTTTGCACGCATCGCTCATTTTGTCCAGAAAACTATTTATTTTCAGAAAATATACAGTTATACCGTGCAAAAGCCTGTGGTAAATTCCTAAATTCGACGCAAACTTTTTGTTCATATACTGTAAATCCCCATTATTTGGGTATTTTGGTTTCCCGGTTTTTAAATTCCCAAATTCGACGCTATTTCGTCGACGCTATATTGGCACACGTAAACTCTTTCATTCAAACAGTATATAAAAACAGCTGTTCAAACTAGTTGCAAAATTTTTCAACTGTCAAAAAATTATCTTTTTGGCTCTCTCGCTGTAAGAGATTTGGAGTACGCAGACAACATTTTGCAAGATTTTTCGACATTTTGTATAAAATTATGCAAAATGTGTGTACGCAGACAGACCTATTGTTTTATATGTATGTATGTATGTGTATTTTTACAGCTCATCTCATAAGATGGTTGTTATGAGATTTCTCAGATGTATTCCATATTAAGCACATCAGCTTAAATATGAAAGTTTGTAGGTCGTTTCCAGCTTTTTTAAAAAAGCTTAATCACAAGCCGATCTTCACCCGGAGCCATTTGTTCTTGATTTGTGTCATCGTATTAGCCACCTATTCCATTGAAGACGGGTTTTTGTGTGGATAGCGTGGCGTGGATTATATTAAATATTTAATTCCTCTGTCATTTCGAGGATCTGGAATATTTAACAGTCCTTAAAATATTCTTCCCATATATTTTTCGTTCTTCGCTTAGAATTTTAACGTTTGCAAACTTACTCACCCTTGGCTGAAAGCCATGTATCATATCTCTTAACCCCTTATAGAATGCTGTTGAATTTCCAGAGTCTTTCTATACGCACAAAATTATATATTTTACATATAATTTTATCACAATAAAGTCCACATAAGCAGACTTAGGGGATACAAATTTTTGGTATTGAATAAGTCCCAATTAAATGACCTTTCGAAACAAGGACTTCCGCACTATATGGGTAGTACAAGATTAACTGGTAATTTTGGTTTAAAGGCTAGACACAAAAGCATAAAAATGTGCCAAAGCCTTAAAAAAAATTTTGCGATTATTGGTTGTAAAATTAAATAAAAATCCAGGGCTTAGTTATTTAATATTCTAGTTTATGGTTAATTCTTTATTTTTTTCGTTATTTTTTTCCTAAAAAAAGCAGTCGTAGCATTTAATTTTTGAGGAGAATGGTGCAGAAAAATGTACCAAAAAAAGTCATACAAAAAATCCATGAAAAAAATTCTCACGAGTTTTATCCTATGAGTATTTCAAAAAATTATTTCTCTCGGAGAAGGGTCGGTATCGCTGTTTTTTGGTCGGACGCAAGGCTTTTCTCCTCTTGAAAAAATAAAAGCGGATTCACAGAAATTTAGATAGAAGAGAGAAAAATCTACGAAATCCGTTTATTATTTAATCGTCTTACTCCCATAACCTCCCGTTCTTTTGAACAATAACTTTAGTAAAAAAAGAAAAAAATAAGTTAGTGGTTAGCGACGCACGATGTGGGCCAGGAGTTTCTACTGTTTAGTATAGAAAACCTGAATTTTCGTTTATTGATTATATCCAGTTAAAATGTTACTTATGTAGATGCCGGAGTTTTCAAAAAGTATTACTAATTGAACTGTCCTTTAAGTTTCTATTCATAACTAGAATTTTCTCGATAACATATCTGGTTCCATAATATTTTACATTAACAACGTATTGCTTTCATTTTGGCAACTCACAGTTCGTATTTTGACAACCTATCGTTCTTATTTTCAGAAGCACTCGCTATCACAAATGAGGAGCAGCAGAACAAAACGTACGTTTTTGCTCATTTAAAATTTAAGGAAAATTTAAGTTTAATCATTTCGGCTCCTTAAAAAACTGCATGAAAATGGAAATGGTAACAAAGTTTTTAATTATCAATAAGTGCATCAAATAGCCATAAGTCACCACATTAAATGTTAAGGATGTTTGATTTTAAACCACTTTTATGTTGGAAAAAGTACGTTTTGTTAAAAAAAAAAGATATAAAAAAATAAATTGTGCATTTTGTTTTACAAAAAAAGATAAAATGATGTACTTTTGCTATCGACGCCTACAATACAAAAATTTTAAAAACTCAATCTTGAATTCAACTTTATTTATTGATTAAAAGAAATATAGAAAAACAAAAAATGAAACATTTTTAACTTTAGCACATATAAATATTTGACGTCCTGCACGGAACCACTAGTTTTATTAAAAAAATTTTGCTTTTGCAAAACGTTTGGCTAGATCAAACATCATTAAACAGTATCTAAAATACATTATACAATTATCTTCTTACAAATAAAGTTAAGTAAATCAATAGAAATTGTTATTAATTAAGCTGGATCAATTTTCTGGTCACGCTCTTTGTCGTATTTTTTTCGTTAAATATTTGTTAGGTCTGAGTATTAAAATTTTCAAAACATTTGTTTTCAATGCAAAGTGTTTTTAAGCACTTCTAACGCTGCCAACGCGCTCTTGAACGGCAAACAACACACCGGAGCTGATTTTTTAGTTTAGTGCGATACTGTCGAGCTCAATCTTGATATAAACCTTCAACCATTAACTCAAAATAGCTCGATTTCTTTTATCATTTTGGCGTAAATAATAACGAACAATTGCTTAGTACATGCAACCTCCAGGCGTAAGCAATATGTAAACAATACCCACCACCACTCTCTAACATGGACAGTTATCCTAATTAACAAGATTGGCGGATCTAGCCCATCAACACCACCTCTGTTTTTTTTGAAAGTTTGTTAGAAGTGGGACGTCGCAACGTCAGTCTTCTCATGCTTGTGGTGAAATTGTATCGTAGTTGATTCCCATTGTGCAAATTCTGCCATCTTTCTTTTCGAATCGGTAGTTTGAAGAACCACGATATCCTTCGTGTTAGTCAAATCCCATATTCATGTTTAGTTTTCCCTGGCAGTTCCAGTATCAGTGTACCCCAAATTTTTGAGAGCAACTAGAAATCGTAGCTAGTAAAACAGTTGTCCAAGCAATACGATGTTTTCCTGCAGTACAATTCAGCTTCTCCAACAAATTTTGGAAATTACGTGAACTTAATGGACCAGAAGGCTCCACTTGCGACTTTCCGAAGTACAAATCCTCCAACGTTCTTAAATGAATTGCTTAGCGGGATGGTGGCAAACATATTTTACCATTGATTCGTCTATACACAGAAAAAAATAAAAATTGATTTAAATTAAAAAATTTGTTATATTAATTAAAAAATTAATTAAATTTGCACCAGTAAACAAATTAATAGTATCAATTAAACGTTAAATTCACTTGATTGAACGTTTATTTCACTTAAATGTTTAATTCACTTGATAAAATTTTTAATTAAAATTGATTTTATTTTTGATTAATGCATTAATTTGACTTTGCAGAATTTTTCTGTGTTGGAATAGTTTCGCATTTGGTTTAAGCAAATGACAGTTTCATAAAACTTAAATGTTTTCGCACAGTTGCTTAAGCCAGCTCAAAAAAGGTATCTCTCCAGCCGGAAAGGAATTAATAAAAAGAGAGTAACAAATAAAGTTCATGGAGGTTTTAATTGAAGTTTTATTGAAACATGGATTGCATCTTTCATTAAAGCAAAAAATCAATTAAACGAATAAATGGCAATGAAACTGAAAAAAGTAAGTTCGGATAAAAAAATAAATTGAAAAAGTAAGTGACTGTTCACACTCTTGGAGCCACTTTTTGGGTTTGAGATTAAACTTAATCTTATTCTATAATTAGCTAATCTTAGAATCAAGTTTAACTAGCATTAATTGAATTTGATATTTTTGGGTGGTGGCTTAAACCATGTAGTGCCTACCATTCTGAAAACAAATAAATGGCAAATTTTTTTTCAAATGTCAAATGTCAAATTTTTTATCAAGACAACATGGATGTTTTAAAGGAAGAAGAAGAAAATAGCGAATTCAATATTGTTTACAAGCTACAAGTGTTTAAAGAATTACTAAAGAAAAAGTTTAAAAGAAAAAATAAAGAAATAAAAATATATACAAAAAAATTAATAATCCATTTCTTTTTAATTTTCTTAAAATTCTTTTTTGTTTATATTTTTGCAACAGCTGTTTATGTTAAACATGTGTCTATTGACAGTTAAATATTAGGTTTAAACCACCACCATTGGCCGCTTAAACTAGCAAAAAAAAGTTTAAAAAATACAATTCAAAAAGTTAATACGGAGATTAAAGTTAATTTAATCTCTAACCCAAAAAGTGGCTCTTAAAGTTTAAGTCTTCAAGCCTTGAGTTCTTAAGGGAGAGAGGAAAGGAAAGGGCCTTCTCTTTTCCCCCTTCTCTCCCAAAAGCTCAAGACTTGGCGGCTAGCATACGTTTTGTGATACACCAATTTTTTAGAACTCATTTTCTTAGTTGAAGTTTTTGAAATTTTAATTAGGCTTAAGTTCATCAATTTTAATTTTCATTAAATTATTTTTAGTGATGGAAGGAATTTATGACATAAAACGAATTAAAATTTTTGGATAGTTTAATTCTTGAATGAACACATTTCGAGAATAACCACATTCCAATCATCAGAATTCTTTGCGTTCGGCGCCTTCCAGTCTATAGTCAAAAATTAATCTTTAACCAATGGTATTGGTAAAATTTCAAAAACAAATCCACAAATTATAAAAATACCAAAAAACCAATTTGTCAAAAAATGCCAAAAGGAAGTTTTGTTTTACGGCTCCTCATATGGATAGTCCCATTTTAGAAATTGTATCAAGTGAAACTCGACTCTTTGGTCAAACTCCAATATGTATATATAGCGTTGTAATAACCAGCAGCCAGAAAACTGTGGCCAAGCGATTTATAATATGGCTTTTTTATATTGTAAATCTAGTTTATGGTGAAATTACTAGATTTCGATAAAACTCTTTAATACAAATGTTTGTTGTCCGTAAAGACTTCCGAAGATCACACATTAAAAAATGTTTGATTTGTTTTATCTTATCAAAATGGCCGAACCAGCACAAGCTCTATCTCTAGGCTTCTTGTTATTATATACAAAGTATATAAATAGGGCGTGGTATTTCATGCAAATCCATATTTTAACTCGAAGTTTTAAATATGTACCGTTTTGTTTATAAAAAAATAAAACAGGTTTATAAAAGGTTTATTTAACAAATTTTAAAAACCAGTTAAATTTTTTTTATATATAACACCGTAAGTAAATAAGATATTTAATCTGAATCACAATTTGCCCGCCCTATAAATAACCATTGATTTTAAACGAATTTTTTGACGCTTTTTTATTACGAATTCTTTTATAGACAGATTAAATGAAAATAATTCATTTTCGCTGTCAGTTTGACAGCTGACAATTTTTGAACGTCTTATTACGTTTAGTGTGTTTTTAGCAGTGCTATACTTTCAATCAGTACTGCATACTTAATAATGATCCGCTATAGAGATAATTTCATAGACGATTTATGAAAAACGCAATAAAATTAATTCGATGCTGTCTTACTTATTCGAGTCAGTAGTCGTATTATTGTAATCTTTTTTTTCACAATAATTTAATTTGAATTATTGCTTTTTATGAGGTGAAAATTAGCTCTTTTTTTCAATTTACGAGCAAAAAGTCAAAGAGATCAATGAAGAACAAATAATTGTGTTCAATTTATATTTTTATTCTGAAAAGTAAAAAAAAAAAATGTGATGTGAATGTAATAAAAACTATTCTGGGAAATATTTTTTTTTTTTAATTTTATTATTAATAAAAAAAAAGAGTTTTATTAAAATGTCAATGAGTCATTGTTATGAGTGGTTTTTATTTGGCTAAACAAAATGAATGATCGAAACTGAACATGAAATGCTGGTGATGATTGTTTCATTAGTAATTCAATAAAGTCATTAATGACAGTAACAAGCGTTTGCCACTAGACCGTGAGTTAATGGGTGAATTTATTTCCTGAAAAAACAAGTAAGAGTGCTTTATTCGGCTGTGCCGAATCTTTGATACTCTCCACCGACAGTTAGAATATTTCAACCGTGGGCCTCATACGGGATCTATAAATGATTAATTAATGTTTATAAAAACGGACGTCAGTGTAAAAATTGGCTGCGGGTTAGATCAATGTAACATAATTGACCGACAATCAGAAAGTTGTATGCTATTATTTCTAGTCATAAAAAACTTAATTTGAGTAAAATTTGATTTGAAACAGTTTTAGCCGAACTAAAATTATTTTCGAGATGGGAATTTATATTGGACCGATGCACAGCGTGACTTTTGTTACTTTTAGGATGCCAAAAGAAAAAAAAATGTTCTCCGATTTTAATAATTTTATGCTATGTAATAGTAAAATGTACAACTATTACGAATATGTACTAAAAACAAATCAAAAAAACAACAATTAACATGATAACAGTTATCAAACTTGTGTCACTGTGACAAGTGTAGTAAATCTGTTTATAGTTTTAATTTTTTTTTTTTTTTTTTAACTTTGCGGTGGCATTACTTTTGTTTGGCAAAATATTTTTACAAAAGTCTTTTTGCTTTAATTAAGTTGGAACCTTTTCTATAAAGACTGGTAAGTTTCTGAAGCTTTAACGTTATTATTTTAATTTTTAATCAATGAAAATATGCAATCACTAAAAGTTGAGTGATATCCAAAAATTTTTGTTTTTCGATAGAGAAAAACTTGCATGATTCTGTAGAATTCTGTTTATTTATCTAGTTTCAGATTCAACAATAAGTTCTTGCTTCTTTTTTGCTCCTTTCTGCAGCTTGCGGAAAGCGACGAACATTACCACAATAAGTTATTGGCCTATTATCCGTACCGGAATTTGGAAACGATATTGACTCGGAGTAATTATTTTTATTTCCAGATTGCTTTTTTTTTTAATATGAAATTAAAATTTGTTTTCAAAAATATATATTAATCATCTCAAAACAACTACTAATTGAAGGCATTTGTGTGTATCTAAAAATTTAGTGAAATTAAAATTATTTTTATTTCTTTCCGCCATAATAAGTACTATTAAATTAGAAATTATGGTATTTTGAAAATACACTTATATGGGGGGTGGCCAAAAAGTGGGCGGACCACGCCCATTTTTTGTGTCCAATGCTATATCGATCTCATCATTATTATTGATAAATTTCATTGCCATATCTGCTTTTATTTGACTGTTACGACTTTTGGCATCCTCAAGGTAGCAAAAGTCACACTGTGCGATGGTAAATTATGAGCCAATAATCACAAAACTCTGTAGAGCGTTTCCTGGTATTAAAACCCCTAAATTAGAAATAATTTCGATACAATAGCCAAATTTGTTATAGCGTTTTATAGTTTTAAAGTGGTTTTCAGAAGGCTGCTTAATATGAGACCTAAGGTAATTTTTTTTTCATAATTTATTTACTGAAACTTTATGGGTATATGAAGTTAAAATAAATAATCAAATCTTATTCTAATACGTTATTTTATTTCCTGCCAGTGCCCGACAAAAAATTTCGTCATCACAGCTTCTGTTCACAATGTTGGTGTTTATCGCTCTTCTGATTGGTTGAGTGTTGCAGTGTCTAATATTTCGAGCTAGTGGATTTGAGTGTAGTTCAAGCCTTTTTAAATATTTTACTGCATATTTCGCAATCATAGTTTTTATTTTACTAAAGGCACATTGAGATTCTTGTGGGTATTTGAGTTTTTAACTTACCAGTGAGCGGCTGTGACTATTCGAAGAAATTTATTTTGTCACCTTTGAATTTTTTCAATATTAGAGACCAAGACCCCATAACTGAATACCTGAGCACCGAACTGGCTTTTAGATAGAGTTGTAAAGTATAATCGAGACTAAGAACAGAGTTTCTTCCAATAAGCCAAATAATTTGAATAGCTTTTAGTTTAATGTTGGTTAGTTTTACTTCTATATTCCACTTCCACGTTAAACGCCGATCTAGATGCATACCGAGGTATTTAAAATGCGAGTGTTGAGGTATTATTTGATTATTGATTTTAATAGGAGGAATGTTTACCGACCTGTTCTTTGATTATTTCTTTACATAATTCAAAAGGTTTTATCTGCCCGTACGTGCCCGTTTGGCTTCTAGAGGTAAAAAAGTTCAAAAAGACATGGTTGCAGAAATTGTATGGCGTCCATCCCTTATATGTTTTGACTGACAGTAGTTTGATCTAATAGTTTGAAAAAAACTACTCATTGAAATTAGCAGGTACGTACCTCACATAAACAATACTTTGGCGTACAAATGGTCAGGAACAATATTGACTTATGGTCCCTACAGGTAGGCACAAATCTTATTTGGACACATGCATAATATCAAAATTGCATTATTTAGCCTAAATCCATATGTATGCAGGGAACAGGTAAATTTTTAGGCATGGTAGCATAAGCCTATATATTGCAAAATAAGGATAATGCCTGGATTAGTCTACGCCTGAAAGTTGGCGCAACAATTACTGAAACCATTAAACAATTTAAGTACTGAAAACATGGCGTTGAACAATTTAAAATTATTTGAACTGTTTAGAAAGTCAACCACACCAAAGTTTTTCACGGAAGTGAAAATTCTTCCTGAGAAGTTGACATTGATCAGCAAATGGGGCTGCGATGGATCATCCGGACAAAGCGTTTATAAGCAAAGGATATCTTTCGATGACGCTACAATATCGGACGGAAATATGTTTATGGCATCTGTTGTTCCTTTGCGGCTAAAATCGGATGATTCCCTACACTGGAAAAATCCACGTCCGTCATCAGTGCATTATTGCCGACCAATAATGTTTCAGTTTGCAAGGGAATCGGCAGAACTCATAAGGACTACGGTGAAGGACATTGAAGAACAAATAAGCAAGATTAAGCCTACAAAGCTGCAAATTGGAGAAGGAAAATATATTGAATGCAATTACGAGTTCCACCTGACCATGGTTGACGGAAAAGTCGTAAACGAACTGACAGGAACAACCTCAACAATGTCATGCCCGATTTGCAAAAAGAGTCAGAAGAACTTTTTTCAATTCAATTCAATTTATTTCATATATAATATGTTACATCTCAATTTTATATAATTAGTTGTAAAGAGTTTAAGATTAGTATCTTTTTCTGCTTAATTATAATATATTTCAATTAGTTATTATATACATATATATAGACAGAATTATATTGGAGGTAAAAATTTAGCAAAAACCTATTTAAACCCCTTTTTTCGTTTTATTTTTATATTTTTTTTTATCGATTTTATATTATTTTTATTATTTGTCAGAAGAACTTTGGTAATTTAAACGATTCTACAAATGAGGAGAATTACGAATATGGAATGTCACCATTGCACGCAAGGATAAGGTGTATGGAATTCTTGCTAAAACTGGCATATACCCTACCACAAGAGGAGGAAAACTTCGATGAAAATACATCAATAAAGGATAAGGAAAAGATCAGAAAGAAGCAAATACAGGATGGTTTTTTTGAAACAAGTTGGACTAAAAGTAGACTGTCCCAAGCACGGATACGGTAACTCTAACGATGGAAACACTTCTAGGAGATTTTTTGAAAATGATGAGGCAGTAACTAGAATCATTGGAATTGACAATCAAATCGTGAAAAGATTGGGAAAGATCTTGGATGTTTTAAACTGCAAAGAAAATGTCAATTCTACAAAATATGGAGAATATGCGTCGAAAACTGCATCTCTTTTAGCAGAAATGTATCCACAGAAGAAGTTGACCCCGACCGTCCATAAAATATTGGCGCATGGCAAAGATATAATTGAGTACCAGCCTTTGCCAATTGGAGAGCTTTCTGAAGAAGCACAGGAGTCTCTTAACAAATTTTATAAAAAATATAGATTGCAGAACACATTCAAAGCATCAAGGGTAAGGCAAAATAAGGACCTCTTCAACATGTTGGCAGCATCTTCCGATCCACTTATTTCTTCCCTGCGGCATGTGAATTCACGAATAGAGTTACAAAATAATTATAGTTTAGAAATTGTTAGTCTTTTAGATATACCTTCTCTTACGAATTGTGATGAATATTTTACAGAAAATTGAAAAAATAAATTTAAAAAAATAAATAATTTTTTTTTTAATTTGTTGGGTAATAATTTAAAACATAAAACCCTTAAGAAACAAAATAAAAACAATCTAAAAATGTAAAAATAATTTTTTTTAGTTACCATAAAATTGATTTTTCTACTAATTTTAACTTTGATAACCCATAAGTAGGCCCCTACAAAGCGTAGCACCCTTTCCAAACGCTCATTTCATAGGCTGAACAGTTATCTATCATATGCTGTTTAAACTGTTCAATTATCTTATTCGGTTCAAAAGATATGATTTTTGCAACGAAAAAACTCAAATGGCGCCACTGTGCGTCGTTGAAAATATTTAAATTTTATTCATTTAGTCGCCGCACACTGGTTCATATTTTGAGAAGGCGGCCAAAACTATTTATTTTTATGTTCTCCGATTTTAAAATTTTTTTATTCATGTGAAAGTAAATACTAGTGAACCTCGGGAGCCAAAAAATTTCAACCCTATTTCAACTATTTCATTGAGAACAGGGTGGTCCCAAATGGAGTATCTATCTCAGTATTTGGTTATAGTTTTGAATTTCTGAGTAAACTTTTGAAGTTGAAATGCTCATAACTTTTTTGTTTTTCAAGATTTTTTGACAGAATAAGTTTTGTGTATTAGTTTATCTTATTAGCTATACGTGGTTTAAAGCATTAAACTCTGCGACCTGTAGAACTATTTAATTTTTTTTTTTTTTTTTAATGTCAAAATTTCCCGGAAATTTCCTATTTTATTGAACATAAGTCCTGCCCGTCAAAACGCGTCAAAAAAAATCTATACTCTCTTGTAGTCCAGAATCTAACCTACATTTCTATACCACATTGTACACACATCTGGATACGATCTTGCGAACTACAGCAATTTCTGTGACCCAAGGTAAGACATTCGGTTCAAAAAATAAGTCCTGCAAGGAAACATTACTGAAATTAAAGAAGGTGAATCTTAAAGAATTTTCGACAAATAAAGCAGTTCAGGCCACATAAATTATCTAGCACGTCAGGTTATCAATTAATTTGGAGAAGGTAAAGGTATTGCCATTGTTATGAACTTATTGTGGGTGAACGGATGCTGCAAAACGAATAGGCGACATAAATAGACTAACACGTTAGATTTCTAAGTAAGTTAAAAGGTTAAACATTAGTAAATAGCCGCAACATAAACTACATAGTTTAATTACCTGAAAATTGCAACTTAATTTAAAAAAATGGAAGAACAGTTATATTTTACGTGAAAATTTCCTACATGTTACCTGTTAATTTATTGCCGGTATGTTATCCTTTTAAAAAGTGTAAAAACAGGGGTTTTTATGTTTCAAAGAAATGGTAACAAAAGATCATTTAAAAAAACTTCTATCAAGAGTATAAAAATGCATGCATTCATAATTTTACCTTCATTATTGTTTAAACAATGGCTAAGTTCAGTTATAAAGTTCTCGCAGATATATATTTTCAACAGAGAGATGAAAAAGATTTTGTGTTACACATAATGAATAATCCATTCTTTAAATTATGCAACGAACAAGAAATCAAAATTCATAAGATAAAAATTAAAAATTTTTCATTTACATTAAGAAAACGGTACCTTAAATGTTCTAGAAACAAGAAAACGTTTTACTTACGCAACGAAAAATGGCTAACAAATGATCTGATGATCTGAAGCTGTCAATAACCGTGGAAACTGGAAAAGTGGGTCGGCCCGCAAAACAAATTGACAATTGCAGTGAAAGATCACGAAGACGCAAGCTTGCAAATATCAATGAAGAAATTTCTCATAGTATGATATAATAAATTGTTTATAGATTATAATTTGTTTTTGATTTAAGTATATATTTGTATTAATATATAAAAATAAAATACACATACATCTCAAACCAAAAATAAAAGTTGAATTACCTAAAATGTTATCGATAGCCAAGAATGCTATTTGGGCATTTTTCAAAACATTCCTTTTCAGTTTTATCCTTATAACAACTCGTCTCGTCCCAAAAAAGCCAACCTTTGGCCCCTGTGAATATTGGGACTAAAACATTTACAGGGGCCAAATATTGGCATTTTCTAACAGGATCTAAGTTCGACAATAAAAAATAAGTATCAGTTGAGAGAAATAATGATAAATTATAAATAAATTCATATTTGAAATATTCAACTTTTACACCGAAACTCAACAAAAAAATGAAAATGCATTTTGAACTCCCCATAACTTTTTTAACTAACTAATTTTACGTTTTATAGCGCAAATTAAAGCCTAATATCGCACCTATCGAGCAAAAAAAATCGCATAAAAAAATACCTATCCAGTCAAAAGTTATGGAATTTTGACCGCCTTCTCGTAAAATTTCCCACTGTGCGCCGTCAACGATATGATTGACTGGCGTTCTTAACATCGGCAATTTCATATCGGCTTCTAGTGGAATATTATGATATTTATAACGTAACGACTTAATTGCTTTTGATAGTTTTCGATATGAGTTAAATACACACTTTTTTCTAACTTTTCGAGAAACGATGGAATATGTTTTTTCACATGTTTTCGATGCAAGAAGTTCTCACCAAAGTTACAGATCATGGGTACAGGTTTCTTAATGGTGGTTTAGAGATAACTGGTCTATTGAGATTTCTAGCTGCATGCCATAGAGAGTCGTCTGATTGTGTAGTTGCATCGAGTTCCCTAAGATATTTTTCCAGGGAAGCCATTTTCTGAGACTGCAGTAACTTTCTTAGCCTTTTTGTGCACTCCTTTAATAAATTCTTATGTTGGGGGCGGGGGGGGGGGGGGGGGGGGTTGTATCTGTGCAATTGCTACTCTCTTCGAACTCTCCTTTTTTCAGTCAAGAGACGCTCGACATCCGTAGAATATATGTTATTGTTTTTGGTTTTTTGAGAATTATGCTGGAATGTTGAACAGCTAGTTTAAGATAACTGTCGAAATTAACAATAGCGAGATCCACGTTCTCCGGTGTGCTAAGCGGAATGTTTTCTGTGCAATGGGCATTGAGATATTTTTTATATTTTAGAAGACCAGAAGCTTTAACTTGAATCGTTTCTATGGGGATATTTTTAAACACGCCAAAATCGATAACATCTGCAATTTTGTGATGATCAGTAGGCCAATATGTTGGTGGTCCGCTCGCGACCACCTTTAAATCCATTTTAGAGATTGTATTAAACAAAATACGAACCTTTTGGTGACCCCAAGAAGGTATGCTTAGCGTTATATTCGCCAGCGGCCAGGAAACAGTTTCCTAATGATTTATAAGATATCAAAAAACATGCTGATGCCACACGCCTGGACAACACAAATATGACATGAATCACATTCGAGTACTGAATTCTTCGAGCCACAATAGAGAATTAAAAATTTAGGTGGAGAGTATAAAGATGAAAGTACTATGTTTCGATTTAGCTCTTCAACACAAATATTCGTTGCTTGCAGATAATCTTCAGTAATGTTTGATTCTGGCTTTTATCAAAATGTCAGAAGCTCCACAAACTCTATCTCAATAGTCCTTGGTGTCATATAATATATAACCATTGATTTTAAACGTATTTCTTGAGATGATTTTCAGAAGCCATCATAACATCAATTTGTTCATTTTTAAGAAAGTAGTCTGTTTCATTTTTATATTGGCGGATGCCGTTTGCGTTCCAAAAACAAATTTTTAAACAGTTCATGGCTTTTTAAGTACAGCTTGCAATAACATAAATTGCATTCTTAACATTTACTGCATCATAATACCTTTCATAATACATTGTGTTCGTAAAGTTAGTTCCTGTTTGCACTAGTGTTTCCACGGTTTTTTCTAGAAGACTTAAGTTAGAAACTGGAGTTTCATCATTATTTGGCGAAGCACCTTGCATTGGCATACGACTTGATTTTAGGACGTTAGCGTAGGATGTTCTGTTATTAATAGGCGGCGGTACCACCTGCATCAGATTTTCTTGATTTATTACCTGCATTTGAAGGGTCCCACCGAACGCTTGAGGATGGAGCATACTGGACATCCTCTATAGTTGGCAGTGTGATTACCGCCACAGTTGCTACATTTTTTTACGTTGGGATCGTTTTTAGACTTATCGCAATGAACTGTGCCATGTAATTCTCCACATACGACGCAAACAGGGGGGAAATGGCAGTATGCTTTAGTATGACCAAATTCTTGGCAGCTTAAACATTGAACGGGACCATTGCTTTTGTGCGGCTCGTCTATCGTGATATGTCTGTACAGAATGTATTTTAAATTGTAAATGGGATGCGTTTCAGTGCTAACACTGATACTAATGAAATTTTGGAAGAACTACGAGTATTCCAAAATGAGAACTTAAAATTTATAAAAGTAAGCGAATTTAAAACCAAAAAATCAACAAGTGAAAACTATGCGCTACCAATTTATTTAGTTCAAATAAGTAGCAATAGTAAAAGTAACGAATTACATGCAATTAAGGGTTTATTCACTGGGAACCCTTAAGAAAACCGGAAATTATCAATGTAGAAACTGCCAGAGTTTCTTTCATAGCGCATCTAATTGTTATCTAGCTAAAAGATGTGTTAAATGCAACGAAAGCCATGGAGTTGGTGAATGAAAGGGATAAACTGTTTTTGTGTCCTATGTGGTAAACATGGCCATCCGGCATCATATAAAGGATGTGAAAAATATAAAGAAATTCAACAGAAGCTTCGCGCCAAAAAACAAATTTTAAAACAAAATAGATCTCCAAATACATCATATAATATTAACCCTAATATAAGCTTTACGCAAAATCAATATAACACGAACCCGATACAAATGGCTTTAGAAGAGTTTAAAAATTCCATGCAAAATCTTTATAATCAAATAGTTAATTTACCTAAACAATTGCAAATACAAGCATCAGGAATAGATTCCATCTTTTATTTGTTAGAAGCTTGAATTATCACCATGGCTGAGAGTATTGTAAAAAATCTAAATATAATTCAAATTAACGTTAATTCTCTTATAAGATTAAGGAGAAGATACGACTTGTGTAATTTTATTAGCAAATATAATTCGGACTTAGTACTTCTAAATGAAAAAAAACTAAATAAACGTCATAAAGTTTCATTTAAAGACTACCACTTTATACGCAAAGATAGGGCTAACTCTACTAGGGGAGGCGGAACGGGAGTATTAATAAAAGAAGGCATCAAATATCAAAACTATACCAACAACACTATTAATTCTTTAAAAGTATTGCAAACTTGAATTTTAAAAGTACCATTGCTTGCAAATAAAACGCTGCTTGTGATTTCGGCTTATTACCCTTCGGGTAATAATAATAACAATTTAAAAACCAAATTACTACAACTTTTTCAATCCCAAAACTTACAAAACGCCAATAACTTTTACATATTGGCGGGGGATCTCAATTGCAAACATATGGATTGGGGAAATTACTCAAACAACGTACATTTTCTCCATATGTAACATGCAACAACAAAAGTACAAAATATTTATGACATTGTTTGTGCTTTCAATATAATTCTTTGGCGATGCGCTACGTTTTACATGATTAGGGCCTTAATGTGAGTTTTTGCTACAGAGCAATTTGTGTAGCGTTTTCTGGCGCGTAATAATTTCTTCCAAGACGATTTAATTTTTCAGGTAGCGTTGAAAGCACAGCTGTGCTACTCTTTCTCTTACTTAGAGAGAGAGGAATTTCAAGAGTTGCTGGTGTTTTTGACATATCGTCCAACGAAAGCAACACATAAAATACAATGTTGTGTTTTTGGTGTTGTACTTGTTGTAGTATCGCCACCAAATTCGCCAAATAGATTCGCCTTGCTTTCTTCTCTTATGTTTTTGTTTTTCAGTCATGTATTTTTCTTCTTTCCTTTTTGTGCGTTAAAAAGGGGTTTTAGCATTCCTTTTATTTGTGATTGATCACAACATTTGGTAAAATTGTGTGTGTAAACTTAATAAAAAAGAAATTAAGCAAAATAAGAAAAAAAAATTTGTGTGCTTTGAAGTCTTGAAAATCGTTATCCGTATTTCTTTGTTTACAAAAAATTTATTGAAAGTATTATTTGAAATGACGTATCGTGAGAATCCATCTTTCACACAAAAGCACTTATAAAATTCTAAAAATTCATATGTTTAAACAAACGAAATTGCTTTGTTCAATATAGCGTTCACTCTGACACCTTCTTGCATTGATATAGCAAAACAAATATCGCGTCAATATTCGCTTTTAGCGACCACTCTGACATCAGCCTTATGGGTATGATATCATAACTTGAAAACGATTTGTCCGGTTAACCAAACCTTTAATTAACATTAAGCTAAGCAAAAAGTATGTGAAATATTGAAGCAAAATATTACTATTGCAAAAAATACATTATAAATGAAAATTTGATTCATTGAACACATTCGAAAAATAAAAATGGTTGATTCTTTAACTATTTAACAAATCCCAATAATCAAGTTTAATCAGTAACCTACACAAAACTTCGACTTGGTCAATTAAAATATTTTTTTTATTTATTTATTTTCCTGGATAATTTCAAATCCCAAATTACAATTTAGTATTTTAACAGTACATATTAAAAATTCTAGACAAACTGTTCTCTAAAATGCTGAGAATACTTAATTAATGAATAATTGATCTTTGAACCTTTTATGTTTAATTTTGTTGTTTTTTTTTTCTTTAACAATAACACTATGCAACAAAAAAAAATTTATATTTTTTAAACTAAATTGGGGCTCCTGAACACGAATTTGGCATTAATTTATTTTTCTTAAGAAGCGTTTTCGAGATATTCGTGAAAATCATGTTTTCTGCAGTTGTTTTATCTTTTTCAAGAAATCAGAATTGTTAATTTGAATTGTAAAAAATTAGACCCGTTAAAAAGATATGCCTTTTCTTTTTCAGCAAATGTATAACCCCTGTTGATCGCATAAAAATTGATTGAGTTACAGACCTTAAGCTACAAAAAAAATCTAGTTTTTTAATTTTTATTTTAAGTTTTTTTTTTATTTAAATTCCAAAAATTATTTTTTAACTGAATCTTAAATAATATTTTGTTCCAGACATACGAAGCGTAAACTTTCGAGCTTAATTTTTCATATAAAATGTTTTTAATTAATATGCTACTTACAGTAGTGAGGTACTTTATAGCGAGCTTTAGTAGTAGCTCAATTTGGCAAGGGCATGGAGGACCTCCGTTGGAGTGTATTTGTCATTCGGTGAGCTAGTTGAATGGAGGGAACCAATTGATCATGTGACTGCTTGTTATTTCCGTATGACCAAAGTGCAAGCGGAAAAAATGGCAAAACTATTTATCCTGATATAAAATCAGTTACACAGTACTCCACATTCTTGTCTGTACACAAAACAAAAACCTCCAGCATCAAAAATAACATCAGTTAATGAAAAAGAAGATTTAAATCTGAGTTTTAATTCTACTGTTGATTAAAATATTAAACTAATGAGTCAAAACACACGAGTCGATGATTGTCGCGGCCTAAACTTGTTAAAACAGAAATCAGAATTACTTTTGAGCACACGTTTGAACACAGGGAAACGCGTTTCTTTACTATCACAATCGCTGCAAGTTATATGGAACTCCGTCCAGAAAGCAGTAAGTGGGTTATTACGAAATTACAAAAGCCATAATGACAGTTAACTAATTCCAAATATGACGAAAGGCTTTCTTGCCATATGCAAATATCAAATAAATCAGTATTATTTAGCCCGGGTTTTTGAGGTGTGGATTAAGTTTAAACTTAGTTTAACGTAGTCTGAAACTCGGAATTTGCCGGCGAAATGTAATTTTTTTCTTATAATTTCCTTAAAGACCAACATTTCAAGCAAAACTAACCTGTTCCGTCAAATTGTTGTATACAAACTTCGTAATGGCGTCACTCTGTTTTCAGATTAACTAAACCTAGTTTAACTGAGATATCAAAAAGCCAACCTTAAAGTCTAAACGGGTCTCTTGTAATTACAGAAGCATTGAAAATACATTATCTTTATAACCATTTATACTCATTTTCTCAAAATTTAGGTGCTAAATGCAACGAATAAAGTGAAAGATTTCACCAAGATCTTGTAATGGTAATGGAAAAGCTTTATAAGCGTCATTGGGATTATGCCATGATGAAAACAAATTCGGGAAACGTCGCATTAACATAAAAGGAAAAAACGAAGAAAAAAAATTTCACATTTTCGACCAAAAATTTGATTATGTAAACAAATTTCATTTTCGCTTAACACAAAAGTTTTTTTTTTTATTGAAAATTCAAGTTTTGATGTTTTTACTAATTATATTGCTACTCTGTTATTTTTTTCCGATTATAACACTTTTGCTAAAAATACGTTTGTTACAAAATTGTCTTTGAAATATGGCCTAAAAAAATAAAAATAAATTTTTTATTGCCTTAATGGACGAACTTAAAATGATGAATATTGAAAAATCGTAAAAAAATTCAAATTGTTTCAAATATGAAGTAACTCATTGAATTTGTTTCTGCTAAACACAGTATAGATTTTGGTTGAAAGAGAAAAAAACATATCTTTGTAACAGCGTATAATTTGCGTAATGCAAAACATCAGTTCTCAAGATTTGGGGAAATAGTATTCTAAACTTCAAAAAACAAACTCAAAGAATAGTAAATGCCATAAGTAAAGCCTTTGAAGAAAAAAATATTGCTCAGAGCTACTCATCGATGTTTCGTAAGCCTTTGATAAAGTCTAGTATGAAGGCTTATTACATCAATTGAAGCAAAACTTGCCAGCAAATACACACAAGCTCTTAGAAAGCTACTTAGTCGGTTGTCAATTTATTATTAAAGAAGGCGATTTTTTAAGTTCTCCTCAGCCTACAAGTCCTACAAGGCAGCATCCTGGGCCCTCTATTATACTTAAATTAAACTTCGGACATGCCAACAAACAACTAAACCCAAACCTCAACATTTGCGGATGATACAGCTTTTCTAAGCATCTCGTTACTTACAGGATCATATATTTGAACTGGAAAAGTGGTTAAAACACTGGAGGATAAAGGCCAACGAGCAAAAATGCGTACATATAACATTCACATTGCGTCGGTAAACAGTTCTCCTCGCATTTTAAATACCTAGGTATGCATCTAGATCGGCGTTTAACGTGGAAATGGTATATAGGAGCAAAACGAACCCAAATGAAACCAAAAGCTATTCAAATTAATTAACTTATTGGAAGAAACTCTGTTCTTAGTCGCGATTGCAAACTTCTACTTTACAACTCTATCGTATAGCTAATCTGGTACTACGGTATTCAGTTATGGGGCACTGCCTCGGCCTCTAATATCGAAAAAATTCAAAGGCGCCAAAATAAACTTCTTCGAATAATCACAGCTGCTCACTGGTAAGTTAAAAACTCAAATACCCACAAGAATCTCAATGTGCCTTTAGTAAAATAAAAACTATGATTGCGAAATATGCAGTAAAATATTTAAAAGGCTGGAACTGCACCGAAATCCACTAGCTCGAAATATTTTAAATTATGGCGGCCACACTCGCTTAAAGAGAAGAGACACTGCAGACCTCACCCAATCAGAAGAGCGATAAACACCAACATACGTGAACAGAAACTGTGATGATGAAATTTTTTTATTTATTCTAATAAATTACGTATTAGAAAAAGATTTGATTAGTAATTGTTAGTTCATATTTATTTTATGAAGATTCTATAAATAAATAATGCAAAAAAAATAAAAATATTCGTGTTCAGCAGCCTCAATTTAGCTTAGAAAGCATTTTATTTTTGAGGTTATGGCAAAAAGTTGAAAATTTGTGAGCCAGTGTAATAAATTACAAACCATTACTGGTGAAAAAGGCTTTAAACATACATCCATATGTATGTACACATGTTCGAAAGAATAACATATGAATTGAATTCTACACCATTTTTCATTGAAAATGAGAAAATTCCAGATGAAATTGAGAAAATTCCAAATGAAAATGAGAATTTCAATTTGAAATTGAGAAAATTCCAATTGAAATTGAGAATATCAATTTGAAATTGAGAACATTCCAATTGAAATTGAGAATATCAATTTGAAATTGAGGAAATTCCAATTGAAATTGAGAATATCAATTTGAAATTGAGAAAATTCCAAATGAAATTGGGAAAATTTAATTTGAAATTGAGAAAATTCCAAATGAAATTGAGAAATTTTAATTTATAAAATTGAATTATATATTTTTTTTAATATTCATACAACGATCGTACATAACAAACATAATGATGGAAAAAATTAAAATAAATACAAATCGCAGTATTATTGACCAACAGGCACATCTTTCAGATCCAGAGCAGATTGGTAAAAGTTTGTATTATGTTGTATGGCTCTACTGCAATATCCAGTAGTTGTACATGTCTTAGAAGCATCACCTCTTCTAAAAAGTCAAGTCTCTGCTCTTCTACTAAATTGGGGGAATAACGTTTGGTACATTCATCTTTGTTTTCACAATACTCTCCAGCTACACTCCTGCGTTTGAGCCCCTATTGACCGATGCTTAACCCCATTGAAATTATTTGGTCAAAAATAAAAAGTATGGCGAAAACAAATATGAATGTACCGAACGTAATTCCCCCCAATGTAGGAGAGCAAAGGCTTGCCTTTTTAGAAGAGGTGATTAAGGCTTCTAAGTATACATGTCTTACTGTCTACTGGAGATTGCAGTATAGCCATACAACATACTACAACGTTTTATCAATCAGCTTTGGATCTGGCAGATGTGGTCAATAATACTGCGATTTGTATTTATTTTCATTTCTTCATCCTGATGTTAGTTGCATGAATATAATAAAAATCTTATAATTCAGTTTTATCAATTTAAAATTAAAATTTCTCAATTTCATTTGGATTTTTCTCAATTTCAAATTAAAATTTCTCAATTTCAAGTTGATATTCTCAATTTCAATTGGAATTTTCTCAATTTCAAATTGATATTCTTAATTTCAATTGGAATTTTCTGAATTTCAAATTGATATTCTCAATTTCAATTGGAATTTTCTCAATTTCAAATTGATATTCTCAATTTCAATTGGAATTTTCTCAATTTCAAATTGATATTCTCAATTTCAATTGGAATTTTCTCAATTTCAAATTGAAATTCTCATTTTCATTTGGAATTTTCTCAATTTCAATGAAAAATGGTGTAGTTCTTTATTATGATACATACATAAATGGTGTTTTTTAAACCCATAGAACTTGATATTGTCAATTTTTTTTTTATATAAAAATTTTAATAAACTTAAGTTGTTTCGACCTTCGTATTTATGTATTAATCAAAGCGCTTTTATTTCGAGGTCAGTAGTGAAAATAAATTTTATATTTATTTGTTGCCGATATTTCGATACTCTTTGAATATCATCATCTGGGCTTGTAGAAAATAATTTTTATTAAACAGCCGACTTAAAAATTACAGTTATTTCTTTAGTATCGTCTGCTATTCTTTATTTTAAAATTCAAATAAAATAACAATGTTATATTACTTATAACTATTTATACGTTATAGATAGGGTGATTCATATATCATAATTATTGTAATTACATTGTTTACTTACAATGAATATAAATACACAACACTTAGAAGCCAATTAACAGGTCCATTTCTTGAAATCAACTGATCGCCAAATTTTGGATTCAATAAGTCGATGGTTGCGGTAAGGGTATGGAACATAGCGCCATACTGTTGAAACCACTGTTCAACGTCATCCATATTTTTAAACAAAATATCATTTATCATGGCGCGGTAACGATCTTCATAGACCTTAATGCTACTCGTAGATGTTCACATTTGTAGAGTTATGCTTTGCTTAAATGTGGGTTTTTAAACGCGTTTAAGCAATTCAGTTCACGTTAGAATTCAAATGATTAAGATGAGAGTTGATTAATAAATAAATCACAACAAACACATTAATATTTCTTTAAAGTTTTAGAAATTGATAAAAAAAAATACATAATAAAGTTATCAGAAAAATATTTTTTAACATGTTAATGATGAAATTGTAAAAATTTATGAATTATTTAAAAAACCTTATGAAGTAATCGTCTTCGGTTGTACACGTGTGAGGTGCGTTTATTGTGGCCGATGCTACATCACACTCAGTTTGAGGTATGTTCAGAGGATTCTATGTGATTAATGAAATTATTTAGTTTTAAACACGTCAATTTGAAGCGATTTACAAATCACTTTAATATATGGTTAATCATCTTGATTTTGAAGTGATAAGAGGTTAATCACGTTCGAGATGCTTAAATGCGTTTAAAAGCCCAAGTGTGAACATAGAATTAATCTTCTCAAACTTGATTAAGATCTAATCTCATCGAAATCGAGATGATTATCCATACATTTAAATGATTTGTTATTCACTTAAAATTGACATGATTAAAAGTTAATCATTTCTTTAATCACAAAGATTCTTCTGAACGTATCTCAAACTGAGTTTAATGTAGCATCGGCCACAATAAACGTACATTTCAGGTGCACTACCAACGGCGATTTTTTCTATGTGTTTTTGTTTCTTCCTTAAATAATCCATCAATGTTCACAATTCCATCATTAATAAGTTAAAAATAATCCGTATATATCTCTGTTAAATTGTTTCTTTCCATTTTTAAAGCTCTAAGGGAATATAAATTTGTTTGCTATTTTTTATTTATTAATCAGCTGTCTTTAACTGTCAACTTAATCATCACAAATGTAATGGGAACGGCTTCAATTAACTTAAACTACATTTTGAGGTATATGATGCTACCATAATGAAAACCTTACCAAACGGTGAATTTTTCTGGAGTCTCTAAGATCTCTTTGGGATTGGTCTTATTTTGCTTACTAATAGACCCATTAAGCCAATAATCAATCTCATCTCTGAACAGAATTTCGCCATCGATGTATATCGATGACTGAATTTCAAGAGTGAATCTATTCCGGATGATTTGCCACTATATACTGATCATAAAGTCAAAAAGTGAGCGCAATATGACAGTTTGCTGGGCAGCTAACCCTTTCTTAAGTTCCATAGGGCTTAAAAAACACCCTTTAAATGGAACTAGAGACAATGCCTATACATATTCATCATTGGCCGAACGACAACTGTTTAAAGTAAATTATTGTTTAGACTGTCTGATTGACTGACTATACATTGTTAACACAATCATGTACACATCCATCTATCACATCACATCCATCCCTCCACCCATTCATTCAATCATTCATTTTGCTTTTGTGTTATTTTTTTTGTTATTCATTATTATTATTATTATTATTTTTTTTTTTTTTTTTTTGTTTTAAACTTTAAATAAAATAAAGTAACATACGACTAAATAACAGACTAAACAAAAAACAAATAAATATTTCGATGTCTATAAGAATTAATACAAATGAATATCGGCAAATGTGTGTATGAGTATCTCTAAAATATTGCAAACACTGAGATACATTCATCTACATACATACATCTGTGTATGTATACATATGTGTATGTACGAAACAAAACTGACCCCCTTAAATTATTTAATTGACACTAATTTAAAATAAGAGTAACGTAACCCAAATGTTGGCACCAATTTAACCCAACCCGCTTGGAATCGTATGTCAGTCAGTTTATACTTGTAAGTATGTATGTGTGTATGTATGTACGAGTATGTATGTATGTATGTGTACATGTAGTATTTCTTTCAGTTTATGATTGCAACGTTATTCCTATAGACAAATTAGACGCATATATTCTCTAGTAGTACATATTCATTACACATACGCATTTATCTGTATGTATTTTAATTCATTAATTTTAGTTTCTTTTTTCCAAATAAGATCTTGGGTTCTTCTTTTTTCAAAAACTTGCACTTTGTTTCGAAACTATTACAGTCGAGGAATAAGTTCGCGCTAAAAGTGTGTGTCGGTTTGTTTCCTGTGAAATTATCTAATAAAAGAAAATTGAATAAGAATTAAAAATCAATACAAAAAAAATTTCGCAGATAAAATAAAAAACTCAAAATAAATAAAAACAATTGGTAAAAAAAATAGAATAAGATCTATTCTAATGCACGCTAAATAACTTTTATTGTAAATAAGAAATAAGGATATGCCATACAAATTATCATTAGCAAGTAAGAGTGTTTTATTCGGTTGTGCCGAATCTTTGATACCCTCCACCGACAGTTAGAATATTTCTAGCGTGGGCTCTCTTTGGGATCTATTAATTATTAGGGGTTTCCCGGTAGGCTAGCTGGTAGTGAGCCGGGGTTGCGGGTTCGATTCCCGCAGGAGACTCTGGTTTCCTGCAGACAAGCGTAGACCTTCGCGGGATTAGCATAGGGAAACAAAAAAAAATGTATCTTTATAAAAACCGACGTAGTTGTTAAAATTGGTTGCGGCTTAGACCTGTGTAACATTATTGACCGACAATCAGACAGTTTTACGCTTTAATTTCTAGTCATTAAAACTTAATTTGAACAAATTTGAGTAAAATATAATGATTTGAATCAGTTTTATCCAAACTAAAATAATTTTCGAGAGGGAAATTTATATTGGACCCATTGTAAATTATGGGCCAATCATCACAAAACTCTGTAGAGTGATTTCTGGTATAAAAATCCAAAATTTTTTTTTTTTTTTAATTGTTTCTTTATTTACAATCTGTCCAAGGGATAATAAGCAAATTTGTTAATATTTTTTAAAAATAACAGATATTATGTAGTTCCAATGAGTTACATAATTTACAAGTAAGTATTTTCGTTTTTTCATGAATTAGTGCTAGAATTTAAAACAATATCTATGTATACATTTTTACGAAATGTTAGGTGCGAAATGGAAGATCCAATACGTGGTTTCGCTTAAGGCGTCGGATTTCGTGGGTACTGTCCAATAATGAGATAGCAATGGGGTTTGTGTGGTCGCTAAGCCTTTGTAAGTATCTCTCACTGAAGTGTCTTATTTCTTCTCGAACTGATTTTATGGATAAGTCTCTTATAATTACAGTGTTTCTTACATACCATGGAGCACTCAATATTTGACGAAGAGTTTTAGATTGATATCTTTCAAGTATTTCAATACTTGAATTGCTCGCCATAATTGGATACCATATGTCCATACTGGTCTCAGGATAATTTTGTATATTCTTATTTTATTATTTACATTTAGTTGGGATTTAGGACTTAAAAGCCAATAAAGTTTTTTAGTTTTAAGTCTTAGAAGTTGAAGTTTATTCTTAATGTGAGCTTTCCAGGTTAGTCGTCTGTCGAGTGTCATACCTAGGTACTTTACCGTTTCCTTTTTTGGAATTATGTTTCCATTTATAAAAACACTAGGGCAGTCTTCCTTCCTCAGTGAAAAAGTTATATGGCTGGATTTATCAGAATTCACCTTAATGTTCCATTTGACAAGCCATTTCTCGAGTTCATTTAGCTCGTTTTGCACAAGTAACGATGCTTTAACTGGCGAAAAAATCCAAAATTAGAAGAAATTTCAATAAAGTAGCGACATTTGTTATAATGTTTTATGGTTTTAAGGTGGTTTTCGGAAGGCTGCTTGATATGGGACCAAAGGTAAATTATGGATCGATTATACCAAAATTGCATGGTATTATTTTTATTTCTGGCCATATGAAGTTAAATTGCACCAAATTTTACCACAATATCTATATCTGCTACGGCTTTAGGCGTATTTTAATAATTTTCCAAAGTGGGCGTTATATGGAGTTTATGGTTAATTATAGACCGATCTTCGCAGTGTGATTTCTTGTCCTATCAAACTGTGACGTACAAAATTGTATACTAATAGCGTTATTTGTTTCGATTTGAGACGTCTAAACTGTTTTCCGATAGTAGGCCTTATATGGAACCCATGGTAAATTATCGACCGATCTTAACGAAATTTAACAGTTTGATTATAAGTCCTTCAAAACTGAGACGTACCAAATTCGATTACAATAGCATAATTTGTTACGGTGTTATTTATTTTAAATTAAATTTATATGTTGTTATAATAATATCTAATCTTGTTGCATAGGAAAGTCATAAATAAATTAAATAAAAATAAAAAAAAAATAAAATTAAAAAAATAGAACGAATTTGTGCAAAATGTTTTATTAATCCGTGAACACCATTTATGTTATAAATTAATAATTGGTATTGTGGTTATTCTATTAAACTGCCTATGGTTTTTAATTAAAATTTTTCATTCATGAATGAAAAATTATCATTAAATTTAAATTGATTTCATGTTGTAAAATTCCTTTCTTCATAGAAATTATTTAATGCAAATTGATTAAAATGTAAAAATTTGGATTAAAAATTATAAATTTTTTAGAATAGTGGTTCCACATTTGAAATGATAAGTGTGTGAGCGTGTTTTCAACAGACGAACAGACAGAAGGACATGGCAAAATCGACTTAGAATTACTCAAGGATCCAGAATATTTATACTTTATGGGGTCTGAGACGTATAATAAAAAAAGTTATACACGGAAAGAAAAACTTTGTATACCCTTATTCACCACTAGTGGTGGTGAAAAGTATAAGAAAGTTATTAAAAATTGGAAAACACTTAATATGGAAAAGTTACTTGCTCCATCCTGCAATAATTTCCCAAAACAAAATAAAAATAACACAAATTTTAACAGCGTTCTCGGTTTTTCATCGGATCACATCGGATATGCTTTATAAGGGAATCAAAGGTAAAAAAACACGTAAGTGCTATATTCGTCTGTGCCGAGTCCCTTCACCATAATAAAATCATACGAAAATCTTAAATTCGGGAGTGCTCTTACATTAGGACGGATTTAACTCATTTTCAATATTTTATTCTCCTTATATATTATATAAGCAATATCTGAGCCAAATTTGGAACTCCAAACTCATATGGTATGGGCGATAATAATTTTGACTACTTGTATTTTACCTACTTGGTTTATTTCGGATGAAATTGAAAATATAAGGTTCATAGATTGGAAAAAGACTTCATTAAAGATTAATGGGTAAAAATTGGAGGCAGTCGAGGTACTTTGCTCATATCTCAGCTTTTTGTGGACAGAGATGGTTGAATTTTATTCACAAACTATCCCGGACTATGTGTGATATAAATCTATAACAACGTTGACTCCATCAAATCTGGGGTCTTCGGAAAACCAATTTCAACATACACACGAAGAAACGTACAGTGTTAAATCTACTTCGAGTATACCCAGAGTATACATGGAGGACTAAACTCTACATTCAACCTACCATTTTCCGATATTTGGACATTGGTAACGAAATTGAAAAATCTTTTTATACCATTAATTGAGGCACTATTAATTAAAATATAAAAAAATTACACTTTAATAAAAATTAAAATACTGAAAATCATATTAAATCTGATCGGGTAAAAAAGCTGAAGAATTAAATGCGGACTCGGAAATATCTCATCGAAAATTGGCAGAACACATTAAAAAATGTTCCCAAAAGAGTGTCCACCCAAAAACTATACAACGAACTTTGCACGAGAATGGCTTCAAAAGCAGAATTGAGTGAAAAAAACCACTTATATCTGAAAAAATCCAATACTCCGCCTTAAATCTGCTAAAACATTCGAAACGAGATTTACTGACGAATAAATAAGACTCGAATTTATTGATGGTCCAAAGTTCAAATACAACACAGTCTATGATCCAAAGAATATTATACTTACACACAATCAAACATGGAGGTTGCACTGTTATGGTGTTGGTTGCCATGGCATCATCTGGATATGCTAATTTAGTTCTTATTGAAGGTAAAAGAGACCGATATCTTTATAAAAAAAAATTTTAACATAATTTGAAACTATCGGTTGTATGGTTGTTTGTTGTGTAGGGAGCTTTTCAATTAAATAAATAATTAAATTTGCATGGCGGAACAGTCTAAAATCTGCTTTTAACAGAGTTCGGGCAGAAACAACTCCGGAAATTACCAAAAAATTTAGTTGATTCATTGCATCTACATTAACAAGCTGCGATCGATTTTCAGGGTGGACCAACTTACGCCCCAATTGTGTAACACGTAAAGCAATGCAACGACAAAAATTACATTGAAAGCAAAAACAAAGTCAAAAATATTTTATTTATTTTCATATTGCGTTTTAAGATTTTCAACGCCACAAGAAATTTAAAAATTCACTATGAATTTGGCTAGAAATCAACAACAAAATCATAAAATATTTTTGACTTCGTTATATTGTTCCTTCCTTTATTTTACTGTATGTACACTTTTGTCCTTTGACGTTTTTGATATTATTGCTTTTGTTTTGTTTATGAGATATATTTTTTTGTTATTAAAAAATGTATTTAAATATTGACATGCAATTTTTGTTCCAATATTGTTACCAATTCCAGGAAATCGTAAAATAGTAGGTTGTGTGTAGACTTTAGGCCTTCACTGTTAATACTTTATTGGTTCTAAGATCAATATTCCAAAAATTCAAACCGAATGACAACCTTATATACAATACATACACTCTTTCTACTTCCCGTCGGCGCACATAGGGTTGAAATTGACTAAAAGTAGGATTAATTCAAAAGCTGAACTTAATCGTTCTAAGTGATGTTTGGTATTGGTTAACAAAAGTAAAGAAAATTCTACATCATTTACCGCAGAAATCACTGCTTTAAGTAACTAACTTTACTGGCAGTGAGCGGTCAGAGTCAAATCATTTTATCGAATTTTGCGTGTCGTGGTCAAAATTTAAAACTGACATATTTTGAGTGCTACTATTTTGTACTAAGTCCTCTTAAAGTAAAAATTATTTAATGGAACCAGTTCAGGTATTTCTTCTTTTTTTTTATTTTTTTATTTACTTATTTGGTATGGATTGTAAGCCCTGTCGGCGAAATTAATCCAGCTAATTCTTATGGCAAATATAACATTTTCTTTTTCTTAACTAATGTATCACTATTTTTAACTACCCCCCCCCCCCCCCCCTATTGCACAAATGTTGAAAAGATGTAAGGACAAGCAACAGGTGGCAAATTTATACAGTCTACTTCCACTTCTCTACAGATTTTCTAATAGTATTTTCTTGAATTTAGGAATAGAATTTGAGAACGCGCGCTCTCTACAAGGTATGACCGAATTCCACATCCTTGAGACTCTGACAGTAAATGGCCAGTTCATAATTTGAGTAGAATGTCTAGGTATGATCAATAAACTAGTTCTAGTAGAGTGTCCGAAACAGAATTTGTCCTTAACAGGGCTGTGGAGTCGGAGTCGGAGTTGATGTTTTTGTACCGGAGTCGGAGTCGCAGTACCCAAAAAAACGCGCGACTCCGACTCCAAAATTTTTCGGCATAAAAAATTAAAAAAAAATTCTATTATTTTCCAATATAAAAATTGTTCGAAATTGGCGATGCAATATTTTGCAGATCAATATGAATAAGTAGATTTTAATTTATTTTATGAGAAATAGTTGATTCAAGTGCTTTACTATTTAAGTACATTTTTTTTAGGTGCGGGAAAAAGTCTAAATTACATTAGCAAAACTTATACTCAGTTATTGATCTAGTTGAAAAAAGATGTGTGATTTTTTAAATAATTTACTCATGCTAAAAAATGTTAATGACAGGAATTGGCAATAATTTTAATATCAGAATATTTTAACCATCAACGCTTAAATATTTTCAACATTGTACAGAATAAGTGTTGCTATAGCGCAAAAATACTAGTATGTATTAGAAAAATTGTGACGTAAAATTATTTCTCTTTTGTGTAGAAACCATAACACTCATGTTTTTCTTATGCACATTACGCGGGGATTCCCATAATTCGTTTAATAAAGATGTTTCTACACAAAAGAGAAATAATTGTACGTCTCATTCATTTCGCATCACGGTTAGAGTATGAGTCGGAGTCGTGAAACGGAGTCGCACTTAAAAAATTTCAGCTTTTGGAGTCGGAGTTAGTACTTTTTTCGGACGACTCCACAGCCCTGGTTTTTGTAATATACAGGTTATCGAACTCTTTTGCCCAGCGTTTTATATATGTATCCAAGTGTACCTCTAGCTTTTTTTATCATAAGCTTAATATGCGAATTACAGCTCAGTTTAGGGTCAAGTAGTATTCCAAGATCAAGGAAGTAATTAAAATATGCAAAAAATAGTTCAATTTGTTTCGAAAATAAATATTAGTGTTTATTCTTGAAAACGCGTCGAAGGAGTGAACATTTAAACGATAACAAAAACAAAATTTACGAAAATAGTTTTTGATATCTATATACTTCTAAAATTAAACTAACGTGAGAGTTTTAACGCGTTTCTGTCTCTTTTAAAAACTGTAAATTTTTAATGATAAACAAAAACAAGTTTTGTAAATTTTTTGTAAATTTGTTTTTGGTTTTATGTAAATTTTCACTCCTTCGATGCGTTTTCAAGAATAGCCACCAATATTTCAAAAACATTTCATCGATATCGATCGAGTTCTATAAAATGTTGATATCAAGTGTGTGTATTTTCTAGGCAGTTCCATTAGTATCTATGCAATGATTTATTTTTATTTTATTCCTTGTCAAATACTGCAAAATTTTATTTATTATATACTCTTAAATCGATTTGAGCTTATTTTGCATACTAGATGAAATCAAACTTATGTCCGTTAGGACATAGAATCGATTTCCATAGGTCTCGGTTTAATTAGTTGGTTTGCCAGTTTATTACACCATCAACTTGGTTTTCTGCTAATCTAAAATTTCTTTTGGTATTGAAGGGTTCTAGAGGGACCGCCCAATATTAACTAATGACTTCGTTCCAGTTGAAGTCATCCTGCAAAGTCATGTTAACTTTGCAGCCCATACCAAAATCAGTAATAGCCTCGAACACCTTCGTTTTTATCGGGCTGTCGAAAGCTGTTTTGTAATCGACGAGGAGGTGGAACATGTCGATTTGCTTTACCTGTGTTTTTTTATTTATTTTATTTAAAAAAAAAAAAATTTAATCCATTTTTTAATCATCAATCGTTGCATAAGAAAATTTAACTATCACCCCAATCGTGAATAAAGTTTCCCTCGAAATTTGCTCCCTTTTCCCTAAAAAAAATGGAAAAGCAAAATTTCGAGGTAAAAAACTGTTCAATTTTTATTCAAGATAGACATGACTATTTCAAGGTGATTGAAAAATAATTTTCATTTCTCAATATCACAGTTTTTAAGAGTAAATACTTAATAGCAAAATAAATTAAGTTTAAAACTGTGTTTGACCGTTTGATTTTTGTATTCCCTTTTATTTATATTTGAAAAAAGAAACAACATACATATATAAAATTTTAATTAAAACGCCATTTAAAACAAATTTTAAACAATATTGTTATGATTTCTTCTTTTCATTGCAGAATGAGTGATACACCCTATGACAACATCAGTACCATAAATGATATGGAGGCCGAAGATGGGTAAGTTTAAGGGTATAAAAACTCTTTAATTATAAATATGTAGTTAAAAATTAAAATAATTAAATTTAAAAAATGTATTGCGCACAACTATATAATACAGTAAAGAGCAAAAGTGTCCGAAGTAGAAAAAAATTGTGCATTGAAAAGATAATTAAAAATAAAAATCATATTAACCCTGAAAGGTTAATCTTAATTTTAGTACATTAAAATTACTCTTCGTCGAAAAAAAAATTCTAGCTGAACGATTTTTAATGTAAACAATCAACGAAATTTTTTTTAGTTAAGAAAACAAAAATAAAATAAAATTAATAAAGCATAAAAAATAAAAGTGTTTCTTCTCTTTCAAAATTTGATACGAATTTTTACTAATTTTTGTGTTTTTTTTGTTTGTTTTAAATTTCCTCACCAGCTAACGTTGTTAAAAGAAAGAAAGCATACTGTGAATACACATAAAAATGTTATATGATAATGTATAAATGAGCTTCTTCGATTCGACGAACAGTAACCATCCAGGGTTCAGGGATTTCATGAAATCGCTTAAAATTTATATCTGTGCAAATGAGCAAAACTTGCGAGACTGGTTTCATGAAGCCCTTTTTTAATTTGTTGTAATTTATAAACAATTAATAACAGTTTTTGACAAACGTCAATACAAACATATATTTAAAAAAATTAAAAATATAAAAACTGAAATTTCTTTTTCAAGATGCATGCAGAAAGCCAATAGAGAAATTTGCACAGATTATTTCAAGAATTTGTTGTTTGTGATCTGTTACACAGGATCTTCACCTGAGATAATATCTGATATAATATGTGAGAGAACGTCAACAGAAGGAGAGAGCACATTACTTCATGTTAATCTTAATCTTAAACAAGGGGAACATGTATTTTATAAGATTTCATCAGTTACTGATTTTCGTACAGTAAACTTGTGTGGTTTTTATACTTTTTTAGGTTTTTCTTTGTTTTTAGTTTTTAATATTGTTTTTTAAGCGCTTTTCACAACATTTCCACTATTAGAAATAAAAGAAATTAAACATTTTAATGATAGCGTCTTATTATTGTTTTATATGTATGTATGTGTATTCTCATATATACACACACAAGATAGTTGTTATAAGATTTATCGTAACAACTGTCTCTTAACGTTTATTATAATATTCATACTAACATTATTTGAGAGTCCACACGTAAAATACTCGTAATACCCTCGCGATTAAATTTGACGTTTGCTGATATAAACATCTTATATCTTATCTCAGGTGGAGACCCTGTGTTAACCACTTGAATTTTCGTTGAAAACGACGGTAAGCATGAAAAATTATCTTTCTAAAAATGCATAATTGAACAGCGCAAGCTTACGAGTCAAGATTGTTGGGCAAATTTACGAAGTTTGTGTAAATGAATTCTCATACGATTTTTGACAATTTATTTGCGAGGGCGTAAAAATTTACAGTTTGCACAGATTTCGAGACTTTTAAGCGATTTTATGAAAACCCTTATTATGATATTCATATTTAGATAAAGGCAGGTCAGACCTCTCACCGAGAATTGAACCATAAAACCGCTAAATTGTAAACTAAATGAAAAATATCATATCTGGACATTAATTATTTTGAAATTGTTTGATATAAATTAAATTTATTTTCCAAAGTATCTTAAGCCATCAGTCAAAATTTTAAAAATGTCTATCGAGAATCGAACCTTATACCACATTCGTAAAGACTAACTAAATATTCGTAAGAACAGGCTTTTCTTGAAAACAAATTTAATTTTTAAACTAATTTATTTTAAATTATATATGCAACTCGCTTAACCCAGTGCGCTTCGCTACCCTCATTAAAATAAAATACAGTTGTCGTGCATTGCTTACGAAGCTATTTTTACCAAACTTTAATATATGGTTTAATATGGTCTTTGTAGTGAAGGTGCCACGCCTAAGTCTTCCATAAGGCGTACTTTTTGAAAGATGTTCTTATCCGTTTCCGACCATTTTTGACAGATGATGTGTATTGCTAACCATTCTATTTGTACCAAATTTGGAAAGATTTTTCTTTTACCGTCCTCTAGATATACAGAATTCTATAATGTGCCACTCCCACTTATCTAATCACACTGACTTTTTGACAGATGTTGTTAATTGCCCGCCCAGATTTTGTCGGATGTTGTGTATTGCTAGCCAAGATGCTTGTAACTTATAAGGAAACTTTGGCTCTTGTCGTTTTCTAGATATACAAATATCTATAATCTCTTTGTATGGGAGGTGCCACACCCACTTCTCCAATCCCACCCAGATTTTGTCAGATGTTCTGTATTGATAACCAAGATATTTAAACTAAAATTGTAATCTTGAACTATTGCCATTCCCCAGATATACAGAAATCGACATTCACTTATTAGACTGATAAACGATTTTGACGATTTTGGTTTTCTCAATATACCGACAAAAACATTATTTTCAGTTTGCAGTTCCTCTTAAAAATCATTGAGAAACCCAAATTTCTTCAATCTGCAGTTTTTCATTGGGAAACAAATAATCGCCTAATAAGAAAACGGCCATAAAGAGTTGTAAATAAAAGCAGTTTATTATGTTAGATTGAAGTTGTAAAACGTGTATCACTTCGACTGATTAGACATAGGTAACCTTTAAGCTGGAGGTCTACACAACGCGTTTTCGCCTCAACGCATTACATGATTTTTAAACCTTATTTGCGTTCTAATTTTCAAGTTACATGCAATGCATTTTATGTGGCATCACAGCAAGAAAAATAAAATTTAATTTTTCAAAATCAGCTGATTTGTTTGAACGCTGCTTTTGACGCTTACAAAAATAGAAAGTAAACCTTATTTTCGCATTCAACGCCTCAATGTACCTCTTTTTTAAAGCGGCGTTGACAGCAAAAAGACGTGTAACGCGTGGTGTGGACCAACAGCCTTAAAAAGTGTTACATGTATGCAAGAATGATAGAAGAAAGATTACGACAACACGAATCAAAAATTGAATTTTCTGCGCAGGTGGGTTAAATGACGTCACGAAACATACACGAATAGGTAACTCTAGCTTGGGTTAAGCTATGTCATCTAACGGGAAAACATGCCCATGGCGTAATCTCTTTTTATATCATTCTTGACATGTATGTATACAATGTACTACATTTTTCGCAGAAAAGAAATCGTGGTGGCCTAACATCACAACAATACAAAAACAACAGGCATAGAGAAAGCAATCAGCTGTTTCTTTGATGCTATCATGTAAATAAATTCACTTTAAGGGGTGTACGCGGTCAAAATGCTTGCCATGCAGGCGTGTACGTATGCTGGACGTAATATTCGCCGTCATACATAATTTTTTTAATTTTCCATCCAGCATCTTCGGTGTCACACATACAAACACTTTTCATTAATACTACCAAAGTGCTTGATTAGATGTGCTTAAAGGCCGTGTCAGATACAACTTTGTCGCTTTGCGTGACGTTTCTACCTTTGGCAGAAAAACGCAAAGCAAAAGGTGTATGACACAATGAAAACTTTGACAACACTCACGCATTGCTTGTTTACTTATAAAAGCAGTTGGTAATTTGTACATTTAATTATTTGTTATAATAATAAAAGTTAAACTATTTAATTGGACGGTTTTTTGGAATTGAAATTGGCAAAAAAAAATTTAAAAAAAAGACAATTTTACTAGCCAATTGTCAAAGCGCGCAAAAAGATGAGAGTTGGCAAACTTTTTGCTTCGCTCCGCTTTGAAAGTACTTTATGTGACATGTTTCGTATAAGTATGTATATTTTATCTTAGATGTCAAAGCGAATCGGTAACGCAACGCGAAGCAAAAGTTTTATCTGACATGGCCTTAACCGTGTACAGACCCCTTTTCAAGTTTCTTTATTGTGGTTAAACAGCTGTTTTATGATATTTGCTTTTATTATTTAGAAGTGCTACCATATACTTTTATCTTAATAAAATAAGATCAATCAAGTAACACTTAAAAACTAAGGCCCTAATCATGTACAACGCAGCGCAACGCCACAGAACTAACGCAACGCCAACGAATATCATTGAAAGCACAAACAATGTCATAAATATTTTGTAATTTTGTTATTGCTTTCTACAGAAATTCACATTGCGTCTTAAAATTTCAAACGCTCCATTGCTTGTGTCGTCAAAAATTTTAAAACGGTACATGAATTTCTGTTGAAAGCAACAACAAAATTACAAAATATTTATGACATTGTTTGTGCTTTCAATGTTATTCGTTGGCGTTGCGCTGCGTTGTACATGATTAGGGCCTAAAACTGTATTTAAATTCAACTTAAATCTAAATAAAAATTTACTAAATACGTATTTAAATACAAAGTCAAAAACTGGGCATTACTTACTCATAGGGTGCCCCGGTAGGCTGGCTGGTAGTGAGTTAGTCTATCAACACCGGGGTTGCAGGTTCGATTCCCACCAGAGACTCTGGTCTCCTGCAGACAATCGAAGAGCTTCGCGGAATTAGCGTAGGAATACAAAAAAAGACATTTAACTATAAAAAATAAAAAAATAGGTGCCAAATACATGTTTAAGTTTTTGTTTATTTTAAAATTAATGTTTTTCCCCTTTTACGAACGATTTTGTTTGCCATTGTTCACAATAAAAAAAACTATGAATTAAATGATCGCACTTGGTAATACATATGTATAATAAAATGATGTTTAAATGTTTCTGTCATTTAGATAAGATGATGGTTTTTTTGTAAATTGTTGATTATTTCCAAATACAGTTTTGGTGACATTTATGACCTAATACAATTGATCTGTTTCTCTCCTTTTGCGCTCACTCCTTTACATGATTGTTAAGAAACCCAGAAATTTACTATCTCATATAAAATTAACAAATAAACACAGATAACGAAGTGATACAGTTAACAATGACTGGGATTATGTTACGATATTGAAACATACCCTGACTGCGTCACCCAATATGTACGGTTGTATGTGTGTGTGTATTTGTCCACTGAGCTCAACTCAACCAAATATTTAAAATATCTTTGGGTTTGGCATATGCACATATATTACATTGACTAATCAAAGGGTTTCATTGAACATTGAAGAAAAATATCATAAACACACCAAAGAATTTTGACAGAACTAGATGTTAATAATAATAATGACACTTCCTTCTGATAAAGAGGTTATCGCAAATAAAAGAAAGAGAATAAATACAGAAACAAATTCACAAAAATTAAAGTATATTCTTTTTTGAGAATTACAGTTGCCTTCATTCATCCAAAATCGTACAGTAAGTACAGAGTGCACTTCAATTGGATCTCTCCAAAGTAAAAAATTTTAGAAAAGTATTTTAATCGATTTACTTGTTCATTTTAATTTGATTATAAGTTATTAACTTCCAGTGCTTGCGAAATGTTAAAAATATGGCAATTTTATGGCGTAAAGTTTGTTAAAATAACTATCGAATTTTTAGTGGAATAAATTTGGATTTAAAATAAATAATATAAAATATAACAGGAAAATAGTGAATTACTAAAATTTTCAACGGAATATTGGCAGTATAAATATGTTTTTATGGTTAAACAACTTGTGAAATTATTTATATTAACATTTTTTCTTTGCAAAGTTATAATATCTGTTTACATTAAAGACCTGCATAAATGCATTTGAAAATCAAACACATAACAAAAATTAAATGTGTGTACAAAACGTTTCTGTACAACCGAAATGAAAAATGATATGCGTAACTGTTCGTCGCATCATTTAAAAAGTGTTGAGAGTGTTCAAGTATTTTAATAAACACACACCAGACAGTACCTGTTTCTTTCAAAACCTTTTAATATAGTAAACAAAAATTTTACTCCTAGTGAAAGACAAATAAATGTTTTTGCAATAAATTGTTGCAATATTGTCAAAGAAATTAACATACAAAATATTTCATACACACGTATCCCAAACTCGCATTTAAAAAAAAGAATGTGTGTATTTTTTATTCCCCTACTCATTGCTGCGTTTATTTTTTATTTGCTTGTTAATTTTGGAGAGGTTTTTAAGACCCGGTTTTCATTTTATTGAAGCTCTTGGTTTAAGCTTCTAAACTTTCATACAGTATGTATTTGTCTGTGACAGCGACACTACATTATAGAGCTTGGAAATTTTTTAAAGCGGATTTGGGGAGGGAATTTTATGGGGCATATGATTAATTCTGAACATACTAGAACAAAATTTGGCCTTGACATAATAGCTATTATAATAGTTATAGTTGACAATTTTATATTAACATTTATAAGGACGTAATGGCAGTTAGTGCTATTTTCGGTATTGGCATTTGTATGGGAGCTATGGCCAAATATTGTTTTTATTAAAATTTTCTAAGGCGATTAAAGTTGCAACAAAATATTTTTGAGTCGACTTTTATCTAATTACCAACATAATAAGATAGTTTATGGGCACAGAGACTAATCCGGAGAGAAGTTTGTATGAGGGCCATGTGAAATTATGCACCGATTTTCACCATCTCAATTGGCTTTGTCCTTATGTCAATTAAAACGTATGTGCCATATTTCATCAAATTATCTTTAGCCAGCCAGACGGACGGACATCGTTAGATCGGTTAAAAAGGTGATTCTGAGTCGATCGGATATTTTTTAGTCCACTATTGTGGTGAGCGTATAAACACAAGTAAGAGTGCTATACTCGGCTTCGCCACATCTTATACGACCTTCATATTTGCAGCTCTTCCAAAATCGAAAACGTTTCGTAATTTGTATTAAAGCTCAATTAAATGTTTATTGCAGTAACATTTTTAGGTTTTTCTGATCAAATTTTGAAATATTTTGTTATTTTGTCATAACTCAGCAATTTATTAACGGTGTTTTTCAATCTTCTAAAAAAAAATATTTTTTTATTATTTGAAACGCTGGACTTAAATTTTTCCCAAAAAATCGGTACTGTGGGAGGACATTGCACTCTTATTGGGAAAAAAAGTTTGCATATAAGGAATACTCAAGCCGAATTTTACCAACAGAATGAACCTATTTATTCATTACTCTTCTATCCCATAAATATCTTATGTACAAGACATAAATTTAAAAATATTCTCCTGGTAGGTGACATAGTGTAGACCCTATTACGTAAAATCCTTTGTTTCTGGATAAAAAAGGAATATATCGGCTATTTAAACTACTGTTACCAATCATTTTACCATTTATATTTTAACAGCGGTTTTCACCCCTTTTTATTAAATGTGCAACTCTGCTGTATATAATACGATTTTGCTACAAAGCTTGAGTCTCTTTTTCGTATGTATTGTCACTTAGTGAATTTGTTTTATTATTAAAAATAATTAAAGTTTTGTGATTAAACATTTAACGCAGTCTTGGATTTTTATGAGGGGTCCCACTTATCTATTATGTGAGTAGCAGTGTACGTATTGGGGTGTAAGATCAATCTTATAGAAATTACAAACGGAATGACAAACATACGCATCACTACAAAAGACTACCGGTCATTTTACTAGTTAGATGACTAGTATGGCTCACCTATATATTGGTTATAGTTTCTATTAGTTTATTAAGAGCAAAATGAAAAAAAACTGACCGAAACCTTGAGTACATGTGATTTTGCCTCTCTCTATAACTCATCATGTCACTCTCTCGAACTTATTAATTCAATGTAAAATCGTTGCAAGTGTGTTATTAAACAATTTTTTTTTTTTTAGTTTTGGTTATTCATTTCTTGTAGGGATGTGTATCAGAGAACCAAGCCGAGGGAGTTTGATCGGCGGCAGCGGCGTTTGCGTCAATGAATCGGCGGCGGCTTAAATGTCGGCTTGAAATGTTTAAAATTTTTATTTAAGGAAAACTATTAATCATTTCTATATCTATTTATTTTTATGTTAAAGTACAAAACATTAAATAATTATAAAGGGATAGTGCAATTTCGTTTTTTCCTAATTACAGTTTTAAACTGATGTTATCTGTAGGACCACATACCCATATCCATTTCCAAAAAGTAAAGCTTTCTGCAATAAATTATTAATAAAAATGTAAGCTTTTATGATGAAACAGAATTGAGTCTTCAACTTCAGGCAACAATTATTAAGCCCATAATTAAAACGTCGACCGTAACTGCAATTTTCTCTCATTTCTTTCGTTTTCTTTTTTTTTTTTTTCTTTGTTTACAAGATGTATGAAATTGAACGAAAGTATGGTAGCATTGTTGGCAGAATAATTGTCTCTATGTAAGAGCATGAGAACAAACGTTTTCAAAATAAAATTGATTTTATTTCTCGACCGCATTCACTAGCATAATTTTATGTCAAACTGTATGGAAAACATCGTTTAGTCCCAGTTCTGTTTCATCATTTAAGGTGAAAAAAAATTAAAATATAAAATATCCTTAACCTGAATTTATCAGTAAAACTATTTTTTTAATTAAATTATTGCGGTCAAAATTATACCACTAATTAGTTAAAAGCAAGAAAAAAGTTTTTACATAATTTTTTTTTTTTATTAAATTTAACAAGTTTTCAAATAGATTACTTCAATAAAGCATTCACTGATATTTTGCTATTACCAAGTTTTTTGTCTGAACTTCTTAATCGATATGTTTGGAAATACATACATACATATGTATCACGCAGTTCAGACGGTGATTTTTTCCATGTTTTTTAAGACATGATTTTTGATGTTTGTCGGCGAACGGTGTAGAGAAGCAAGCGGGGTAGAGAAAAAACACGTTTTCTGATCTATGTGTCTCTTTTTGTATTTATGTTTGCTCCCATTCGTAATTTTGTTATGTTGCTTCATTTTATTTTTTATTTCAATGTGGGAACATCTCTTTACAATACAAAAGATGGAGCGCAATAAAATTGTTTGTTATTATAGATAAGCAAGTAAAGAAGAATTACCGATAATGGGGAAAAAAAACAACCCTAAAATCATGGGGAAAAAATCTTCGTTTGAATCTGTTGTGTTTTTGGAAGCAACTTTCAAAAGGAATTAAAAAAAATACTTGATTTTTAAATCACGGTCTGAATCTAGTGTATGTATATATATATATGTATATATCAACCAAAAAAAATTCACTTAAATATACAAAAATATTTGAGAAAAAAAAACTCTGTATGTTCGAACGGTGTTGTGTCCTAAATAAAAGTTTATCAAAATATTAATATGAACATGAAAAGTTTATTTGAAAATATTGCAAATTAAAATTTGTTATTAACATGGAAATATTTGTGTAAAAATTATTTTTAATAAAGATACATTTATTCACATACATATGTATGTATTGATGCTAAAACATACCATTTTTAACATTAAATTTAAACGCAAATCTGTAACACTGCAGCCACACGATCTAGTTTTTCTTGATAGTCATTTACATACACAGTTTGTCAAGATTTCCAATAATTGGAAGCTGTGACGTATTCTGCACGCAATTTTGAAGCAATTTAATTTCAAGACGTCATCAAGATCACAATTTATAAATATAAACGTTAGACACACAAATTAAGAAATTTCACGACGCAGCTGCTGTCATCGGCGGCGCGGCTTGGAGAGATCAAGCGGCGGCGGCGAGCCGATCGGCTTGGTTCTCTGATGTGTATATATTTACATATGCATTAACTATTTCTCTCTGTGGTGATGGTCAAAACGGTCATTATTTGATAAAAATCATGGTTAATTAAAAGAAGATATTGCATGATCATTTGGTGTAACCAGTGTTGGGCACTATTTCAAATACTTGTATTGTATTTAAAATACATTCCCAAAATGTATTTTGAATGCCTGTCCCTGAAGTATTTTGTATTTCAAATACTTTTGGTCTCAAAGTCCTTTAAAAAAAATATATTTACTTTTACTTAGCATTTACACATGCCACTGCCAGTTCGAAAAACTCAATACACTCACGATTTATTACTAATACACTCACATTTTTCGCAATGGCAGCTCCAGTGGCAGCAAAAATTGCATGCGAGTGGAAATTTGGCACTTGGACCCCTTTCAGACAGGCAAAGTTTACTTTGACAAAGTCTGTTGAATTCTCTTTTAAACTTTGTTTGGTGCTCAGACACACAAAGTTTAATTTGACAAATTTTTGTTTTCTCTTGTTTGAATATAATATATAAACAGCGTTGCCAGAATGATGATTTTATCATATTTTTTTTATTTTTTCAAACAAAAATATGATTAAAGATTTTTTTCTCAAATGATGATTTTTTATTTTTAGAAATTCTGATTTTTACTTTAATTTTGCTTATAGAAAATACACGATTACTTAAACAGTCAATTTTTAAAACAATGAAGTTTTGCATCAGCTTGATGTGTGTTGGTGCTGCACACTTTTGTACCCAGTATCTAGAATACACAAAATTGCATCATTATTTCTGGACATAAAAATATTAAAAAAGGCATATTATAACCTATTTCCAATGTGCGAAAGAATTCCTTCTTTCGAACAACTACATTTAAAACCAAAACAAATTCTAAAAACTTTGTTTTTGTTTTAAATGTATTTGTAAAGGTACGTTCAGACTGATGCAATATTTGAAAGCAAACATCAAATATTTCATTAACGTAGTCTGAACACAAAATATTTTTGAGTATCAAATAAAATAACAGCTGATTTTGAGCAAATAAAAGTATTTGCCGGCAAACAAATATTTGTCCAATGTGAACATAGTGTGAACACAAAAAATCAAATATTTTAGTAATTTTTGAGCAAACATTTATTTGATATTACAAAAAAATTGAAAGAGCAAACAACGACAAATAATTTTAGCCATGTTCCAGATAAAAGCAATTTTTACTGTAAGTTTTCGGATTCTTTACAATTTTAAAGATTTTTTATAATTCCATTCCTTAAAGTTTAAGGCACTTTTACTAAATTTTATGGCTTGTTTGAAATATTAAAATGGTACGCGAATTTTCGCAATTTTTGCAACATTTTTTTTTTTGTTTTTCCCCTAAATTTTGTTTTTTAACCGATTTAGCAATTTCAAATATATTTTAGGGTTTGTTTCCAAGTTTGCATTTTTTCGCGAATTTTAGCCATGTTCGCAAAAGAAGCGATTTCTTTCTGTGATTCTTTGCAGCTTTAACTATTTTTAATAATTTAATCTTTGGTATCATGCCGCTATTAGCAAATTTTTGGGAATTTCCGCTAATTTACCAATTTTTACCGAATTTTTGCTATTCCTTATAGTTTTAGGCACCTTTAATAAATTTTATGGCTTGTTTAAAATATCTAAATTTTTCGCAAATTTTCGCTATTTTTGCAACATTTTTTTTGTTTTTTTCTTGACATTTTGTTTTTTAACCGATTTAACGACTTCAAACATATTTTAGCGTTTGTTTGCAAGTTTGCAATTTTTCGCAAATTTTAGCCATGTTCCCGTTACCCAGTGGCTTCCATTTTTTCTTCTACATTCTCCTGTTCTAACACTAAAAGAGACGCTGATCCACAGAATAAAATAAAAAAATTAGCTTTTGCGCTCATTTTTACCATTTGAGAAATATATTTTTATTTTTGAACACTTTCATTAAATAATTATTTGATGCAAATATTTCTTTTAGTCTGAACGCATGGCAAACATGAATTAATTTATTTTATTAACACTGTTTGCCAACTGTTTCATCAAACAAAAATGATCAAATATTTGAGCTTAGTTTGAACACTAACAAAATATTTTTTTGTTTCACACAGTTTGAAGCAAATATCAGAACAAATATTTTCGATAAATATTTCATTAGTCTGAACGTACCTTAAGAAGTAAATAATTATTTAGTACATCGGAAATAGGTGAAAAAAAATGTATTTTTATAAAGTTTCATATACTGACGAATTATGTTTTTATGTATTTCAATTTAAATAATAAGAAGTATGGTTTTATAAAAAATTAATAATTCTTTCTATTTTGCCCTTGTTTAAAAAAATTTAAATTAAGAAAAAAAAATTAAAGATTTTCCTCTTCAAAATATGATTTCTTTCGCCATATGACAATTTTTATTCCAAAGATTCTGGTAACGCTGTATATAAATATAAAGTTGCAGCCAACTTCAGGTATAATCTACGAACGAAAAACAAAACGACTTTGCGAGTACAGCAAAGTATGTACTCCCCCGCTATACTCTTTTCCCTTCTCTTCTATAAACTCAAGACTTTGCAAAGTAAACTTTGCTTGTCTGAAAGGGGTCTTGCATGCCACTAAATGTCAAAACGATTAGCAATGTTACCCTGTTCAAAATTTAATGCAAATCGACTGGATTGTTGTCGAACTGCAATTAAAGTTTTAACTGTTAAATGTATTTTTATGATTAATTTATAGAAATGGGCGTTAAAATAAGTAAGTTTCCTAATTGTAGAGCATTCATTTTGCTAAAATAATGCTAATATAAATAAATGTAAACTATTTCCCCAAAACTAAAACTATGTGATGAAATCGGTAACTCTTTTTTTCTTTTCCGGTACTTTTTTTATTTGAGAAGTAAACAAATTATCTCAAGTTGACGCTTCGACGACATTTTAAAAATGAACTGGCAGTGGCATGTGTAAACAGAAAAGCAAATGGCATGAGATTCGACTATTTCGAACACTTTTTACTTGCATGTGTAAAGGCAACGTTAATAAATAAAAAAAATAAGTTGTCTCATACATTAAGTTCTTTGGCCACTACGAGTATGAATAATTTCATAAAAAAAATATCTCGTTTTAGAAAGATTCTTTAATTAGCATTTTTTTAGTCTACATTTTAATGGAATATTACCAAGAAATTATTGTGTCCATGTCCTACAATATGAAATTCTCTTTTGATAAGTGGGATAAGAACAAGAATTTCCCAGCTATAGAACTGGAATATTTAGAGAAATTCATATTAGTGTGTAAACCAATTTATATGTACATATTTAAGATACACTCAGGGTAACAATTGTTATGAAAAATTTCTGCCTACCCTAATGTCAGTAAGAACCAGATTAGATCGGCTTTAGCGCAACAATTTGAGGCATTTAGTCGGCGTTATACAACAAATATAAAAGAGCTTAAAACATTAACCCAGATTCTTTTAATTGCACCAGAAACGCATTAAACCGAGATTTATTTTTTAAATGCATTTCTCGTTTAAAAAGCGTTTATTATTCAGTCTTATTGCGGTTGTCGTTGTCATAAACGACTGTGTCGTTTTATGTAGAATATTAAAGAACTCAGGTTGTGTGTTACTTTAATCTATCACAAAAAAAACTTTACAGTCGTATAGGACAACGACAACCGCAATAAGGATGATTGTTTATTATTCGGCCTTATTGTTTAAGGCGCGGTCGTTAACGTCTAAGTCGTTAATTGTAAAAGATTAAAGAACACTGTTTGTGGTAACTATGAGATTTTACAAAAACCGACTCTGGCGTTAATGGCAATGCCTTACACAATAAGGTCGATTTCTTTCTTTATATTTTAAAATAATCACCGGTTTTCATTTTGCTACAAAGAAAAAAATCTATTACGTTTTTAACCCAATTTCGATTCGAACGCTATCGAATGCCGTAATCCACTTCACAAAATGTTATCCAATACGAAAACTCATTTGATTTTGAAGCGGAGCTTATTTCTTGACAGAAAGATGGGGTGGAAATCTCAGCTAACGATTTTAAATATTATGTGATACAAAAGTTTATAATCTTATTGCAATAAAACCATATTTTTAATTTAAAAAAAATCAGTGAGAACTTTTTTGTACTTTTAATATTTTTCATCAAAAATATGTTGAAAACTAACCTATTAAGACATTTTTGGGGTCTTGTTTATCTAATTTAGTTTATAAATGGAAAACGATAAAGAGTTCTTTAGCTTGAATTACAATATTGTATTGAGTCATTTAAAAAGACCTGAAAATACAGCAGTTCTTTTTAAATGACTCTTAAGTTAAATACGTAATACTTCTGATAATTTTTTGTTATGTCACTAATGGCTAATAAATCAGTGAGTGTTTAAACGCTGGTTTAGTTGAACTAAACTTAAATTTATATGTAGTTTAAACTCAACAGTTGTAAATCAGTGTCCCATGTATTATATGTAGTTTAAAAAGTAACATGTGGCAGCACTACGATAAATGTTGACAAATTCATATGGCTTGTTTTGGTAGTTTAAACTTAACTGTCTATGGTTTAAACGCCCAATTTTATGCGTTTAAAGATGGTTTATATGTTTTCTGATTTATAGATTTGTTAGCTTAAACACCTTTTAAGCCAAAAATAGAGTTTAACTTGCTCTGATTTATTAGCCCTAAGTGTGTATGTAGTCTCAAGTTTTTTTTTTTTTACATAATTTGCACTTAAGCACAAATTGTTACAGTGATAAATAAAAATTTTGTATGTAAACATTTGCTTTCAGATTTTCATCATCAATGCTCACTTTTGCAGCTGTTATGACTTTGCTGATCATGATTGTGGGAATTTTTGGTAATTTTCTCACTGTCGCAGCTTTAATAAAATGTCCAAAAGTTCGTAATGTAGCAGCGGCTTTTATAATGAGGTAAATTAATTGAATTTTAAAAAAATGAAATTAAAAAAAGGAAATTATCAATTGATAGTGGAGAAATACAGGGTTATCCATTAAGTGGTTTCGAAATCGCCGGTCTGACAATGCTGTCAGCTGTTTAATATCTGTCATCTTAAGTATAATTTATTTAGTGCAAGGTTTGTCATTTACGACTATGGATCGTTTAACAACCGGAGAAAACGTAAAAATAGTTAAAACTTAATACCAAAACGTGGTGGTTCAAACATGACCACTTTCGAGCATTACCAAAGTTATGGGGCTTGATGCCGTTAGACTTTTTTGTGAGACTAACGTTGAACCAATTGAAAACCAACATTTATCAAGTTATTGACGTGATACCGCCCAAGATGTGTAGGAAAGTGGTAGAAAACTTCCTCATAAGGAACGACTGCTGCAACCAATCTAGAGGCGGCCATTTAAATGACATTGTATTTCATACGTTATGGTAAGGTCCAAGAATTATAATGAAATAAAAGTTTCATCGAAATCATAGCTTTATGTGTGTTTTATTTAACTTTTCTTTTGAAACCGAAAAAATGGATAACCCGTTACGATACTCTAAAGTATAAAAAAAATCGATTAAAAAGCTTAATTTAAATATCTTAAAAAAATGCGAATTGTAAGAACAAAATGTATACGGATAGCGATGTTTTCCCTTTGTTTAGTTTTGTAACAAGGGATTTTTCATATATGTTGCAGAAAAATGCATATACACGGAGCATTAAAAGTTAGTCGACATCAGCGATAACTTTATAATCACAGTGTAATGGGAATCAAATTAATTCTTGACTTAAAATGTGAGAAATTTTTAATGGTAACAAATTTATTGTAATTAAAGAAAATAAAAAAAATTTTACCGCTCACAGTATATCAACCAGTACGTTTATTTTTTGTACTCACTCTACCTTTTGATCTACAGCAGATGTTTAGGCGTTATTTATGCTAAATTTCGTTTCTATCATTCATTTCTTGCGGGCTCTAAAAGCGGACATTAATTGCCGCCCGTCTGTCTGCAATTTTAAAAGAACATACAATATTTGTAGAATAAAATGAAAAATGAAAAAATTTAACATGTGTATGAAATTTTTTTTAAATAAATTTCTATAAAAAGTTATCGAAGGACAAGAAAGAGTTTGTGTGAAATGCACCCAATTGAAAAGGCTAGATAAATATGAGATTTAACAATTTTTCATACCTATGTAATTATTCGCGTTTTGCATATAAACGCTCATCCCTTCCATTATGGCCTTGGCCCACGGAGCTCTAAACACCGAGTGCAAACAGTTCTCTGGATTTTGGATTTATTCCTTGACTAGAAAATAAAAACTATTGAATCGCCACTGCAAAAACTTCTTCTATCAAATTGCAACAGCCCACAGGGATACCCTCTTTTCTGCTTCCCCAGCCCAGCGATTTTGGCTCTCCTAAGTAACGGGAAAAAATTTATCCTAGTCCGGAATTTTTGGAAACTCCTTTCACCCGATTTAGTTCTAAGTCTCAACCACCACGTGATTCCAAAAGTTTTCTGGTCACTAAACTCCATCATAACCCATGAGATCTAATGGTTGCCGTAGTCCAATCCCGTATCCTTAGAAGATCTACCAATTTTAAGGATTTACTGATCCAAGATGTATGTACCTTTTAAGACGCATACACACAACTCGTAGGGGAGAAGAGGCGTCACACTTATCCGTCAAACTTTCTTTGTTGACTTTACATTTTCTGTATGACAGGTTTTTTTGAAATTAATTTACAATTTGTAGTTTCGTTATTAAATTTGATATCGAGCAAAATAACCGATTTTTTTTTGTATCACGTCATTTGATATTGAATGAAATCTATCGTAATTCGAGATGATAGCATTCGATATTAAGTAACGAAAGACATTACATCTCTCCAGTTTTCATCCGTCATTTCGTCAGTGTCTATCGTATGCAGAACAATACGATAATTTACTCGATACAATAGTTTACTCGATATCGAATGCCTCAGCATTAAAAAACAATTTTTTAACAAGTATTTTTTTATTGTAGCTTATGTATAGCCGATCTATTATTTTGTGCTTTGGTCTTGCCGTTTAATGTGTTTCGTTTTATTGAGGGCACCTGGAAGCCTCGAGATTTCCTCTGCAAAATGATACCATTCATTCAATATGGCAATATTGGTGTTTCGCTTCTATGCATTGCTATGATTACCATAAATAGGTAAGTAAATCAGATGAATGGCGCTACACCAATTTAAATGTCCAGAATTCTTCGACAAATTCCCCATGAAACATTACAAAAAAAAAAAAGTTCCATATCATTTTAGGTTTCGTTTAATTGTTTTTCTCTTACCATTCCAGATATGTTATGATTGCACATCACAGTTCGTATGGAAAAATCTATAAAAGACATTGGATTGCTGCCATGATAATATTCTGTTGGGTGTTCTCCTATGGCATGCAATTGCCAACATTAGTGGGAGCTTGGGGTACGTTTGACTATGATCCCAAATTAAGAACGTGTTCCATAATGGAAGATGATTATGGTCACAGTAGTAAGACAACATTGTTTGTAACTGCTTTCGTAATTCCCTGCATAATAATTATAGCATGCTATACAAAGATCTTTTGGGTTGTCCATAAGTCGGAGCAACGCTTAAAACGCCACGCCAACAAGCAGAATTCAATACCAAATAATTTAAGAACGACTCCAGTTGCAACGGCAAGCAATGTTGAGACGGGTAATGGTCAAAGCAGAATATCTTCGGCCGATAGCAGTAGTTTTTCGACCGATGTTAAACAGGAATCGGTGCAGAAGCAGACATCTCGCATCAAGGACCAAAGAGAGGTGAGAGCAAAACGCAATGAATGGCGCATTACAAAGATGGTGTTGGCGATATTTTTGAGTTTTGTCATCTGTTATCTACCCATTACTATTGCCAAAGTAGCTGATCAAGATGTGGAGCATCCCAATTTCCATATACTCAGCTATCTAATGCTGTATATGTCGGCCTGCATTAACCCCATTATTTATGTGATAATGAACAAACAGTATCGCAAGGCCTACAAAACCGTTATTATGTGTCAACCGGGACGATTTCTGTCCTTCGGAAAACATACTGGAGCAGGTGGCGGTAATAATGGCAATGGCAGTAGTGTGGCAGGTATGTGATTGTATTGTTTATTTGAGGAGCGGTGTTGGGGCAAAAAACTAAGTCACTCTCATTTGTTTTAGAGAAATGGAAAGATACCGGATTGAGCCACATGTCGCACAGCCGCACAATGGTTTCGGCAGTGGATCCACAAAATACCAGCTTCAGCAATTCCGCCCAATCGCTACCAGCTATGGAACTGAGCAGCAAACCGAACGAAACGAAAGCGAAAGATACGATAGAATCAATACCAGAGTCGTCGTCGCCGACATTAGGGCCCAAACCTGTTCCGACATCTATAGAGAACGCGAGCATACCAGAGATGAATACCGAAGAATTATCGGGGGCGGCAGTAATGACGAACGAAGAAACGATCATGCCCACTCTTGTCCAGAGTCACAACAAGAATACCAACAACAGCAACAACCAAAACGATCAAGTCAATATACCCACGAATGTAATAACACCAAGGACTATCAAGCGTATAGCTCTTGTGGGCGGGGATATAATTTTAGAAGAGGAAGAGGAGGAGGAGGAAGAAGAAGAGGAGACGAAAAGGAATCAAAAGATACTGTCACAAACAGAAGTAAAGGAGAAGAGAGAACAAATACCAACGACCAAACCATCTCCACCAGCCATTTTGAACCAACGACCGACACCAGTGTACGTGAACGCGAGTGTATTACACCAGAAGAAAAACCCATCTTACGGCCAGAATATCAACGTCATTCCCGATAATAAAAATTCCACAAAACTATTAACCAAACCGAAACTTTAAAAGACTACTTACGTACAATGCTTTAATAACAAACATACCTAAAAAAATATTTTGTTTTTTAATATAAAATTGATATTGATAATATTTACATTCATTTATAAATACAAGTAAATATATATTAAGTTTATCAAACATTCCATTTACAAATATATGTAATAGTCTTAATAGTTATTTAAATCTTTACATATCGTATATATGTATGGCTTATCGGTTTTAGTACACGTGTCGTAATTAAGGAGTCAATATTAAACAATTTTATACATTCCAAGCAATAAAAAAAAATTTGTTTTATAAATAAGTAATTAGTTTTTAATCTAAATTTATAGTGTATACATATAAGTTTTTTATTTATTTTTTATAATAATATAAATATACAACATTAAATTATAAATCGAATCGTGCCTATATTTTTACAACATCAGCATTACAATACTGCATATTTTTATATTCTATAACATATTTGATTTTAACTAAAATAAACGATAAAGAGCTTTGTTTATAAAGGAATTTGTTTTATTTTAACTTAACCTTAAAAGTTTTTAGCTAAATATCGATATCACACAATTTTGGAGCATAAGCCACTCGAGTGTATTTTGGTCTCCACCAGAGTTGCCTGGTTAGGAGGTTTCCTCCCCAGATTTAGGGGTTTTTATTTCATTTAGGGGCAAATTTAGAGGGTAAAAATTCTTAGGCGAAAAATTTGTGTGGCATTTTTAAATATTTATGGGATTTTTGGGGAGTTTCACTATTAGCTTGTCTGGACATATTAAAAACTAAGTAATAGGGTGCGTTCGTAAATGCATCACTGCGCTGCATCAGAAAATCAAACTTTTTTTGATGCCGATAGCAAAGTAATTTATAATTTTTTTATTGTGTGACTATTATTTTCGTACAGTATTTGACAATTTGTTGGTCCACATCTACTTCATTGATATATACATATGTATATAAACATTTAAAATCACTGATGCAGAGCAGCAGACGCGGATTTTGCAAAAACTGTTTTTTTTTTTGGATTACTGTTATCATTACTCTCTTACACTGTTTAAACATCAAATTACCCAAAATTGTGCACCTTAACGCCGTCAAAATGCGATACAAACAGTCAACCATTGGAAGAACGTTGTAAGTGACTAACAAAATGATACAAACGAAATGGTTTTGCAACGTGAAATAACGTTTTAAAAGCCGCTTGCGTAGTGGAAAAACGTTTTAAATGACATCGCAATTGTGGATATGAAACGTTTTTCCACTAAAAAAAAATTATAAGCCGTAAATTTGCATGTAATTTCAAATTAAAATTTCTTTATATTTGCATAAAAGTTTTGATTATTTAAAAAAAAAAATAATATATGATCCTGCCTGTTAGAAACGTTTTTTTGCTCTCCTGAAAAATAATAATTGTGTAACTTACAACGTTATTCGCGGCTGTGCTTCAATTAGGTAAAATAAATTATAAGATCAGTTCGATATACATTAAAATAAATCAATCGTTTTAAATAAGCAATTTACGATTTCCTTGTGAGGCAAATTTAGATAGTACAAAAATAGGAACAATTTCAATTTCATGAGTCTGTCTTCTGTCATTGTTGATCTAAGCCATGCTTTTATCCGACATCTATTGGGAAACGTGTTTTGTGTACTTTAAAATAAATTCAATTAGAAGAATGTAACCTACAACTCGGTAGTAATCTTCAACATTTTGGATGGGATTATTGCGTTCAAATCTTGGCTTTTCAATTGGAGCTTCGATCTGAATGAAAAAATCTTTATCTTTTTAAAAATCGTTTAAAATCGTTCCTCGGCTTTATATCTTTTTTCTTCAAGGCACATTATTAAAGTTTTTATAAGGCTTGATCCTGTGTTACAAGAAGTATCTCACTTAAAATGTAAGAATATTTCGTAAATAAATTCAAAATTTCTTAGTGAGGCTTTTGATGAAGTATCTCTAAATTTTCACTCAGATATTTTTTCAAAAGCCTCTACTATATGCTGTTGTACACTTGTTGCAAAGTGTAGAGGGTCCACCGATCTTGTCTCGCATAGTGTAGAGAGTTTGGCTCCCAAATACTTTGCTAAAAGTGCATTTCGCTTGGGATGATTATATTTAAAAAATTTTGTCGTTTCTTTAACAAATGATACAACATTTTGTATTAATGGCACTTTGTTGATTTAAGAAATCTAACAGAACCATTCTCTGCTGACATCAGAGGACACACATCTGTTCCAACTCCTACATAATTTTTTAGGTCGAGACCATAATTTGTCAAAGTTTGTAGAACTATTGATGATAGTGCTTTCGCATCAATTGATACTTAAACGTCATTATCAATATCCTTTGAAGCCTCTTCAAATGCGTCAACAAAGCCGATATATTCTCCCAAACAACTTTTTGTTGTATGTTGAACTATCTTTAAGATAAGGAAATCTGGCTTTTTCCCGACAAATCCGTGCTTTCGTCAAAAATTATCGAGAATAATTTCGATTCATATATATTTTCTAGGATTGTTTAATTATGCTATTTTGTGTAGTTTTTGATATATGTGTTGCATTTAAAGGAGATATTTTCAGATGGTTACCTACTATTTTATCTCCGGCCTCTATACGAAATCGCAAAAGCGCTCGGAAAATCGAAACATAACAAAGGATCATTATCTCGATGACAACGGAGAGGTTGTTATGCCTTCTAAGAAAAATTATAGTTTTTAAAATTAAGAGTAATCATTCTCGGTTTTAAACTTTTGTTGAAGGGCAGATTTATGAACTTGATTTAGTACTTCGAGACGAAAGTCTTTGTGTGTCTTTAAAAACAGTTTTCCAGAAATAACACCATTTTTATGATTCTCTAAATCACTTTGAATCCGCATAAAGTTTTTTAAATTTGTAAGAGGTGATGTTACCAATGCTTTTAAACTAACATTTCTATGATATTCTTCTTCGTTTCGCGTTACAAATAATGTACAATATTTACCAAAATACCTTTTTTGGCATCTCTAAATGTTTAAAACTAACATAATGTTTTATATCTTTTCCTAAAACTTTTCTAACAGAAAACGGGAAACTGTTATCGTTAGAAGGAGTTGAACAACCTTTTTTAGCAGCATCATATATTTCTTTGTCTATATAATTTAAGCTGGCTAAGTTCTTATTTAATTGGCAGAATGCAAAAAGTACAATTCAATAATTGTATATCCAAGTACATAAATGTTTCGTCCGGTGTTCCCCAAGGCAGTCAACTTGGCCCACTTTTATTTGCGCTGTTTATTAATGATCTGCCTAATGTTATCAACTTCGCCAATATATTGATATTTGAATGTAAATGCATGATGAAATGTAAATGCATGCGTTTTTATAGAAATAACTGTATTGCTGTTAATTATGCTTTGGGTGGTCATTTATTTGGTTGATTCATTTATTGATCTCGGAGTCCTATTGGATCATAAATTAAATTTTCTTTCAGTTATAAAGTTAACTGTAAATAAAGCTAGAGGTATTCTTGGCTTTATAAAACGATGGGCTAAAGAGTTCACTGATCCATACATAGCGAAGCAAGTTTACGTGTCACTCGTTAGACCTTTCTTAGAATATGGGCCAATCATTTGGGATCCATATTACAACATTCATAATTCTCATATTGAATCTGTCCAAAAACAATTTTTGTTGTTCTGATTACGTGGTCTTCAATGGAGTAACTCGACAAACTTTCCTCCCTATTCTAGTAGACTGGCTTTAATAAAACTACCATAGCTCAAAAGTCGTCGTACAATGTTAAATGTATCTTTTATGGTTAATCTTATTAATGGTAATATTTGTTGTGAATTTCTGTTAAATTTAATACACCTTGTCGCAATACTCGTCATAATAATCTGCTTTTTGTTAAATTTTGTAGTGTAAATTACGCTATTGCTGATCCTTTTTCAAGGTTATGTCGACAATTTAATTCTTTGTCACAATTTGTTGATTTTTCTTTAAATTTAAATGTTATAAAGCATAAGATAATTGTTTATCTTAACTATTAATTTTTTATTTACATTTTTAAATCCATCATGTTATTCATTAATTTTAAGTCAGTCTTGTTATTAATCAGTAAGGATCAAGAATGATAGAAATAAAGATTACGACATCAGGCAGGCATACAATTATTTTACTGCGCATGTAGTAACTCTGACGTGACACAACCCGTGTTCTCATTGGCTAAAATTTTGTGTAAACATAACAGTAGGGTGATTTATAATTTTTCTATTTAAATTATTTAAATAAAATAATTTTTTCTTAAATTATTTTTTTATAGTTTTATTTATTACATAAATATATACAAACATAATGTACATTAGCTCTATTTTTACTACATAAATTAAAGCAGACGAAAAAGGGAAAAAACTTTTATATCAAGAATTTAAGTTTCTAATTTTATTTAGTTTCCTCTTTCGCTTGTTGGAATTTCAAGCAACTCGGCATTTGGTAACCTTATTCGAAAATACATCCTACATCTAAAAAAAGTTTTTCATGTCTAGACTTACTTCAATATCTTTCCTTCCAACACTTAGGTGGTTAACCCATGCACAATTGAGGTTATCTATTATTTTGGTGCACGACGTTTGCTAAATTTTATTCAAAATAATTTAGTAATGAACTGCGAAAATTTAATTTTAGTAAACTTACCCATTTCAAATTTTAAGTTTCTTCCAAATCTTCTTGTGTGAAATGTATAGCACAAATATTTTCTTTATTCAAAATTACTGATTTCCCATGATTGCAAAACAGTACCCATAGCTTAGTTTGGGCTGCATCTTTTGGAAAATTGCAAAACGATACAGCTATAGTCAAAAATATTAATTTAATATTAAAAATATGCTAAATGTTATTTTTACACCATTTCTCACTTGTTTTTTTGCTGTTACTTTATTTGCATTCGCCCACTGCACACTTCATATTTTCACTCTATTTTTTTTACTCTCTTAAATTTTTAAAATTTTATATCTTTGGCTATACAACTTCAAACACACGAGTTTTAACGTTTTTAATATTAATTTATTATTTAAATAATATTTTTCATATAAAATATTTATAAAAATTTTTTGTTTGTTTGACAATTAATATAAATTTTTTTTGAAAACTCTGGGTAAATTAATTATAGGGTAGCCAAATATCACGCAATACATACATTTTATCCAAAAAAGATGAATTTCACATATAAAAATGCCTTGGTAACCTTTATAAGGGAACTACTACGTCATCACATGCGCAAGGCGTAATCTTTATTTCTATCATTCTTGGTAAGGATAATGTCGATTGATTAAATTAAATAATTAAATAAATAACAAATTCTTACCATTTAAATTATTTAAGCCAAGACTTTATATAGAACTAGATGTATTAATATCATCACTGTTGCCGATATTGTCGACTTTTGCTATGTATATAAGTAGAAGTAGAAGGTAGATCTTAGGGATGCCAATCGGGACTGTTTTCCCAATTCCCGTGATTCGGGATTTCAAAAAATCAAGGGGGCTACTCTCTATTGCGATGCGAATACAATTACGGTGCGAAAGCTAAATGCCAACTTGGTACTCTCTATCACTTTCGCAAAATTGTTTGAAAATTAAGCAATACTGGTAATAAAAATCAAAGATAGCGCAGATTTCCAGTTATGAACTAGCAAAATATGTAAAAAAAAATTTAAATTGGAAAGCTTAAACTAAAGAAATAATTGTGATTTGCGAAAGGAAAAAAATAAGAAGATGCGAAAGGCAAATGCGCAAACGCATTAAAGAGTACCAATCACTAGATTTGCGACAATTTTCTTTCGCATCGCAATAGAGAGTAGCCCCCCAAATCCCGGGATTTTTCGGGATTCGGGATTTTTGAAAGTCAAAAGATACATGCTTTTTATAGATATTTATTAAAAAACCCCTCTTTAAGAGAGATTTACAAACAAAAATTTTATAATTCATTTAATATTACAAAATTGATTACTAAAATTTGTAACAATGGAAAATTGTGATTTTTTCTTAATTAATGACTAACGTTATTAAAAATAAGATAAAAAAAACAAGTACGATTTCCAACAATGTGTAAATAGTTTTTAATAAAAAAGTAATTAACACAAAATCTATATGTTACTCAATTAGTTCAGTTGTTTCAAACTTAGTAAAAAAATAATTAATATAGTAATTGAATAGAGCAAAAAATTAAATAAATTAAGATGAATAATTGAAATTTGAATTCGAAATTAAAAAACAAAATCAATTTTTTTAGTTGACCATAAGAATCTTATTTTAACAAAAACTCATTTTTATACCCATCACCACTGGTGGTAATTGTGTTCTTGCACCAGTAGAATCAATTAGAAAATAAAACCAAACGGAACTTTTGGTTTCTTTTGTTTTGTGCATTTCAAAAGGCATTTATTTCTTAAATTAATTTTTTTTTTTAATTATTTTCAGCACTTCTCACATTAAAATTTCTTTATAATTGTTGGACACGCTTAAAAAGAATAAAAACATTTTACTTTTTTCTTTTCAATGACAATATGAACGGAGTTAACCAAATAAATATAAAAGATCAATATTGTATTCTCTATCCTCTCAAGTGAGAATGTCATGGTGAATTTAAATTAAAAGATTAAGTTAACGATTTCGGGTTTGACTAAATCCCGAAAATCCCGGGATTAAAAAATTCAAATCCGGGATTCGCATCCCTAGTAGATCTCAAAACAAGCGTATCATTAATGACCAAAATGGTTTAGACAAATAAATTTTCAAAATATCGATGTACATATGTATATAGATATGAATCCATTTATTCATATTGGTTAACTCACTAGAAACAAGGTAATTATTTTCAGAAAATTGTGTATTTGCAGTTACAGTAATGTTACGTTCACTATTCTCATTATATTTCTTTTTGGCAGATTAAGAAAAAGAGTCGATATATACTTTTTGCTATAAAAATAATTTTATTTATTTTGAATGTATATTTTTTTGAAACAAATTATTTGACTTCATAATTTTTCGACCAAAAAAAACTACATATGGGCATTTCCATGAGAATGTCAACCACGACTCAAAAAACCCCTTAAAACTATTTTTTCAAATATGGTAGAAAGTAAAAAAACACTCAAACTTTATTGTGCAAAGCTTTTAATAGCTTATTACATACAATTGTTGAAGAGCAAAACATAAAAGTTACAACTGACCATCTCTTTGTTTAATTTTAAGTAACTGCGATCAACAATTTTCACTTTTCTGCCGATTAAATACAGATACTGGTAAAATTGGAATTATACCTTCAAATTTATGTTACAACAACAATGAACAAGATCCATGAGGAAAGACCAAATATACAATTCAATTAGCGATATATTTTTTGTTTTTGATGATATTCTAATGTCACGTACGTGGTGTAAAAACATCATTTGACAATGTCATTTGTATTTGATCAGTCGTAGGTGGTTCAATATAAAAGCATAGCTGCCAGATAAAATTGGTCGAAAGTCGTCAAATTTTAAAGAAAAAATCGTCAATATCATCCTGCTTAAGAACTTAAGTCTGGTAAACACCAATAAAATAATACTCTCTAAAAAAAATGTTTCATAATGTGAACCCAGACTAAAAAGAGTAGTTGTTAAATGTCTGTAATACAGCAGTTCTTACTGATCTATAGAATAGAACTCTTAAAAATCGTGCTAAAAAAATCGTATTTTATATTATTAACAGCTAAGACATGAAAATTGCTGCCAATCTAATAATGCAAATAAATCAAATTATCAAAGAAGCTTAAATAAAATATGAAATTATATTAAAAACATTTGTGAATTTTAACAAAATTCGTTATTTGAAAAATCGTCAAATTTAGGGTATAAATCGTTCTATCGTCAATAGACCATTTTTGTACCTAGAAATCGTCAAAATGACGATAAATCGTCAAATCTGGCAGCTATGAATAAAAGTTCAAAACAAGATATTTGTTGTAAAAAAAAAATGGATCGGAATTTTGTTCAAATTGGTATAATAAAAATTTTAAGGTACGATATTGTAAGTACTATAAATGCAACTAAATGTATCATCTTATGATGTTGGTATTAAGTTGAAATTTGTTCCAAATTTATTTTATTGCAATCTAAATCATCTAACTAAGTATTATTGGTATCGATCCCTATTTGACCATAGCACCCATACAGGTACTACTCCTGAAAATAGCTTTTAATGTCATAAACTCCTTATAAATTTTGGTATTGACATAAAAAAATTTTTTACGATAGGTCATGACAAAATGTTGCGCTGGTAGGTCCAAAATTAACCATAGGTCCCATAAAACCCCCCTTCCTAAAATCGGTGAAAGGCAAACAAATCTCAAATATATGAAGATATCTGAATAATATTCGTCACAAATATCTTTTACATAACTCTTAACCTCAAAACATAATTCTTTTCTGGCGCCCATGATTGGCGATGGATCAGTGTACACTCTCAAAAATTTGTTTTTAAAATATTATGGTGTAGGGTATCATATGGTCAAGCTTGACCGACTATATTTTCTTACTTGTTTGTTTTAAGTTTTTGAATACATATATTTACCAAAAATATATTTCATACCTTGTAAATACTTGTAGAGAAAAATCTATCACGTACGGTATGACATTATCCAAAAAAAAATTTTTTCTTTCCAATTACGGATTTTAAAGGAAAAATATATGGTTTAATTTAAAAAATTAAAAAAGGGAAAATACCTCAAACAATTCGCAGACTTTCCGATTTTATTTACAGCCACCCCAAAATCAACAAGGTTCATAATGCAATATTATTTGTTTCATATATAGTACCCTCTATATGAAACATAATGACAAAAAAAAATTCGAGTTACTACTATTTGTGCAAAACCGCTATCGCTCTGAAGGCGTACAAGTGTCACGTACGATGACGTGGAAATGCCCATATGCAATTGTCAACAAAATTTTGGAAGAAGGAATATGCTTCACATTTTAGTCCAATTGTATGGGTTTAATCCAAAGATATATTATTCTGGTTTAAGTTGATTACAGTTAATTTTTAATTTAAATTATTTTTATTTAGAAAGGAATTTTAAAGCTTATAACAATGACAAAAATTATTTTGGCTGCACACACATACATACATATCGTTACCTTCAGTCGTAACGGCGCTAAATCCACATTTTTTAAATATTCAGTTTTTGATGCAATTCAATAGAGTAAACAAAAATACATCGTTTGCTGAAAAAACTACAAATATTTGTTTTCTAGTTCTTGTTTTGCAATGATATGTAAAAGTCCTAAGTCCAAAAATGTTAAAGAAAAAGTGCTAGGTCCCATTGAAATGTGAAAATTTCAAACAAAATGTGTTAATATTTGTTGATACTATCACTTGATAGTCAACATTGAACTAAATAAAATAATTTTTACTATATTAAATTTTTGGCAAATTGTCAGTTCTTGAATCTCTTCAGGTTGCTCTTCGTCCCAAATGCGGCAATTTTGTTTGTTTACATACCCATTGAGCCAGAAATGGGCCTCATCGCTGAACAAAATGTGCCTCGAAACGTCGGATCTTCTTGGAACTTTTCAAGAGCCCATAGAGCGAAGCGATGTCGCTTGGGAAGGTCGAGCTGCTTCAGTTGTTGCACAAGCTGTACGTAAAATGCGCCAAGTCGTTCAATACGTCAGTCCGAGTTGCTGCGAACGGCGCCGAATCGACTCTCCACGGCCTTCGTGTACACTCTCAGCTACCGCTATATTTTCTTCACAGCGTGCTGGACGTGGTCTACTTGGTCGAATATTATCCAATAATGAATGATGGGTCTCAAAATAGGTGATGGTGTTGCGACAGGTACGCTCAGTGGGCCGATTATGTTGACCATAAGTTGAGCGAAGTGCACGAAATACATTCCTCACAGAACGTGAATTTTCGTAATAAAGTTGAACGATTTGTAAACGTTTTTCAGGCGTAGGGGTTTCCATTATGAAATGCCAAACAATACTAAACAAAAATAACATGACAGCATGACACGACTCACACGTGATCTGTCAAAAAAAAGCTATTGAAAAAAGTATCTCTACTTGAATCACCAATTTTTAATAAATAAGATCATTTAAATGAGATATGAATTTTATTCATTTTATTTTTGGTTTAAAGAAGGGTAAATCCAACAATAAATTTTCATACATTCTGAATGGTTTATTAAAGGTTTAATAGACTATTTTTCGTTTATGAATACGACTTTTTGCTAATAAACGGTTAATTTATCATAAATAAATGTTTATGAATACGTCTGTTAAAATATATTCAGAAGATTTTAGAAAGTTTTTTTTCTCTCCTGTAAAATTTAATAAATTGGATCTGCATCATTTACGACTAAAGGTAGAGTTAGCCGAACGTCCACGTCCCCTAACGAAACGTCTGGTCCGTTTTGTTATTTGCTTACAATGTAAATGCTTACCGAATTTAAATGTCACGTTGACGGAACGTCTCAATCTGTATAAATTAGAATTTCATGCCGTCGTTACGTGACAGTTGTAAAGCAGTGATGCCCTGCTTGTATATTAAATTAATTGCGGGTATTTTCGCTTTTTTTTTTGTACTTTTTTCCAGTATATCTATTGACATTCGACAAAACGACTTACAATACAACATATTTTCATATATATATAAATATACATATGCTTAGATGTACAAAATAAACAAATGCATATGCACATACAATAGAAATGAGAAATATATAAAAGGCTTTAAATGGTTACAAAATATTGTTTGTCTATGCACATTTACAAAATAATACATGTTAATGTGTATGTGAATGCTAAAATAAATATTGGTTTATTGCAAATCTATAATATAAATATCAGATATTAAATTAATAATGTTATTTTACATACACTTAATACTGTTTTAATACCATTTTAATCACTTGGTACTTTTTCTGCACAGCGGTCACCATTTAAACCTTTTGATTTCCCATCACTGTGTGTGTTGTTTTGTGTATACTATTGCTTTTTTGTTTATGTATGTAAAAAACATATGACACGTTTTTAGATGTTCTATAAGTGCACCAACGTGCAAGCGGTACGTTACAGTAAGTTACGAGCCTTAAAGGCTGAGTTAGGCGAACGTTGCTGTACTGTATCTGTACTTTATCAATCAGCTGTTCGCTTTTTGGTATATGGAAAGCAATGCAAAAGCTTACCGAAATGTAACGTTTCATTCTGTATAAAAATGAATTTCATCCCGGTGTTACGTGACATTTGTAAAGCAGTGATGGGCTGCTTCTATGTTAAATTGAATGCGGGTATTTCCGCTCTTTTTTTGGTACTGCTTTCAGTATATCTATGGACTTTCGACAAAACACGGTGTTACGTGACATTTGTAAAACAGTGATGGGCTGCTTCTATGTTAAATTGAATGGGGGTATTTTCGCTCTTTTTTTGGTACTGTTTTCAGTAAATCTATGGACTTTCGACAAAACTACTTACAATACAACATATTTCCATATATTCAAATATACGTATGCTGAGATGTACAAAATAAACAAATGCATATTCCCATACAAGCAAATGAGAAAGACTTTAAAAGGTTACAAAACATTGTTTGTCTATGCACATTTACAAAATAATACTTGTGAATGTGTATGTATGTATATGCTAAAATACATATGTACTTGTTAATTGTAAATCTAAAATTTTAATATCAAATATTAAATTATTAATGTTGTTTTACGTACACCATTTACATAAATCACTTGGTACTTTTCCTGCACAGCGGTCACCTTTTGATTTCCCATCACTGTGTGTGTTGTTTTATGTATACTAATGCTTTAAGTGCACTAACGTGCTAGCAGTCCGGTACAGTACGTTACGGGTATAGCAACGTTCGCCTAACTCAACCTTTAGGGTAACGATATATACTTATGAAAGTACATATATTTAAAAAAATGACAGACTTACCATTGTTTCACTAATTGTTATGTATGTTCGTATAGGATCAAATAACTTTTTTTAATGCACTTGAAATTTGACAATAATATAATTTTCCTTTGTTCAACTTAAACTAGACCAATACATTTATACATACATATGTATGTATATATGCATGTGTAATTGATAAAAAAAAACTCTTTGTTTATGTATTACTTACCTACAATGTTTTCACGACCCTGAAGACTATCAAATAAATCCATCAATCAGTACATGAGTATGTGTTAGTGTCGCTTATTTCAGGCTTTTCCGGAGACGAACAAATAAACAAGCTAATCAACATTTGTATTTTTCATGACAACAGACACAAAGTAAATACCTACAATTTTTTTGTCAATCACAACAGGAGACTATCAAATGATCAGTCATCAAATAAACAAATCAAAACTTTTTGATTTTCATCAAGCATTGCCGATAACGCGTATGTGTAGCCGAAAAAAAAAACGATTGCACGCACACAACTATGTGATTGATGTGATTATTTGATAGTCTCCAGGGGGTTTTAAAGCTGTGTCTCAAGGCGAATTTACTTCAGGTGGCGGCGAAGAGACAGCCTGTTATTTTTTTTAGTCATGCCAGAATTGTCAAACGTTTTGTTTACATGTGCTTTTTAAAATTGTGTTTTTAAATTAAATTTTAGTTTGCAAATTATTAATGAAAAAGTTAAAAAATAGAGGGACGATTAATTAAACTATGTGTAAGAATTAAGTACAGATCGTTTTTACCATTATCACTATATATTAAAGGTATTTTAATGTTTATGTGCTGTTTTAATGTTCAAATGCATAAAATGAATACAGAAAAGAAACGGTTTAAATTAATTTCAATGCCACGTTCACTTCCACCAAATTTACAATTAAGTTATAATTATAATAAATTTTATGCTAGGGCTGCCACATACATTCTTTCTTCATTCCTAAATTTAAAATAAAAATTTCTTAAAATATCTAAAAATAAGAAGCCAATAAATAAATTATTACTAAATAAAATAATGTTTTAATATTATTTATCAGTAGGGATTATTTTTATCTTATAAATTTGTATTTTAAACTCATATTAGCATAATCACACTAAAGCAATAGTTTATTTTAAGAAATTTCACAATTTGGTACTTATCTTTCAAATTCTGACCAAAAATATACGGTATTTAGGAGAAGGGATCATTCAGTTAATCCAAAATATTATAAATAAATTTATTTTAAATTTTCTGTATGACTGCCGGCTTAAATATAATTAAGGCCCTTATCATGTAAAATGCAGCGCAACGCCAAAGAATAACGTTGAAAGCACAAACAATGTCATAAATATTTTGTAATTTTGCTGTTGCTTTCTACAGAAATTCACATTGCGTTTTAAAATTTTAAACGCTGCATAGCTTGTGTCGTTGAAAGTTTTAAAACACGGTACATGAATTTCTGTTAAAAGCAACAACAAAATTACAAAATATTTATGACATTGTTTGTGCTTTCAATGTTATTCTTTGGCGTTGCGCTGCGTTTTATATGATTAGGGCCTAAAGGAACATGTGCATATTGTCAAACATACTTTTAGAATTAATGGTTTCAGCCTGAAAATCCATGTTGAATGATTTTATATCGTTTATGAACTTTTGAAGCTGTGAACATATCAAATGTATAGAATTAGCATTATTATATCGACCCCACAAGCATATTCATTTTACGCGTGAAATATCAATATTTGTGGACATATATACGTTTAAAAGTAATTTTACTTCTTAGAATGTTTACAGGTTGACCTAAACAGAAGGGGTACATAAACGTTTTTTATACGGTCCAATTAGTAGGTTGTATTTTTTTGTGCAATGGTTTTTGACATCATTATCATGTTTTACACAAACAAAATTAGTGTTGTTTTTCCTATCGATGCATTGTTGTAGTTTTGCGCGAGCTAGTCAATCGACCATGTTTTTTAAGATAAAAACAATTTTGCTGCAGAAACATTTTGAATAAAAAACTGATGTGGCGATCAGCAAAATCAGATTTTTAAGCCGACAGATATTGAATTTGCGTTATAATTTGTTTAATATAAATTGTATTAAAGGAGTTTTTTTACATAAAAAATATTAGCCTTTTTATTTAGGTTATCTTGTAAAATAAACAAAACTTAATTATTTACCCAAAAAGAAAAAAAAAATTTTTACATCCCCAAAATAAGCCCGAAACAATTTTTTTTATCTAATTTGAGATTAGAACCCCAATTCTGTTAAGGGCATAATAAACCATACAAATTACTTGGCAAACATGGACTTTGTTTTTGCTTCTGTTTGCCAATAAACAGCACAATCATATTTCGTACAAACATTAATTTTTTATTTTTGTTTTGTTTTCAATGAATGCTGACGACGATTGTTCCGCGGCAGTTTTGCTCGCTATTTGTTTAAAATGCAAAAGAAATATAAAATAAAGACAAATAATTTGTAGTAAGGAGTGCTCTAAGCAAAAATCTGTTTTGGGGCAAACTATGCTGCTAAAAAATAAGAATTTACGGCTGAAAATGTTTTTATTGCTTCTTCTTCTACGTCTTTACTCTGCAAAGTTTTCTTTGAAATGATTACTTTTAGCACTAGACACCACAAAAAGTTTGACAAATATCCAACATGGCTGCCAAATATTAAAAATTTTTAATATTTCTACAAACATTGCTCCAAATATTTGTCCAAACAGCAAACACCCCTATTAACAACACAAAATATTTGTACAAACGTAAAATTTTGACATGTTTGCCAAGCTATTTGTGTGGTTTATTATGCGCTTAAGCCCTGCTTTAGTCAACTGTTTAATGCAAGGCGAATTTATTAATACATTAATTCGCCCTGTTTTTGACATTCCATGACCGAAAAACCAAAACAAAATATCATGTTGTTTTTTGTGTTGTTGACTTGTTGTAGTCTCGCCGCCACCTGAAGTAAATTCGCCTTGCTGTGTCTTGAAAAGCTGTTTGTGTCCAATGGCAATGCATATACATATAATTCAAATTCAAAGCCTACTATGATGAAAATGTGATGTAAAAAACGGTTATATTCAAATGTACATATTTTTATTTTTTGACAATTGCTTTTTTACCAGCTAGGGACAAGAAGTGCCAGCCACATAAAAAGCAAAAGCTCAAAATGATTCTTTCGCCTTTTTCTTTTTTTACTTTGTCCTAAAAGAAGAGCTAGTTAAAAAAGACAAAACTAAAAAATCTAAAATTCAAAGAAAAAAATTCTTCTCTGGCTGGTAATAACAAAAAGCCGATTCAATAAAATGAAAAGCATCCGAAGTGTGTCCTAAAAGCAGCCGAAGTGTATTTAAAAATTTGTTTTACTTTTCATACGAATACCGTTACCGCTTGCAAAAGGCAAAGCACACAAATTGTGACGTTGATTTGATTTTTTTATTGTATAGAAAACAAAAATAAATTTTTGTTGTTTTGTTTTGCATGAAAAATATCACTTGTAGTTGTCGAGTATTTCTTTGCCTTTTAGGAACCTTTTGTGCTGCTTTTATCTCCTATTTTAATTATTATTGTAATTACCGTTGCTTTTTGAGTTCCATCAAATAGGAAAATTTTGCTTTTGTTAAAAAATTTTTTCAACCACAGGTAAATTTATAGATTCAGGCTTAAATTCTAGAATACAATCAATTTTAAAAGTGCCATTGCTTCCAAAGTGTTCTTGTCGTTTCTCGCTCAAAGTCTTCACCAAACTTTCCAATGCATTAATGCGTGTGGTCAATTCAGTTTCATCCACAATTACTTGAGAGTGTACTTGAGGACCATCCGAGGGAAGGACTCGATTTTGGGAACTTTCTTCACGCAGTTCAGAATGTTCTATTGATATCCTTCGCATATTAGTAAATATGTACGTTTCGTTTTCTAGTTGCTTTTGGCATGGGATTTTAAAAAATAACTATTATTTTATTTGTATCCCACCGCTGCTTTCATCACCGCTGCTTCAAACAAAGTTCAAAGTGTATTGGTTCAATGGCATTCAATCAATAATCTTTTTCTATGTTTACATAATTTTATTATACCCTCCACCACCACTAGTACTGAATGAGGGTATACTAAGTTTGTCATTCTGTGTGAAACTTTTTTATTATACATCTAAGACCCCATAAAGTCAATATATTCTGGCTCCTTGAGCAATTCTAAGTCGATTTAGCCATGTACGTCTGTCTGTCCGTCTGTTGAAAACACGCTCACTGTCGAAAAACGCAAAAGAAAAGAACAGACTTGGTCTCAGATTGCTTGTAGTTATCCTAACCAGTTTGGGATTGAAATCCAGCAGCATCGGTTCAGTTGGATCCACTCTAAAAAAATTGATAATTTTGATACAAAAACTAACATAAATCGTGGAATAATGCACGGAAACCTAAATAACTAAGGCTATCATAATAAAATTCAGTACGTCACAGTTTTATAGGACAAGAGATCACACTACCAAATTTCGCGAAGATCGGTCCATAACTTACCTTAGGCCCCATATAAGCCCTACTCCCGGAAAAGAGTTTAGTACGCCTAATACCGTAATCAATAACGCTATCATTCTAAAATTTGGTACTTCGCAGTTTCATAGGACCTGAAATCACACTGTAAAAATGTTTAAAGATCGGTCCATTATTTACAATAATCCTCATATAAACCCTACTACCGGAAAAAAGCTTAGTACGCCTAAAACCGTAATAACTAACGCTATCATAATGAAATTCAGTACGTCACAGTTTTATAGGACAAGAAATTACACTACCAAAGTTCGTGAAGATCGGTCGATAACTTACCCTAGGTCCCATATAAACCCTACTCCCGGCAAACAGTTTATTGCGCCTAAAACTAGATATAGCCCACTTTGAGAAAATAATTATATTCGCTTAAAACCATAACAGATATAGACATTGCGGTAAAATTTCTTCCAACTTAGATTCATATGTAGGGTATTCATTTAATCGCGATTTTGCTTTAATCGGTTAATCGCTCGATTTATTAACCGGGATTTTGGTTTAATCGGTTAATAATTGGTTCATTTTGTTACTGATCGGTTAACCGATTAATAAAGTTTTTTTTATAAATTAAGTTAAAAATGTATAACCTTTTTATTATTGGGAGTTTAGTTTTTAAAAAAAGCAATAACATAAAAAACATAAAATTTTTGAACTAACACGTAATACATGTTTTCTAAGTAATACATAAATATTATGTAGTAATTAAAAAATAAACTGTTTGATAATTTAATTAGTTATTTCAATAGTTTAAGGAGACCTAAATAATAATCTTTTAGAAAAATGTTTAGGATTTAATCGATTCTTTTCTTTAGCTTGGATAAATCCTGACTTAGAAAAAATTCTTTCACTTAACGTTGATGTTGGAGAAATCGAACGCAATCCATAATAGAGAATATCTTTTCTAAACGTATAAAATTTTTCATTATTCATTAGAGTCGTTTTAATTTTTTTAAATTTTCAACTCTTCTAATAGTTTTGGTTAATTCTGTTAAACGATTGATATAAGAAAATATGAGAAGAAACAAATAACTAAACACATACGTACGTATGGGAAGTTCCAGCGAAAAGTCTCCTTTTTGTAACCTTAAGCCAGAAGTAATTTAAATCGTTTATCAAAAATTGTATATGTATAATTTACTTTTTTATAAATTGTGTAAAGCGCAACTAGCTCTACATTAAGTTACAAACATGGTCCTTAAATACGACCTTATTTGCTTTCTGGCGTTACATTGCAATAAGTAGACTTTTCGCTGGAAATTCCCATATGTACCTAAAACGAGCAAAGATTTAAAAATTTGATAACTTGGAAAATAAATCTTTATAAGTCCAAAGCTTACTTAAAAAGATTTTATACAAAAAGTCTTGCTCAGTTCGCAGACTTATGCAGTTTTGTAATGTAAGTCAAAATCCACTTCTATTTTTGTAACGCCACGCCAGCGCATATTTTTACTTTGTAATATAAAAAAAAAACTTTTTAAAAATTTTACTTCTTCATTTAATTTTTTTTACATTTTGTCGTACAAATACCACGTTACAATGGAAATGCCCATATTAAAAGCACGTGAAACAAAAAGCTGCTGACAGCAAAGACCTATTTAAAATGAAGATCCCTTCTTTGTTTGTATGAAAAAATATTTTCTAAACGCATACCTTTTGCATATGAGACGAAACAAATAATTCATAAAAACACAAAAAAATATGTTATAATACTACAAAAAATTCAAAATTTTGTTACTTTGGTTAATCGACTGAAATTAACCGGTTTAATCGTTAATCGAAAATAGCAATTTTTCAATTAACCGATCAGTTAATCGGGTAGTAATTAATCAGTTAACCGATTAACGGTTAACCGAATGAATCCTCTTTTCATATGGCTAGAAAAATATCATGCAATTTTGTGTAATTCACTGTTGTTGTGTGATTGTCGCTCACTCTTTGCTAAGTCCCAATTTCCACAATGCAAGTCTTATTGATAAACTTATCACATTTTCTTCTTTGAATCAGCCTAGGCGTTTTCACAATGCTTATCTTATTGCTAAAATATTACTGTTTTATGTATGCAGTACACACGTATGTGTGCGTTTTTTACATTGCGAATGAGAAAACAAAACGTATATGGCAAGAACATCAAGCTGAGTACTCGTTTCTTTTCCCCTCGTCTCTCTCGCCTACAAAGTAGCAAGCTGATCAATAAGACTTGCATTGTGGAAATTGGGACTAACTAATCAAATGCTATGTTGTGCAAAACACATTTAACAAAAAATAAATAAAAACACACAATTGCAAATTAATTGTAATAAGTGTGTTATAAACGACCAAATACGAAGTGTAAAGAGTACGGAATTCACTCCAAACAGCAACAAAGCAAAACAAATCACACTAACTAAACCAAATCACACGAAAGAACTGTAGCAAAATAGGTGATAAGTATGAATTATCTTGTTTTTTTTTCAATTATTAGTAGGGTTGCCATTCGTACTGTTTTAATCAGTACATGTACTGTTTTTTGTATAAAGTACTGATTTATGCATTACAAGCAAATCAGTACGCAAATGTACTGAATTTTTCATTAATGTACTGTTCTTGTACTGTTATTATATATTAATTTTGTTCAGTATATAGTTTGTCATATTGCCAAATTGTTTGCAATAAAAATATTAATATATGTAGATGTTCTTATTGATGAGTTATTTACAATATAAATAAATATTTTTGCCGAGTCAGTACGAAAAAAAGACAGTAGAAGAAAAATGGAAAGTATTTCTAAATGGTGGTACCTAAACGAATTTGAGAAAATGCGTAATTTTATTTCTTCCATTGCACATTCAAACGTTTTTACATTAGACAGACATTGGCTGTTTCCGCAAAATAAATTAGATTCAGAATGTCCTTTTAATTGTAAAATGAAATTAATTATGCTGGTAGATAAAGCAAAAAACTACTTTTATTTAATTTTTTATTTAATTTTACGTTGACCTATATTCAAAAATTATTATTATAATAGAATAAAGGAAACAAAATTAAATGTTGGTTAGGTTTTTTCGTCAAATATTTGCTAGATGTGACCTTAAGAAAAATTACCTTAAGCAAAATATTGTCATTGGCCCTTTTAGTACCAAGCTTCAGACATAATGAACTCAAATTTTGCTTTTAATAAAATTAATGTTTCTTTGAAAAATATTAAACCTAGCTACAAGAAATTAAGAATCGAATTTTTAACAACTTGTAGCGTTGTAGATTTTTTAATTTTTCTTTTGAGAAAATTAAGTTTTATTAATTAAATTTTGTCACTGTTCAAATTATAGAATGAATTCAAGTTTTCTTTTAAAAACAGATTAAAGCTTTTTATGTTATTAATATGCAATTTTATATTAAAAAAGTATATGTACTGTTTTTTTGGAAATTGTACTGATTTTTTTTCTCTTATGTACTGATTTCTCTGATTTCAAAAATGGCAACCCTAATTATTAGGTATGACTAGCTAGATTTGTATGAAGCAAAAAACAATTAAAGATGAAAAATATTTTTATAGAATATTTAAGAGTTTATTTTAAATTATTTTATTATTACCAAAACATATTATCAAATATTTAATTAAAAGTAAAAAAAAAAATAAAAGGTAATTCTATTATTTGCAAAATTAATATAAAAATAATACATCACAACTGTTGTGTGTTGTTTTTTCGTTCAAATCAAATTATGGATTGAGTTGGTTTATTTAAATCCAACTACTGCTGTACACTGATTTGTTTGAAACGAACTACTGTTTTAACATTGATTTGGTTTTTCATAATGGATCATTCGAGCTGATTTAAAAAAAAAATTACAGTAGTTGACACAACAATAATTTGGTGTTGACAACTGTGTACAAGAAACAAATGCATTCGTGCAGGGTTTAATATTTATCATATAGAGCCCACTCCTGTCGGTGGAGGGTATAAAAGATTCGGCACATCCGAATATTGCACTCTAACTTGTTTTTTTTTTAAATTTTTAATGGCGGCTGTTTAGCGGTGTCAGTTGCTAATCTTTTGTTGTATTTTGTATGAAAAATGTTCCACATTTAAGGTGGCACCCAGTTAAAGTCGGTTCAATTTAAAACATACATTAATTTCGACTATAGTAGCATAATAATTAAAAGTATGCTTTTATTTTAAAGTTTAGCGTTTGACTATTATAATGCGCCAATGGTTTGAAACCACATAAGTATATAAATTTAAAGAATAATACTAATATATATATATATATAAAACAGAGAAATAATATAAAAAAATAATAAGTTACAAATGATATTTAGAGCAGTTTACGTTCGGAAAATTGATTAAGTAAATTTTTAAATTTATTAGCGTTGCGAATAGTTTGAGACGAAAAGTTAATATGAAAAATTGTCTCTCAGACACTGTATTCCGATTTCTTATTTGCATGATGCCATTTCCTCTTGAAGACCTCATAAATTTTAGTCGGTCATGAAGATATTTTGTTTGTTCTGATATTGCAATTTTATGCAAAACAATAGTTTTTTAATCTTTAAGAAGTTATTAAAGGAAACATTAAAGACGCGACTGGAGTATTGAGAAACATGATCAAATCTCTTCAAGCTGAATATGTAATAAACATCTGCATGAAACTTAATAATGATGTTCATGAAGCTCTCATTATAATTTTGTATTTGCTTTGTTTGTATTCAGTATAATGAATAACTACGAAATGAAAGCAACAAACACACGAAATTTAGGAGTTGAATAAGGTGCAGTGTTTTTTTTTTACTTAAGCAAGAGAATATGAATACTAACAACTCTGAAACAAAACAACCACTGAATAAATGTCGAATAAGTTCATGGAAAAACACATTTATTTTAAAGTCAGTATTGCCAGTTGAAAGAAATGAAAAATATTAGGAAAGATAAAAAACAAAAACAACCATGAAGAGTAAAAGCAACAAGATAAGGAAGTACATTATTATTAAAATAATAAATATAATACAAATTTGACTTTGTTTTCAATGTGAATTAGTTGTTTTTAATGTAAATTTTTAAACTTCAAAAAAATGTTATTTTATTTTCAAAAACATTTTTAGCAATGTGTTTTGCTTGGAAGTACACAAAAAAAGTTGTTAGGAAAAAAATTTAATTTAAAAAATGCTTTACAAATTACATATATTATTGTAAAGGTAACAAAATAGAAAAAATTACATAAATTTACTAAGTGGCAACATTGCCACTTACAATATTTACAATATTAATTTTGCTGCCAACCAGAAAAACATCAATTCTAGATTCTATTTTGATAGAATTTTTAGAAATAATAATACATTTTGACTTTTTAGGGTTTATTCGTAAGCCATTTGCAATCGCCCACAGAAACATTTTATTAAGATCAATGTTGAGATCTGTAAATCTAGTAATGATAGCTTTAGAGCTTTAGAGACCTGAACTTCATCGGCATACATCTGATTCTGAAATAATTTAGCTGTTTTGTAGGCTTGTGTCGTTCATGAATGAATTACTTCAACTGAATGATTCACTTAAGTGAAAGAATGAAACATTTCTGTATTTTCTTTCAATTTCTTTCATCATTCGGTTTCATCTTTTTTCTTTCATTCTCTGTTTTATGTCAAATGTGTTCATTCGTCTACCTGCAAGTTGTTTTGACAATGTTGCAAATTATGCTGTTAGTTAGGTCTTTTACCATTTATCATATATATTTTTTGTAGATGGGCCGGTTGTTTTTTCTTAATAATAATAAAATCACTAATTTTGGTCGAAAGATTTCATAATTTGTTGTAGCAGTAATTTGTGTTGATGCAATATATCAGAATCAATGAAAAAGTAGATTTTTATTTTTTTGTAAGCTAGGGTCTTCTGCGTTTAAGGTAATGATATGTACATACTAAATGCATGCATAATTTATATTTCTAAAACATCTCTTTAAATTAAAAAGAAAATCTAGATACATATAATCAACTTATAATAAAAAATCGTTTTTTGTTCTTAAAATAACCATTTAAACATTCATTAAAAAGGATAGGCACTTCATTCTGAAAGCTGTGTGTCTTTAAGAAAGGTGAAAGAAATGAATGATTTTAAATTCACTTAACCTTTTTGAAAGATAATGAAAGATTCACATAAATGAAAGATTTTGCCCAATACTACTGTTTTGGTATATATCGAATACAACAATGGTGCCAGTATGGAACCCTGCGGAACACCTCTTGTCACACGAAGAGGTTAAGAAAGAAGTCCTTTATTGGAGACGTATTGCCATATGTCAGTCAAATATGTTGACATCAATCTAACGGCAGTAGTAGGGAATTTGATAGTTTGAAGCACAGTATTGAGCGGTGAACCTTATCAAAGGCCTTTGAATGGCCGAGCAAAACTGTAAATGATATTCTCCCATCTTCTAAGTTACTTCTTATATCTTCTATTACATCGTTAAGGGCGGTTAAACAGATATGCTGAGATCTAAAATCTGATTGACGTTCTATTAATAAATTAACCTGATTTAAATATTCAACTATTTGTTTATATATCGGTCGCTCAATAACTTTGGACTGGTATAGTAAAATTCATATTGGGCGGTATTCGTTGCTTGTTTTTGGTACTGGAATGATTTTGGCATATTTCCATTTCGTCGAAAAATTTCTGGTGGATATAATTGTGTTATACTAATGTTTGATAGGCTGTATTATACGTGATAGTATTAACTTTATGAACTTTGGATTAATGTCATCCAGACCGATGGCGTACTCTGGTTGAAAATTGAATTTCATCGGCCAAAAGTCCAATTTTTCGTCATCGCCGATTTCAAAAATGTTAATGCTATTCGACAGCAAACATATTTAAACTAAGGTATCAAAAAAACTGGATTTAAATACTGGTAAATGTGGGTGTGGCATAATTTACATATGTTGTTTTAGAAAAAATTAAATTTTTGTAAATTTGATCAGAACTAAATTATATTAGTGGGATGGTAGTATTTAAGAAATGGTTTATTACATCACTTTATCATTTATACCTGATGTGTTATTAAATGTATCCCCAGGTTCTATATTTTTGTTAAATCCGAATTCCAGAGGAGTAGAACTTGTTAGGGTCAAAAGGGGTTCGAGATTTAAGTAGCATCAGAAAGCTGAAAGTATCTTCTTTAACCCCATTTATACTTGCGCAACTGTTTGAAACTGTCTGTTAAACTCTTTTTTCATTTTAATGAAATGACTCGCAACATTTTTTTTTTGCTGTTTTTATTTAAGCTGCTCATATGACTGAAATATCACAATGTCTTACGAACGTTTTGTTTTTAAAAATAATTTTGCTACTTATGAACGGCTGAAAATATTTGAATGAAATTTTAAACTGTAATAGCCGGGTAGCTTTTGAGTTGATTTGAAAGAAGACGAGTCCATGGAGGGTCGGGAGAGTGCCTTGCGGACCTCTAAAATTGGTAACCTCGGATATTCAAACTTTCAAAAGATTCGCTTAAAATGTATTAATGGATTGCAATGTTTAGGTTATCTCATTCGCCTTTAGACATATTAGGATAAAAGTAATTATTTGGCTTGATTTCTTAACGATTTTTTTAGTTGTTTTAATCGGGTCGATTATGTTTTATATCAAACTATTATCAATAGTGGGTTCAACATTTTTTATATAGTTAGTAAAGCCGCCTTTAAACAATGTTATGTTGTGCATATTACTGTACCGTTTACACCTGCCGTGTTATTAAATATTTTTTCAGATTCTATATTTTAGTGAAATTGAAATTCAGAAGAATAGAATTTATGAGGGTCAAAAGATGTTAGAAAGATTTTACTAGCTGTAGGAAAGTAAAAGTATTCACTTTAAGCCCATATACACTTTTGTACCTGTTTTAACCAGCCTATAGAATACTTTTTTAATTTGAGTAAAATTACACGCAACATTTTTTTTGCTCTTTTTATTTTACTTGTTCATATGACTGAAATATAAGTTTACCAAGCCAAGTTGAGCTAGGTATTTTTTATCGTATCCTTATTATTTTAGCGTATCCCTTTTTAGTTGTTTATTCTACCTTATTATGCTACCTATGAACACAGTATGACGCAGGCCACACTAAAAGAAAAAGCTTCGTAAATGTTAAGTTTTTTTTTTCATTACAGTAACGATTTTGTCTTTGTTTTTCAATCAACGAAACGCGTCGTTCCCGCTATGAAACTTGTTACATTTGGTTCAAAATTTTTATAAATATGATAAAATGATGTCATTAATATTATAACACTCAAACATTAATGTAACGAAACCTTACGTTACAGAAATGTAAGTTGTCATAACTGCAATGAAAAAATTTAGTATTTACAATGAAATTGTGTCCTTATTGGAATGTACCTTTGTCATGGATATAATGAAAAACTGCATTTTTAAATGATATTGTTTCATTAATGTAATGATATTTAACATTAATACAATAATTTTTTACGTTTTAGCAATGAATTATGTCATTGATGCAACTACATTATTTTCTTAATGCAATGATTTTTTATATTAATTATATGACACATATCATTAACATAATTGGGGTATTCACATTTTACAATGGTTTAAAAATATTGTTGTTGGTTTGTAAACAAAAAGTGTCTTAAATAAATAGAACATTGCTTGCTATGTTTATTGTGCTGTCATAATTAATATCACATTAAATTATGAGGGGTTGCTCACAACAGTCGTATTTTTTCATGTTATTATTTTAAGACATATGACACCTTGTGAATCCCCCAAATGATGTTTTCGTCGTAATATTAATGATATCCTTCGTTATTATAATGAAATTAAGTCATTGTATAAATGAAATTATGCATAGCAAATATGAATATTTATCATTAAAATAAAAAAAGTATTATTAAATTTTTTTAAATGCATATATTTTATATATTGTAAATTTTTACAAAGTTTAGGTTTTGTAATTACCCAGCAAAAACTTTACTTACCGGGTAAGTTAGCAAGTAATGTTGGAGAAATATAAACACTACTTATTTTTCGGCTGAATAACTACTTATTTTTGTTCGAGTTGTCCACAGAATTCAGTAGTTACAATACACTTAATGGAAGTCACAAAATATCTAGTTATTATTTAACTATCAGTAAGTTGAATTGTAAGTACAAAAAAATAACTAGAAGCCAAAAGATAACTAGTTTTTATTTAATTGGCGCTAGTTAATAGACCTAATAAGTAGTTATGGAGCTAGTTACCAGTAAGTAAATATTCAGTTCTGCAAACAAGACAACTAATAAGTATTTATTTAGCTGATTATTATCAAGCAAATATTCATACCTGAAAATAATAGTAGTGAAAAGTACTTACTGAGGTCATTACTAGCAAGTACTTATTGAAATTTTCAGAATAATGACAATTGTAATGACAACTCCTTACCAGGTAACATATGAAATAACTACGACCTATTACCAAAATTCAAAAAGCTTTTCCTGGGTAGGTTCTATAAATTATTAAATTTAAGTATTAGAAATTCAGTTTTCAGTTTTAAACCATTACAGTTATATTATAATTCACATTTTAGATAACTCATCTAGAAATAGCCAAGCTTTAGTATTATTTTTTACAGTTTTTGATATATTGTATAAATATTTTTCTATAAATATACAAAAGGGATTGGAAGCCAATGGATATTCAACATTAAACAAATGATAAAACGTAAAGCATATATCAAACGATCGTTGAAAGCTAACTATCAAATAACATGAGTTATCTTCCCAACTCAAAATGGTATTTGCGTTTATGTGAATTGTGTTGAAATCGGCATCTGTAAAAATTAAATTAATTAATTGTAATTAAAAAAAAAAATACAATAAAACTCATGAAATATAAATAAATACCAATTTAAATCAATTTGGATTGCGGCCACAGTATTAAAACCTCTTTGATATTTAGACATGCATTCTTTATTTGGGTCAAACAAAATTTTCCACATGCAGCCCATGCGCACGTATACACTTCCACTGTTAAACGTAAAGCTCTGGAGATATAGATGCATACATACAATTCAAGAATTTTTTAAACAAAATTTCATGGGCATGAAAGCTAACTTTTTTTAATTTGTAAATAATCCCGCTTACCTTTTTCATGTGTGAATGATTCACTAGTATCCACAATCACCTCCTCAAGTGGATTTAGCAAATCTTCCTCCATTAATTTGTCTTTAAGTATATTCTTCGTTTTGAATTAATTAAAGATATTTTGGCACTCTCCTGTAAATTTACAGAATTTGTAAATAAAAATCACTATCGAGTTCTTTTTCAAAATCAAAAAACAGCGATAGAAGTGGTTAAATAATTAATTTGAAAAATAGATATTTGAGTACAAGTTATTTTAAAATGTTAATAAATTCTTTAATATTATATTAAAAATTTGTATTTTAATTAACATTGTTCGTAATTAAACATTCCATGTCCTCATTATCAACTGTGTTGTTAGTTTTCGAAATATTTTTAGAAAATTTTATTTTATTCACAACCCTTTTTTCATTTCTAAATGGTACCGCAGCATCGATAATCATCAATACATTTTAGAAAATGATAGTGTTTTAAATGATTTAAATTGTTTTCATTTTCAATAAAAATTTTTTTACATAATAAAATAAACATTTACTTACCAAGTTTACCACTCATTAAAGTCCCATTAGTTTTCTTTAAGGCTTATGTACATACATAGAATGCCACTTTACGTTGTTTTAATGATAAAATCGTCATATTTACCGTTTGAAAATTATTCCTCTCTTTTTTAGTTTATTTATGAGCCATTTACATTACATTAGTGATTTTTACTTATGATTTTTCTATCTTCTGTTTTATTGTCTGAATGAAATATTACATTATATTAATGTTATAATTGTTATATTAACGATACATTTTCATGCAAGTTTTTTGCATTTTTTTTCCTTAAAAATGTCCCGTTATATCTTGTTTTGAAAATTTTAGTTAAAATAATGACACCTTACGTGATAAAAATGAAGTATTCATTATATTAATGACATTTACATCACATTCGATTTATTGGATCCTCATTCAAATTAAGTTTTATGAAACTTATGAAGATGTAATAAAAACTTACGTTGACGTTACAATTATTACATTATATTAACGAATGTGTGCATGTGAGATAACGTTTTAAAGTGTTAGTGTATTTTTCTTTGCATTTAGAATATCTCTATTAAAAGCGACATAGCTATAATGCAATTTTGTCATTAAAGTTTCCTCATAGTTACGAAATTACAAGAATAATTGCGTAAAAAGTAAATGTGAAATGACAAAAAGGAATGACATTTGTCATAATTTTAATGCAAATTGTACGTTACTAAAAACTCGAAAATTAAACAATAAAATGAATAAAAAGTTTATCAATTTGATTCCTTCAATAAAAAATGTTAATTTTTATTTATAATCTGTAGATATATTATAATAATTTTCTCAAAAATCGGAAAAAACTTTTGTCATTCAGAAATGTAAAGCTTCATTAATGCTACGTAAATATTTTATTTAAATTTGAGAGGTGCTGAAATTTTTACAATTCTTTATACTTACAAGGGAAAGATAACCATGGAAGGTGACTTAATGTAAGTAAAATAACATGTCTATAACAGGATAAAAAATATAGGGTATTATGTCTGTCTTAGGAGTCTGCTAATGCAGTTGGGAGGGAACATGGTACACTACGTGGTATTCCACCTGACCGTCATACAGGGTTTGTTTCGTTTTCCTTCTTCATTCTTTTCTTTGTTTTTACACACTCTAAGGGTATGACGAGTGTGTTATGTGTTTACGCGTTACAACACGGGTTGAGAACCAACTTTGCCTACTGTAAAGCTAGCGGAATTACATCTTCACCATACCCCTTAACGGATGTTGTTTATTGGCTTGATATTTGTGTATAGACACAATTTTTATTATTTTCAATTATCTAGCCGGCACGTAACAACGCATGAGTCAATGCCCTTAAGGCCATGTCAGATAAAACTTTTGCTTCGCGTTGCGTTACCGATTCGCTTTGACATCTAAGATAAAATATACATACTTATACGAAACATGTCACATAAAGTACTTTTAAAGCGGAGCGAAGCTAAAAGTTAGCCAACTCTCATCTTTTTGCGCGCTTTGACAATTGGCTAGTATATTTTCTTTTGTTTTTTAATTTTTTTGCCAAATTTAATTCCAAAAAACCGTCCAATTGAATTTTTAACTTTTATTTTTATAACAAATAATTAAATGTACAAATTACCAACCGCTTTTTTAAGTAAACAAATAATGCGTGAGTGTTGTCAAAGTTTCCATTGTGTCATACACCTTTTGCTTTGCGTTTTTCTGCCAAAGGTAAAAACGTCACGCAAAGCAACAAAGTTGTATCTGACACGGCCTTTAATCACAATCTGAAGACCTTTACTGCTTTTCAGTTGGTAGGAAAGAATCTTATTAATTACACAGCGGAACAAAATTTAACGTTTTACGTGTTGATTGGAAGTTTGATGCAATTTGTACTAATTTGAGATCGCTGATTTCAAATTTAATTTCCGTTTTTCTCTATCAGCTCGCATATTTAAGTTACATCGAATTTTTGACTTTTTTCCAAAAATTAAAAGTTCAAAAAATCAAAAATTCACTCTTTATGAAGCGATTTTCAGAATTCTTCTTTTTTTTAAAGGTGTAATTGTTAGCTTTAAAAAAACAATCAAATTTTTGCAAATCACAAAAAAATTGCTGAGTAATATTTGTTTACATTAAAAAAAATCCAAAAATTACAAATTTTATCTTTAAAAATCATGAAAAATCCAAAACATAAAAAGTCGAAGTCTTATTACTTTTACGTAAAGGCACATTAGCTGTGAATAAATTGAAATATAGAGCATTAAAATCGATGAACGCGTTTCACTTTTATTTACAATCAAGTGAAGTGAAGCGAAGTGAAGGAAAAAACAGCAGCAAACACACACACATTAAAAAATGTAATTTTTGTATGGAAATCTCGATTTTTGTCAATTTAATTGTCGCAGTAAATTGTGAATAAAAACAAAAGTTGTACACCGATTACAATAAAATAAAGCTCATTTTATTCGAAATATGTAAGGCTAACTGTTTTTATACGTTTTTAAGTTTTTATGAATTTTTAAATAAAAAATTTTTTTTTTTTAAATTGTTCTTTTTTTTAATAAACGTCAACGATATCTCTGAAACTACTGGGCAAATTTAAAAACCAAATAAACACGTCTTAAAGATAATATTGAGTGCAGATTTGAATTCAGCGTCCCAAATAACAACATTCAGTTCTTCATCAATAAAAATCTTGTGCCGTTGTGTTCTTTTACGAAAATAATTCTCATGATTAACCTGTATTTTTGTCTCGTTTATATTACCACGCTTTTCAACTATCACCGAGATCAAACTTTTTATTAGCTCATAGCTCACTTGAGTTTTGCTCCCTAAGATACATTGGGTGTGGCTTCGACGATTTTATGACGTTAGGGGCTTCAGAGGATTCATCCTCCAGAATTCTTTCAAGAGATGGAACTTTTGAGGCCGGAGCAACAGCTTATTATTTGTTGTTGTAACACCGAAATAAGAAAAAAATAATATTTTTTTGCACAGGTTATATGTAAGTATGTACGTAAATTAGACCGACTCGAAAAAAAGTTGTTTATGTTTTATATATATTTATATTTATGTTTAATATATACCCCCCTCAAAACTAACTTTGACATGTTGTATAAAGATTACCAAAATATTTTGGCTCAAGTGATTATCTCCCGTGAGCTATCCCCGTCCAAAAATGGTATTTAACATGAATAAAAAATTCGGTAAATGTTTTTTTGTCCAATAAAATAGATATGAAGGGATTCTTTGATTCTGCATTAAGACATTTTAAAAATCTAAGCATAGAAGTTTGATGTTCACTTTTAACTAAATCCGTTCTATTACACTTTTAATAAAAGAACTCGACTAGTTTATTCTTTGACTCGATGTATACGAATGTCTCTTTATTTTCAAAATCTTAATATTAAATAGCAAAATGAATATTAAAACTAAAGTGCTTATTTTATTTATTTCCTAGTTTTATTCTTGGAATTTACTAATTCTGCCGGGCTATAAGTGGAACTGATTCAATTGCATTTTGTAGTTTATTGGTCTACTTTTAATGTGACCACTCACGAAATGCAAGAACAAAAGATTCCGAGAAGTTTAATAGTTCAATAAATTAAATGTATGCTAAGTACGTATGTATGTTTGTATACTTTGTTGTGGACAAATATTCATAAGTACTTATGCATTTTATGGATTAAAAAGAATTGTAAGTGTGACCGTATGTTAAAGAAAATATATGTATTTTATATAAGTATTTTATTAGGGCGTATCATAACTCCCCCATCGTTAGAGTGAAGCTCCGGTGAACTAGTAATATAAATTCTTTTATTATTTTTAACATAAAATATAATAATGATAGAAATCAATATGACAGTGATTCCAATATTGCTGCCAGTACTTATTATAGAGGTTTTAAGTATTTTATGTTTTACAGTTTTCATTGTTTCATTGAAGTGTATTTCTTTAATAGCTAAGTCAGGAATAGAAATATTATAATCTTTTGTTTTTAAAATAAATTCTTCTAAAATAAACATTTCATTAATATTTACTTTGTAATTTTCATAGTTTCTTAATCTAGTTTTAATAATACAATTTTCAAATTTTATTAAATACGTTTTTAAGTTTTTTAAATTATATAAATTTTTACAGTTTGTTGTTATATTTTCTTGGTAATTTTTAAATATGAGTAAACCTGGATAAATTTCTTTTTCTTCCTGATCTTTTGTAATAGTCATTTTACAATTGGGTTGCAAGTTGTTCACAATGTTTGTTAAACAATGGTCGTTTACTATTTCTAGTTTTTTGTATTCTATAGTATTTGATTTGTATATTTCGCCTTTGTTAATAAGAACTGTCTTTTCATTGAAGACTAAAGTTCTATTCTGTTTGTCAGGAATTGGTTCAAATGTGACTTCTGTAAATGTTTCGTTCGAAAACTTAGGAATATTCAAAGTTAAAATTGCTAAACTTTCTCTGTATGTAACGTATACTTTAGTATGAAGGTAAGATTCTATTTCGTCTATAAATTTATATTCGTCTGTAGTTAGTATGTCAGATGGGATTATTCCTAGTTTGGAATTAAAGATAACATGTCCGATTTCGTTTACGTGGTCCATCAGTAAATTTAAATCATTATTAATTTGAAAGATGTTTTTCAGAAATAAGGTTTCATCTTCTAAGTCAAGAATCTTGTTTTGTATTTCTCCCTTGAATGTATTTATGTATTTTTGAACAATTTTTTGTTGGTTGTTTATGTGTTCTGTAATATTTGTTATTCTGTCTGACACGGAAGTGCTGAGATAGGTTATTTCGTCTATGGCGGTAACCGTTTCTCTGTTACTTTTTTCTAACTTTTGAATTTTGTCAAAAATTTCTTTTTCGTCGTCGTTATCCATTGTTCCTGCAATGTATTTCATTCCCTTACCTATTGCGTTTATAAGTCCTCGTTTGTATCTGAATTTGGGTATTAAGTTTTCAATTTTTGCTTTGCATATTGCCAAACTTTTGTTAACACTGTCCAATAGTGGGGTAATGTTTGTATATGTGTCTGTTAATCTATGAATATTTTCTTGTATAACATTAACTGTTTCCAAATACTGTGTCGTGTTAATAATGTGAATTATTTTTAAGTGGTTATTAATAATCTTTACATCTTTTAATTTAATTGGTAAGTATCCATGATTATCCGTTAGGTCTTTTACTTCTAGATTTTGTGCTACTACGTCATGTAGAGTTGGTATAAGTAATAATATGAAGAAGATCATCTGAAAAAAAAATTAATGGCAAGGTTTATGTAATTTCCGAAGTGTTATCGTTTTGATATTTTCTTTTCCTCTTTATGTGGGACTTGTAATATTTATGACCTCGATCTGTTATGACGTGGTCGTTATCTAATTCTTTTACAATTATTTTCCTGAATTTTGAGTGGTTTTTACCTCCACGTTCATCTTTTAAATATATTGGTCCTGTTTGAATTTCTATCTCTTCCCGGTTCTTGTTTTGGTTTTCTATGGCTTTTTCTTTTATTTTAATCATTTTCTCTCTTATATTGGGATATTCTTCTCTACTTATCGTTCCATTCTTAAAGTCTATTGGTTTCCTACCGGTAGTGGAATGGATTGTATTATTATAATACTTAACGCATCTAAATATCTTTTCTTCTACTGTGTCTATGTCACTTTGAGAATCATGTTTAAGGATTTTTACATGTTCGTTTAGACTATTATGAAATCTTTCAATATCCGCATTGGAAGTGTGATTATTATTTGACGTGAAATGTATTTCTATTTCTTGTTCACGTAAATATTCTAGGAGCGGTAATGCTTTAAAACCTAGTTCGTTATCCATTACGAGTTTTTTTATGCTTCCTGCAGATGATAAATATTGAGCTAAGGCAGTCTTAAATTCAATCCAAGATCTATTATATATTTTAATAGCTTGTGCATGCTTTGAAAATTTGTCGATAAATGTTAAGAATAATTTCTTTTCTAAGCTGTAGTATACATCAGCGTGTACAATTTCTCCAGGGCTTTCCGGGGTTTCTGTTATTTTGAATTTCTGTTTTATGGGCTTTCGTTCGTACTTTTCCTTATTGCATGTATCGCAATTGTTTATAAATTGTGTTATACGTATTTTTAATTTTGGGTGGTAAATTTCTGATTTAAGTTCCGCGAAGTTTTCATTTATACCTCTATGATTGTTATTTCTATGTTCTTTTTTTATTTTTTCGACAAGTTCATTTTCGTCAACAATATCCTGTAGAATTATCCTACTTCTATAAATTTTAAGTTTATTAAAGTATTTGATTATGGTTTCTTTAAATTTTTCGTATAACATTTCATTTTCTATTACTACTGCATTGATTTTATTTGGGTCAAAGTGGTTTTTTATAAGAGTTATTAATGTTTGTTCGTCAAATTCTTTGGCAGATATAATTTTCCTTTTGTTCTGGAATATGATTTCGGTTTTTATTTTTAGCGAGCCAGAAGCTATTTGCTTAATGATATATTGTTGTTTGAAAAAGTTTAGTGGGGTATTTACTTCTTTTATGACCTCGTTTTCTTGTACTAAGTTTACTTCATTGTCTTCTATCTTAATTCGAGATAATGCATCTGCATTGCCATTCAGAACTCCCTTCTTGTATTTAATTTCGTAATCATATTCTTGCAATCGCAATCGCCAACGCACTAATTTAGAATTCGGTTCTTTGATAGAGAATAGCCATGTTAATGGTCTATGGTCAGTTTCTATCAGAAATTTCCTTCCGAACAAGTATGGTCTGAAATGTTTTGTCGCCCATACTATTGCAAGGAGTTCCTTCTCTATGGTACTATAATTCTGTTCTGAACCGTTTAAGGTCCGGCTTGCGTAACTAACAGGGTGATTATCCTGAGAAAGAACGGCTCCTATAGCAAATTTACTTGCATCTGTTTGCAAGACGAATTTTTTATTGAAGTCGGGATATGTTAAAATAGGAGGATTAATTAGAAGTTTTTTAAGTGTTTCAAAGCTTTCTATATACTCTGTATCATTTATATTCATTATTACGTTCTTTTTTAAGTATTTCGTCATTGGTCTAGCTATTTTAGAGTAATCCCTAACAAATTTCCTATAGTATCCAGATAGGCCTAGAAATTGTTTAATTTCTTTTTGGTTTTTTGGTAGTGGAAATTTTTGTACACAAATAATTTTTTCCGGGTTTGGTTTAATACCTTCATTAGTAACGACATGTCCTAGAAAATTCGTTGATCTTTTCATAAATTCACTCTTGTCGAGCTGTATTTTTAAGTTCACCTCTTTTAAGCGTTGGAACACTTTTACTAAAGATTCCGCATGTTCTTGTAAAGAAGTTGAGAATATTATTATGTCATCTAGATAGACAAGACATATTTTATTAATAAGGTCGCCTAGAACATTGTTCATTAACCTTTGGAAAGTGGCTGGCGCTGTTTTCAGACCAAAAGGCATACGTAGAAATTCGTAGTGCCCACCTTCCACACTGAATGCTGTTTTAGGAATATCTTCACTATGGATTTCAATTTGATGAAAACCTTTAGCCAAATCTAAGGTAGTGAAGTATTGACATCTTCCTAGTTTTTCTAGAATTTCATCAATATTTGGTATAGGGTATCTATCGTCCACTGTTTCCTCATTCAGTTTCCTATAATCTATGACCAACCTCCATTTCTTTTTGCCGCTGGCGTCCATTTTCTTAGGAACTATCCAAACAGGAGCGGAATACGGAGAATAGCTGTGTCTTATGATTTTCTTATCTAGCATTTCTTTAATTTGTTCGGTGTCTTCTTCCTTGTGAATATAGGGATATCTGTACGTTTTTGTAGTGATTGGGATATTGTTTCTTGTACGTATTTCATGTTTAATTGCGTTAGTAAACGAGAGGTCGTTATCCTCTGTATAGAAAATTTTTCTGTATTTTTTTATAATGGGAATAAGTTTTTCTCTTTCTTCTATATTGAGGTGTTCTATGCGGATTTGATCTTCTATCGGTTTGATTCTATTTTCTTCGTTTTCCTTTAAGGTATTAATATAAAAATTTTCTGTATTTACTTCAGACGTATTTTCTGTGTTCAGAACTAGTCTTTTTGGAACGTTTCCTAATACTTTAACGAGCGCACATATTTTAGAATCGTCTGCCTCATATATTCCTTCTAAAATTTCTATATTTTCATCTTTAAAAATTTTTTTGGGGTTGTATATTAGACCATTTTTATGTTGGGTAGGTAACACTAGTTCATGTATACCTGATTTCTCGAGGTAATATTCAATACCATCATTGGTATATTTTAGAGGGACATGTTTATCGTCGATCTCTAGAATATTATCTTTTAAAATAATAATTGTTTTTAACCCTTTTAATATGTCATTCCCAATTAAACCATCGTACTGGTCATGGAAATAACAAATTAAGAATTCTATCTTGTCTTTAGAGTTTTCGCTGAATTCTTTAAAAATTGGGATGCGAACTTTTTCTTTTAGTTTTATGTTATGTTGGAGAGTCTTCAATTTTATTTCATTACAGGGTACACGCCATTTTGGGTGACAGATTCCGGGGTTTATAATTGAATGAGTAGCTCCGGTATCGATAATAAATTTTAGTGGTCTTAATTTTGTCTTTATTACTATATAGGGTAATTTTCCCGTGAGGCTGTGTGTTGAAAATTTTCAACTGTGTTCACCTCCATTGGTTCGGGGTATCTTTGTTGTGGTTGATTATTTGAAGTAGAATTATAATTTAGCTGGTTACTATAAAATCTTCTATTTTGGTTTTGTTGATTATTATTATTCCAATGTCTTTGATAGTTATTTGGATGGTCATTCCAGCGTCTTTGATAGTTGTTGCTATTATCATTGTCTTGATGTCTTTGGGTAGTTTGTTGCTGGTATTCCCTATGATTATTGTTGCGTCTTTCGTTAGAGTTTTGTCTATTTTGTTGCCTATAATTTTGCTCTTTGTCTCTGTTTAATTTATGGTATTTGGTTTGAAAACCATCCTTACCTACTTTGTCATATCCGCTTTCGAATAAGATATCCATTGCGGACTCTAATGTGTTAGGATTTCTACATGCTAATACAGTGCGCATTGGTTCTGGCATTTTGTTTTTAAATATATGGAGAGCCGATTTCTGATTGTTTAGAGCAACTTGATTCAATCCTTCACCCTCTCCCATAATCATTGCTGCTTTATTGTTCAAGAGTCTAAGACGAAATTTAATTTCGTTAAAGAAATCGAGCGTAGTGTTGCTAAAAGTTACTGATCTAAGGTCGTCGAATAATTCTTCACAACTCTTTCTTTCGCCAAAATTGTTTTCTAAAACTGTCTTAATTTCTTGCCAGGATCGAGCCTGTGTATTTATTTCGATAATTTCTTGAGCTTTTCCTATTAAACGACTTTTTATTATGTCTGAAAATATTAACTGCGAAATTTCATCATATGTAATGAGCAAGGGATGTATTCTGTCTATTAATTTAGTGAATGTATTAAGATCTTTCTTACTACCGCTGTATAGAGGTAAGTTATTTAAATATTTAATTGGATTTAATTGTATCTGTTGATTTGCCATTTTTGGGGAAAAAAAAAATGTTTTCTAGTTTTGTCTTAGATATCGTCTGAATTTCTTTTTGAATATACGTGAATTTCTACTGTTTTTGTTGTGGCGTTTGTTGTGTTCAATCTCGTCTGTTAAATAGCCGTCATTCGATTATATTCCTGAATCTATTGGGTGTACTGTAAGTCTGTGGTCAACGTTTCTTATTGCGTATTCTAAGTCTGATGGATAGTCTGACAAGGAATCGTTGTCACTCATTTATAAACTTCTTTAAAAAATATATTTTTCACGGACAATAAAAAAAAAATGTTAGTCAAGATTTATAGAAAGAGAAATCTCCTTTTTGTTTTATATAACATGGAATCACATCTGTCACTTATTAAAATTATTTGCACATATTTAAATATAAAACTATTTATGATAAACTAATTTTATTTTTGATCACTTACTTTAGAAATTGTTTCTGGTAATAACTGTTGTTGCTTAGAAGTATTTCTTGTTGATTTTTCCGATGATGTAACTGTTCCTGGTAAGCGCTGTATTTAGAAATATTCCTTGTTGATTTTTCTGATGATGTAACTGTTACTGGTAATCGCTGTATTTAGAAATATTCCTTGTTGATTTTTCTGATAATGTAACTGTTCCTGGTAATGTTTTTAATAGGGGATTATTCCACCAAATGTTGTTGGGATTTTGTATCCGTATAAAAAAAATTTTCCACTTTTTATTGGGGATTATTCCACCAAAAAAAAAAAATTCTGTTTGGATTTTTTTTTTGTTGTAGGATTATTCCTCGAATCTCATCTATTGTTAAGGATTATTCCTTAATTTTTAAAAGAATTATTTATAATTTTTCGTTGGGGATTATTCCGCCAATTTCATCTGTTGTTAAGGATTATTCCTTAATTTTAGAAAAATTATTTATAATTTTTTGTTGGGGATTATTCCGCCAATCTCATCTGTTGTTAAGGATTATTCCTTAATTTTAGAAAAATTATTTATAATTTTTTGTTGGGGATTATTCCGCCAATCCCATCCTCGTCGCCAGTTTGATGTTCACTTTTAACTAAATCCGTTCTATTACACTTTTAATAAAAGAACTCGACTAGTTTATTCTTTGACTCGATGTATACGAATGTCTCTTTATTTTCAAAATCTTAATATTAAATAGCAAAATGAATATTAAAACTAAAGTGCTTATTTTATTTATTTCCTAGTTTTATTCTTGGAATTTACTAATTCTGCCGGGCTATAAGTGGAACTGATTCAATTGCATTTTGTAGTTTATTGGTCTACTTTTAATGTGACCACTCACGAAATGCAAGAACAAAAGATTCCGAGAAGTTTAATAGTTCAATAAATTAAATGTATGCTAAGTACGTATGTATGTTTGTATACTTTGTTGTGGACAAATATTCATAAGTACTTATGCATTTTATGGATTAAAAAGAATTGTAAGTGTGACCGTATGTTAAAGAAAATATATGTATATGTAAAATGTGTTTAAAATGTGTTTGTATTATTTTATATAAGTATTTTATTAGGGCGTATCATAACTCATAGACTCTAGATAGCGAGATGTTATGTCAGTTTTTTGATGCTGTTCAATTCGATTTTTATGAAAATTTAAATAACTCAACCATTTTTTGTCCGATTTTCATTTCCTATACGTCGTTGGAAAGGTTTTGACCATAGGACGTAATCGAAGTTTTAAGCAAACCGAATAATTAATCGATAATTAAAAAACCGAAACTAAGGTATTCTAGTATAAACACGAAATTTTTAGTTTTTTGCTTTTTTGAAATAATCGATACGTTATATTCATATCTACCGGCTGTAAAAATATCGTGCTTCGAGATTTTGTCTACTTTTTGATAATGAAACGGTTGGTTCTAAAATTGTTTTTCATATGCCTTCAAAGTGAGATCAAAAATTGTTTTGCTTCTACTGAAAATTTTTAAAGTTTAAGTTAATACTAGGGTATTCATTTAATCGGGCTTTTGCTTCAATCGGCTCGATTAATTAACCGAGGTTTTGGTTGAATCGGTTAATTTTGTTATTGATCGGTTAACCGATTAATCAAGTTTTTTTATAAATTAAGTAATTTCAATAAATAAAAATGCATAAGTTATTTATTATTTGGAGTTTATTAGTAAAAAAAAAACAATAACATAACAATTCTTGAACTAACCCGAGCAAACAAATAAATAATTGATATATATGAAATACATATTTTTTGATTAATTCATAAATAATACGTATTAATTTAAAAATAAACTGTAGGATCATTTTATTAGTTATTTCAATAGTTTAAGGAGATCTTATAAAATAATCTTTTATACAAATAATTTGGATTAAATGTTTAGGAATTATGCGATTCCTTACTTTAGTTTTGTTAAATTCTTTTATATATCGAAAATGTTGGAGAAATTAAAAGCAACCCATAAAACCGAATATCAAATTTCTGAGTCCTTTTCCTGGATCTCTCTAAACATATAAAATCGTCCATTATGCCATTAGAGTCCTGTTTTAATTTTTTTTTTTAAATTTTTAGCATTTCTATTTGTTTCGGTTGTTTTTGTTAAAAGATTGACATGCGTAGATATGAGAAGAAGAAAAATAACTAAAAACATACATATGTACATATAAAAGCTGTTAACAGCAAACACTTAGTCCCCTTTCAGACGGGCAAAGTTTACTTTGACAAAGTCTGTTGAATTCTCTTTTAAACTTTGTTTGGTGCTCAGACACACAAAGTTTAATTTGACAAATTATTGTTTTCTCTTGTTTGAATATAATATATAAACAGCGTTGCCAGAATGATGATTTTATTATATTTTGGATTATTTTTTTAACAAAAATATGATTAAAGATTTTTATCTCAAATGATGATTTTTTATTTTTAGAAATTCTGATTTTTACTTTAATTTTGCTTATAGAAAATACACGATTATTTAAACAGTCAATTTTTAAAACAATGAAGTTTTGCGTCAGCTTGATGTGTGTTGGTGCTGCACACTTTTGTACCCAGTATCTAGAATACACAAAATTGCATCATTATTTCTGGACATAAAAATATTAAAAAAGGCATATTATAACCTATTTCCAATGTGCGAACGAATTCCTTCTTTCGAACAACTACATTTAAAACAAAAAACAAATTCTAAAAACTTTGTTTTATATCAGACTCATAAAATATTTGAAAGCAAACATCAAATATTTCATTATCGTAGTCTGAACACAAAATATTTTTGAGTATCAAATAAAATAACAGCTGATTTTGAGCAAATAAATTATTTGCCGGCAAAAAAATATTTGTCCAATGTGAACATAGTGTGAACACAAAAAATCAAATATTTTAGTAATTTTTGAGAAAACATTTATTTGATATTACAAAAAAATTGTAAGAGCAAACAACGACAAATAATTTTAGCCATGTTCCGGATAGAAGCAATTTTTCCTGTAAGTTTTCGGATTCTTTACAATTTTAAAGATTTTTTATAATTATTAGACTTTGCTATTGTGCCGCTATTAGCAAATTTTTGTGAATTACCGCTAATTTAGCAATTTTTATAGAATTTTTGCCATGCCTTATAGTTTTAGGCACTTTTACTAAATTTTATGGCTTGTTTGAAATATTAAAATGGTTCGCAAATTTTCGCTATTTTTGCAACATTTTCTTTTTGTTTTTCCCCTACATTTTGTTTTTTTTTTACCGATTAGCAATTTCAAATATATTTTAGGGTTTGTTTCCAAGTTTGCAATTTTTCGCGAATTTTAGCCATGCTCGCGAAGAAGCGATTTTTCACTGTGAATCTTTAGAGCATTAACGATTTTTAATAATTTTTGCGAATTTCCGCTAATTTAGCAATTTTTATCGAATTTTTGCCATTCCTTATAGTTTTAGGCACTTTTAATAAATTTTATGGCTTGTTTGAAATATCTAAATTTTTCGCGAATTTTCGCTATTTTTGCAAAAAAATTTTTTCTCGACATTTTGTTTTTTAACTGTTTTTCTCGACATTTTGTTTTTTAACTGATTTAGCGACTTCAAATATATTCAGACTAATGAAATATTAGACGAAAATATTTGTTTTGATATTTGCTTCAAACTGTGTGAAACAAAAAAATATTTTGTTTAATGTACAATCTAAGCTCAAATATTTGACAATTTTTTTTTGATGAAACAGTTGGCAAACAGTGTTAATTAAAATAAATTAATTCATGTTTGCATTGCGTTCAGACTAAAAGAAATATTTGCATCAAATAATTATTTAATGAAAGTGTTCAAAAATAAAAATATATTTCTCAAATAGTAAAAATGAGCGCAAAAGCTAATTTTTTTATTTTATTCTGTGGATCAGCATCTCTTATAGTGTTAGAACAGGAGAATGTAAAAAAAAAAAAATGGAAGCCACTGGGTAATGGGAACATGGCTAAAATTTGCGAAAATTGCAAAGTTGGAAACAAACCCTAAAATATATTTGAAGTCGCTTAATCGGTTAAAAAACAAAATGTCAAGAAAAAAAACAAAAAAATGTTGCAAAAATATCGAAAAATTTAGATATTTCAAACAAGCCATAAAGTTTATTAAAGGTGCCTAAAACTTTAAGGAATGGGAAAAACTCGGTAAAAATTGCTAAATTAGCGGAAAATCGCAAAAATTTGCTAATAGCGGCACGATAGCAAAGTCTAATAATTATAAAAAATCTTTAAAATTGTAAAGAATCCGAAAACTTACAGGAAAAATTGCTTCTATCCGGAACATGGCTAAAATTATTTGTCGTGGTTTGCTCTTACAATTTTTTTGTAATATCAAATAAATGTTTGCTCAAAAATTACTAAAATATTTGATTTTTTGTGTTCACACTATGTTCACATTGTACAAATATTTGTTTGCCGGCAAATACTTTTATTTATTTATTTAGTTCATTCACAGTAATATATAAAAGCCTCCTAGGCCAATTAACATATATTACAAAGATATATTCCCGAATACAAATATAACTTAATTTTAATACATAGTTTTTATTATTATCATAATAACATGAACTAATAATGAAAATACTTTTACTTATAACTAATAAAATAACTCATTCATCGGCTCCCCAGCCAAAAAACAAAAAAGTTATAAAAAAGATCGTATGTTCAAAATCAGCTGTTATTTTATTTGATACTCAAAAATATTTTGTGTTCAGACTACGTTAATGAAATATTTGATGTTTGCTTTCAAATATTTCATCAGTCTTAACGTACCTTAAGAATATTGATAAAAAAAATAATTGTGAAAAGAAAAAATGTATTTTTATAAAGTTTCATATACTGACGAATTATGTTTTTATGTATTTCAATTTAAATAATAAGAAGTATGTTTTTATAAAAAATTAATAATTCTTACTATTTTGGCCTTGTTTTAAAAAATTTAAATTAAGAAAAAAAAAATTCAAGATTTTCCTCTTCAAAATATGATTTCTTTCGCAATATGACAATTTTTATTCCAAAGATTCTGGTAACGCTGTATAAAAATATAAAGTTGCAGCCAACTTCAGGTATAATCTACGAACGAAAAACAAAACGACTTTGCGAGTACAGCAAAGTATGTACTCCCCCGCTATACTCTTTTCCCTTCTCTTCTATAAACTCAAGACTTTGCAAAGTAAACTTTGCTACCGGGATTTTTTGGGATTGATAAATCCCGGGATTTTTAACATATCAACTCTTATGTACAAAACTGTTCATTTTTATTGAATTAGTATATACAAAAAAATTATTAAAAATTATATTTGAGTTATATTTTTATTGCAAATAATTCTTATTTTTGAGTTGAATTTTGGATTTTGGCACACAGCGAGTATTTAAAATATTTAATTTTTGCTTGATATATGACGACTATTTCCGGATTTTTGTATTTTGCTTAATAAAAACCATTATTTTAAGTAGAAACGATATTTGCAGATTCACATCTCAAGCTTTTTTTACAATTACCTTTAGCAAGTTCAGCTTTGGCTTAAGACATAATACCAAAATAAAAATGATTATTTTTATGCAAAATATAGAAATCAAGAAATAATTTTTATAGATCAAGCAAAAAATAAAAATTATTAGCGATCCAATTAAAGTTTTATTCAGAAACTAAAGAATAAAAGTTGATATAATTATAACAATTAAGTCGTAATATTGATGAAATAACTCATATTCCTTCCGGTCCAATAATAATAAAAAATTTGCTTAAAAAACATACGGTAAATAAAATAATTTATTTATAAATAAACACTATTTCATAAATAAATTATTTAAACTTGAAATCTTTTTTAAGAAACATTTGTATAAACATTTTGTTTTAAAATAAATTTCAAACGTACTTAAATTATTGATTATGAATTTCGCACTCACCCTGGAGGTGTACTGCACTGCAGTCGACATAGTTTTACAGTTTTTAACTCAGCTATCGAGATCGATGAGGGACTACACTTTGCAGTGTACTTAGTTCACATTAAAAATGTAATTGCTGTCAAAAAAACCGAAATGAATTGATCAAGAAAAACTAAGAGATACGTATATTTTTTTAAGCTTTTTTCAGAATCTGATCAGTTTGATCATGGGTGAGTCCAGTGTTATAAACATATGTATAAAATAAATTGTTTTGTTGTTTTCATTTTTTAAAATTTATGTTACTTATATAAAACCTTTTGAATATTCAAAATGTGTTGTTTATTAAAAAAAGTAGCATCTTAAAGAAACACATTGATCCCGAAAAATCCCGGGATTTTCAAAAATCGGTCCCGATTGGCATCCCTACTGAACACCTTTGTTTATGTAATAAAATATTTTCTAAACACAAACCTTTTTCATATGAGATGAAAAAAATAATTAAAAACACAAAAAATATGTTCTAATACTACAAAAAGTTAAAAATATTGTTACATCAATTAATCGGTTAATCGACTGAAATTAACCGGTTTAATTGTTAATCGAAAATAGCCAATTTTAAATTAACCGATCAATAAATCGGGTAGTAATTATTTGGTTAGCCGAATCACGGTTAACCGAATGAATACCCTAATTATTATCCTCTTGTTGTTTTTAAGTTTGAGACATCAAACTTTATAAAAAAAAATATATATACATATATATATATAAAAAATTATGAATAGTTTTGAAACTATAAGAAATGTTGGACCTTTCCTACATAAGCAACTCGTTATATGCAAGTATGTATTTGATTTAATAAAATGTAAATACTTCTAGAACATGGCCGAATACACGTAGTGTTCAAAACATTTGCAACCACTGCAAATGAAACCGTTATTTTAATGACAAAAATCAAAATGCAAAAAAAAGGTAAAGTTCACATTAGTTAACCAACACATTAAGCCCAGCAAAAGTGAATAGGTTTTTATGTGTTCGTTAACTAATGTGAACCTTAACTTTTTTTGCATAAGGGGGTAAATGATTAAATGTTCTCTATTATTGTTTAACGATTGTAAAATAAAAATTTCTTATCGACAACGATTCGTTGGTAATTCATAACGTAACATCTCATGTTCCATGCTATGTTCGCACGGAAACATTTTTTCTTAATTCGCTATCTTATTTGTAATTTACAGCAGGGCTGTCAAATTTTTTTTCACCTTCATCGCCAAATAGTATACAGAAAATCGCCAAAACGATTTTTTTTTTTTTTTTTATTTTATTCTATTTAGCTTTATTCTATTTGTGTGTTTATATTTTGGTATTTTTACTGTTTTAAATAAATCGGGAATTTTCTGATAGTCGCAAAACGCTTAACATTCACTTTTGTGACTTGAAATCGCACAATAGGTGTTTTATAAGACGCAATCGCAAAAAGTTTGTTGTCTTGCAAAAGTATGCTGAAGGGAACTAAAATATTTTTCAGAAGCTATGGCAGGTATCAAGCAAAATGCACGAGTTTCAGAATGACGTAAAATAAATCTGGCGTTTTGCGATTTAAGTCGTGTGATTGTCATAAGAAGGCTGAATATCTTGAAACCTAAAACTTGTGAGATCAGTTAATTTAATTTTACAGAAATATTAAAACTATCAAGTATGCAAAATGAGTAGAGTTTGATGCAAAAAAATCAGTTTTTATAAGCGTGATTTTCTATGTGAAAATAAGTCAGAATATGGTAAAAAGTTTTATTCGATTTTCATTGAAACATAATGTTACTTTGAAACAAAGAATGAAGCAAAGGATAAAATAAATGGAAAATTGACTTGTTTTTCGGTGGAGATCCGATATTAATGAAATCTAATAACGCTTAAGCTTTATTAAAAATTTCTATAGAAACTGCCAATATTATCAATTTATCATCTAAGACAATCGCATTTATATTGCGATTTAAAATTTTTAAAAATTCAAAGAAAAAACTCAAAAATTTTTTCATATAAGTAAGAAAAAAAGGTGAAATGTGTTTTAGAAATCGCCAAAATAATCGACAACTTTTTTAATTTTTCCAAAAACTCGCCATGTCACCAAACACAAAATTTTATGGCCAAATAGGTTTATAAGTCGTTTGGCGAAAAATCGCCACATCTGACAGCCCTGATTCACAGCCCAATTATGATTCAAATTACAAAATTTTGATAGCGAATTATTTCGTTTGTACGTAATTCAGTCTGAATTGTAAAGATAATGAGACATTTACAATTGTTGCTTGCTATTGTATTCATTTTCAAAGCAAAAAAAATTTCAAACAAGTACGAAGAAGGAGTTGTTGAATTAATAATATGCCGTGTGATTAGTTTGTCTATTAGGTTGTGGCGGAATGTAGTTCTGATGTCTAGAAAATTGAGCTGTTTTCTTAGAATAATTAGCCTTAATTTCAGTAAGAATTTTTTTTGGAATTTCTATAAGAAATTTAAAACAAAAAAAGCGTATTTATTGTATTGTATATGATAAAAACCTTTCAAGTCCATCTTTTTATCGAATAATTAATATATTTAAAATAACGTCATTTAGAACGCAGCTGCACAGGTGGGTAAAAACCGTTACTTACTGTTTCGCATATTCCTTTCTTACACAGGTTATATTAGTGTAAGGTGTAATAATTTAAATTAAAAACATCTATTAACAATTATTAAAAAACAAAATATTTAATGACTGACAAAAGGGTTTCTTACTCATAAAGACAAAGGGTTTCTTACTCATAAACCTATGCGAGATGAGCAAAACAGAAAAAAGGTGAAATTAAAAAAAAAATACCTAAAAAATGGAGCAAAAACGCGCAACGTTTTTTTCAGTCTAAAAGTACAGATTTCCAATTTTATCATGATGTATAACATTTTAGGATCGAGAGTACTTTCACTTTTAAAAACCTTTTTTACAAAAAAGTGAATAAAAAATCTTTTTCGAACGAATATTTTTATCATAAAAATGTTAATTAAAATTTTCTAAAAGTTACTATACGTAGCTGTTAATACAGTTTTTTACAGAAAACAAATCAATGTAAAATCCTTATTCGTTTAACCCCAAAAAATGTATTGTAAACCTCGCAAACCCTTAAAAATTCAATAAAAACGCATGCAATTTAGTCAACTTTCCTGGTTTTAACAGTGTCCCAAAACGACAAATCTCAAGTAAACGAATTTACTAAACGATGCAGAATTTTGTTGACTATCGAGCTGCGTACTTAAATTTTTTCATTTCTTAGATTTCATATTTTGCCTAATTTCCGGCTAAATTGGCAAAATACCCCATGTGCGCTGTATCTGTATGATATTAAAGTACCTTTCGGGAGTGGGAGTTATATGAGGGTATAGTCAAATTTTGACCGATTGTGATAGAATTTAGTGTAATATTTGATGTTCATACAAGAGTTTAATTAGTTTCCGGAAGGTAATTAGTATGGGAGGTACCCGAAAAAGTGGACCGATTTACGTCCAGGTCAACAAAGGTTCGTTCTTACTGTCTACAAAATTTCATAGAATTCCGTTGAAAATTGCTATCTGTACTTTGTTTTATAATATACAACATTTATGGTGGTATAGAGTATAAAGATCAGACGTGAGTCAGAAAAATTGATGAAGCCCCCAACGAACAAAAAAGAAGCAAAACGAAATGGGTATGTAAATGAAGGAGGGATAACCACAATACTAATATTATAAAACTTAAATTTAATACAAAATGCCTAAATATTTTAATTCAACAAAAATTTTTTTTAATAATTTATAATCTGTTCTTCGATATTAGAAATTTTTTTGTTTTTTGTTATTCTAAAATTGAAAAATTCTTCACAACTTTTGTTCAATATAAGAAACGATTTTGGCAGTTTTGAAACGTTATAACATTTTATATAAAAAGTGAAAGTGCTTTTTTCGGCTATGTTTTTTTTTCAATTTCGGTCAAAGTGACTTCTATCACATGGCTGCACGTTGCTATTTGGAAAAAAATTGTTTTACTACAAAGTGTTTAGAGTTTAAACCATGGACCTACATAAGTTGCTTCGAACGATTTAACCTTAAAATAACCTCACTTTTTGCACTTTACCTTAATTTAAGGAATATAACATTGGTTTTAGTTTCTGGCCAGATTTCCCGTGAATTTTTGTTTTAATGTCATGGCAAAGAACTTTGTGTTACTCTAGTAACTTGTTATTATAGAATATCGTAAAACTTTTAATTTTTCTTTTTTAAAAAGAAGCTGTGCTTTTTTATCCCAGTATTTTATTACATTGCCTTCCTCATATTCCAAGAAAAAATTAAAAAAAAATTAATTGAAATTTTTGTATTTCAAATTTTTGTTTGAATAATTTTATTTCATACCAATTTTGTTGAATTAAATTCTAACCCCCCATATTCATAAAAAATATTTTATCTTTATAGCGGCTTATGAAATGAATTTTCTATAAAAAATTTGTTTTATAAACTATTTATTAATCAAAAATATTTTTCATGAATATGGGGGTAAAACTAAAAATCAAATTTTTTTATTTGAATAAAATTGATTTGAATATATTCAGCTTAGGATATTTAAATTATCTAAATGTACCTATCAGAATTTCATTCGATTTTATAAAACTTAATAACAAACATTTTAAGAAAAAATCTTAATGGAAATTGTTTTAATTTTCTTTTATTAAATAGAATTTATAATTAAAAAAAAGTATTTTAATTTTGTATTTAATTCACATAATTCTAAAAATTTGTTTTTGTTTTCAATGTAGTTATACGAAAGAAAGAATTCTTTCGCACATTAGAAATAGGATATTAGTTCATATGGTGCAATTGTGTTCCTAGGGTTAATGATTTTCTTTTAAATAATAAAAAATTTTAAAATGAAACAAGTTGACAGCACTTTCTTTAAGTTTTGATTAAATGTATGTAAATATGTATGTATGCATATAAACAAATGCATACATATTGTATGTAAATAATAAATATATAATCTCAAAATATCTTTGTTCAGCACAATTTTTAAAAAATATTCATTTAAGAGGGAGTCACTGTGTAGAGTAATCGTATAACTCTGAGAACAAATACTACAACTTGAGAGGGACGATTCTTTTTACATAAAAAAAAACAAAGAAGTGTAAGTCTATTTTAAATTTGTATGGATATGTTCATACATATTTATTTAATTTTGTATATTTTAGTGTTTTAGCAACAAATTATGGAAGATAATAATTTAAACAGACCAAATGACCAGCTTAAAAATGCCGACACCCGCATTATATCTTATATTCTAATGCTGGAAACAAAACTGCGGAACGGTATTTCTTCTGAAAATTTCAACAAAGAAAATGAAAAAAAGTTTCGAAATCTACAGGAGGAATTGTATTTATTAAAATTACAAAAAAATAAAAGTTCTCAGAATGAAAAACTGCATAAAAAAGAAATTCAACGTCTAGAGGCCAAGAGTTTAGAACTTATTTCTGAAAATAAACAACTTAAACAGGAAATAGTTGTACTCCAACAAAAACTTAAGCAAAATGAAAGTAATAGGAATGACATTGATAGGCCTTCTCCATCTCCTTCCAACACAAGTAAAAACCAACGACAACAAATAAACAGTTTCCCTGAAAAAGATGATGCCGATGCAAACAGTGTTCTGGTAAAAGGTTTATCTGAATTACAACTCAATGCAATTCCCAAAATAAATATTATTAATTTGGGTCATCATATGAAAATTAAAATATCCGATAGAGACATTGTTAAAGTTTACACCATGGAAAGAAAATTTTATAAACGCCACAATTTGAAACCCGACAAAACAATACTGATTGTACAATTTCGAACTCCTGAGTTAAAAATTGAATTTCTAAAAAATAAGGAAAAACTAAAACTTCACTCGAACTTTAACTTGAATGACATAGAAATCATCGATTATGTCAGTGATGAAGTTTATAATTTGTATCAATATGCAAAAACTTTAAAATCCCATGGCTACGAATTAATCTATTGGAGAAACAATTCGGTATATGCCAAGAAAACCCGATCAACTTTTTGCGAACCAATATTGATAAGATCACAAAACGATGTAGATACATTAAAATTTGGAAAAAACAAATAAATGTGCATAACTATACTTTTCTGATTTTAATTATTATTTATTTTATGCAAAAAAGACTCGTTAACTTTTAAAGTTCACGTCATTGGTTCCAACTTGCCGATACATTAAAAAAAAAAAACGTGATTCACACCATGAAATTTTTGCATACAATGTAAGAAAGTACAAAATAACTTATATTTTACGAAATATTTTTCTAAATTGCATCAAAGTTTTTGTATTTAAGTAAATTTAGTTTTCTTATTTCCGATTTCATCAATTCTACTTAAATATCAATTTATTTTTAAAATTCGTTTTTCATGTCAAATTAAAATAAAATTACAGTGAACTCTCGGTTATGTGGACTTCCAATATAGTGAACTATTCAAGTAAGGTGAACAACTATTTTTTATATTAATGCTCTAAATAGTAACAAATATCAACAAAGTTTAATGGCTCTAAATAGTGAACATAAATGTTGGCGATTTTTGTTTATTTTCTAACTTTGGGAATCCCTCGATTGAATAAAAAAATTTAAACAATAGGTACATGCATATACATACCTTGAGTTTTTTTAATGAGTACCAGGGATGTTAAATGGAGTTTTAAATTTTGTACCAACTTTCAAAAAAATGTACTTTTTGGACCTTCACGGCAGAGAACCAAGCCGATCGGCTCGCCGCCGCCGCTTGATTTCTCCAAGCCGCGCCGCCGCCGATTAACACGGCTTAGACGGCTCAATTAAAGCCGCCGATGACAGCAGCTGCGCCGTGAAATTTCTTAATTTTTGTTTATAGGGTTACACGGTCAAGTTTTGTCTATCAAGTTTTAATACGCTCACACTTTTTTTCCAATACACTAATACTTTTAAAAGTTGAAGCGAACTTGCCTTTAAGATTCTCTTTCAAGTGAGTGTATCAGTTTACGTTCAAGAAAACAGCTGACTACAAGTTTGATGAGGAAATTGTTCGTTTGTCTTTATAAATTGTGCTCTTGATGAGCTTCAAAATTGCGTGCAGCCTACGTCACAGCTTCCAATTATTGGAAATATTGACAAACTGTATACATATGTAAAAGACTATCAAGAAAAAGTAGATCGTGTGGCTGCAGTGTTACAGATTTGCGTTTTAATGTATAAATTTCTTTGTCAAAAATGGTATATTTTAGCAGCAATGTGCAACATTCAAGTGCCGTTATATTTTCTTACAATTTTTCAAAGCGTCATTGTACTTAACAACATGCAAAAATCTCTGCAAGAATATTTATTTATGTACAAATTTATTATAATTAAATTACAATAAATCTCTGATAGTGAAGTTTTTAATATAACCATTTGGTTCAGGTTAAGGAAATTGTATATTTAAATTTTTTTCACCTTAAAGCTTACATTTTTATTAATAATGTATTGCAAAAAGCTTTACTTTTTTGAAATGGATATGGGTATGTGGTCCTACAGATAACATCAGTTTAAAACAGTATTGAGGAAAAAACGAAATTGCACTATCCCTTTATAATTATTTAATGTTTTGTACGTTAACATAAAAATAAATATATATAGAAATGATTAATAGTTTTCCTTAAATAACAATTTTAAACATTTCAAGCGCCGCCGCCGCCGATCAAACGCCCTCGGCTTGGTTCTCTGCTTCACGGTAATATTTTTTTTTCTAATTTATTAAAATAAGTACATAAAAATTCAATTGTACACAAAAAAGGAAAAATAACGAACATTGAAAACAACGAAAAATCGAGAGATTTTATAAATGGATTTAAAAATTTTACAGAATTATGGGACGTTAAATGTGAAAGTTATAAAAAAAATAGGACAGGAAAAATTTTTTTCACATATATTTGTTAAGTTAAGTAGTATTTTCTATATTAAAAAAAAAAAAAAAATACTAATGTTTTGCTTAAGTGTCATCGTCTGTGGTAAAAAGGAAACAAAAGTATCTGTATTCAAGGCGAATTCAACAACAGGTGGTGTCGAAACTACAACAATCGAAAAACAACAGAAACAACCATGTTTTATTAAATATTTATGATATATATATGAATATATTTAATATAAATTATTTAATAATTAATAAATTAATAATTAATTAGACATAAATATATATACATATAAATCATATATACGTATATTAATTTATAAATATATTATATATATATAAATATGCAAAAATTAATTATCTAGACGAAATTTTCAAAAATGGATTTTTTTTTAAAAATTAATGAATGAAAATTTAATTATTAAAAACAATTTTTGTATTTTTAAAAATTTTTAATTTAAATGAAAATTTAATAGAAAAAATTTGCCTATCAAATTTATGAATAAGTAGGTGGCAGCGCTACGGCAACAAATACAACATTACAACAAAAAACGGAAATAAGTCTCCGTATACGTCAAAAATTATATTAAACTAAAATCAAATTTTGCTGCCTAGCGCAATGAAATAAATTAATTTTTAGCCAATTTTTATTTCACTATGGTTACTATATTATTTAATTTTAATTTAAATAATCAAAAACTTTACTACAATACAATAATCACAGCACAAAACGTGTACTTTTTGTAAACATAAACAAAACTTTGACATAAGACTAGACAAACAATACAAGAGCAAAAAATCGTCATCTGGCGTAGTAATGCCACCTGTTTATTTCATCATGGAAACAACATAGGGTTTTTTGCATTGCATTGTTAGTGTTTACGGTCCAAAATGTCAACCATTCCTAACAAAACACTAACAAATCAAATCAAATTGGCTCGAACTGTCAAAATCAGATGGCGTTTCGACACCACCTGTAGTTGAATTCGCCTTGCACAGGTTTTGACTTATGTTGCCTCGTCTGTGGGTACCATAAGTCCCCTTTTACAATGTGGCAAGTGAAAGGCAGACAGACGAAGTTTGTTGCCGAAGAGAGGAAAAAAGTAAAGTGTATCACGCATACAGCGTCGCCCCCTTACCAACAAACTTCGCCTGTCTGCCTTTCACTTGCCACATTGTAAAAGGGGACTAAAGGCTAGTTTACATGGTAATACAATGTATTACGACTTTGTGGAACCAAAATATTATGAAATTCTCTCCGTGTTTAAAATAAAAAAATAATAATCTGTTGGTAATTATTTTTCATGTTTGCACGGATGGTTTAAGTAAAATAAAAGCAAAGTGAGTTAATAACAAAAAAGCAGATGGTTGCAGTTTTACAATATTTACAAAAATAACATGAACATTTCCTGAGTTGATTCTGCTTGTTTTTGTAATTTTATAAAAATGTTACCACCTTCAATATACTCTGTTAAAATGCGACTCTGGTGTGATGAGAATACATAAGTTTCTAAAATGGTTTAGAAAATTAACATTTACCCGACCGATTGTCATATTTTTATCCGTATTCTCTCTTACTCAATGCATTTTGATTTTACATGATAAGATTTTTCGCAGTCTACATCATTTTTTGACATGTCGTAACACATTGTATTACCGTGTGAACTAGCCTTAAGCGCTCAATACACCACAATTAATCTCCGTGAAAATAACAAAGTAAATCTTGTTTCACTCAAAAGAAAGAGAGCAACAAAATATGTCTCTCTTATCCTGATTAAAATTGAGTATTTCCGGCTGAGCAGAACTAAATTTAGGTGCAGCCAAGTTAAAATAGTGAAATATTGTGAAAAAATATGGCAACTTTTTCCATTTTACAGAGAATGATATCTTCTTCTTGTTTTCGGTGTATGGGAGAGTATTTCGGCTTTTAACAAGATAACAAAGTAAATCCGGAAATGTTATTTAATAATAAATAATTAAAATACTGCAACAAACTATTAGAAAAAAATAAGTTAACAAATGTTAATGTTAAATGGATTCCTAAAAGTATATAAGTATAATATACTTTATAATTTCCTAACGTATTTTGTTGAACAAAGTAAAAACAACTTTTTTGGCTAAGGGGCCAAAATTAGGACATGCTCCGAAGGTTGGCTATATGTGGCGTATAGCTGGGTACTTTAGCTACATTTTGGTATATAATTTATATTCAACTTAAGTTTTATTTTGAATAAAGTTTAAAAAAATAACTTTCTATTAAACTTCACACATTTTTTCTTTTGGCTAAGGGGCTAAAATTAGGACATCCTCCGAAGGTTGGCTATATGTGGCGTATAGCTGGGTACTTTAGCTACATTTTGGTATATAATTTATATTTAACTTAAGTTTTTTTTTGAACAAAGTTTAAAAAAATAACTTTCTATTAAACTTCACTCATTTTTTTTTTTTTGCTAAAGCTGTATATATTAGAAAAAAAAATAAATTTTTTTTCATGAAAATCCATGGATAAGTTCCTGTTTTATTCCCGATAAAGTGAAAGTACAAACAAACTTATCAAGTAGTTATTTTTTAGCAACAAGATTAACAAAGCATAATCTAAAAATAATTTCGACTTTTGTTTTAAGAAACCAAATAAAATCTTCTATCAAATTTTCATTTCATAGGCCTTATAACGTTGCTCCATGGTCTTAAGTTGTTGATTAAATCACCAAGGTTTTCCGGAAAACAGTCCAGATGCGAGTGCAATAAACGTATTGTTAGTGACATATTTACACCTTAAATAAGAAATTAGAAAAATAAACAAATATGAATAAGAAAATGCATTTAATTTTCTTCTCATTTGCTGATAATAACTTTTCAAAGTTAGAACTTAGAAGCAATTTTCGAATTTAAGGGCATCGAAAACCCCTTCGCCTATTTTTGTACATGAAAGCTTTGGAAATATTGTTTTCAAATAAACAAAGGCTCTACTCTCCTTGTCTAGTGCTTTCACAAAATTGTTAACTAAGCTGAGCTTTATATGTAGTGGTGGTTAAATTACATTGTCCTTTTTAATCAACGCAGGATACCTTACATTATGTTGACCTAAGGTGCTTATGGCTCTTATTTTCCAATCCTTTTTTATGTAGTGATTTTTGCGATCTCGGCTATCCCAGAGGCAGAGAAAACAGCAATACTTTGTATAGCCACCTTAAAGGCCTGTTAAAATAGCAACAACTTTTAAGTCGCAACACACTTTCCAATTGTGATTTTCATACTTCAAATTTCCTAATAAAGAGGCCATAGTTTCATATGTTTCTTTCATTTCATGGCATGTGGAATAGGTATAGATGGCTTCTCGTTGCCAATATGTAATAAAACAGCCTTAAGGCTTTCTCTGCTACTATCAAAAAATAACCGCCAGTCACTTGGAGCATATTTTGGCCGAGCCTCTCAAAAAGACCTTTTATGTCATAACAAAAACACAAATCGTTTTTTGTTATATAAAAATTGGCATATGGCTTATGTCGGTTCCGGTACGCAGTTGACTTGACGTCATTTTCTGTCTAAGAAATTTCGCTCTCTTAAGGTAGTCACAACTAGAACATGGTATACCGATAGTCTCAAATAGGACGCATGTACATAAATTATATAAAGACAACAAAATAAAAAGGATTAAGAAATATTGTGTAATAAATAGGGTTAAACCGTTAAAATATCACAACATTTTTAGCTCTACACAAATTTGCGATAACAAATGTCAAAAGTATGTACTTTCACTTTATCGGGAATAAAACAGGAATTTATCCATGGATTTTCATGAAATAAAATTAATTTTTGTTCTAATATATGCAGCTTTATGAAAAAATATAGGATTAAACAAAATACTGTGCAATAAACAGGGTAAACCCGGTAAAAAATCACAAAACTTTTAGCTCTACACATATTTGCGATAAAAAATGTCAAAGTAGGTACTTTCACTTTATCGGGAATAAAACAGGAATTTATCCATGGATTTTCATGAAATAAAATTTATTTCACTTCTAATTTTTAGAAAAACATTTAAAAAAAAACCTTAGCATAGAATTTGAAATAATGATGATTTTTGTAGTTAGATGATTTTGTAGTTAGGTGAGTTGTTTTCTAACATTTTGAAATATTAGACCAATTCACAATCTTGTTCAAATGGTTTTGCATCGTAGCATTTGCAAAATGGTATAGTATTTACTATAGTATTTCCTATTCACCTCTATTATACATATAAGTCGTATTTTATGTCGACGTTAATTTTTAGTTGTTGTCACATCAAGCCGACTTCTACATGTCTTCGGCGTTAATTTGGTGATAAGAATATTGTGTCAATGCCGACTATTTATCGAAAATTTGAACAACTCCATTTCTAATTACTTTCTGAGCTTTAGTGTTTTTTAAATTTTTTTTTTAATTTTAATATAAATTTATAAGTCAATAGTATCGATTGTTTTCAATACCGACTTAGATAATACAATTATTTTTCCTTTGCCGTAGACTTGTGTTGACTTTCATAACAGGGGTGATGGATTTTCATCACAAACTTGAATTATGACTAAAGTAACTTATTACCTGGAACCGAATCATTTCATCTATTGCCATATTGAGAAGTACACCAAGAGCAACAATAACAATTTTTGCATTTGTGAGATTGACTGTCATCCCTCGCAACAAACATCGCAATCGTTGCTTCCAAACTCCAAAACACCTTTCCACTGTATTTCGAGTGGCAAAATGAGCAACATTATATTTAATCTCCTTCTCGTTTTGGGGTTGATGTAAGGGAGTAAATAGGTAAGGTGTTAATTTGTAGCCTGTGTCACCAAGTAATCTGCCTTTAAATGCACCTCTTTCTAATCTTTGCCTAACCCTTGACTCATTGAAAATTCTACAATCATGAGTACTACCCCTCCATCTTGCCACGATGTCCTGGATTTTTAAGTTTGCATCACATATTACCTGTATAAAAGCAGAACAAACGAAATTAAATTTTTTATATTGTATGTAAACAAAGGTTTTTCTTACTTGAACATTTAAGGAGTAATATCCTTTTATATTTATATAGTACTGTGCCATATCTCCACCAGTCTTTTTTATTCTAATGTGAGTTCCATCGATGGCCCCAATTATTCCCGGAAATCTTCGAATAGCTTTAAAGTCTCGCATTATCATAGCTTCCTCTTCTAATGATTTTGGCATTTTAATCACATTCCTGCCGTGACTTGCTAATGTCCGAGCAACTCTTACACATATGTATACGAGACACTGTTGGTTGCGTGAGACCATAAAGGTCAGCTGCGTCATCTTGAAACTAAGAAAATAAAATGTAAAAACTCGGTTTTAATGAAGTCCTTGCTTACCTCCCCACGACCCCAACAACGCAACGCAATCAATACCTGAAGTTCAGCAGATGTTCCACATCCTCTACTATCCAAGTCAATGCTTTCTCTCACTAATTCCACTATTTTACGGACAGTGCATTTTTTAAAGCGGTATTTTACTTTAAACTGTTCATCTGGAATAGAGAAAGGATTTGTTCGTTCCTTATACTCTTTTGGCCGCCTATAATTTGGAATCTGGTCTACTGTCTCTAAAATTTAAAATTTTTTAAATGAACTTTTTTCTCTTTCATTAATTTCACTTACGTATTCGTCTAATTCTATTTATTGTATCCATATTAACAAAAAAAACACACTTTTTCACGATTTCCCAAAAATATTTTTGTAAAATGTAAACACATGTTTGAATAAAACATCAAAATGTCATTTTATTTTAGGTTTAAAGAAGGGTAAATCCAACAATAAAATTTTCATAATTATGAATAGTTTATTAAAGGTTTAAAAGGTTTTAAAATCGTTTATAAATACAACTTTATGACTTTTTCCATATTAACGGTTAATAAACCTCTTATAAATGTTTATGAATATGGCCGAAAGTGTTGAAAGTGTTTTTTTTTTATTAAAGTTGCAATAAAAGATCTCAAGAGGTTTATTATAAAGGAAATAAACCAAAAACGTTATTGAAAAGGCAGTAACGTAACAATACATAATAAGTAATAAATAATAAGTGTATTGAATATTTTTCGTGTGAATGGCTCATTGTCGAAATTGATAATGGTAACAGTGTATCGGTTGTTGGTGTAGTGTATCTTCCTAGCGGAAACTTATCTCTATTTGAGCGGTCTATTAGTGACATTTTAGTTCGTTATAAGGATATTATTGTTGTGGGAGACTTAAATTATGACCTATTCAATTCAGCTAAATCTGGGAATTTTAGATTGCTTTATGGACGGTATGGTCTATCGTGCCTGCATAATTCTTTGCCTACCCACTATGATGCCTTTTATCAATCCACTTTCTTTTCAGGTGCCATTTATCTCGCATCACTGTCAAATATGTACTGCCTTTCGAATACCTGTAAGCCATTCGCATGATCGTCCTTTGAGTATTAGAGACTTTAGTCGTGCGAATATGACGGAAATTGTAAGACACATTGCTCAAACTGATTTTTTACGAATGAACAATACAGGTGATTCGGATGAGCAACTTTTGTTTTTTGATACTCTCTTTAATGAACTTTATACCGATCAGGATAGTTAGGCGACCACTTGCTCTAATGATATCAATTACCATAGATCCTTAACTAATATTGCGTTAAAGGCTTTTTATGCTCACAGAAACGACAGAAATTCAATATAAGGAAATTTAAGAAAGTGCATAGTCGACGTGTTTTTTGTTGTGGAGAAACCAAGAAAATGTAGAACAGTTTGAAAAATGCTGGTATGTCTGATGCAACGACCTTTGCTTCCGATTTAGATGCTAATAAAATCAATGAACATTTTATTAGTAGTCAGTTTTTTAATTCTACAGGATGTTTCTCTTTTTCAAATATCACAGAAATTGATTTGTGCTTTGGCTTATTTGAAATAAAGTCGACGGCAGAGGGGGCTGATGGCATTTCTATTAAGTTACTTAAACTGATTTTTCTCTACATCAGCAGGCAACTTCTTCACTTCGTAAACACCATCTAAATATCCTACAAGTTGGAAAACTTCGCGTATCATTCCTATTCCAAAGACTGAAATTAAATTATGACAGTTGACAATATGAGACCCATCAGCATATTGTCTGTGTTATCTAAAGTTATTGAAAACATAAACAAAGAACAAATTACAGGGTGGATGGATTTTAGGAGTTTACTTCATAAGTGTCAATTCGGTGTTCGAAGTGGTCGGAATACTGGACTTTTATTGACAGAGCTCACTGGTAATATCAAGGGTAAACTGAATGAGGGTAAGTTGAGTGTGTTAGTTTATATTGACCTTTGCAAGGCATTTGATCAAGTAACTCATTTCGCATTAATTATGAAGTTGAATCAAACGTATAAATTTTCCACTTCAGTTTGTCGGCTTATTTGGTCTTATTTGAGTAACCGCAAACAATTTGTTGCTCTATAAGGTTAAGTCTCTGATATTAAATGTGTTAAGTCTGGTGTTCCTCAAGGCACTGTTATTGGTCCAATCTTATTCACTTTGTATATTAATGACTTATTTCAGGAACTATATTACTGTAAACCATTTGCTTTTGCTGATGATATTCAGTTGTTATGGGTATGTGATTTTCAATTTACGGATTCATTGCAAGCCAAGATTAATTATGACCTAGGTAACCTTATGGATTGGATGGACTTATATTATCTTAAAGTTAATCCTGAGAAAACTAAAGCTCTTGTGTTAAAGTTAAATATGTCATGCACTATATGTCATTGCGTGTGTCGGTGATTGAATTTGCAAACCAACTAAGATGTTGGTTTGAGACGATAAATTAGGCTTTGAGCCTCACATTAATAATATCTGTTATAGAGTCTGTTTAACATTGGCGAGATTATATCATCTTAAAGTACGATGGCGACGTTCAAACTGATTTGTCAAATAATATGTATGAATGTATTGGTAATATTTGGTTTTGCTTAACACAGCAACGTATCAAACTTAAACCATCAAATTTCATTTCAAATCTGTTTTTAAAAGGTAAGAACGTGTGGTTAATTTGGTCGCAAAATATTTTTTTTTTGTATTTTTTAGGAAGAACCCTGCAGATATCGAGACTAGTCCATACATGCGTGTAAAGAGTAGTCCATAAAGGAGTAGGAGTACTCCAAAACTACTCCAATTATATGATAAAAATGTGGTATACTTAACATTACGATGTCCTAGGAGTGGACCATATAACCCACCGAAGTAGTCCCTAAACTACTCCATGGAGTACTCAAGTGGGTTAGTTTCAAAAGTACTCCATGTTACTACTTTTTCAATAATCGCCTTTTATGGCGTGCACTGTAATCCATTATTGCTATTATTATATATATTTACTTGGTATTTTTAATTTTTTTTTTTCACAAATCTTAAAAAACTTTCCTGTTTTACTTTTAAATAAACAATTAATAATGGACAACAACAGGGCTACCAATATGTAATACTGTAAACTATAGTATAGTGTATACCTATACATCATGCAGTTGGCAGCACTGCATGTTAATTTGTCTAATATGGTCCATACTTCAGTACATTGGACCATGTTGTAAGTAGTCCATTTAAGCCACAATGGACCACGTAGTCCAATATTATCTGCAGGGAACTTCATACTGAGAATTTTTCTCATCTCTGTTGCTGTATTCCTTGGATTTAACCTGCCATAAAGCAGGCAAACCACGGTATACTTCAATAAATTCAAGTAAAAAATTGTTTTCCTCCATTTTTTATTTCGCTGCGAAAACTGAATAAAAATGCCATTTGACGTTTTTCGCAGCAACACATGTGAAAATCTGAATTGTTTTGATTTTCGTCAAACTCACATCAACATATACGTGTGAGATTTTTTTCACTAACACAATCAAAAAAAACTGAGTTTGACAAATCAATTTGATACGTGGCCATCGTGCTGAATCTGGTTCTAACTTTGAGTGTTAAGAAATCAATTGCACATGCTTTGCTAATGGCTCAGGTGAATTATTGCATTGAAGTTTATTCGTGTTGTAATTTGAGCAACAGAAGGAAAATCAAGTATATTTTACACCGAATTATAAGATTTGTTTATAGACTTAAGCTGAGAGCACATGTGCCCAATTGGCTGTGGGAAAAATCGCCCAAAGAAAAATGGCCCAAAAAAAGAAATGAAAAATCGCCCAAATGAAGAATCGCCCAACAGAACATGAAAAATGACCCCAAAAGTTATATATAAAATTTTGCCCAAAAGAAACAAAAAAGGGCCCAAAAAAAAATGAAAAATGACCCAAAAAGCAAAAACGAATTTTTTCCCGGTGGCATGTTATGACGTCCAGTGTCATAGTGTCCATGGACGTTATGACACTCCAAAAAGTGTCATAGTGTCCATTTACACTGCGCTAACTAAAGCTTCTCTGCACAGCCGGCCTTCGGCCGGGCGCAACGATTTTCTCCTCTATGGTATAACAAACACCGGCTTCGCTAAGTAAAGCTTCTCTGCATAGTCGGCTTTCGTTTGGAAAAAAGGCAGCTTTTAGAAGCTTTACTTAGCGAAGCCGGTGTTTGTTATACCATAGAGGAGAAAATCCTTGCGACCAGCCAAAGGCCGGCTGTGCAGAGAAGCTTTAGTAAGCGAAGCCGGTGTTTGTTATACCATAGAGGAGAAAATTAAAAAAATGGGCCATTTTTCATACAACATTTTTGGGTTATTTTTCATAATGAAAAATCACCAAATTTAAAAAACGAAAAATCACCCAACAATAACGAAAAATAGCCCAAAAATTTTAGGTCACTTTTCATATGAATTTAGGCCCAATTTTACATGGAATTTTTTTGGGCGATTTTTCATTTCTTTTTTTGGGCCATTTTTCTTTGGGCGATTTTTCCCACAGCCGTGCCCAATTACGTAAAAAGTTTTCTGAATCTCTCTTTTGAGGATTACTTAAAGTTTCACTTATTAATTTATCTTTTTAATATTATAAAGACTCAAAGACCTCTGAGTGTTGTGCAAATGATATCCTTTAACAATTCTGTTAGAAATCCTCAAATAGTTACTTCACGCATATATAACACAGTTTATGAACAATCATTTTTCGTACGGGCGGCTCGGTTATCGGAATCTTTTGCCTAGAAATTCACGCTCTTTTGATATGTCTATTGCAGTCTTTAAGAAAAACCTTTATGCGTTTCTAAATTCAAATGGCTAAAATTATGAAGTCACTGATCATTTTTGGGCCTTTTGATTCTCTTGTTTTCTATGCTGTTAATTTAACTCACTAGAATGTGTGGGAGTTGTTTAGGTTGTCATGGTGTTTGGGTATGTAAATAATTTTAAGATTTAGAAATCTCACATTGTGATTTTTTTTCTTACATAGGTATATTGAATTATATCTCTTTTTACCTGTAATATATTTTTTATTGACCAGCTATTTGTATTACGATGAAATAAATAAATAAAACAAAAATAAAATTATAGATTCTATGCGATCCGAGTTGCATTTTCTTGTAAAATAGCTGAGTCATTTGAGCTTGCATCTTTTTTTTTGTAGGATAGTGTGTCATCGACAACAGATTTTGCACATTATTTTTATGTCGGATAGAATTTCCGTCAGATTTTCTTGTTAGTGAATAGTACGATTGTGTAGCATAGTGAATCCCGGCCTTAACATTGAAGCTAGGAGTTTAAGTAAACAGAAAGTACAAAAAAGTATCTCTTCATTTAGCAAAAAGTTGCAAACATGTGGCAAAAATAATAAAATGTACCACATTTAGGTGCATTGTGTTTAAGTAGCAAAATAATATCCAAGCATTCGAAAAAGTGTCAAATTGTTACTTTAGCAGCACAAACGGTAACGCTGACTACAATGTAAATGATGAAACAGAACTGGGGCTGAACGTTGTTTTCCATACAATTTGACATAAAATTATGCCAGAGAATGCGGTCGAGAAATAAAATCAATTTTATTTTGAAGACGTTTTTTCTCATGCTCTCACATAGAGACAATTATTCTCCCAACAATGCTACCATACTTTCGTTCAATTTCATACATTTTGTAAACAAAGAAAAAAAAGGACAAAAGAAAACGAAAGAAATGAGAGAAAATTGCAGTTACGGTCGTCGTTTTAATTATGGGCTTAAAAATTTTTGCCTGAAGTTGAAGACTCAATTCTGTTTCATCATTGAATTTCCATTTACACGGTGTTTACATTTGCCAGTACTGGCAAGCCAGTTGCAATACATGCAAACTTTTTCACTAATACATGTACACTTTTCCAAATGTCTTGCCTACTGTCTAGCAAATTTTGCAGACAGTAAAATGGACAGTGATTTGACATTTGCTGACAGTAATTTGAAGTTTTGTTCGCAAAAGTAAAAAAAGAATCAACAATTAAAAGAAATTTAATAAATTCTGCTTTGGTTTTGTATGTTTTACTTAAGGGCTATCTATGTTCACAAAAAATAGTTGTTCAATGCTATTTTTAAATTGTTAAGTTCATATAAAACACGTTTAGCTAGAACTTGCACTCGACATTCACGTTAGACATTTTTTTTTTAAGTGAACAGTCTTAACTACTGTCTGGACGCCTACGTCACGAAGACAGCAAGTAGTGTTTTTGGCACCTAATATGTATTTGCTTAGTCGCAATTTACACTATGGACATTTCTTGCCGGACAAACGAAGCCAGTACTGTCAAATGTTAACGTACTGTTACATGCAAGTAGTGGCATGCCACTGTTCTATACATATTATCAACGAAAAAGTGTTCGAAATAGTCGAATCTCATGCCATTTGCTTTTCTGTTTACACATGCCACCGCCAGTTCATTTTCAAATTGTCGTCGAAGCGTCAACTTGAGATAATTTGTTTACTTCTCAAATTAAAAAAAAGTACCAGAAAACAAAAAAGACACCGACTTCATCACATAGTTTTAGTTTTGACGAAATAGTTTACACTTATTTATATTAGCATTATTTTAGCAAAATTAATACTCTATAATTAACAAACTTGCTTTTTTTAATGGGCGTTTCAAAAAATTAATGATAATGGGTACGTTCATAAGACGTAGTTGTTGAGCTCAACTGCTAGAAAACTGTTGACAACTGTTAAGCCGAACATTTGCGTCTTTGGAACGGCATTATGAGTATAATGCAAAATTAACAGCTGATAAACATAAACAATTGAAAAAAAAATAAAGGTTGAGGTTGAGCACAACATGTTGACTTTAGGTAGCTAAAAAATTTTATGATGGGATAAATGGCCTCAAATACCCAACTGTTGTGTTAAGCGGAAGTGCTCAACTATGCGTTTCTAAGACAAACACTAAACGGTTACACAACAGTTAAATATATTTAACAGTTAAAACTTTAATTACAGTTCGACAATAAAGGCTGAGTTAGGCGAACGTTGGTGTACCCGTAACGTACTGTACCGTACCGCTAGCACGTTGGTGCACTTATAGAACATCTAAAAACGTGTCATATGTTTTCACATATATAAACAAAAAAGCAATAGTATACACAAAACAACACACATAGTGATGGGAAATCAAAAGGTTTAAATGGTGACCGCTGTGCAGAAAAAGTACCAAGTGATTAAAATGGTATTAAAACAGTATTAAGTGTATGTAAAAAAACATTATTAATTTAATATCTGATATTTATATTATAGATTTGCAATAAACCAATATTTATTTTAGCATTCACATACACATTTACATGTATTATTTTGTAAATCTGCATAGACAAAACAATGTTTTGTAACCATTTAAAGGCTTTTACATATTTCTTATTTCTATTGTATGTGTATTGTATATGCATTTTTTTATTTTGAACATCTAAGCATATGTATATTTATATACATATGGAAATATTTTGTATTGTAAGTAGTTTTGTCGAAAGTCCATAGATATACTGGAAAAAAGTACCAAAAAAAAAGAGCGAAAATACCCGCATTCAATTTAATATACAAGCAGGCCATCACTGCTTTACAACTATCACGTAACGACGACATGAAATTCTATTTTATACAGAATGAAACGTTACAACTACGGTATATTACATTTAGGTAAGCTTTTGCATTGCTTTTCATATACCAAAAAGCGAACAGCTGATTGATACAGTACAGATACGGTACAGCAACGTTCGCCTAACTGAGCCTTAATCCAGTAAATTTGCATTACATTGTTAACAGGTTAACATTGCTAATCGTTTTGACACTTATTGGCACGCAAGCATGGAGAAATACTATAGGTGGCAGCGCTATAGCAACAAATACATTACAACAAAAATGAAAATTAGTCGCAGCCAACGCGAATTCATTTATCAGGTGGCGTTGAAAGCACAGCTGTGCTTCTTTTTTTTCTTACTTGGAGAGAGAAATGTCAAAAGTTGCTTGTGTATTTGACATATCGATCAACGAAAGCAACAAAAAAATACATTGCTGTTTTTTGTGTTGGTACTTGTTGTAGTATCGACACCACCCTATACATGAATTCGCCTTGGTCGCAGCTATAGTCAAAAATAATTTTATACAAAAATCAAAGCCGTTTGTGCTGTTTTCACAACACAAGTGATTGAACGTGTTGTAAAATTTATACGGAAAGTACTCAGTTTTTTTTTTAGTGTTTTTCATATAAATTTTACTAAACGTTCAATCACTTGTGTTGTGGAAAGTGCACATAAATCACTGATGCAGCGCAGTGATGCATTTACGAACGTACCCAAACTCAATACACTCACACTTTTCACTAACGCCGCAACATTTTTAGTACTTGCATCCAGGCCTGCGATATATGCCGATTGTTTGCCTTAAAATCGGCAAAGTGCCGATTTTTTGATAAACACCCCTACAAGAAATGCATAACCAAAACTAAAAAAAAAAATAACAATTTACTAACACACTTGCAACAATTTTACATTCGTTGCTCCACTCTAATACATGTTAGAGTGGCACAACTAACACTTCCTAAATAATGCCAATTTTTTTATATATTTTTTTCATACGCTTTGCCTGCCGATTCTTGTAAAAAAATTAAATTGTTTAAATGTTAGTTCTTTGGTTTAAACTAAATACTACAAAAGTAATTTGCCATGCTTAGTTCAAAAATTAATTTGCTTATCTCCTTTGCAACTACATTGCATATTAAAGTAAAGGAGGGCGTACTGATGGCGGCTCCAGAAAACGTGGTAAATTTGCTGGAACTAACTGGTCATGTTCGAAACAGTCGTGTTAAAAGAAGTGGTCTTCCAACAGGTATCGGCCATTCGGGTGGTTGCTTTGGCTGGGATACTCGTTAAAGATTTACCTCCCTTACAAAAGAACTTTTATAAATAAGATCCCAAAACGAAATCCAGACCCATGTGAGAAAGGAACGCTATAGAGCATCCACAGAAATGACGTTACGTGGTCCCAAACCCACATCTATTATATACTTTAATGAAGCCTGCTTGATTATATATATTTTAATAAAAACTTTATTTTAAAACAAAAATAAAAAAAAACATTATTTTATAAAGGGGAGTACTAACCAATTTTTACGCTATGAATAACTAGTTAGTGCTGACCTCTATTTACGTTATGACTAACTAGTTAGTGTTAACGATTATTTACGCGAATACTAACTTATATAAAGCAGCGTAGTAAGCAGTATAGATATATGTTCCGTAGTCGAGTGGAATTAGTTAGTTAGAAAGAGAGGCAAAATCACATGTACACAAGAGTTTCGGTTAGTTTTTTTCATTTTGCTCTTAATAAACTAATAGAAACTTTATCCAATATGGTGGTCAAAATTTTTACAATGTAAATTGACACAAAAGGCATAACACTCTTTGTTTATTTGTCATTTTGCTTGCATGCAAGGCGAATTCATAGAGGTGACATTTTTGAGTCATCTGTTTATTGGTTATTTATTTGTGTGTATACTGAACGTCAAACTTTGCTTACATTTTGCGAAAAAAGATAGTTAATATTTAAAATTCAATAAAAAAAAACTTACTTAAATTTTATAAAACAAAAAAAGTGAATAAAAAATACAAAATCAAGAAATTAAAAGTTCGTAAGGATTAAGTGGAGCCACAATAAATACGCAATACAGGAAAAAGATTTACCTTTTTAAGCAATTGTGTATATTTTATAAACAAAACAGTCCCTTATATGTATATATTTTCAACAAATACTTTTGAGGCACTCCAACTTTTTACAAAAACAAAATACATAGTATTTTTCAAAAAAAAAAAAAAAAAAAAAAAAAAAAAAAAAAAGGATAGCAAAAAAAAAACATGATGACAACTCTACCTAATTAACATACCTGGTACTTATTAAGGGGTCTTTACACGGCCAAGCATTTCTCATCAAGCGTTATGGTAGTATGAGTGAAAATGTGTTTGTATGTGTGACACCGACGATGCTGGATGGAAAATGAAAAAAATTTAGATATGACGACGAATACACGTCCAGCACACGTACACGAGTTAATTCGCATGATAATCATTTTGACCGTGTACATACCAGAGAATGACAACAAGTACCCATAAGAATAATATACAGAGGTATTTACCCACGCTTAACGTTATTGTGTATATCCATACTTATAACACAAATAATAACAACAGCTATGGTTGTGCGTCGCAAAAAATATGTGTATTACTTATACTTACGCACGGCAATATTTCACACAACCACATTCAGTAAACTTAAATACATGAATGTATGCAGATATTATTCAATACCCATGAATGTGTTTTGGTTATCTGCCATACATATAAAATATCTATGTGTAAGAAAATATACATGGGTACTTTCAGTATTTTTGGCACTACTGCGTAAATATGAAAAAAAAATTTTGTATGAAATGTTTTAGCAAAAATGTGCTTTGATCACTAGCCAGGTATGGGACTATGTGCATATTTTTTTTTTTGATACATAAAATAAATTTTTTTTTGTAACATCAGCAGTGCCAATGTATGTCTACATACATAAAAATTATCTTCATTACGCATTATTGAAAACTATGATGAATTAAAATTTGATTTACAAAAATTAAAACAGCCTTTTTCTTTATAGTGTACCAAAAGTAAGTATTTTTTCCCTGGTTTGCCCTCAATTGTACATTATTTGCTTGGATCTATCTATGTTTTGAATTTCATGAAAATCTGTTAGATATTTTCGCAGAGGCAACAATTGCCCCCAGCCGCCCCTCGTGGTCCTAGGTTAAAAAAAATGCATAGCTAATGTGGCCATATAAATAGGGATCTAACTATGTTCTAAATTTCATTAAAATCTGTTGGATAGTTTCAGAGAAGCAGAAATTGCCACCCACCGCCCCTCGTGGTCCTAACTTTTCAATGTTTTTTTTAACCATCAGTGAAAGTACCCCTTTCCAACTCATGTATTGGTTTGTAAATTGGTTGAGTGGTTCTCGAGTTATAAAACAGCTTTGAAAACAAAAAGCTTACCGCCTAAGTCAAATCTTAAAATTCTTAAAAAATTTTCTCGCTATTTTCCTAAATAAAAACCCAAAATTGAATTTCTGCCTAATTCCAAAATTTTTAAAATTGCATTTGCCATCTCTGCGACGGTATACATACTCTGTGTATACTTACGTTATACATACGTAAATACACATACTTATTTATTCTTATAGGTATTGCAGATAGCCAATACAAGTTTTATTTATATCTGCATGTACTTTCTAAAAGAAGAATGAATATACAAATACACATTGCCAGCGTATACCTATACATATTTAATTCAACTTGTTATGGGTAATGGTATGTATGTGTATGGTATTGATCTTTACCCATACATGCCCATACATGTTTTCTCACTAATACTAAAAGAGTACTTAAAATGATACTTTTGTCATTCTCTGGTACATACAATCAAGCGGCCAAAATGTAGAAACATAAAAAATTTTCAATGACGGCGGCGAAAATACAACCGTCGGCTATACCAAATAAAGTAGAGTGCGACTTTAAGTTTTTTTGTTTAAAAAATATCTTTGCAAAAATTCGTATATTTTTCAGAAATGTTAAGAGCAAAACAATTTAACAATGAAAAAATCAGTGAAAACAAAAAAACTTATCTCTTCCATGTTATTATTTATTGCATTTTGCATATTTAATATATTTTTTTAGTGGTAATGTTTTTTCTCGCCCCGTTTTTATGCGTGAGTTTATTTGACAGTTCAAAGCGGGAATTTTCTCACAAAAATTTTACAGACACACTTTTTCTGTAAATTGGCGAGTAATTCCCTTAAATGACAGCTGTTACTCGCCAAAAATTTTACAGACACAGTTAAGTGAGAAAAACAGTTGTTTGTTTCAATTTATGGCATTTTTCTTTCATTTCTAGCACATCAATCGCAATTGCACTTCATGGGCAATATTTGTCAAAATTTACATAAATTGAAACCTTTGACGAAGGCTGCACACTTTCAAGATGTCATCAAGAAAACAATTTATACTGACAACCGAAAAATTTGCTCACTAAACTTCTAATCAGTTAAAATTGAGAACAATCTCGTGGTCAATCAGGGCTGTCAGATTGATTTTTAACTTTTTCGCCAAATTCAATATAAAAAATCGCCAAAATCGCCAAAGCATTTATTTTGCAGTTTTTGACAATAATATAGTATGTATTTTTAGAATAATTAAAAATTTTTTTTATAAATCCAAAAAAAAAAAAATGTTTTCCGTATCGTTATTATCCGCCAAAAATTAAGAAAAAGTCGCTATGATATATTATGTTTAATTTTTATTTAGAACAAAGTAAAAGTGATTAGTTAACACAAAAAAGGGCAATGTTTAAAATATTTTATAGTAGTCTACTTAAAGCAACAAAAAAAAAAATTTTTTGCGGTAAGTATTAAACAAATATTGGATTTACAACACATTTGTATGTATGTATTTGCAGTTCTATTATATATCTAAAACGCTATATACTTTACCGAGAAGACTCCGTTTTTGTCTCCTTTTTTGGAATACATTTGAAGGTACAAAAGAAATGCAACGTGTTCTCTTTACATTCATATAATTTTTAACTCGTAAAAACGTGTCAAAAACTTCATATCACATTATAGTTTGTATTCGAATTTTAGTGGAGTTCATTATTTCAACACAGGCATTACTAATTGTAATAACCAGCATATAAAGAATAGCCAATGCAAGTTTCATAAAATGGTACGTTCCTGCCGTATCCTGGTAGCTATAAATTGTTGGCCTAAACTGATTTTTATTAGATTGAATATCATCAGTAAAATTCTCCTTTAACAAACGGTATTTTTCCATTGTGTTTCATTAACATCCAAAGGTACGTTAGGATTAATAAAAATCTTTAAAATATCTTTAACAACAACGAATTTTATCTGTGATAATTTTCACATTTTATAATGGAAAAATGTTTATAAGCTTTAATTATATTAATTTTTTAAAGAATTCTACTTATTACTTCTTTCAATAGCACACTTAAATGTGAAAAGAAATTTTCTCGAAGATTTTCATTATCTTCATCAGCCATTTCAACATAATTTTGTTTTAAATACTGGTCATACATATGAATGCATTAATTTTCATACATTGAAATACTAGAATAAAACAAATATTATTTCTTCGTATTGAATTTAACAAATTTCAAAACAAATTCACGGCTTATCAAAGTAAAGCCAACTAAATCACCAATTATTTTATAAATCGCCATGTCGCCAATTCGAGAATTAGGTCGCCAAACAAATGGAAGCAAGAAGAAAAGGAAGAAAGGGAGATGCCTGTACTCGGGCAGTACGTGTTCTCATTCATAGGTATATGCACAACAATGGCTACCAAGTAAGAAGTTGAGCATTAAAAGATTAACCCTCCGATGAGTGACAGTTCTGAACTTCACGGCTGTGTGAAAAGGTCCCTACGGACCTTTTTTGTAAATCATATTTTTTTCATATAAAAAATTTTTGTTTAATTTTTTTTTTTGTTTTTATTGTTTATAACTAAATTCTACATACAAAAATAATTTTTTAAATTTTTTAATTTTTTTTTTTTTTTGTTTGAATTTTCTTAAGACTATTATAAAAAAGTTTAAAAATTATTGTTGTTGAGCGTGTACTTCTTGTCCCCCGCCCTGTGCGCAAGTGTTGCTGCGATGTAAAAGTGTGCTATGTTCTCCGCAAACAGCGTTGCCGCAGATGAAGCAGTATGCCCGCGTTTTCCGCTGCCGCAAGTACTCAGAACGGCAAAGGCGACATGACGGTCTACTTGACCTACCCGCAAACGACGGTGCATTGCCTTCCATCGGTCTTGGTAATACCTGAAATGAAAAGCAAAATAAAAAAAAATAAATATATATTATATTCTTGAATTCGAAGATGTTTTTCTTACCCTGACATCGAATGCTTCCATCGCATTGCGTATCCTTGGATATGAGGCTATATGTTTGTTCAGGGCACGTTCTTCGATATTTGGTGTGGCCAGTTGTTTCGTTAGCAGTAACAAGAACGACCGCCGTCTGTCACTCCTTTTTATAGGCTTCATTTCGTTGTAAATCGTAAAAGCAGCCAATGCAGCGACGTCCAGCATATTATAAAACATGGCCAACGGCCATCGTTGTGTTGCTCTTTTGCAGCTGTAAGTGCCTAGCATTTGATCCATGGTATCAACGCCGCATTTGTTGGCGTTGTAATCTAATATGGCATAGGGCTTCCGCTTCTTGGTTTGTTCGTCAACGAGGCAGGTGTAGTGCATTGTGGAGAGCACGTTCACCACTTTATTTTTTTTCGGCACGTATCAGCATAACGCTATATCCCCTTCGTTGAACCCAAATAATGTACTATTGATGGTGCGCTTCGGGTTCTTCTTGAACTCCTGTGGAATGAATGTTTTGTTGTAGCGCACTGTACCAACATATGCGGTCTTCCTCCTCAACAAAATACGCGCCAAGTCAAGAGTGGTAAAGAAATTATCCGCGTATATATTACGGCCAGCATCTAAATATTTGTCCACAAGATCCAGCACTACGTTCTGCCCTTGGTTTATCTCCCGTTGTTGGTTTGGCAGTTTTCCAGAATATATCATTCCCTTCACAGGATAATAACTCTATGAGTCGCATAACCACCATACTTTCAAACCATACTTAGCTGGCTTTGACGGAATATATTGTGTGAAGCGGGTGCAGCCACTGTAAGGGAACAACTGCTCATCTACTGTTAGTGCTTCATGAGAAGTGTAAGCTGCTGCCAAGTTATGTTGCAACATTTGCCAAATATCGTCAATAGGTGCAGTTTTGCTGTTGATGAGTCGCTGTTGTCGAGTATTTCCATTGTCGAATCGAATAAATTGCTATATTCACATGAAGCGATCGTACGACAACGCAGCTTTGTATATTGGGCAACGCGTCGCGCCCCATAATTTCATAGCTGGTTCATGGTTTGATCTTGTGAGTCCAGCATACAAAAGAATAGCTACAAAGGCGTCAAACTCTTTCACTGTCACTGGCTTCCACTTGTTCTTCTTCGTGGGATTCGCCAAATTCCATGCAGCTGTAACCTCCCTGCCTTTACGATTTGTTTCACGTAGCACTAAGTGTATTATTTCCTCTGTCATGATTGAACGCATTATTGTATAGGCGTCGTGTATATTTCCTGTTGGTCCTGGTTTTTTTCTTGTGAAGTCGACCACGTTATGATTACGCGTGCGTGATTTTGGTGGTGCTTCTTTACTCCATTGGGTGCTATCTTTACCAATATAGTAACTTTCATTCGTTTCCTGTCCATCATTTTCTTCCTCTTCATCATCAGTATCTTCATTTAGCTCGACGTATCCTTCAGTTTCGGCATCTGACTCTTCACCAGGTTGGTATGTGCGATCTTCATCATCCTCAACTTCATAATTATCAATTGCAGCAATATCAATTTCTTCATCCATGTCTTCGTCCATAAAATCAGCAAATATACTATCAGCTGCACGCCTTTCATCCGCAGTCATTTGCTGGTAACGTGTACTACGGCGTACAACAATTTCAGCAACGTCCAAATTACTTGCATATGCCATATTTATATTTTTGTTTCTATCACACACGATTTTACTCTTCGCTGTCTAAACTTTGACTGATTTGGTTTACGAAACTACAACTTCTTTTATACTCTTTCGTAAGTCTACCTGAACTCAAAGACATTTAGGGATTCCTTCATCATCATTATAATTTTTTTATTGTTTCAACACATAATTTACTTGTTCTGAACACAAAGACCTAAACTCAAAGACATTAGGGATAATTATAAAAACAAAAAATTTTAAGAAAAATTCGAAGACATGAACTTTATTGCTTTCAAGGAAAGGCACAATATTCTTCATTTATACTACTACTAGCAATAAACAGTTCTTAGAATTTTTTGTTCTTAGTATTTTTTGTTCTTAGTATTTTTGTTCTTAGAATTTTTTCTTAGAATTTTTTGTTTTTATCATCATCCCTAATGTCTTTGAGTTTAGGTCTTTGTGTTCAGAACAAGTAAATTATGTGTTGAAACAATAAAAAAATTATAATGATGCCCAAAAACATGCATTTATTAGTGAAATTCAGTACAAGGTTCATACGGACCTATTCACACGTCCGCGTACTATTCCCACTAAAACCTCAATAATATTCCTCTTGGAATACAGAGTAACTTTGGGGGGGGGGGGTTGTAGTGGCCGAAGTAGGAGTAATTTCAGTTTGAAAAGGCAAAAAGGTCCCTAGCGACCTTCTCACTCATCGGAGGGTTAAACATGTAAATTGAGACAAAGACAAAAATTGATCGTGTAGCCTCCAAGTTATACTTTGCTTGCAAACAAATCCTCTTGGAAGTTTAGATGCAAGCAGGGGTGACAGATAATTTTGATAAAAAAATCGGCATATTTAAAAAAAATCGGCATTATCGGCACTACAATTAAAGAAAATCGGAAAAAATCGGCAAAAAGTATCCCTTTAAAGAACAATATAACATATTTTTAAACTTAATAATAAAAGAATATAAATAAATTGTAGTTAATTTAAGAAAATTTTGTACATTATATATATAAATATATATATATGTTCCCATCGATCCTATAAGGAGCATAGGGCCTTTGTACACTAGGTTAAAATTATTTTTATAGTTGAAACATTTTTTTCAACATTTTATTTTAACAAATATTTTATAGATACATATATGAGTTTAATAGTTTAGTTAAATGCATTTTAATATCAACATCAAAACAGTTTGCATAATTAAATTTTAAGCAATCTTTAAAGAGAATTCCTTGAACGGATTAATTTTCCAGGGAACATCGAATTTTGGTTTAATTAATGTTGGCTAAAAATTCTTTCCACATTTGCCGAAGGACCATAATTTGTTGTACAAACTTTGGCAGGAAATGCATCCGTAGAATCCCCACGTTTTAAGTCTGAAAATTTTTGTCAAAAAGTTTGCAAATTTACTTCAATTCCTTCTAAATCTTCTTAAAAGTTAAAAATTTTATCTCTCTTAGTTCAGGGTCTAAAATTTGTTTTTCTTTTTCAGAAATAAAGCTGGGAAACTCTCAAAATTTTCATAAAAGAAATATTTTTCTTTTTCATAATTTTGTTAGGGTTAATCATATTTACAGATTTTTATTTAAAACAAAACGTTTTAATATTTGATTTGAAAGTTCTATATAAAAATTAATACAGTTATTAACAATTTTGTAAATTTCACTTTTGTTGGGAAATCTCAATAGACCAGTTATCTCTAAGCCACCATTAAGAAACTTGAATGGAAGTTGGGCAAGAAATGATATTGGAAAAGTAAATCTGTTTTTTAACCATCTAAGAATCGTACTTACCCCTAATATGTATATCCCACGATATACTAGCTGTCGAGTTACCTACCGCCTGTGAATGTTAGAGCAGCTATTCCCCTACGATTTGAGATAAGAGAAATAGAAAAGGATATTTGTGACTTAAACACCAAGAAGGCACCTGGTATTGATAAGATCAGCAATAAAACGCCTTGAATACTACCCTCAAGAATGGAAGGTTTCCTTAGTAACCATGATACCAAAGCCAGGAAAGGATCACACACAAGTTGAGTCATACAGGCCTATTAGTCTATTATTAATATTTCAAAGTTATTTGCAAAGCTACAAGTGTCAAAATTAACGCCGATTTTAAATGAAAATAGATGTGTTCCAAACCATCAATTCGGTTTTAGAACAAAGCACAGCACAATTGAACAAACTCATCGAATAGTAAATGTCATAAGAAAAGCCTTTGAAGAAAAGCTTTCCCACAACAATAAATTTCAGTGTTTTTTATCATAAATTGGGATTATTAGCACATCATTAATAAATTAATTAATTAATAAATATTTCATTCCCGAAAATAATTTTTGATAATAAATTTGCATGTGCCCGGCAAATAAAAAACTGAAATGGCAAGCTGCTTTATTTAGCAACTTGTTTTTTTTAATTTTGTTTTTTTTTATCCTCTTACAACTACAATTCGTGTTAAGAAAAACCCAGCCAATTGTAGGGGAATGTAAGAAAGAAAAAATTCACTATTTATTGTTGTGTCTTTGTTGAAGCTTTGATATTATTACAAGTAGAGCTGAGTGTTTAAAATTCTTATTCACTTTATGGTCTTACTTGTATAATATTTTTAGCTTTTCTAAAGTATTTGGAAAAAGTTTCCTGACGAGCTGGCCTAAGAAACCAGCGAAATGCGCATAGAAACTAGCTTTCCCACAACAATAAATTTCAGTGTTTTTTATCATAAATTGGGATTATTAGCACATCATTAATAAATGAATTAATTAATAAAAAAGAAATAATGTTCAGCACTCTTCATGGATGTGTCTCAAGCTTTTGATAAAGTCTGTCATGAAGGATTATTACATATGTAAATTGCAAAACTTAGCAAACATACACAAGCTGTTAGAAAGCTACTTAGTCGGTCGTCAATTTATTACTAAAAGCAATTCAAATTAATTGGCTTATTGGTAGAAACTGTGTTCTTAGTCTCGATTGTAAGCTTCTACTTTACAACTCTATCTTAAAGCCAATCTGGTGGTAAAAACTCAAATATTCACAAGGATCTCGATGTGCCATTAGTAAAAACTATGATTACGAAATATACAGTAAAATATTTAAAAAGGCTGGAACTACACCCAAATCCACTAGCTCGAAATATTTTATATTTTTGACCAGTACTGGCAAATGTAAACGCCGTGTTAAGAAGAAGAGACACTGCAGCACTCACCCAATCAGAAGAGCGTAAACACCTACATGTGTGAACAGAAACTGTGATGACGAAATTTTTTGTCTGGCACTGGCAGGACATAAAGTTAATATTAGGATAAGATTTGATTAATTCTTGTATATAAATATAAATAAAAACTTTTGTTGAGTTTTGATTTTGATAGTAACTCATTAGCCAATAAGCCCAAATGCTCCTCATCAAAGTTCAAAAAATTCTCTGTGTTCATAATTTCCGGTAAGTAAATTTAATGCAGTTTTAAAAAACATTCCATTTGGTTTTACACAGGGTCTCCACCTAAGCTAATATCTGATATAATATGTGAGAGAACGTCGGCAGAATGAGAGAGCGCATTTCTTCATGTTAATCTTAATCTTAAACAAGGGGAACACGTGTCTTATAAGATTTCATAATTTACTGATTTTCGTACAGTAAACTTGTGTCGTTTTTGATTCTTTTTTTTAGTTTTTTCTCTGTTTTTAGTGTTTAATATTATTTTTTAAGCACTTTTCACAAGAATTCCACTATTTTCACTTAAAAAATTAAAAATTTTAATGATAGCGTCTTATTATTAATTTATGTGTATGTATGTATGTGTATTTTTGGCAGCTCATCTTATAAGATAGTTGCTATAAGATTTCTCATAACAACTGTCTCATAACATTTATTATAATATTCATACTAACACTATTTGAGAGTCCACACGTAAGATAATACTCTCTGCGACTGAATTTGACGTTTGCTCATATAAAAATCTTATATCTTATATCAGGTGGAGACCCTGTGTTATAGGTTATGACAATTGCTGCAATGTTACCCAAAATTAATGAAACAAGTTAACAAGCAAAGTTAAGGTGGTTTAAGTCTCTACAAGAAGACTACCGGTCATTTTACTAGTAAGCTTTGACCACCATATTGGATAAAGTTTCTATTAGTTTATTAAGAGCAAAATGAAAAAAATAACCGAAACTCTTGTGCACATGTGATTTTGCCTCTCTTTCTAACTAACTAATTCAACTCGACTACGGAACATATATCTGTACAGGTTACTACGCTGATTTATATTAGTTAGTGATCGCGTAAATAATGGTTAACACTAACTAGTTAGTAATAACGTAAGTAGAGGTTAGCACTAACTAGTTATTCATAGTGTAAAAATTGGTTAGTACTCCCCTTTATAAAATAATGCTTTTATTTATTTTAGTTTTAAAATAAAGTTTTTATTAAAAATATATAATCAAGCAGGCTTCATTAAAGTATATAATAGGTGTGGGTGCGGGACCACGTAACGTCATTTCTCTGGCTGCTCGTTCCTTTCTCACATGGGTCTGGATTTCGTTTTGGGATCTTATTTATAAAAGTTCTTTTTTAATGGAGGTAAATCTTTAACGAGTATCCCAGCCAAAGCAACCACCACTTCTTTTAACACGACTGTTTCGTACATGACCAGTTAGTTCCAGCAAATTTACCACCACGTTTTCTGGAGCCGCCATCAGTACGTCCTCCTTTACTTTAATATGCAATGTAGTCGCAAAGGAGATAAGCAAATTAATTTTTGAACTTAGCATGGCAAATAACTTTTGATATATTTAATTTAAACCAAAGAGCTAACATTTAAACAATTTAATTTTTTTACAAGAATCGGCAGGCCAAGCGTATGAAAAAATTATATTAAAAAATTGGCATTATTTAGGAAGTGTTAGTTGTGCCACTCTAACATGTGTTAGAGTGGAGCAACGAATGTAAAATTTTGCAAGTGTGTTAAGCCACTAGTACACGGCATGTAAAAAGCCACATGCGCATGTGGTTCTGACGTAATTTTGACGTCATCACACAACACGCAATGCTTATTGTGGCTTTGCATTGACGTCAAAATTACGTCAGAACCACATGCGCATGTGGCTTTTTACATTCCGTGTACTAGAGGCTTTAGTAAATTGTTTTTTTTTTTTAGTTTTGGTTATGCATTTCTTGTAGGGGTGTTTATCAAAAAATCGGCACTTTGCCAATTTTAAGGCAAACAATCGGAATACATCTCAGGCCTGGATGCAAGTACTAAAAATGTTGCGGCGTTAGTGAAAAGTGTGAGTGTATTGAGTTTGGGTACGTTCGTAAATGCATCACTGCGCTGCATCAGTGATTTATGTGCAGTTTCCACAACACAAGTGATTGAACGTTTAGTAAAATGTATATGAAAATCCATATAAATTTTACAACACGTTCAATCACTTGTGTTGTGAAAACAGCACATTAAAATGGTTATATTTGAATACTCCACAAAAATAATAGTCACACAATAAAAAAAATTATAACATCGCTTTCAGCGGCAGGCTTTGATTTTTGTATAAAATTATTTTTGACTATAGTTGGGACTAATTTTCATTTTTGTTGTAATGTTGTAGTTGTTGCCATAGCGCTGCCACCTATATTATTTCACCATGCTTGCATGCCAATAAATGTCAAAACGATTAGCAATGTTACCCTGTTAACAATGTAATGCAAATTTACTGGATTATTGTCGAACTGTAATTAAAGTTTTAACTGTTAAATGTATTATTATCATTCATTTTTTAAAACGCCCATTAAAAAAAGCAAGTTTGTTAATTATAGAGTATTAATTTTGCTAAAATAATGCTAATATAAATAAGTGTAAACTATTTCGTCAAAACTAAAACTATGTGATGAAGTCGGTAAGTCTTTTTTGTTTTCTGGTACTTTTTTTTAATTTGAGAAGTAAACAAATTATCTCAAGTTGACGCGTCGACGACATTTTGAAAATGAACTGGCAGTGGCATGTGTAAACAGAAAAGCAAATGGCATGAGATTCGACTATTTCGAACACTTTTTCGTTGATACTATGTATAGAACAGTGGCATGCCACTACTTGCATGTAAATGGAAATAGAAAGACAAAAAAAAAATTTTACAAGTACTTAAGGCTACCGTGTAATACAATGTGTTACGACATGTCAAAAAATTATGTAGAATGAGAAAAATCTTATCGTGTAAAAGCAAAATGCATTGAGTAAGAGAGAATACGGATAAAAATATGACAATCGGTCAGTAACTGTTCATTTTCTAAATCATTTTAGAAACTTATGTATTTTCATCACACCAGAGTCGCATTTTACCAGTGTATATTGAAGGTGGTAACATTTTTATAAAATTACAAAAACAAGCAGAATCAACTCAGGAAATGTTCATGTTGTTTTTGTTAATATTGTGAAACGGCAACCATCTGCTTTTTTTTTATTAACTCACTTTGATTTTATTTTACTTAAACCATCCGCGTCGCATTGATGCTCACAGGATCAATGCGCTCCACTCCCACCAGGGCGCTGTTTACAATGCTAAACTGTAGAGTTGTGTAGTTCATGAACGAACTAGTTCAATTGAACTATTCAGTCAGATGAACGATGACCGGTCTTTTTGGATCACCGTTCGTTTTAGTTCACTAGTTCGTTTTGGGTCAGTATGTCTTTTTTTGTCAGTTTACTTTCGGTCTTTTTTTGTCAGTTAGTTCAATTTAGGTCTTTTTTGTCCAGCGTTGTCAACTCAGTGCTTTTAGCACTGTTTTTAGTGTGTTTTAAAAATTTCGACGCGGAAATTTTTCAAGTTAGTGCTTAGTGCTTTTTTTAGTGCTTCTTTTTTAACATCAGTGACACCAAATCTTTAATTTCCTAACAAAAGAGTTTTATTAAAAAACACAGAATTTTGTAAATATCTTAAGTTTCGCTTTTATTTTTGAATGCAAGTAGGCGCAGTTAACACAATGACTAAAAATACAACCATTAATTGCGTACTATTTTTTGCAATTATGAAAATCAATTGTACTTGAGGACTCATTTCTTTTAGTAATTCTTAAAATTCTAATTACAAAAATTATTCAACCGAACAATGATTTTAACTTCCTGACAGGTGATATTCCTAATACACAAGAAAACATATGTTTTATGGGCTATAGTTTTGAAGAAGCTTGCCGTTTAAAAAATATAAGCATAGAAGAAAAATTAAACATTTCACAAAATTGCATTAAATTTGTTAAAAAATTAATAGAAGAAATACGGGCCAGACTACCGGATAACTTTGAAATGCTAAGCAAAATTAGTATAATAAATGTAAAAAATGTGTTATCTCATATAAAAGATGACATTATGCCGTTAGCCACACATGTCGAATCTAATATTGAAATTTTGTCAGGTATTGAAAATGGATGGCGAATGATCCACCTGATGAAATGGCAAAATGTCGAATCCACAATTGAATTCTGGATTGAAGTGAAATCATATAAGGATGCAACTGATTTAAACCCTTTTGAAGCTTTAGCTAATCTTGCCATTAAACTTTTGTCACTTCCTTATTCAAACGCTGAAGTTGAAAGGGTTTTTAGTGACATGAATCTTTACAAATCCAAAATAAGAAATCGAATGTCATTAAATTCAGTTAATGCTTTACTTAACATTAAAAATGGATTAAAAAGAGAAAATTGCTGTTGCGATGGATATGAAATACCGGATCAAGTAAATATTTTAATTAACAGTAATGATGTTTATAAAACATCGGAATTTGAAATTAAAACCGTTCTATGGCCAGATGATGATGAGGAAACAATAGACTTTAATTTAAGTATGTGATATTTTAAATTAAAAATTTAAAATGCTTTGTATATAATACAAAGAATATTTAACTGTAATGTTTTTTTAGTTTTATGTTATTGAATTTTATTTTTTGTTACTTTTTACAGTTTAAAACTGTATTTGAATTATTAAAAAAAAAATTATTTAAATAAATAAAAATCAAAAATAAAATTTTGAAAATCTAGTGCTTTTTTTTGAAAATTACGCGCTTTTTTATCGGTTCTGGTGCTTTTTGATATTTTAAAGTTGACAACCCTGTTTTTGTCAGTTCACTTTTTGTCTGTTTTTGTTGCTTACTCGATAGAATAACTGATTGAAAAGAAACAACAATACTATTCTTGTGTATTTTTATTCTTGTGAGCTGTTTCTGTTACTCATTGCCACATTGATTTACACATTTTCATAATACAATCAGGGTTGTCGAGTATAATAATTTCTCGACAAACGGCGATTATCAAGCTTTTTGCCGACATGACGATTTTTTGCGGCTTATAAGATATATGTCGATTTTGTTTCCTATTTGATAAGCCATAAATTTGTTTTGAGACTCTTGGAAAAATTTTCCGTTTTTTATTTGGAAAGATTATTTCAATGATGGTATTCCATCTAATTTAAATCAGTTTTGACTAAAATGTTATAGCTATACGTCCGGTACGTACCATTTCAAAGAACTTGCTTTGACTGTCTTTATATGCATATAATTTCAGCTGCTAATGCCTGTGTTGAAAGAGTTTTATTAATAATGAACTCCACAAAAACTCACTTTCAATATATAATACGAAGTTCCTATTGCATTATACATATATTGAAAGTTATTACGAGTTATGAACTATATGCAATATAATTAATCAAAAAAATCCTATACAATGTATTGAAAAAACAATAAGAATTGTCTTGCAGCTGAAATGTATACCGTTATAGATATGTATTTGGGGAATTTCATGTCAAGTGACCCAACTTTTGAAATCGATGTCTTCCGATTTGGATGAAATTTGAACCAAGGTTAGTCTTATTGGATAGTAGTTTAGACACAAATTTTCAACAAGATCGGTCAAAAAGTTTCTGAGTTAGAGGGGGTCAAAATTTGACATTTTGGCCAAACCGGTGTTCTTTCTCACCCATGTTACTTATAATCTATTGGTGGTAGCAAAATTTGTCCAAAACAAATTAGATAGCTTTCAATTAGATTAGATAGCTTTCAATTAGATTAGATAGCTTTCAAGCTTTCAAAAAATATTATTTTTGTTTTTTTAAAATTTCTTAAAATTTTTTTTTTTAAATTTAAAACTTATTTTTTATTTTTTTTTGAAAAGGGTTTTTTTTTCTCAAAATAAAGCTTAGGTCTTTTCCTTTAAGTTAGTTATGGTCGCTATTTGGGATGCGAGTGGGTTATGTAGAAAAAAAAATAATTTCTAGGTCAAGACGAGGATTTTTATTTTTATTTTGTTCATATCATGGCGACTTTTTTATATTTTTGTCGAAATAAAGGTATTCGGATTTCGTATTTTTGAGGATTTATAAAAAATATTTTTAATAAAAATATATGTTTTATTGTCAAAAACTAATAAAAAAAAGGCTTTGGCGATTCTGACATTAAATTTGGCAAAAAAAAAATCTGACAACTCTGGCTGCCGTTCCCAACTTTCCTACAATTAACTTGGGCGCTGCCAGTTGTTATTAATATAAAACCCGCCAAATGCAAATTTTCTCATTTGTGCAAAAAATTTTGTGCATATTTATTTAATTTATTTTTTTAAAATAAGACCTTTAAATAATTAACCAAATTCGATATTCGACAGCTTTATTTTTAAAAGCTTAGTCGAGTTTTAGAGCACGAAATAAGTATGGAAAAACCGCTTTTAATGTATACATTACTTAAGCATTCGTTTATGAAACGTAACTCTTCATTTAAATAAAATAAAGTTACTCTTCTTCGAATCGACGAACTTTTAAAAAAAAATTCTAGCGGAACGATTTTTAAAGTAAAAAATCAACAACAAATTTTTCAGTTAAGCATTTTATTAAAAAATAAAATAAAGCATAAAATATATGAGTTTTCCTCTCTTTCAAAGGAACTTTTATTTGTTCGGGTGAAATCATGCAACCTAATTTTGAAGCAGATACCTTGAACCGATTAAGATGACATTTTGTAAATACGTACAGTTTGGCTGATAATGCACGGTTAACTTTGTAAAGTTATTCTAAGTCCAGCTTGGTAAGACACCCAAGATGTCGGACTAATTATTTTTAATGCATTCCTACAATATGAGTATAAAATGAAGGGCTTGCTGAGAAAAGGTCGACAAATAAAGTGACGTTACTCTAGATCCAATGCGGCGGACTAAGTTTTGAATGAAATAAATTAAAAGTAAAAAATCTTTTTATAAAAAAACAAGCTTTTATTTAAATGCGCTGAAAAGAAAAAAATATTTTAAAAATAAGAAACCTTTAAAAAAAAACGCTTTTATTTAAATGCTCTAAAAAGAAAATTTGAGTTTAGAACTTTTACTATCAACTTATAACGTCATTAAACAATTTGTATGGTATACAAACTTGTCGCGAGATTAACTTGTGTAGACAAACAAGTAAATTATATAACATGATGTGATTGATTTTAACTATACAAATTTTCAAACAAAGTAAATACATATAAATAGATTAATGACGTTATAAGTCGATAGTAAAGGCTTATTAATTTTTTTTCTTTTTAGCGCATTTTAAAAAGGTTTTTTAATTTTTATAAAATACAAACATAAAACCCATAACATAATAATATGATAATAACATAATAATGAATAATAATAATTACTAGCTATTTGTTCATTGTTTTAATATTTAGAGTTGGTGCAATGCTGCTATTTTTATTTAATTTTTGTTTAAATTTAAACGCATTTTGTTCTTAAAATACGACATAAATTCGAAATTTTTTCTTACATTATTTTTGTTTAAATTAATTTTTGAAGAATTGCGCTCTTACTTTGAATAAGCCTTACAACAAATTTTTTTTCTTTCTATTAAAATAAGGTTATTTAAACAAATGGAAAATGAGAACACCAAACAAGTTTTAAAATCGCCACGTTTGGCGAGAAGTCACTACATGTGGCAGCCCAGATTGTACTATGAAATTTTAAAACAGTGCGGCAAACCGCTACTGGCAATGTGTTAAAGAAAAAAGTATAAGCACTGTAATAGTATTGTTGTTTCTTGTCAATTATTTATTTGGTATACAACAGGGATGTTAAATAGGGGTTTAAATATTGTACAAACTTCCAAAAAATGTACTTTTTCGACCTTTATGGAACCATTTTTTTTTAATATATTAAAATAACAAAAAGAGTGAAAGTTATAAAAATAAAACAAAAAAAGCAGGATAAGATAATGTCTTTCGCATATACTTGTTAAGTTAAGTAGTACTTCTATATTCCAAAAAAATACTGATGTTTTGCTTATAGTGCCATCGTCTGTGGTAAAAAAGAAACAAAAGTAGTAACACAGGATTTGACTAATGTTGCCTCGTCTGTGGGTACCAAAAGTTCCCTTTTACGATGTGGCAAGTAAAAGGTAGACAGGCGAAGTTTGTAGGCGATAAAAGGGGACTAAGTGCTCTATATACCAAAATACTAGTCGCATATTTAAGCACCCATTACATTAACGATTTGTTGTACAACATAAATGCAATGAAAAGGACTCATTAATTTGCTTGTTATACAAAAAAAGCAAAAAGGGGGAGCTATGACAAATTTTTAAATTGTACCAAATGAGTCACGGTAGTACCACGGTACTTTGTAAGGTCAAAATGTACCAAAAAAACATCCCAATTTTAACATCCCTGGTATATAATATGAAACCGAACAAAAAAACAATTGCGAATTTGGTATGTGCTTATTGTTTTCTATTCTTGGGTACACTCAAAATAGTTTTACAGTTACTAAATGTAATTTATTAAAATCGTTTTCCGTAAAGTTAAAAAATTAATGAAAATTTTGTTATATTAAATATAATTAAACTAATTTAACATATTTTTCCAAAAACAAACTACAAAAAATAATACGGGTTTTCAGGATATCGCTTAAAATTACCTTTTTTTTAAATATCCTTTTTAATTTTTGTGTAATTTTAAGCGACTAATGTCAGTTCAAACTGAAATGTCAATACAAAAATAAATTATAAAAATAAAAGTTGAAATTTGTGAATAAAAGGTGAAAATTGTTTTTTAAACATGCATAAAGAAAGCAAAATAGAATAGTTTGCTTAACTTATTGTAAGAATTTATTGTTAGTGATTTTTATTAACATTTGAATTATTCATTGAAAACGGTGGCAAAGGTGCCCGTAGACGACATGTTTTTTACATCTGACTTGTCAACTTTTCAAGTCATATGTAATTGTGAATGTCTGTCAAAATTGCTGTTTATTATTTTACAAATTTACAGAAGGTTAATAACATTTGGTCACAAACGTACATGTAATTTGCTTCTGACATTGTCTATGTTTTTTCTCTGTAGCTATAGAATAAAACAAAGTAGTTCTTGGTTTCAAAATAGCGTGCTGCCGGCACAAAAATTTTTATTTGCGCCGTAAAAAAGTTCAGCCATCTAAACATTTTTTTTTTCTTTAAATTCGAATATACCAATTTAGGATATTATAATGATGCGTTTTTATTTATATATGTACTTAATTTCTATTCAATGGTGAAATTATTATACATATATCGGTATTGTTAAATACTAACTTAAGCCGGCTAATGATTCCGTGAACAGTGCACCGCCGCTGCGATTTTCTTGCCGGCATAGATTTTTGACATAGCTGATGTCAGATGGCTTGTCAGAAAAAAATAGACCACGCTCTAATTGAAATTTTGTCAGATGCAATGTTTTAAAGGTAACACACGACATGTATGTATTTTGCAGTGGGAAATTTGACAAGTCAGATGTAAAAAACATGTCGTGTACATGCAACTTAAGCAATTAAAAAAATTCGTTTGTATAAATGCACAATTGAACAGCACAAGTTTACGGGTCAGAATTGTTGGGCAAATTTACGAAGTTTGTGTAAATGAATTCTCATACAATTTTTGACAGTTCATTTTGGATGGTTTAAAAATGCACAGTTTGCACAGATTGCGAGACTTTTAAGAGATATAATGAAAACCCTAATTGATTTTTATTTCTGTTAATATGTTCAGTTTTATGCATAAAATAAAACTGAAAAACATGTGTACAAACATGTGTACATAAATAAAAGAAAATAAAAAACAAAAAATATTGGTAGGTAATAATGACAGGTTAAAATACTGATTTAGCTGTCTTAGTACGTAATTTAAATTTAGTTAAAATTAACTGAAAACACCTTTGAATATGTTTTTGTAGTTTAAATTTTTTTAATTTAAAATAAAGAGAAAAGTTAATTAGTTTCTACGTTATAAAATTAACATTAATAAAATTAACCGTAAAATTCCTTTATTTAAAATGAAATGATCCGTTTTCTAATTACATTTTCAGTTTTTAAACTTAATATTATTTTGAATTTACCTACATAATATTTTGAGTGTATTTTACACGAGTATGCTATATTTGTTTCTTTTAACACATTTATCATCGATTGTAAAGACCAAGATGACAAGACAAGTGTACTACTGAACGAAAAAGACACAAAAGACAAAGTGACCGGTGAACTAAAAGAACGAACTAGTTCTTTTTTTTAAATGAACTAAAATGACCGGTCACCAAAATGAACTTTTAAGCCCAAGTCTACTAAACTGGCTGCCGGTGGACATCATGACCAGACATATGGCTCTTTGCTCGGCGATACGGTTGAACGCGGCAGACGGCTGGTCGAACCGTGACTATGGACACTCCAGTATAATGGGTTACTCGATTTTCCCTGAAGGAGTGGACTACTGCACCCCGGAGCCTTTCTTTGGTGCGAGGTATGCGACACATATAGCGCACGAAAGTGCGCTGTCGGTCATGGGTACCTTCCATGAACCAGCCCTGGGGGTATACACTGATGGTTCAAGGAAGGGGGAAAGAGTTGGCGCAGGTTTCTACATAGAGGAACTGGGCGTAAAAGTTTCCTTTCGTCTGCCGGATGGATGTAGTGTCCTGCAGGCGGAAATCTCGGCTATAAAGCGGGCAGCAATACTGGCTAAAGTATTATCGCGTATTGGGAGATATACGTATATTTACTGATAGCAAGGCTGCCATTGCCTCTCTTGCGGGTGTCTATACGACATATAGGTTAACGGTGGAATGCCGGATGTCTTTGAATGAGATTGCTGAACATTCAGAGTTAACGCTTATATGGATACCAGGGCACTCAAACTGCCTGGGAAACCAGATAGCAGATGAGCTGGCCAAGGAAGGTGGTCGTATGGATGAAACATTCATTGATCAATTCATTGGCCTTCCAATGGCTCACTGTAAGTCACTCATTCGGCGCGAGATCTATAGAATTGCGCAAGAGGGATGGACCCGTGAGTCCACCTGCTCCACATCCAGGGCACTTTGGCATGGATATTATGAACGGAGAACCAAATCTCTACTTGGGTTCAATAGGAACCAAATCAGGACCATGGTGTCGGCCATAACTGGACACTGGCCTGTTGGGACTCATGCTAGAAGAATGGGTCTGGTATTCAATGACTACTGCAGAAGTTGTCATGATGAGGAGGAAGGGGAGACTGTGCTTCACTTTCTCTGTCAATGCCCTGGGCTACGGGGCATCAGGGAAAAATACCTGGGAGAACCGGTGTTTTCCTGTTTGGAGGATCTATCAAAAATAGAACTAAGATTGCTTCTTCTCTTCATTAGGACGACGAATTGGCTCAACCTTGCAGTGACGCCATCTGAGTAACTGCTCTTTGGGATGGGCATTGGAGCTGGGTATCACAAAGGGACCGCTAAGGACCCAAGTGAGTTGTCTCTCGATGGCTGCCCATGGAACCTAACCTATCCGTGTAAACATAAAAAATACTTACCAATAGATTTTTTTTTTATTTATTTTTAAAATTATGTTTATAGCTGATTTTCTGTGTATTTATATAAAGTATAAAAAAACATGTATATGAAGAATATTTAGAAATAGCAAAGAGGATAATTTTGAAGAGAAATTTTAACATTAATATCACCTTTTTTATAAAAAAAAAATATATTACCAAATAAAGTGTCTACAGGTAACGTTAAATATTGACTACTTGCAGCACTTCGTTAACAATTGAGAAATTGAAGTTTTGCTAGAAGTTAAGTTGTTGACGAAATTTTAAAGAATTAACTTTCACTGGGCTGTGTGGCACAGATTACACACACATATGTCACGAGACGGAAAATATGTTGTATCTTTCTTAGAAAGCTGCCCTTTTTTCATATGTATCTCTTTGAATCATCTTTTATGCCGCCATACAATGAACACAAATTTATTTAGTTGAGATTTATTTGCAAAACTGTTGTAAAAATTAACTTTTAAGTTTATCGCAACGCTAGTAAATAATATTTAAGTTAGTAAATAACATTATTAAACAAAACAATATTACTAAATATATTTTTTTGCACGATATAAAACGTCTGTTAAAATTATGCTTTTCTTAAACGTGGGTTTGGTTTTGTTATTTGGATCACGCAATTTGTGTTGATTGTAGAGGCCTGTTCAAGGCCTATCCAATAGGTCTGCTTACCGCTACAACAATACAACAGTACAAAAAACAACAGGCATTTTGTTCGTGTAATTTTCCTCACGGTTGTCAAAATCTTACTACTACATAGGGAAAACAAAAGGAAAAACGTGTTTTGTATGCATGTATGTGTGGCAAAAAACAAAAACCGTAAACAAAAATATACATGTATAAGCAAAATGTAAACAACTTTTGACATGGTTGAGGAATAAACCAAATAAACATCTGACTCCTTAAGCAGACCTAATGGATAGACCTTAGGCCTGTTTTTACACATTGTCATTTCACTGCCAAATAACGCTTTTTTCTCTTTCTTCGAAAGCTGCCCTCGCAACGTCACTTTTTACATATCTGTGTGTAATCTGGGCTGTGTAGCCTCTCAAAAAATTGTTGTGTTTTTTTTTGACATTTCTCCTGATTTTCGTTAGTCTGTATTTATACGTTACATCTTTTGCTCAACATCCTTTCAATTCCCTTTTAAAGATGCCATTATGATCACACGCAGCAACCGGTTTCAACTTTTTTTTACTTCAAAACAATAACACTTTTATTCAAATCGAACCAAAGAGAAAAATAAAAGAAAAACATTTACATGAAGACATTGTTGTGCATGTACCTACGAACTAGAACACAAAGCGTACTGACCGAGGACAGACATCTCTGTACCATGGTACAACTACACAAGGTAAACTCGTTGCTACAACAAGTACAAAAAGACAAAAACAACAGGCAATTTGTTTTTGTATTTTCTACCCAGACGTCAAAAAGAGAGCAACACTGGGCCTTCAGCAACACTAATTAAAACACAAATTGAAAAACAAAACACGTTAAAATTTTTGGACAGCTGGGGTTTAACTGGGATAAACAGCTGACAACCATCTGTGCCGACCTGGTGTTGTTATAACATGCTCCGTACCAACCCCTTTTCTTCTTGCTTTCCTCTCCATAAAACACAAGAGTTGAGCATCAAGAGATGAAACGTGTGAATGCAGACTAAGTAATATGTATACACTACTTGCAAGTAATTACTTGCTTTGGCAACGTAGGGTATCAAAAAAAAATTTGTCTGTCCGGCAAGAAATGTCCATAGTGTAAATTTTTGACGGCAATTTGGGCAATTATGTTTTGAATTAGCCGTGGATACAGCTGATGAACGGCTGACGAGTTGCACTCAGTGCTACCGTTGCAAATTTTCTAAAAGGTTCTTCAAGTGAAGAATGGACTTCAAGCTAGAAACGCAAATTTCTGCTTTGAGTCTCTTCAAAATTTGTTTTAAAGCACTACTAATTTCGAAAACGAATTTATTTAAATTTCAGTAGTTTTTCGTTTGATACTTCTGTTCTTTAAATTTTTGAAATCAACCTTAAACTTTTCCGCATTTGGCTTCATACATTTTGTTATACACTACGAGTTGTAAATTTAAATTTGCTTTCGTATAACATAAATTTGTTGATAAAAGGCTCTGCTTTCAAAAATTATGTCTTGGATTCTGAAACAGTTTCAAAATAATATACATATGTATATCTTGTTTGGAGTTTATAAATACTGGTCTTAAAAATCTTAAAAAGCATTCATTCCCGTCTCTTTTTTTTTATTTATTCTTGATACAATTTCATGGCATAAAATTTAAATTTGCCACTTTAGTTGCATAACGTCAACGCTGTGCATATAAAATCTGCTTAAAAAATTCCGCTTAAGGCCGATATTCACAATCCTATTTAGTCGCAAGATATATCAAAAAAAAATCGTGTGTGCTCATATGGTATGACAGTGTGGCTTAAAATTGAATTGAGTGACAGATATTTTTGACAAGTTAAGGCCTTTAAGGCCGTGATTCACTATCCTACGCAATCGTACGGTTCATTCACACGAATATCTGACAGAATTCTATCCGACCTAAAAAAATGTCTGCAAAATCTGCTGTCAATGCCACACTATCCCACAAACAAGATGCAAACTCAAATGACTCAGCTACTTTACAAGAAAATGCAACTCTGATCGCATATAATCTATCATTTTATGAACATTTTCAAAAACATTTGCAGGTCGGACAGACTTGTCAAAAAAATCTGTCACTCAATTCATTTTTAAGCCACATTGTCATATCGTGCGACTAAATAGGATAGTGAATACCGGCCTTTAAGGGTAGTTTACACGATCACAAAGTCTTACGTATTTGAAGGAAATTTTTCAAACAATAATTAGATCAGATATTCATTTTCGTTAAAAAGACTTAGGGATGGGTCAATTGGAAAAATATATCGATATAGGAGATATTTTAATTAAATATATCGATATATCGAACGTATTAAGCTGAAATTATTACTTACTGCCTGTTCAACGATTTCGAACGTTAACGTTCGCATAGAAAATAACATTTAAAACAAAAACAAATTTTAAAGTTTTGTTGCTGTTTTAAATGTAATTTTCTATGCGAACGTTAACGTTCGAAATCGATGAACTGGCAGCAAATTTCAATACATATATACATATGCACAAACATATTACATGTAATTCCATTCTAACTTTTTATTGTTTCTTTTAATTTCAAATTTACTGCCTGTCCCTCGATTCCGAACGAAGTTTTCATTCGCTTAACTTTTATTTAAAACAAAAATATTTTTTTATTATTAATATTCCAACTTTCGTGAGTCTATTGCTGCTAATACGCTATAATTAAGGAGATTCTTTGCATAATTCTAGGAACCCTTTTCAGAATATTTTTTTCGCTCTTATTTTTTTGTTGTCATCTTTTAAAAAACCGAGACAAAACTAACATGTGTAATCTCTGAAAATGTGCAACGGAATAGCGCCGTTATTTTCTTAATATTAGTTCAAGGCGAATTGACTAGAAGGTGGGGTCAAGTCAGCATATGGTTATTTTTTTCGGTGGTCGATTTGTCAAAGTTTGTATACGAACTAGTTTTTTTTATGTAAACAAACATTTTTTTTACTAGCAATATTTTTGACAGATGGACCACAGAAACAGTGTTGTTGTAGAGTTGACCTCACCTTCTAGTGAATTCGCCTTGTATTAGTTAAAAAACATATGACGCAATTCTTAAAAAAACAACAGTATTGTAAGCAGTTGAGCAACGGCTAAAATTTTGAATTTTATTATAGTCTTAAAAATATCGAATTCGATAGTCGTTGATAAATATCGATGTATCGATATATGTGTATTTTTAATTTCGGCGATATATATCGATTATAATTTTTTTATATATCGATATTTGTATATATCGATATTTATTACCCATCCCTAGTACGACTTGTGTACCGTGCAATCCAACTTTTGCAAAAGCTGTTGCCAAAAAACTGTGCTATTTCTAAAAGGGTCAAAAAGTGGAACGCAATTATTTGATATGATGCAAAGGGCAATTTAAAAAGGGTCATAAAAGGTATCAAGTGCGTCAGAAAAGGGTCAAGTTGATACTTTAGTATCACAACGGAAACGCTGGTTGACCTCATTGTGGAATAAGTAGGTGGCAGCGCTACGGCAACAAATACAACATTACAAAAAAATTAGAAATAAGTCTCCGTATACGTCAAAAATTATATTAAACTAAAATCAAATTTTGCCGCTGAACGCAATGAAATAAATTAATTTTTAGCCAATTTTTATTTCACTATGGTTACTATCTTATTTAATTTAAATAATCAAAAACTTTAATACAATACAATAATCACAGCACAAAACGTGGACTTTTTGTAAGCATAAACAAAACTTTGACATATGACTGGACAAACAATACAAGAGCAAAAAATCGTCATCTGGCGTATTAATGCCACCTGTTTATTTCATCATGGTAGCACTTACCTATTTAAACTCGCCTTGATAACAACCATTTCGGTTTTCTCTGAGAACAGATGAAATGTAAACAAGAGTTTCTTGCACGCGGGTTTCAACGTAACTGATTTCCAAAGCGTTTCAAACCGGTTGCAAAATACTCGCATCATGTGCGGTCTCTCAAAGAAGTCTACGGCATAAGCTCAAATTATACTCAAACCCAACTAAAAGTTGCAGTATCGTTGCAATTGTGTTTCCCCGTCTGTTCGGGGCCTAATAAAACTAGAGTGCAGCTTACGTCACTGCTTTTAAATTTTGCGAGTTTTTTTAGCCGGCTACACTCCAAACCAGTCGTACGATTTGTCAAAAAAATCGTGTGGGCTCATAAAGTATGATAGCGTGGCTTAAAATTGAATTTGAGTGACAGATTTTCTGTCCGACTTAAAAATGTTTATAAAAATTTTCATAAAACGATAGATTTTATGCGATCAGAGCTGTGATTTAATGTAAAGTTGTTGAGCCATATGAGTTTGCATCTTTTTTGTGGGATAGTGTGGCACTCGCAGCAGATTTTGCAGACATTTTTGGCAAAAGTGCACTTTACGGGGCGTACGAAAAAAAAAAAAAAAAAAAGTTGGACCCCCTCTGGAATAAAAAAAGAAAAAAAACCAAAATTAAAATTTAAGGGGGCTGAGGCCCCTGGGACCCCATGGATCAAAAAAGCGGCCCGCCCACTTAGTGGTATGTGTGGGTACTCAAATTAAAGGTAATTGTGTAAAAAATACGAAATTAATAAAATTTAGGTCGAGCGGGACTTCTGGGTCCCTCTGGGGGTAAAAAAATTGCCGCTCCCACCCTTATAACTATGTGTGGGTACTCGAATGAAAGGTATTTTGCTTACGATTGTAAATATTTTGTTTTTATTTTGCTTTTTTAATGTTATACCTATGCGCTAAAATTTTTAAATGAGTTTTATTATTTTTTTGTAACTAAAGCTACTTTGTATAGCCGGCCTTCGGCCGGGCGCAAGGATTTTCTCCTCTATGGTATAACAAAGACCGGCTTCGCTAACTAAAGGTTTTCTTTATAGCCGGCCTTCGGCCGGGCGCAAGGATTTTCTCCTCTATGGTATAACAAAGACCGGCTTCGCTAACTAAAGCTTTTCTGTATAGCCGGCCTTCGGCCGGGCGCAAGGATCTTCTCCTCTATGGTATAACAAAGACCGGCTTCGCTAACTTAAGCTTCTCTGTATAGCCGGCCTTCGGCCGGGCGCAAGGATTTTCTCCTCTATGGTATAACAAAGACCGGCTTCGCTTACTAAAGCTTCTCTGCAAAGCCGGCCTTCGGCCGGGCAAAAGGATTTTCTCCTCTATGGGATAACAAAGACCGGCTTCGCTAACTAAAACATCTCTGCATACCTATAAAAGATACATAACACAGGGTCTCCACCTGAGATAATATTTGATATAATATGTGATAGAATGTCGGCAGAATGAGAGAGCACATTTCTTCATGTTAATCTTAATCTTAACCAAGGGGAACATGTATCTTATAAGATTTCATAATTTACTGATTTTCGTACAGTAAACTTGTGTCGTTTTTTTATTATTTTTTAGTTTTTTTCTTTGATTTTCTTATTTAATATTGTTTTTAAACACTTTTTACAAGATTTACACTATTTGCACTAAAAAAATCAAACATTTTAATGATAGCGTCTTAAGAAAGAAAGAAAGATTATAATAAACATTATTGATTTAAAAATAATATGACATTGGTTTTTATGATGTTAATGTTTAGAGAATAGTCGATAAAGTTATACATTTCATTAAAACAGCTGCATAATTTTCTTAGTGGATCTGACATAGCAAAGTTAGTTCGGCATGTCCTGACATATAGAGGACTGAAAAAACGAAGTGAGCGATGAGGGATATCAAGTAACTCATTTCGCATTAATTATGAAGTTGAATCAAACGTATAAATTTTTCACTTCAGTTTGTCGGCTTATTTGGTCTTGTTTGAGTAACCGCAAACAATTTGTTGCTCTAGAAGGTTTAGTCTCTGATATTAAATGTGTCAAGTCTGGTGTTCCTCAAGGCACTGTTATTGGTCCAATCTTATTCACTTTGTATATTAATGACTTATTTCAGGAACTATATTACTGTAAACCATTTGCTTTTGCTGATGATATTCAGTTGTTATTGGTATGTGATTATCAATTTACGGATTCATTGCAAGCCAAGATTAATTATGACCTAGGTAACCTTATGGATTGGATGGACTTATATTATCTTAAAGTTAATCCTGAGAAAACTAAAGCTCTTGTGTTAAAGTTAAATATGTCATGCACTTTTGATTTGAGCATATCATTGCGTGTGTCGGTGATTGAATTTGCAAACTAACTAAGATGTCTTGGAGTAATTGTAGACGATAAATTAGGCTTTGAGCCTCACATTAATAATATCTGTTATAGAGTCTGTTTAACATTGCGGAGATTATATCATCTTAAAGTACGATGGCGACGTTCAAACTGATTTGACAAATAATATGTATGAATGTATTGGTAATATTTGGTTTTGCTTAACACAGCAACGTATCAAACTCAAACCATCAAATTTCATTTCAAATCTGTTTTTAAAAGGTAAGAACGTGTGGTTAATTTGGTCGCAAAATATTTTTTTTTGTATTTTTTAGGAAGAACTTCATACTGAGAATTTTTCTCATCTCTGTTGCTGTATTCCTTGGATTTAACCTGCCATAAAGCAGGCAAACCACAGAGTACCAGTAATCTGTGAGGCAAACCACGGTATACTTCAATAAATTCAAGTAAAAAATTTTTTTCCTCCATTTTTTATTTCGCTGCGAAAACTGAATAAAAATGCCATTTGACGTTTTTCGCAGCAACACATGTGAAAATCTAAATTGTTTTGATTTTCGTCAAACTCACATCAACATATACGTGTGAGATTTTTTTCACTAACACAATCAAAAAAAACTGAGTTTGACAAATCAATTTGATACGTGGCCATCGTGCTGAATCTGGTTCTAACTTTGAGTGTTAAGAAATCAATTGCACATGCTTTGCTAATGGATCAGGTGAATTATTGCATTGAAGTTTATTCGTGTTGTAATTTGAGCAACAGAAGGAAAATCAAGTATATTTTACACCGAATTATAAGATTTGTTTATAGACTTAAGCTGAGAACCATGTGCCCAATTACGTAAAAAGTTTTCTGAATCTCTCTTTTGAGGATTACTTAAAGTTTCACTTATTAATTTATCTTTTTAATATTATAAAGACTCAAAGACCTCTGAGTGTTGTGCAAATGATATCCTTTAACAATTCTGTTAGAAATCCTCAAATAGTTACTTCACGCATATATAACACAGTTTATGAACAATCATTTTTCGTACGGGCGGCTCGGTTATCGGAATCTTTTGCCTAGAAATTCACGCTCTTTTGATATGTCTATTGCAGTCTTTAAGAAAAACCTTTATGCGTTTCTAAATTCAAATGGCTAAAATTATGAAGTCACTGATCATTTTTGGGCCTTTTGATTCTCTTGTTTTCTATGCTGTTAATTTAACTCACTAGAATGTGTGGGAGTTGTTTAGGTTGTCATGGTGTTTGGGTATGTAAATAATTTTAAGATTTAGAAATCTCACATTGTGATTTTTTTTCTTACATAGGTATATTGAATTATATCTCTTTTTACCTGTAATATATTTTTTATTGACCAGCTATTTGTATTACGATGAAATAAATAAATAAAATAAAAATAAAATTATAGATTCTATGCGATCCGAGTTGCATTTTCTTGTAAAATAGCTGAGTCATTTGAGCTTGCATCTTTTTTTTTGTGGGATAGTGTGTCATCGACAACAGATTTTGCACATTATTTTTATGTCGGATAGAATTTCCGTCAGATTTTCTTGTTAGTGAATCGTACGATTGTGTAGCATAGTGAATCCCGGCCTTAACATTGAAGCTAGGAGTTTAAGTAAACAGAAAGTACAAAAAAGTATCTCTTCATTTAGCAAAAAGTTGCAAACATGTGGCAAAAATAACAAAATGTACCACATTTGGGTGCATTGTGTTTAAGTAGCAAAATAATATCCAAGCATTCGAAAAAGTGTCAAATTGTTACTTTAGCAGCACAAACGGTAACGCTGACTACAATGTAAATTTCCATTTACACGGTGTTTACATTTGCCAGTACTGGCCAGCCAGTTGCAATACATGCAAACTTTTTCACTAATACATGTACACTTTTCCAAATGTCTTGTCTACTGTCTAGCAAATTTTGCAGACAGTAAAATGGACAGTGATTTGACATTTGCTGACAGTAATTTGAAGTTTTGTTCGCAAAAGTAAAAAAAGAATCAACAATTAAAAGAAATTTAATAAATTCTGCTTTGGTTTTGTATGTTTTACTTAACACAGGGTCTCCACCTGAGATAATATCTGATATAATAGCTGAGAGAGAGTCGACAGAATGAGAGAATACATTTCTTCATGTTAATATTAATATTAATCAAGGGGAACACGTATCTTATAAGATTTCATAATCGACTGATTCTCGTACAGTAAACTTGTATCGTTTTTATTATTTCTTATTCTCTTTTTTGTAGTTTTTTGATTAATTATTTTAAAATATTGTATTTTTAAACACTTTTCACAAGATTGGCACTATTTGCATTAATAAATTACAGATTTTAATAATGGTGGCTTATTATTGTTTTATATGTGTGTATGCATGTGTATTTTTGACAGCTCATCTTATAAGATAGTTGTTATAAGATTTCTCATAACAACTGTCTCATAACATTTATTATAATATTAATACTAACACTATTTGAGAGTCCACACGTAAGATAATACTCTCTGCGATTGAATTTGACGTTTGCTGATATAAAAATCTTATATCTTATCTCAGGTGGAGACCCTGTGTAAATTAACCTAGAGAGGAAAATATTAAACGAATACAAAAACAAAATACATATTTGTAATCGTGAGCAAATTACCTTTAATTTGAGTACCCACACAGATATACATAAGTGTTATGGGGGGGACACTTTTTTTGCCCCAGAGGGCCCTAGAAATGCCGCCCACCCAAAATTTTATTATTTTCGTTTTTGTTGCACAATTACCTTTAATTTGAGTACCCACACATACCATTCAGTGGGCGGGGCGGTTTTTTGGACCCAGGGGTCCCCACGGGCCTCAGCCCCCTTAAATATTAATTTTGGTATTTTTTTTTTTAATTCTGGATCGGGTGGCATATTTTTTATATTTTTTTTTCGTACGCCCCGTAAAGTGCACTTCAGCCACATTTTTTTATGCCGGATAGAATTCTGTCAGTTTTTTGTGTGAATAAATCGTAAGATTGTGTAGGATAGTGAATCACGGCCTTTCCAAGCAGTATTTGTAAAACACTTTTAAAAAAACTTGATCGTGTAACTGCAGTGTTAGCACAATAAACGTTTTTTGATATGCCGTTTTTTTTAAGCGATGTAAGCTTAAGTTGTTAGCATCACTGATCGACATCTTTGTTATAAATAAGAACACCTATTCCATTTGCGAAGTTTGTGTTGATCACAGAGTATACTCTGATTTTAATAATATGCCAATAATAAATACTTTGTGTCCAATATGTACTGACGTTTTTATGAACGCTGATGATATCTACAGTACCAGTTGTGGACATGTTTTCCATTTTGCCTGCCTGAATTCCTGGCGAAACCAGTAAGTAAAAACGGCTTAAATCTAGCTTACCGACGCAGCTCCAATAAAAAACGAAGTGCCTAGGGTGGTAGAAAATTGAAAAAAAATAAGATAAAAAAGTTAGCGCGAACGCTTTTTTTTCGAGTTACGGACGTTTAAAGTTTTCATATAAATATGCGCTTTTCCACTACATTTCCAAACGTATATGGCTAATATTGATAGCGTTTCAAATCTTTTCACTTGATATTTCTGTACATACAGAACTTATTTGAACATTTTTAGTTTATTAAGAAGTGGGACGAGTTTGCATAAATACAAAATAAAACTAAAACCTTTATGTTTATGTTATACAAGAGGCGAGAATTCTTGCCCCTGGGCAAAGGCCGGCGATGCAGAGCAACCTTAGTTATCGAAGCTAGTGTTTGTTATACCATATAGGAAAAAATCTTTGCAGAGAAGCTTTAGTTAGCGAAGACAGTTTTCGTTATAGCATGGAGGAGAAAAGCTTTATCCCCGGCCGAAGGCCGGCTATGCAGAGCATCTTTAGTTAGCGAAGCCCGTATTTGTTATACCATAGGGGAGAAAATCCATGCGCCCGGCCGAAGTCCGTCTATGCATGGAAGCTTTAGTAAGCGAAGCCGGTGTTTGTTACAGTAGATCCTTGCGTCCGGCCAAAAGGCTGGCAATGCAGAGAAGTTTTTTTGCGATGCTGGTGTTTGTTATTTTATAAGATTTGTATTAAACTTTTATTTAAATAAACTACATTCTTTCCTAGTGCACATCCGTAACATTTGGACATAAAAATTAAAAAAAAAAAAAACTAAAGTGAGCTAAAGAGTCAGAAAATTCTATTCAAGAGCTTTAAAATTATACCAATATTGGCCATATACGTTTAGAATTGTAGTGGAAAATCGCATATTTATATGAAAACTTTAAACGTCCATAACTCAAAAACTAAGCGTTTGCGCCAATGTTTTTATTTTATTTTTCCATTTTCTAAAACCCTAGGTACTTTTTTTATTTGGAGCTGCGTCGGTAAACTAGATTTGTTCCGTAAAAACTATCGCTCCTTTATTGCAACATAGAGCCTGTTTACGTGAGGGGACATGTCCCCTGCGACTCGAGTTTTTGGTGATGGCTGTGGTGGAGAGTACGGGGTAATGAGTGTCGCACGTAATGCGAATTAAAGCGACAATTTTGACATTTCTCGTTTACATCTTTCGTTCTCTTGTATTCTCGTCATGTTATGTATGACCGCCGCGTCAAAAAGTCGCTTTGTTGCTGCAAAGAAATCCCTTCATAATTAAGCAAATTAAGAAGGAACACCGAAAAAAGAAAGCAGACAGAGTCGCGGCGACATGTCTCCATGTAAACTGGCTCATATCTGGCCTATCTCAAAAAAATCAAACTTGGCCAAATGTGATTAAAGTTAAAAAATATATATATATACATATATACTGATGTAATAAAATATATTGTAACTTCTGTTCAGTTTGAGATATAACACTAATTTATAATTACATATAACGAAGGTATGAAGGAGAACTTTTGCAAGTAACTTAAAATTTTTGATTTTTTGCAAAAAGCAGCGATATGTATTACGCTATGCATTAACAATTTTCCCATTTTTTCTTCAGAGGAACAAGCTGTCCCACGTGCCGCGTATATAATCCAACAACCCATAAACTTTACTTGAGTTTTGATGAAACTGGGGATAATTCAGAACTAGAAGAACTTAAGCTTAAGTTACAAAGTTCAAATGAGAAAAATGCTCAACTACAAGATCAAATAAATGATACAGAATTCAATTTTTTGCAAATGCAAGAGCAGTTTACTATTTCTGAAGAGTCGAAGAAAAAATTGGAAGAAAAAATTCATCAAATGAATGATAGTGAAGAGAACTTTTTACAGCTTCAAGGACAATACACTGAATCTTCAGAACACGTAAAAAATCTCGAATATCGCATAGAACAGTTAGAAATTGAGAACGAAAACAAGTGCAAGGAGTTAAAATTAAAAGTTATGGAAAACGAATCTCTTAAAGCCGGCATTGAAGTTGGACAGAATTCCTCATCAAACAGTATACTTAATGATAAGGTAACGCTGTTAGAGCAGAAATTAAAACTCATTTCTGCGGAATTTGAAAAGGAAATAACTACTAGTACACAATTGTCTATAGAAAAAATGAAATTGCAAAGTTATATTAACCACTTAAATTCAGAGGAGAAAGCTAAAAAGACTGTGCCAAAGCTTTATGCTCCAAATAACAATGAAAATTCTTTGCCAAAGTTCCATGCTCAAAATAATGAAAATTCTTTGTCAAGACGTGAAAACTCTAAAAAAGGAAATAGAAACAACAATCATATTAATCGCGATACGGCAAACAGTGTTTTTATAAAACATGTGCCTTTGGAGTTAATAAAAGCACCATTGGAAGATGTTATTGTTAGTCTGGCTTTAAAAATGTGTTTGTCTATCACCCAAGGTGAATTAATAAAGGTAAATCTAATAAATAACGTTGAAAATAATTCTGCGAAAGCCCAGCTGTGTGTTCAGTTTAAGAGCAAAGACTTACAAACTAAATTCCTTTCTAATAAAAATATTTTGAAAAACTATCCGGAAACTGCATCCATTATGTTAGGTGAATATATGGACGACCAACTTTATTCTTTATTCAAGTATGCCAATGAGAAGCTTAAATATAATGGATTTAATATCGTTTTTTGCAAGAATGGTCAAGTATTTGCAAAAAAACATCGCAATTATCATAAGGTTATACGTATAATTAGTAAAGCGGAAGTGGACAATTTATTAAATACAAATAAACCTAGTACAGAAAATTGTAATCCTGATAAATTAAAAAACGTTGATGAGAATTTGTATCAAATCTAAATACTTTAATTTATAAGTTATTTACAAATATAACGTTACTTATTCCTTATAATATACATACGTACATATCGTCGGCTTAGAGTGAAACTGTTCAATTTGGGACTCAATAAGGTAGATATAGAAATGGAAAACACTAGAGGTTCTTGTGTCCTGCAAAATTTGCTAGAAGTAAGCAGGTTTACGCTCTACGGCGACGATATGTATTCTTTATTCAAACTTATTATTATATATTGTTAATTCTAACCATTGATTTTGTTGTATTCGTTCTAATTTCGACGGAATAAAAACACAAAATTTCATTTTATATGTACTACATATTGATGTATTTATTAACAGGTTTGCAATCTTAATAAATTAAGAGATTAAATATTATTTTTACTTAAGCGCTAAATATATTGGTCAATTTCACCAATTTGTTTAAATATCAATTTATTTTAAAAATTTGTTTCGCGTGCCAAATAAAACTAAATATTATTTGAAAAACTACTTAATAAGCACTAAAACATTAAAAATTCAAGTGCTTTAAATATTGCTGGAATTCAGCGTTAACTTATGCCATATTTTTAAGAAAAATTTCAGTTCATACAAAAATGTATTTTTTTGTTCTACTTTTGTATTGCTTAAGCTAAAGTACAATGCTTAAGCTGTAATCTATGGCTTAAGCTATAAAAAAAAACAAAAAAATATTTGTGAAAAAAATATTTTCAAATATTTCTGTGTGCTGAAAGGAAGGAAACGGATTTTAAACAGTTAAATCGTTTATTTCCTTAGAATTAAATCAAACGTTACGAGGTTTACAAGAAAGAAATACTAAAATACATGCATACATATATACATATGTATGTACATTAGGGGCATAACCAATTTTTTGGCATAGTACCATGAGGTCAACCATGTCCTAGTAACCACGAAAATCATAATCTTCTGCAATTTTTCTTAAAAAAGTTCACGCACCAATTGGTTTTTCTAAACTCTTTAAGCACGGACTTGATATAACAAAAATATTATTTTATGTCTTAATGCAATATTGATTTTTCAATATTCATAATTTTATACGGTGTTTTTTATTCATTTTTAATGATGCGTTTTGGTTTGCGGAAAAATCTTACCATCTCTAAATATTAATGAAATTTTATACTTGTTTTAAATAAACATATTATTAATTTTTCTTAACCAAAAAGAAAATTAAAAATTTTCAAAACTGCATCGCGGTTGGTGTGTGAACTTTTTTGACCTTTTAGCGAAAAAATAAATATACGTTCCTTATAGTTTTTTATGCTCTATCGGATTGTGCCATGCCTTTTGATATTTTAAAAAATTGTTAAAAAGTTATTTCCCTAATGTACATATGTATGTAGTATTACGGAAAAAATTTAAAGGTTAATCTAATGGTTCTATATGCGTTATTGTCTTTGATACCGTATATTTCCAAAAAATTGTACCATCGTATAGTCCTTTTAAATTCTGTCCTTATGATATAACATTTTTATGTACATATGCTTGATAGTAAAATGTGAATAAACCACGAAGCTCTTTAAGAAGATCAATAATCTCATACACTATTTTTTCTGCATTCAATATTAAATTTTTTTTATTTTGATTTCCACTGAAATTGTAGGCTTGATATATATTGATTTTATAGGTTTGATTTATTATTGCCTATTCAAGTATAATTATTAAGCCCTACTGGTAACTTTTTTTCTTTAGCTTTATAATTGTTGGATGTCAAAATTTTGTTTATTATCTTTGTTTCTGTTTTGATTTGTTCCGGTTTTTGACATTGTACAATGATTTTACAAAAACAAATTGCTTGTGGTTTTTGTACGAGTTGTACTTGTACTACCGAGATTACCTGGAATGAATTCGCCTTGGTATACACAAACCAATAAGCAACTTGATTTACAGTGTAATTCAATAGTATACTCTAGCAAAATAGATACTGGAAATCCAGTCGAACATAATGTAAAAGTTAGTGTTATATTATGCTGTGCCAAATTTTTGATACCCTCCACTGACAGTTCGAACATTTTAGGTGTGTGCTCTATGTGATATCTATTTATTATTAATTAATCTTTATGAAATATCTTGTAATTTTGTTGTTGCTTTCTACAGAAATTCACATTTTAAAATGGTACATTAATTTCTGTAGAAAGAAACAACAAAATCACAAAATTTTTATGACTTTGTTTTTCTATTAATGTAATTCTTTGGCATTGCGTTGGGTTTTACATGATTAGGGCCTAAATTATTGACCGACAATCAGAAAATTGTATGCGTCTTTTTAGAAATATTAACTAACGAGTTAAAATATCATGATTCGTAACACTTTTAGCCGAACTGAAATGATTTTCAGGAGGGGAATTTATATTGGACCCATGGTAAATTGTGGACCAATCATCCTAAAATTCTGTATTAAAAAACATAAATTAGAATAAAATTTCAATACAGCAGTGCAATTAGTTATAGCGTTTACAGTGTAATTCAGAAGTAGGGATGAAATGATACCTCTAAGGTATCGATACTTTTTTTTCGATATCAAGTATCAAAAAAAAAGTCGATATGTACTTGTATCGGTGTGTATGATAAAATAATAGAAAACAGCATATATAAACGTTCATAGTATTGTAGATAAGGGAGTTTTAGCGCTATACAATACAATAGCGGTTTTCACTCTTTGTATTAGGTATACAACTCTGTTATATTTAATACAATTTTATACTTAAAAGACACTCAGTTTTTTTCGTATGTATTGTAAATTAATGAATTTGCTGAGTGAGAGAAAGAGACAAATAGAGTTTCGTCAACTGTTTTATTCTGGTAAATTAACACACGTGTTTACCATAGCTTTTTGTTGAATTTTTCAACCACAGCGTAGTAAATTTTAGTCTAATATATTTTATTGTTGCAGTGTTGCAAATGTAAGTACTTTAACTAAATTAGTAAAATTAACAAGGTCTACAAGGGACTTTACTATCAAGGGTGAAAACCGCTATTAAGAACTGCGACCAATTGGATCTTTTGTGCAAAACGTAAAGGATACAAAATTGGGACCACTTTCAGTTTCCACCAAGTACAAATTTTCTTTTCGAAAAATCTTTTTTATTTTAGGAAACAACATTTTATAGAACGTTCAGGATAACATCCTGCATTCGCCTCTGATTCCAAAAATCGACAATGTCACAAACGCCTGTGTTCTACATTTGTCAAATGAAATGAAAGTGAAAATTCCACTCAGCTTTTGTTCTTAAAATCGTTAAAGTGAAATGACAAGTAAAATGTAATATCCAGTTTGTTTCAAGAGGAATTTTTGTGTCTACAAATCATTTTCACTACAAAAAAAGTAATTCCAAATCGAAAGCATACAGCCGCCTACAAGAAAATACTTTTTGGTAAAATATTATTTTTTCTAGCTTTTTTTATATATTTGTTGCGAAAATAATAAAATGTGAGTAAATTAATAATAAAGTAAATTAAAATAACCTTGGATTAGCTAAGGGATTTTATAAGGGTGATAGTGCGGTACGTGATCAGCTATGAAAGGTCGTAGCAAGAGAACTTACTTCCATAGGTCCTTCAGAAATAATCCTTCTGCTTGGAAAAAGGTTTGGGCTGATTGAAAAGCCTGCATTCACAAAAAATTGTCCGAGAACAGAGCGGATACCTCAGCATCTAGTGATAGTCCTAACAATAAGCAGTCATTTCATTTAAAGTTAATGCAGTTGCAAAGCTTTTGGTCTTTATAGAGCTTTTGAAGGTTTAAAGATGTACGATAATTCGGCGTTTCTAGAAAAGAGACAAATCAGCCCATTGAACTGGAAAATTTACATGCCAATAGTTTCGAAGATACATTTTTATATGAAACGTCAGATGAAGTTGCAGAGCCAAAATGAAAAATAAGAACATGGCCAAGGCGAATTCAACTACAGGTGGTGTCGAAAAGCCATCTGATTTTGACAGTTCGAGATACTTTGTTTTGATTTGTTAGTGTTTTGTTAGGAATGGTTGACATTTTGGACAGTAAACACTAACAATGCAATGCAAAATACCCTGTGTTGTTTCTGTTGTTTTTGGATTGTTGTAGTATCGACACCACCTGAGTTGAATTCGCCTTGAACATGGCCTAATTAGTAGGTCTGCTCGAAACGCCTGCTGATTTTTTGTAGAGTTGTGTTTTTAATCATAATACATAGGCAAGGCGAATTTACTTCAGGTGGCGTCGATACTACAACAAGTCAACAACACGAATAACAACAGTGTGTTTTATTGTTGCTTGCGTTGGTCCGTGTGTCAAAAAACATAAACAAGGCGAATTCAATTGTAAGCAACTTTTGACATTTCTCTATATAAGTTTAAAAAAAGTAGTCTGTAGCACATGTGCAAAAAACAGGTAAAAGTTTATTTTGTTTTAAAAAAGACAATATATTACTAATTTATTTTAAAATTTTAGAAATATAAAGATGCTGAACGTGTGCTTTACCCAACAACGCTTGCAGGAACCTATTGTTCTATGCGGACTGGGATGTTTGTATTCCAAACAAAATGTCATCGAACGACTATTCCAAACAAAATGTCATCGAACGACTGCCTGAGGCTGTACAACTGAATCTAACGTGGCTTTTGGAATGTTTATGCCTGAAAGAACTTTAAAGGAAATTAAAGGCAGTTCTTCCGGCACCTGTCGGCTGTGTCAAAATCCGTAAATCAGCACAAAACATAATGAGAATTCATTGAAACGGGCGTGTTCATTAAAATCATCAAAAACAATAATTGTGGCCAATGCAAATCGTTTAGGTGCTACTTCTGGCGTTTTAGAGGATCCTGAGTTGAAACGTTTAGAAACTGATTATAGTGTGGCCAAAGATCCAAATGCCAGTGATGTTTATAAATCATTGGGCTTAAATCTTGTTTACCGACGCAGCTCCAAATAAAAAAAAAGTACCAAGGGTGATAGAAAATGGAATCATAAGAAGAAAAAATAAAATAAGAAAGTTGGCGCAAATTCTTAGTTTTCGAGTTATGTACGTTTAAAGTTTTCATATAAATATGTGATTTTGCACTACATTTTCTAATGTATATGGCTAATATTGGTATCATTGCAAAGCTTTCCACTAGATCTTTCTGGACATAGAGAATTTATTTCAATATTTTTAACAGTTCAATAAAATAACCACAATACCAATTATTTACAAAAGTTTTTAGTAATCATAAAACCAAATTTTTAATTTTTTTTTCTAATTGTTTATGTATGTATATTGTACATACTAATTTTTTTAAGAATTTTAATTAAAATAAAAGTAAAACCTTCTTTATGTTTATGTTATACTAATGAGGAGAGAATCCTTGCCCATGGGTAAAGGCCGTCTATGCAGAGCAGCTTTATACCATTGAGGAGAAAAATTATTGCGCCCGGCCGAAGGCCGGCTATGCAGAGAATCTTTAGTTAGCGAAGCCGATATTAGTTATACCATAGGAAAGAAAATCTTTGCGCCCGGCCGAAGGCCGTCTATGCAAGGAAGCTTTAGTAAGCGAAACTGGTGTTTGTTATACCATAGAGAAGAAGATCCTTGCATCCGACCAAAGGCTGGCTATGCAAAGATTTTTTTTGCGATGCTAGCGTTTGTTATTTTATAAAATTTGTATTACACTTTTTTTAAATAAACTGCATTCTTTCCTAGTGCACTTCCGTAACATTTCGACGTAAATGAAAAATGTGAGGTAAAGAGTTTAAAATAAATTATTTATAATCAGAAAAATCTGTTCAAGAGTTTTAAAATTATACCAATATTGGCCATATACGTTTAGAATTGTTGTGGAAAATCGCATATTTATATGAAAACTTTAAACGTACATAACTCAAAAACTAAGCGTTTGCGCCAACTTTCTTATTTTCTTTTTATTTTTCCATTTTCTATCACCCTGGGTACTTTTTTTTTTATTTGGGGCTGCGTCGGTAAACTAGATTTGTTCCAATCATTGTTTATCTCGCTCAAAAGTGAACAAGGACAAACAAGAGATTACTTAAAATCCATTTTATAATTAACATTTTTGTTTTAAATCAAGATTAGGCACTAGTGTTTAGTTTTTATTATGATCTGTAAGAGTTTGCCGACTTTAAAACAAATAAAGAAAATCTTGTGTGTGGCTTATAGAATACGACCGAGAAACTCGTCCGTTAAACTTAAATTTGAAACAAAAACAAATTTAGAAATTTTGTTTTCAATGTAATTTAAACGGACGAATTTTGCTCTCGTGTTCTATAAAGCATATATTAATCTGTTATAATATCAATTGTCGAAACTACTGGTAGGTTTTACAAGAATAATAGAAGAAAAATAAATTATAAAGAGTTTAAAGTGATTTATCAATTTATCATTTTAAATAGTTTTTTGCTTCTCCTGTAACATTTTCAAAATGTTAGGTAGGGCTTTTTGCCTTTTAGGTAACAATATATAAAAACAGGAACAATTTCTAAAATTGATGTTGATTTTTAAGTATTTTATATTCCACCAATTTTAATGAAACATATACATATAATTTTAAAGGTATTTTTAAATTTACTATCAGCCTAAGGATATAAGTATGTATGTATGTATATTAACATTTTGCAGTCGATTGCACTGTGACAATACACAATTAATGAATTACGGTAGCAAATTAAAGCGGACGATGCTGCTCAAATATAAATGTACCAACAAATTATGTTTGTATTAATCTCTCTACTGTATTAAAGGTTTTAACTTACTTGTTTGTGGCCCAAAAGAAGCTAGGTAAATAAAATCGTTTCAATTCATATTTCGTTCAGTGTTTTCATTTTATTTAAAAAAATAATATTAAAAAAGTTAAACTTAGGTGTTTTTTATAATTGTTTTATTGACTAGGCCCTATGTGTTCAAAACTAATTTTTGTAATATTTGTATATATATATATATATAAAAAAAAAGCTTTTATTTTTCCAAGCCCATTTATTTTATAAAAAATGCCCTCAAGAGCTTTAATTTGTTTTACAAATGACCAAGCAGGTTTTTTTAAATAGCCTTTCGACAGCTGATCGACATACATATGTATACGAATTTTCATGACATAGGTGCTCTTCAAGGTGAAGCTTTCGGATGATGTACCCTGATATGTACTCTAACGCATCCTCTTGAAGAGCACCTATATCTGGAAAATTGGTTACATCAAGGTCGTCCAGTGTATCGGGTTCTGCTTCACTCTCGTCGTCTTCAGGTAGGTCCGGCAGACTTTTCGATGGTTTGTATTGGGAAAAACGGTTGTTGTTTAATTTTTCATTGCTATTGTTAAGCCACTCAGTTGTGTCATAACCAACGTTGCCAGTGCCGCTAAGGTGTTCTGTGTTTCTTGCTGAAAATAAATAACAGAATTAATAAGAAGATAACGAAACACAAAGTTTTTATAAATAACGTACCTAATATATATTTCCGTAACCGAAATTTAAATCTTTCGGTGATGGGTGGTCATTTTTTTTAGTTTTGTAGGAGAGACATTTTTAACTTTAACGGTAATGATCGACACTTTTCTGCGGTTAGTTTTTAAAGCCTTTATTTCTAAATAGTCATCATGTGCAAAAGTTATTGTACTTTGAAAGAAGGCAACCAAAAAGTAATGTTGCTATAACTAAAAAAAAAAAAAATCGTACATAATAATTAAAACTTTGCCAATGTGTACTTTACTCAATTTGGCTTAAGTCAAGATAAGAATTTTTTACTTTTTGTCACAGATATATAAAAAAATTTTAAATTTGTTAGGATATCATATTTTAGAATTCTAAAAGAAACTTACATAGTTTGTGTTTCTATATCAGAGAACATATTTTCTTGTAATTTTCTATTAGTAGAAAACACTACGAAGGACTGATCCATTGCACGCTCTTCACAGAATGCAACTGGATTGTTGTACACTGGCATGGAGGTTATGTTTGTCACAGGATTGTAAAATAACGGATATGCAAAGTTTTGTAATTCGGGCAATCTATAATTATTATAATAATGCACAAAACATATTTTTTAAAGCCATATAAATTCTAATTTTTAAAACATGTACTTACTCTGGTACAGCATCCGGCAACAAAGCGATGTTTTTTTGGTCGGGTATTCTATATTTATTATAGAATTGTACATAATAATAATACCCAATATATATTTATAACAATCTATTAAAAATGTAATTTATAAAAATATTTACTCACATTGGCACAGCATCCGGCAACAATGAGGCACTTTTTTGTAACCTAATAATGTTTGTTGGCGCAAAATAGTCAGCGCAAACAACTGCATGTCGGGAGAAGTCCAGACTATAAATTTTGCTCCACTTGAGCCTACGGTTATCATTGGGCACACTGAAGAAGCTACCATTTCCAGGTTTTTGCTTCTTTTTGCATATACAACAACTTTTCATGTTTTAAATTATATGTATATTTTAACTTTTCTTCTTCTTAATAAACACTTTTTATGTTTGTTTATTTAGTTAGTTAACTGCACTTAACACTTTTTAATATTTTATTCACTTTTGACTTTTATTATTTGCAATAATTAATTTTTCACTTTGAAGCCTTTTTAAAATTGTGTTTTGAAAAACGTCCACTTACAATGTAAACATAATAATCACTTTTTATGTTTGTTTGTTTGTTTAGTTAATTAGTTAACTGCACTTAACACTTTTTAATTTTTTATTCACTTTACATTTTATTATTTGCAATAATTTATTTTTCACTTTGAAGCTTTTTTGAAATTGTATTTCCAAAAACGTCTACTTACAATGTACACATAAACATCTTTTGACATTTCTCTACATAATTATGAAAAAAATGTAAACAACTTTTGACATTTCTATACACAATTATGCAAGAAAAAAGTAGCACAGCTGTGTTTTCAACACCACCTGAAAGTAAATTCGCCTTGTACATAGGCATAAAAGGGCAAAATGTCAAAAGTTGTTTACATATATTTTTTTTTATATTTTCTATATTCTTTTTGATTTCAAGAAATCTTTTTTGTTATTGTTGAAATAAAAAGTAAATATAATAATTGTAAATAAAAATTTTAAATAACCATAATAATAAAAAATATGTAATAACTTTAAAATGCGTTATTGTGCAGTGTGTAAAAAACATTTTAAAAGTGGATGTGGTACGTTATTTTCAGTGCCAAAAGACCCAGTGGAAAGTGCAAAATGGGGTAAAATTTTAGGCAGGAATTTGGCCCCATTACATGAAATTTGCGCAGACCGTTTTTCGGAAGCAAGCATTGTACGCCAAAATTCCGGTTGAAAATTTTCATTAAACAAAATAAATACATGATAAAAACAAAACACATTTTTCTTAACAGGTGGCATGTTTTTGACATTTTTACCATTTGTATACAAAAACAAAACGCGTGTTGTTTTTTCTATTGTTGCATTGTTGTAGTTGTGCGCAGACCTACTAATTGGACCATGAGTAAGAAGTTTGGAAGCAATACAACATAATTTACATGACATTATGAAGAACAAAATTACAACAACAATTCTTTAACAACTTGCTAGACGTCAGTAACATACATATTTACATAAAAAAAAGCAAAAAGAAATTTTCATATCTTTAAATAGTTGTTTAAAACAAAATTAAAATGAAATCATGAAAATAACGTTTAATAACTTTTCTAGATCACAGTGAAATTGTATATGTGGAATTACAAAGTTTTTCACTTTCATTTTGTAGTGGAATATAGAACCCAGGCGTATGTATTTTAAATGTAAATATTTTATTTTTCGAAATTGATATGTAGTTTTTTTTTCTTCGTGGTGTGACGTTTGAAAAAATTTCATTTCATTCAAGTCATTGTCTTCAAACACACAGAAACACAATTGAATTCAAAAGAATCAATGAATTGAAAGGAGTTGTAAGTAGTCTTGCTAAAGGCCTCTAATATATAGTTACATACATACATATCGTCGCCTTAGAGTGTAAGCCTGCTAACTAACTTCTAGTAAATTTTACGGGATGGACAAAAGACTTCTAATGTTCTCTTTTTCTAGTTTAAGAAGCCAACATATTTATATTTGGTTTATTTTCTAATATTCTATAGAGTCCCCGATTGAAGTAAGTGTTCTTCTTAGTTTATGCATCGTCTCTTTATCTTTTGAACGGTATCAAAATTTCATTTAATGTAAAAAAGTTTTTAGCAGGTTTACATTCTAGGTCGACGGATATGTCACTAAAAAAACATTATTAAACAATATGCAAAGTTATATAGTATACTAGCTTAACCCGGTACGCTTTGCTAACCCCATCGAAATAAAATTGGTAAGATTTTTTTAAAAAGCAAAGCATCTTGGACTAAAATTTAATGATTTTACATTTATGTATTATATTTCTATTTTGAAAGGTGTAGTTTACCATTAGAGTGGGTCCTACAAAGCTTGAAGAGACTTTTGTCTTCATATATGAAGTATTTAATATTTTCGTCCCGCTCATTTTTATTTTGGAATTTATAGTTTACCATAATAGTGGCTTTAACCACATTTGAAGACTCTCGCTGTTATAGTTCTTCAGTAACGCGATATAAAATATAAGTTTGCTATGGGGGTATTGCTCCCCCTGCGCATACACCCTTTATTTATTTATTTTAAGGTGGAGTTTAAGAGTGACTCCTACCAAGTTTGAACATTCTCACTATAACAGTTCTTAAGATATGCGATATTAAACATTGGCGTCCTATGGGTGGGGGGAGTTAGGGATAGCACTTCCCCTGCAGCTATCGCACTTCAATTTTGGTGCTCAGAAGAATCTACTACAAAAATTTCAAGAAAATGGGTGCAGCTATATTTATATAATATAGATATTAATACAAGTATGTAATATAAAATTTACTTAGATAGGTAGAAAGGCTGGTATGAAGTCTCCTTCACACCTTCACCCAGAGACCAATATGGTCCATTGTGATGCCTTGTTTAGAAATAAATAGCTGAAATTTAGGTGAAGAAAACAGCGAAAGCATTAGAAAAGATAAGGAGTAAAGCCTCACTCAACACAACACCGATCCGCCCTACGTGCAGTTAGCTCCCAGTCTCCTGCTGCGCAGCCAAGCCATCCCCATTACGAATCCTATCAGACTCTCGAGCCCACAGCCCGGGACGTCCCCTAATTCGCCTAGGAATCTGCTGCCCAGCCACCTCAGCCTGCTGCACTGTAGCCTGGGACAGCGGCACAAAATGTGCGCAACCGTCTCCAGCTCCTCCGGGTCTCACACAACCCGCACATATCCGACACGTCGGATCCCAACCTCATCGCCATCCTGCCTATCATGCAATGACCCGTGGTGATTCCTATTATCCGAGTCGGACTTCCTATGCACCGGCCACAGCGTCTGTGATACCCGGCAGTTCGTTCGGTTCCCCCAGGCCCTATTGGTCGCTCCCAGAATCCATTCTCTAATCTTTCCAAAGTAGAAGCCTATTGGAAGCCTAACCGCCTCCATATAATTAGGATCCTCCATCTCTGAGCCCTGTCTCGCCAACTCATCAGCAATCTCGTTGCCGTTTATGTTGCAGTGACCAAGCACCCAGCACAATCTCAACATATACTCTTCTAAGGCTCCCTCCAGAGCCCTCCTACAACCATCAACTAGCTTGGAGTTCACATAACAGCCCCTTACGGCCATAAGGGCCGCCTGGCTGTCGACGTATATAGAGACCTCCGAGCCCCTATCAATGTTGTCCCTCATCAGTTCCACGGCCCTCAAGACCCCCAGAACCTCCGCCTGAAAAACACCGCAGTCGTCAGGAAGACTATATGACATTCCGATGTCCAGATCCTCAATGTAGACCCCCGCACCCGTGCCTCTCATCTTCGAGCCATCAGTGAAAATAGCAAATCCAAATAATCTGCTTCTACCTGACCAACTCTCCCTAGGAGGCGATACCACCTCCGGCAACCGCCCGAAATCTACCCTGGTGTCCACAAAATCCGTGGTGCCGGGTGATCCCAGGCAATAACCACCAGCTTCAATCTCACCCAAGATCCGTGAGTGACCCTGCGTGAAATTCTCAATCAATCCTAGTTCCCTCAGTCTAATAATGCTTCTGGCTGCCATTCCCATAACATACTGCTCAATGGGCAGAAGATGTAGAATGACATCCAGTGCCACTTGTGGAGTACTTCTCATGGCACCTGTCATGCCGATTGAAGCACACCTCTGAGCTTTAGACAGAAGGTTCCTTCGACATCCCACTACTGACGGCCGGAGTCCCCAGCTCCTACCTATCGATGATCTGCAAGCATAGTAGGCATGAGACCTCTCTTAAGTCTCTCCTGAGTATTCCTTCCCCACGACAGCTTGCTGTCCAGGAAAACTCCTAGATACTTAGCGCTATCAGATAGTCTAAGCTCTACTCCTCCTAGTACCAGCAGCCTAAAATTCTCTACCCTGTACCTCCTAGTAAAAAGAACCAACTCGGTCTACTCCGGATTAACTTCCAATTCCTTATCACTCGCCCATGCTGACAGTTCGTCCAGCGCCCCTTGCATGATTTCGCTAATTGTCGGCAGAAACTTACCCGATACCAATATCACTACATCATCCGCGTAGGCCACAACTTTCTGACCCATTCGTCAAAAAGTCCCAGAACGACATTGGCAGCTAAGAGCCATAATAAGGGAAAGAGAACTCCCCCCTGTGGGGTTCCCCTAGTCACCAGTTTCTTTAAGCGCTCGTTTCCCCAGTCCGAGTGAATAACTCTGCTGCTCAGCATCAGAGCTATCCATTCGACCGGGAACAGTGGAACGCCTAGATCCACCAATGCCTGCCTAATAGCCTCTATCTTCAAATTGTTAAAGGAATGCCGCCAAGGTGAATTCCTTGTTTCGCAATCTCCGCTCTACATAACCAACCACATCAAGAAGCGCACTCTCAACAGATCTACCCTTAAGAGCGCCGCTGATGATGCCGGCGTCAATCTTCGTCTTCAGATGTAGATCAATCAGTCTTTCCAACGTCTTCAAAAGAAAAGACGATAAGCTGATTGGTCTAAAATCCTTGGGTTTAGAGTGACCGGTTCTTCCCGCCTTGGGTATGAAAACCACCCTGACCTCCCTCCACCCTTTAGGAATGTGCCCGTTCAGCACACAGACCCTAAACAGTTCCACTAACAGCAGGAGTGATGATCTCCCGATATTCTGTAACATCGCCGGAAAGATACCATCTGGTCCTGCCGATTTGTAAGACCCAAAGGTATTAACCGCCCATGCTACTTTAACCAAGGTGATCAAGTCTCCCACTGTCTCTCCCTCCTCACCGCCCGAGCCTGGCCCAGAGAAGGGGTTACCACATTCAATCTGTTCCCCCACCCCAGGATCCACACACCCCGGAAAGTGAGTCTTCCTTGGATAAAATTCTCCTGAACCTGGACATCTTATTTACAGATTCCACTGACTCGCTAAACTTGACCCACGAGTCCCTTTTCGCTCTCCTAATATCTCCCTTATATCTATTGTAACTCAATCTGAAGTTACTCCAATCTTCTTCCCTACGCGTGTACTTCGCTCTATTGAACAACCTTCTGACAGTGGACCTTTGAGTCCTCAACTCGTCTGTCCACCGCCTTGGTTGTGTGCGCTTGCCCGGAAAGTTCATTGGACAGGATCGCTCATAACTACTAGTCAGTACCTCCGTTAAGGTGCTCACCAGTTGCGCTACACCGGTCGAAGTCGACCTCCAGTCGTGTGTAACTCTAAGGTTACTTTGCACCAATCTCGAAAAGTAATCCCAATCCGTCCTTCTCGGGTTCCTATACGGACACCTTTTCGACCTCTCAAACATTAGATTAAAGGACAGGCCAGAGAAGGATGGTCAGAGAAGGAAAAACCCAGTCCCACCCTCCAATCCGCCACTAACTCCCTACAGTTCGTCAATGTCATATCTATCATTGCCTCCCTATCCCTAGTTCTGAACGTAGGTGTATTCCCCCTGTTACAGATAAGAAGATTGCTGGCAATAATAAAATCAAACATAGACTCACCTCTTTTGTTGATGTCGGCACTTCCCCATTGGGTATGGTTTGCATTGGCGTCACACCCTAGTACCAGCCTCGAGCCACTTCTGCCTGAGTACTCCACCAACTCTCGCACTTTTTCACCAGGTGGATCGGTAGCTTCGTATGGCAAGTATACCGATGCTAGTGCCAGGACCGTTTTGTCCTTGGCTTCTCCTATCAAAACCGTGAGGTCTCCATTACTGTAAGAATGGGAAAACATAAATTTATACTCAGTTCTCGCCAGAATACAAGTTCGTACCTTCTGCTCTGTGTGGGGTACGAACAATGTATACCCCGTGACCCTTAATCCAACTACCCGGTTTTTGTTAATCCAGGGCTCTTGAATTAAGGCCACGTCCACGTTGTTATCGATGAGGTGGGTTACTAAAATTTACTTATGTATTAACTTAAATGTTTAAATTGGGTATGTTCTAGAATCCGAATTCACTCGAAAGTGGATAACTTCAGCATTTTGGTGTTCTGCCATTCACATCCACAGTTTTATTCGTTTTCAATTATAGCAGTAAAACGAATCGACTTTAATTCTGTATATCGTTAGCTAAAATGCAAAAAGGCGTAACTAACAAAAAATTCAAAATCGAGTTTTTGATTGATTACTATGAGTGCCACTAAAGTTCATGTCTTGACAAAATTTGACACTTCTGCATTCAAAAATTAAGCTTATATTAACAAAAAACAAAGGGACGTAACTACAAGTGTGTTTACCTAATAAATGCAAAACAACGTAATTACACATTTTTTCTAACAAAATATAATGAAATTGCTTTCTATGAAACTTGTTTGAAGAATTCCATGGACGACTTATAAATGCATATGTTATAGTTTTCATTTTACAAAGTTTTTTGCTTCTCCTGTAAGATTATATTTTTGTTAGTTATGCCTTTTTGCATTTTAGCTAACGATATGTAATTACAGTTTTAACAAAAACACAATTTTGGTTTTTAGTTTGAAATTTTATACAACAAACATAACAGAAAAGTTCATACACTCATGTTTAAATTAACA